>CM074719.1:318120471-319320471 GCA_037306005.1 Rhinophrynus dorsalis
CTGTCTCTTACAAGGCCAGGAGCTTCCCGGGCTGAGTATTTTTGTAAGAATTTTATCCTTTTTTTATGGCACATGCATCTACAACTTGCGTTTGATATTTATCTAGTGAGTGCCACTATCTAGTATAGTTTTATATATATATATATATATAAAAATAACAATGCTACTTCCGCGGCATTGAGATGCCTCCTTCAAAAGTTATCACAGCTCAAAACTGCAAAAATAAAGAAAAATGTACACAAAATTTCTCCACTGACTTCAATGGCAATCTCAGTGATATCACATCAATTGCAATGAAATCCATGCCATAGTGTGATTCTTTTTCTATAGTTCTCTATGGATGACTTCTGCCAATGATAGGAGCCCTCCATAAACTACTACAGAAATGGTACATCCCCAGAATGGCAGGTCTGAGCTGTAATAACTTTTCAGTGAAGCATTTCCATACCTGAGAACTCTCCGGATCTGCCCCAGAGACACAGTAATTACAGCCAAACTAGACTCACTGGAGCAGAACAGAGGTTGATTCTTCATGTGAGTTACCTGGTAAGCATGCCCATTTCGCTGCTGCTTCTGCCCACTCTCCACTCACAGGGAAATCCCTTCCTTCCCACCCACTAATTCCACCCACCCTGATTACGTTATACCCACCTAAGGGAGCAAATTGTGTTGTTTGGTCAGTACTGGTCCCAATGCCTTAATGGTATTCTGAAGGTTCCTAGGTATGAACGTTTCAAAACACTGGGAGTACCCTTGTTTTACTCAGCTGGAAAAATTTTACAACATGGTTCTCCATATAACACAATGTATTAAAAGACCTTAAACCAGGGCTAGCCAACTGCTGGACCTAAAGTTGTTGGGGACTACAACTTCCATCATTCCCAACTGGTCATTTGCTTGTTAGAGATAATGTGAGTTGTAGTCCCCAACACCTTCAGGAACAACTGACTGCCAATACTTCAGATTAATATACTATGTTTGATATAACAGAGTGAGAGCAAAACAAGTTGGTTATAGCCGGAGAATGTATGTCCTATGGCTCCCCAGCTATGGATGTTCTCTAATTTTCTTCATTCTCAGTGAGGGCATGTATGGGTACTGATGATGGGTGTTGAATATTGAAGCATATGTCCAATTTATTTATCTAATAAAAGTTATATCTTATGGTATTCTCTCAATGCAGGATGGGAACCCTAGCTGACAACAATAAATGTTCTGTGCTTGTTTATATATGGGTTAGCAACTTTACCCACCCCTCCCCACTTGCTCTGTATTCATATGCCTAGATTGCAAGGAAAGGGGTAAAACAACAAAGTATAATTTTGCCTGTGTTCATATTGTACATATGTATACACAATCTTGTGCCAGTTTAGAAGTAGGGAAACAGCTCTCAGCCATTGAATGTCAGTGATATCACACACCTCACTCACACACCAGCCTTTCTTATGCATTCTGCAAGTAGTGTGAGGCTGAAACAAACAGTCTACGACTGTTAGAAAGGTCGATATCTTCTGCACCATTTCTCAGTATGAGTGAGGTGCATGATGTAATCTGCATAGTCCCAAAGTGGCTCCTGTCATCCCCCCCAAGGGGGTCAGAAAACTGACCTCTTTGGCTGACGGGTGGGCTAAATGCAACAGACTTCTGAGAGTTGAGCTTGCAGACCATAAACTGTTACTAACGGGTTAGAAAACACATCCATAGTAGTCTATGGGAACTGCTATTGCCAGGTGACTGAGCGGAAAGATTGCAAATGGTGTAGTTCAGAGTCCATCATGGGATCAACAGTGGCGCTCAAGGGGTCCATTTTCTGAGCTCCATTCTGTTCTCCTGGCAGCCATTACTAGAGCAGAATAAGGAAGGCTCATATATAATAAAAGTACAATGCACTGTCCATGATTTTATATAGTTTAGGGTTTATGAAAGTCGGGAAATGTAAAAAAAATAAATAAATAATCTGTGTTACAACATATACTGTTATATAAGGTAAAACTGCATTGTAGTATTAGTGTACCTTTTAGGCACTAATACAGATTTTTAGCTGCTATCTGGTAAGTGACAATGCAATATGCAAATAACCAGGAAACTGGCTTAATCAAAATGCAATACTTGTGCAATATTTAGATAGCCCAACAAAGAAACAAATACAAAAGAAAAGTGATGCAATGAATTATAACATCTAAATAGGGAAGTTGCTAACCATTTAAAACTAATCAGGACCATATGCACAAAGTAATTATGGGGTAAAACCAGCCAACAAATGTGATTTTGACAGAGGTTTTAAAAGCACCTATATGTTTTAGCCATTTTTTTATTTCAAGTAATAGTTTATGAGATTTAGGTTTATTTATTTGTAGAAGAAAGTTGCAGCTGATATGGGCAGTGGTGTGGCAGTGCCTGCCAGATTTGCACTAACTGACAAACACGTATGAAACAAGTGTTTTGAATAAAAAATGAGACACAAAAATATAGGTGCTTTTCAAAACTCTTTGAAAGTCACTTATTTGTTACAAAAGTGACAGTTTCTCTTTAAATGCAGTATTCACCATCCTATATAATAATTTGCTAGTATGTTTGTCACGATGCAGTCATATGCAGTAGAGACTGCACGTGTTCGGGCAGTCTCTACTGCGCATGATTGCATAGCATGAGTGAGGCGATGCAAGACTGCATCCCATGGAGCAGTGAGGTAGTGGCCTCTCAACACTTTGCATGCTAGAGGGGTACGTAATGCAAAGCAATGTGTTGCGTAATCCTCTGACACTCAAAGGGTTAACATTACCTGGACCTTGATGGGCTTTTACACTAGTTTAGATATAACAAACTTCATTTTGACTCTACATTTTCTGAAACTGGCTAGTTTTTTTTTTGTTTTGTTTTTTTTAATCTTTCCCTATTTTGTTTATAATATTATATTGCTGACACTGAGCTTTTTGGATTTGTTTCCAGGGACTGAAAGCAGGGATAGTGTTACAATGTAACACTATTCCTGCAGTAGAAATGCTTGACTCCAGTCTATTAAATAGAGCATACAGTGCACTGACTGCTGCAACGATAGTTTTATTTAGAAAATGTTTTACCAGGAAGAATACACTGAGACCTCTCTTGTGTGTCCTGGAGAGTTTACAGTAAAGTGTTACATATTTACACCAATGTAAAAATAATATATATATATATATATATATACACATATACATGCAAAAATGTATATAGTTACATATTGTTTTTAGATATAAGGAAGCAGTTATTTTTTAATGATTTTAGATAGAGAGGAGGTCTGATTTTTTCAGGCAGGTTATTGCAGACTTTTTGGAGCTCTGCAGGACATAGTTACATTGTATCGCTATCACGGCTTTCAAAGTCTCAGACAGAAAGCTCTCTGAGATATTAAAGTGTAAAAAACAAAACAGGTGAAGATTAAAATAAATTTATAAATAAATAAACAAATAGTACAGCCAATTTGACTTTACATATTATGTACTTCCAGAGTATGTAAAGTTAAAAAGGTTTACTGACACTTAAATAAAGTCGTAAAGAAACAAAAACAAGTTTTTTTAATTTTTTTTTTTTCAATCTAGGCCTGATTTGACTTATAATAGATACAAAACTGGACTTAAAGTATTCTTTTTTCCTTCCCGCAAAATCTATTTTTTCAAAACCAACTGAAAAATAAAAATAAAATGAGAACAGAAAGCCGCTTATATTATGTATCCTTTTTGGCGTACATTTTGTCATTTATGGGTAATATGATGTACACTCTTTCGTCCATTCATAGTGCTGTTTAAAACCCAGCTTTCTCATTTTGCTCACCAAGGATGACAAATGTATGGCTGGAGATAAAAGACAAGTGGTTGCAGGAAAACTGAATGGGTTGTCTTGGCAAGGCTAGAACTGATCACATTGAGACTGCAGGAAGGTTTTCTATTCCCAAGGACGCACTGTTAACATCCTAACTTCCACACTAAAAAAGACAAGCCATGAATGGGTCTGGACAAGAACTATACCCTCTGGACCAAGCATACACAAATTAAAAGTGTCATTATAAAACACAGATGCTGCAAAGAAAATAAACTTCACAAGATTTAGTGCTTTATTTTTTACGAAGCTGGAAGTTTGTGGAAAAGAAATCAGCAGAGGCTTCCAGGTAATGTCATTGAAAAGCTTGGATCTGTCCCTGTTTGTTTTCACTCCAATATGGAATCTGCAAGGTATGTATTCTAGGCTGCTGAGCACAGTCAACTGAGACTATGAGGGAATGGCAGGCAGCCAAGATCCAGGGTACTTTTAGAAGCCTCTCTATCGGCTGCTGAATGTTTCCCTTTGGACTTTAGCTCCGCTAGGAGGCTATTGCACTAAGAAGGACTGGAGAAAACCAAATGAACTATATATGACAAACAAGAATTCCCAAAATTCTCATTGATTCAAAGGTGGATTTAGCCCCTTGAAAGTTAGCAAGCTCTTAAATGCATTGTAAAGCCATGAAAAGGATACATCTCCTTCATTCAAAGGGTTAAAGGCCCCATTAAATGAAGTGGAATATCTGTTAACCATTGCGCAGTCGGCTTTCCTCAGAAGGAGAGGGTAGATCAATGGAACTGAACCTTGCCATTTTGGTTGTATGCATCTTGACTTTAGTTTGCGTGTACAGGGCCCAATTAACCCATTCTATAGAGTGTAGGCATGAAAGGCTTGATGCATCCCCAAGGTCTTGAGGAAGGCCAGCTGTGCCTGGCCGAAACGATGAACATTAAAAGAACCTTTTCTCTTTTTTTTTTTTTTTTTTTTTTTTTTTTATATAAAAGTCCTGTGAGTGCTTAGAATGTTTCTATAGTTATAATAATCAGCCAAACTATAGCACCCAGGCATCCTGGACTCCATTTGTGTGAGTGTTTCTCCACTATATGAATCATGTATGTATGTATGTGTATATATATATATATATATATATATATATATATATATATATATATATATATTTAAGGTCTTAAATATAAAACTCTTAATGATGAAAAAATGTCACATCATGGGTGGCAGTAAAAGGAGGATAATGCTTCAGAAATAAATCTGCCACTTTTGAAAATGTAACAAATAATTAAAAAAAGAGGAAAAATTCTGATATTAAAAATATCATATTTGCTTGTTTACCAGTTAATGCCATACTGTGCTTTCTACACTACTTTAAATTATATTCTTCGTGTTTAGACCATTATTATTCTGTTGGGAAAAAATTAAGGATATTAGACAAAAAAAGTGACAGCTAGAAAACCTTACAATATGACAGCAGGTTAAACCATGCACACTTTTAACACTGCCTTTACCCTTTGATGGAGATGGCAGAATAGATTGCAAAAATATGTCTCAGAATTGAAGGAACGTCACACAAGATATTTTTCACACTTTCAGTTACCTCAACGTTTTTGAACATTGAGCAGTTAGTGTAATAAAGATGATTGTTTAATAAACTATGTCTTTGCATGAAACGTATAAACTATGTGTAAATTATGAAGCAGGAAATTATCAGTACGGTGGGAAATGATGCACAATTGTAAATTATGGTCAAATGTCATTAAATGTAACATTCCAAAAGTCTATACTGAAAAGAATGGTTGGCATAACTTAAGTTTCACATAAAAAGTGATTTGAATTTTCCACTGTATTCCCCATTATTTACCATTTTATGTAAGCGATTAAGTGAAAGTTTCCTTTAATATGCAAGTAACACTATCATAGGTTTAGAAATGCACATTACTTATTTATTTTGTCCAATGGCATTATTTAAACATTTTAACAAAAATGCAATTGTTAGGTAGTATGCGGATTCCTCTCTCATGCCAAAATTATATTTTTTAACCCTAAATGCAAATTTATTTTATTCTTCAATGCACCTCCTTGTTTCTAGCCCACGCAGGGGAATTTCACCCTTTTGCTCCTGGACACCAATCAAGCATTATATCCAAATGTAAATACTCAACCTAGGACTATAACCTAGGAGTTACATTGGTTGGAGACTGAAATTTGCTTACTTTTGCTGGTATTTTTGCCCCACAAATTCATCTTGGACAACTGATACAGACTGAGGCAAGCAGTAGAAACAGTTTTTGTCAGTTTTGAGTGAATAATACACTATAATGAATTAATTTTCAAACTTGTCATTACAGATATTTTTCCCAAAATTCCTTCAAAAAACAGATCCCCAAAAATTATTTATTTTTTATGAATATTGAAAAAGGTTACGGAGATTATAATTGATGTGAAAAGGTACATCATTTTTATTGAGGAAAAATATGGCTAACTTCTTTAGTAGTTCTGTGATCATATTTCCTAAATTGCAAAAATATCTGAGTGCTATATTTGCTGCTGTTCCTCCCTATAAGGTAAGGTGTTATTAAGCTTTTGAGGAGACATCTTCCTTATCAAAGATGTGAGATAAAATCACTGAGGCCACAATGTATAGTGCAGTGTATCACTGCTGTTCACATAGAGGTAACCCCTGCAATAATCTCCAGAACTAGCATTATGGCAACACTCATAACTTAAATGTTTTTTTGCCAAGGGTTTAAAGAGAAAAGTGCAAATAAGCATTTGAACGAAAAAAAAAAATGAAAAACAATAGCATGAATAACTAAATGACCACTCACCTCAGCTAACATGGATAAAGGGGCTTCATATTTTGTAGACATCAATTTTTACGTAAACATGGCCCTTAAAATAACCACATAACACTTCATGGGTCTCGATAATGTGGTTACTGTTTTCTAGCAAGCCTTAGTGATTCACTAAGACAGTTTAAAAAAAAACAACACAACAAACAAAAAAAAATCTTTCACTATCATGGAACAAAATGTATTCTACAATATCCAAACAGAAAACATATTGCTTTCCATCACAGCAAAGTATAGTGTCAAGCCATAAAAACACTGTAAAATAGGGGAGCAATGCGTATAAAGACTGCCAATAATCCAGATTAAAAACACTGAAACAGCTCACTAAATCTTAAAAACTCTTATAAAAGAATCTATGAAATTCTAATACATAAAGAAAGCTAAATATGAAATGCTTTGTTTTAAATAATTTATTTTCTAAATATAATTATTAAGTTTTGTTCATACTTGGGCAATGGTAATTTTATGTTACAATTTTAATAACGGTGTATACTTTTACATTTTGTCTTTGCTCTTTTATTATTAGTATTATTAGTAGTAGTATTGTACCAATATTAGAAATATTATACACTTCAATAAAAAAATAAACTGCATATAAAACAAAACTAAAAGCACAACTGAAGAAATATAAAAGGCTACTCAGGGAAAAATGATGTAGATCCTCATACTTATTTACTAAATAATGTAATTTCTAATTTTTATAACTTATGAAACAGACGTTTTACAGCAGTGTTTAAAGGGGAAGTGTACCCATATCTCCCAACATTTGAAATGGCCAAAGAGGGACACTTTTGTTTTAGGTGGTGTTTATGGGGTGTGGCTGGTGGGCGGGGCATTACCGAGAATTTTTAGGCAATTTCATGACCTACTGGCTCCTCTTTGTGTAACTGAATAAATTATTTAGAGCAAGACAATTATTTTATTTACACAGTTTAATTTATAAACATATTTTGAAAATTAACTACACATTTATGTGAGTTTTTTTGCTGTGGAGCAATGTAATACACACTGCTCATTCTGATCTCCTGAAAAGAGGGACAAAAAAGATAGAAATGAGGGACAGAGGGATTTGGGTCTGAAAGAGGGACTGTCCCTCCTAAAGAGGGACAACTGGGAGGTATGTGTACCCTTAGTATAAGTGGCTCTTAACTTGTTTAACAGAAGTACCTACCTAGGTAAATGCCAGTTATACAGCAGTCAGGTATATAGATTCACAGGGTTTTGACTTTTTCTTCTTTTTTTTTGTTGCATTTTTTTTTTTTTGCATTTGAATTCTGCTTCAGTCATTAGTGGACAGTGACATTTTACCATCTGGAGAATGTTTACATGATACTACAGGGCCATCAGTGGGGTTCCAGTCTTGTTCAGACCATTTTTATTGTGAGACTAGAACTGGGTTAATACTTAACATGGGAATCAGAACATTAAAGCAAATGCACCTACTATGCAAACAATAAATAAAATAAATATATAAATCACTGCTTTATATTTAAGGGCTTCTACTTGGGTAAAATAATATGTTATACCCCTTGAGGACCAGAAGTGTGGACAACGCATTTCAAAGCAATACATTGCATTCCCAATCACTGTGGTCCTCAAGGGTTAAACAAATTAAGAGATAACTGTTATAAATTAGCAGTTTCCCTTCTGCTTCATTTACTGCTCTTACTGCTTATGATTATTATTATTATTATTACCATATATTTATAAAGTACCAACACATTTCTAGGGCTGTACACAGTGATTCAAGTTTATTAATAACAAAGGGATTTTTATTAATGTATTTTTTTTTCTAGGATTTGTTGAACACACTTCCCAGCTGTCCATTCTGACCTTTCGTCCTGACATATTCCAATGTAATCTGTAATCTAGTGCAGTCGGAAGAGGAAATAGCATCGTCCTGGTGAGAAACTGTGCCTTCTGACCCTTATGAACCACACTAGAAGCAATGTTGGCTCTCGCAAGAAGGCTGGGAGATTACAGATTCAGCACAGACAATCCAATAAGGAGAAAAAGAATTGCAACTCATTAGTGCTGAGCAAGCAGTTTAATGGGACAGTTAGCACATCTTTCACATCCATAAAAATAACATCACACGGTCTAAAGAACACTGGAAGGGGGGGTGAGCAGGGCTTTCGAGACCGGAAAGAAAACAGTCTTTTATTTTTCTTCTCACAATTCTCAATTGGGATACATCTTGCAAAGCATTTGATTTCCTCGCAGATGCTTTTAATCCGAGCCTGACTTGTGAACCACACTAGGGAGCCAGATACTTTAACCATAATATGAGCAAAATTATAAATAAACAAGGTATGAATATAAGAAGCAGTGATGCAGTTTAACCACTTGGATGCTAGAGGTCTCAAATGCTTTGCTAAGCAAACAAGGTAGTTAATAGTGTAATTGATTTTTAATACACAGACTTTTGGAGATCAATAAACATTTGAAAACACTTGATATTTGTTTGCTTTTTTTTATTATTTTTGTAATAAATTGTAGGTAAGTATCACAAAAAATATTGAATTAATATGTGGCCTGTTAACAAATAATTAACTTGTGCAAAACATTAATACTGATATATTAACCCTTTGAGTGCCTCTGGCTGGAACAATTCAGGCGTAACCCATCCATAACACAGTGAGGAATAAAAATCCCCATTGATATAAATGGAACCTAATAACCAGGTCTTCTAACATGTAAAGGAACACTACCATAACATGATTTGACATCATATACACTTAAATATCCTGTACTTTATGCTAGCTTCTGTAAAAATTCTCAGTTTGTTTCCAGAGGCCTAAAATCTACTATATGATCTCTGGGGGATCCCTTTTCTAGGTTCTCCAGGTCTCCCATTATAACAGCAATCTTGATAAATGGCTCTGAATTGATAGTGTTGCTTTGTCTGTTAATGGGCTTCAGATATGAGATCCGTTCTGTGAATAGAAGAGAATCTAGACTGTAAGTTCCCATGAGCAGGGCCCTCTGATCCTTCTGTTCTCCACATTTGATTTGTACTATTTAAAGGGATAGTAATACTTCGTTTTATCTTTATTTTATTTTGTAGGCATTAAAAAAACATGAAGAACGATATGTCTTATCTCTCTTACATTTATGGTTTGAGAGATATTCACAAGCAAAGTTTCCCCTCCCACCCCTTTTTCCTAGTGTAAGCCATCTCTTCTCAGATGCGGACTGCAGTCCATAGACCAGACAGATAACAGCAAGGGACGATCTTCTTCCTATGAGAACAATGAAAACCCTACACCCCTTGACAAGTTTTTCAGGTTTTTCCCTTATCTTAACTGAAGATTGTCCCTCTCTGCAATCTACCTGGGCACCTCCCTTCTGATCTGGCTGAGCAGTGTTACATCAGTAAAAGGGGCAGGAGGGGGACACTTTGTCATTGAATTACTCTTGAACCACAACTCTGACAGTATTGAAATAACACTCTCCAAAGTCCAAATACTATGATGATTAATTAGAGCTGCTTTTATTATGGAACATTACTATCCCTTTAATATCTCTGTATGTCCATTCCCTATTGTACAGCGCTGCGGAATTAGTTGACGCTATATAAATAAAGAATAATATATAATGGGCACTAATCTCAATACATGAACAACATTAGCTACAAGCAATTGACCAACATGTGTATATATAGGAAAGTCTACAAATACACTAAAATGCATGTTTAAGATTAGATTGTAGGGCTCTAACATAAAATAGCTAAAAATGACACATGCTGGCTAGAAGCACATAACATTTAAAAGTAAATAACCCAATTGTGTTTTTGATGTTACGATTCCTTTAAATAGTTTTTACATTCTTTTTTATATTGGGCTGGGACTCTTTGGCATATCAACCGGACACTGGATGTGAGAACAATGAATTGCAAAATAATTGTCTAAGGTGCTAATTTAATGCACTCAAAGTTCCTGAATGTTTATTGCTATATAGATCTTGCAGACCTTTTAGCAAAGGTTAGGGGCCAGCAGAAGTAACAAGAGCCTTAGCATTACAAAGATTGAGTGACTCACTTACAAGAACTGGTCCAAGAGAGTCATTGGGCACGGCGACGTAGCAGGGCAGGGAGTAGCAATGGCGCTACCACAAGGCTGGCAGCTTAAAGATTCAAAGTGCTCTTTGTGTGAGGGTGTCTCTGACAAGCCACTTTCATAGGAAGGTAACTATAAACATGATATGAATCTCCAAAAAATTTGCCTAGGTACGAGTTCAATAAAAGTGGCTGTGTTATTTTTAAAACTAGTCGTATTGTTCTAAAGTTTAGCCTATGCTACAGTGATGTACAGTTTGGGTGCAAATTTGCTATAATTGATGCTACAATGTATGTCTTTTTTTAAAGGGATAGTAATACCTAAAATGTAAAAAAAAATATGTTGTAGGGTTTATCCCCCTGAGTAAAACAAGAGTACTCCCACTGCTGAAAGATGTTTCATTCAAAAGTTATTCATTTTCAAAGTTGAATTTTTTAGGTGCAATATCACAGTGGCCTGAAATTGTACAGTGGCGCTGTTGCTACACCATCCTATGGAGATTTATGGTCCGAGACCAGAGCTGTCCATAGGATGGTGTAGCAACAGCGCCACTGTACAATTTCAGGCCACTGTGATATTGCACCTAAAAAATTCAACTTTGAAAATGAATAACTTTTGAATGAAACATCTTTAAGCAGTGGGAGTACTCTTGTTTTACTCAGGGGGATAAACCCTACAACATATTTTTTTTTACATTTTAGGTATTACTATCCCTTTAAACATCACTTGTGCCTTCTTAAAATTTCCTCTTTTTCAAATGTTTACTTTGTCAACAATGGTGCAAATGTGGTTATAAATTGCACAACTTGCATTTGTGCGACTTTATGCACTTTCTCCTACTTTTATACATCCCCCATACAATCACTGTACTCATATGCTCCTGCACACCAGAAACAGATTTGCAAGTTGTGGTGAGCATATGTCAGTTTCTTGCACTCATCAGAGAGCAAGGGCTCCTCAGATTGGTAGGGGAAAAAATGGTGAGGGCACCATGTCAGGGGGAGGACTGTAACATGTTGTGGGTAAGAATAAAGGCCCTGGGTGACAGGATACCATGTATGATTGGAAATGTTGTCATTTGTGGGTTAGCAGGGGAGTGGCACCATCCCTCCCTTTCTCTTTTGTTTGTTCTGTCGCAGCAACCAAAAGAAAGAATCTGCAAACCCATCCAACAAAACACTACTGTAGCATGAGTGCGACACTAGAGTCATAGTTAGGAAGCAATGACATGTAAGACCAGCCTTGCCCCAGACTAAGCCGAAATATTACTTCAATCTCAGATACCCCAGCTGAGCCAGTGGAAGGTTAGGATGTTTGGGCTTGTGACATTTATGAGGGGGTGTTGAAGAGAGTTGCAGAAAGCACCATGTGCAGAGAGAAAATACAATACGATATGGATATCCTTAATTAGAGGCTAGCATTCTTCACATATTAATACAGACATCTGAAAAAGATGTGCAAACAGGCCAAGTCACATGAGAACAAACTAACTGCTAACTGAGGGCAGAGCTTCCAAACTTTGTTTAAAGATAACTTAGAAGGGCATTAGCAACATGAAAAACAATGTTGGCCGGTAATCAGCACAAAATATATCCTTATGCTCAGGCTAAGAAGCTGTAGAAATGACTTATGTGAAGGGCAAAACTGGATTAAAGTAATTGCAAGTTGAGAGGAACGATTGGAAAGAGCATATAATTCACTCAGGGCCAACTGGAACAGGAAAGTGAGTGACCAAGAACTTGCAGTTTAACCAGAACATAGAAGCTGCCCAGGAGCAAGCATAAGATGAACCAAGTTGCTAACCAAGTTGCTAAAAGCTTAACCAGACTTAGAAGGCAGACAAACAC
Organism: Rhinophrynus dorsalis; assembly: GCA_037306005.1. NCBI lineage: Eukaryota > Metazoa > Chordata > Amphibia > Anura > Rhinophrynidae > Rhinophrynus > Rhinophrynus dorsalis. The sequence continues at coordinate 318,133,039 of CM074719.1, forward strand.
TGCAATGAAAACAGACATTGAAGAAAGACTGGGGCAGGAGCTACAAACAGGATACACTCAGATACAGGTGCCTCGACTTTCAACACAAGTGAAAATGTCCAGGAGGGGAATGTTTTAAGACACAAGGCAAAACATGCAAGGGCAAACAAAAGCCCAGATATAACACAGCCTAAGCAGATGGTTTTGCCCAGGATTTGAGTTTGGAGAACTTAAAGTTTATGTGTGCCTTAACTCTTGTGGCAGTCGTTCTTTGATAATACCCTGATAAACATCTTATATTTGTATATATATATATATATATATATATATATATATGTATGTATGTACACACACATATACATCTTTACGCCCAGTCTCAGCTTCTCATTTACCTGTGCTATATTTTATATAGTATGGGAAAAGGCCCTTGATTTTTTCAAAAAGTCAACCTTTTACGAGTGCTAGTAAGTCTTTTATAAATATTTCATAAAAGAGGCAGTGTCCTGTTCTTCTCCATTCATAAGATGTGTGTTTTGTTTGATATGATAGGTAAAAGATGGTACCGTTTTAGAAGTATGAAAATCTGGAGACTAGTAGAGTAGCTAACACGAGTGGCTCTATGACACAAATGTCTTAAAGCTTGCATCCTAGAGCTTCCCAGATGGCCAATAAAGGTATCATGTTTACCCTACCAGTCTCCTGCTTATATAATACTTACACTTTACCCTTGACATGTGGTAGAGGGACAGATGAAAGAAGTTCCCTGAATTAACAACATACTTTAAAATTCCAGTAGGATAGACTTTTAAGCTTCCCCAAAAAGATATGTCCTGGAAAATACTTATGGGTTCCATTGCAGGGGACACATTTTGGGTATACTGCAGGTTTTATCTTCTAAACAGACTATTGTGCGATAAAATATAGAAACAAATGCAAGAACTACAACAAAACCCAGCCCATTAAATGTACAACAGTTCCAATGGAAAAAGTAATAACAATGACTGTTTGTAATTTACAATTTTAGGAAAAAAATACAAAATATCACATTTTAAGTGATGACTTCAATGTTAAAAAAATAACACTTCAGTGGACCAATGAAAATATAATGAATGCCTGATTTGTCACTTGATAAAACACATTAATACAGTAAATGTCATACCATTATTCCCTTTATGCTAAAGAAAGAATATATTGGTAATGTCTCTAATATCAAAAGGCTTAAGAGTCTAGCACACACAGAGGTAACAAATAGAGACCTAAGACTAAAACAACTGCATTATATAGAATAGTGATTTAAAGTGGTAGTACCTAGGATGTTAAGGAAATACATAAATTTGCATAATTCATCCATTATGGTCATCTCAATAAAAATATAAATAAAACACTGGCCCTTTAAGGACCAGTGGGGTGTGCAAGGCATTGCTTAGCAATGTGTTGCATACCGCTCTGGTTCTTAAAGGTTACTAACTATGCCTTTCAGTTTAACAATTGTAAAATGCTTTTCTTGAAATGATGAGCTTAATTTTTTCCTTGTAATTTATTTTTCTCTGATTCTCTATTTTTTTTATCAAATACTTTATTTTGTTCAATTCATCGACAAAAGACAAGAAAGGTTCAATCCATTTGCGTACAAGGGGCTGAATAATAGATTTACAATAATTTGCACTCTCCTCTGGTAAGCAATGTTTAAAACTCATCTCCATCTTCCCATATAATTTTCAAACAAGGAGGAGTTGGTTAAAATGTTATAGTGATGTGGCGGCTTCAAAGGGGATAAGTCAGATTTACTTTTTCAGTCCCTTCATAGCCAATGATTATTTATGAATGAATGCCACAGATAAATGACATCTTAGACACACAAACAATGTTCTACACAAAAAAGTGGCTTCTTTCACTGGAGCTTGTAAATTACTTGATTGCTTGAACAGCATAAATCTGAGAAAGTTGTACTATGCAATAACCAGTATTGGGTTCATTGTGAATGTATAATGTACCCATTCACCATGACCTCAAATTACAAATGGAGTTGAAGACAACGGGAGCACATAGAGCACTCACTACCATTAAAGAAATGGTTATATATAGATAGATTTAATCTGCCAACCAAGTATGGATGTTGTGTTAAAGTTACCAAGCAGAGGTACATGAATGAAAGTAGGTAGGAATATGAATGTAGGTGCTCTTAGCAAAGTGGCATCCATGATATATACCCAGCTGCTTGGTAAATTTAACCCACAATGGCTAGACATGTCTCTTTGCTAAATGGTCTGGCTTAAACCATCCTGATACAAAGCAAAGCAATGCAGAAGTACACAGGGTGCACTATTAGCAGTGACAGTGTATAAATAGTATGGGGAGCAGACTGCTGGAGATAGCCTACTTACCCTCTTACTGCTGGGAACCTAATGAAGACTGCTTCCCCTTTTACACATGAAATGGTTCCCAGCAGTATGTTAATATTAAAAGTGACTTGTAGTGTTGGGGAGGCTGCCCCAAACTGAGGTGGCACAATGTACTGTTTTGTCTGTTTTGTTTAATATAAAATAAAAAGTAATAAGTTAAATATATATTTCTATAAAATAAAACACAATTTTAGTTATTTTCTATTTGGTTATGCACTTTTTAATTCTAACCCTGTAAGTACCAATATTTTATTATATATATGTGTGCATGTGTATGCGTGTAAAACCTACAACATTTTTAAATAAATGAATTTGTTTATATCAAAAATGAATTTGTTTACTTCCAAAGAATTAAGAGATTGCTTCAAAAGCATATGTTCAAACAAAAATAATAGCTGTACATCTTTCTGCCTACCTTGGGTTACATGATGTATGTATCTAATTGTACAGAATGAATTCCAGACTCACTCAGCAAGCACAACATGACATTTGCAGAGCAATCCTCCATTTACCCATGATAGCTAAAGGATGCATTTTGGCAATTCGTCAGCACCCTGACTTAGGTCATGAGAAGTGTCAGAGATGCATTTCCTTCAGATGGGAAAAAGCAATTGATTTCAAAAGCTTCAGCCAGCCCTCTGCATGTCAAAACAACCAGGTCAGCACTTCACAGATAAAACGCAAAAAGGACTTGCAAACATCAAAACAAGATTCTTATTATCCTCAGTTTGTGGCCAGTATCAAAGTATATTACATATTTCTTTTTACTATAAGTTGCATCAAGTTTTTTCCAGGAACAAAATCATCCCATTCTTTACTCAGTGTACCACGATTCTAATATTATATACAAATGGTTTATTTTTACATTTTTTGATTCTGTTTTTTTGAAGTGAGAGTCTGCAAGTATAAGCTCCTATGCAAAACATATATAATCAAATCATGATCTGAGAGACAACAGAAAATCTGGTCATCATCTTGTGAAAAAAAAATAATGTCATGAGGTGCAACAGGAGTGATGGAAGAAGAAGTAGTGTTCAACATAGTTTTAGTACTGACCATAAGAAATATGGTTATTTATCAGAATAGGTTACTCTACAATATTAAAGACAGGTTTTCACAAATATCTGATCCCTAATTAAGATGTATTGGTAAGCATGACAAACTCCTCCCACTCCTATTCACAATGGTGTACTTTAAAGGGATAGTAATACTTAAAATGTAAAAAAAAATATGTTGTAGGGTTTACCTCCCTGAGTAAAACAAGAGTACTCCCACTGCTGAAAGGTGTTTCATTCAAAAGTTATTAATTTTCAAAGTTGAATTTTTTAGGTGCAATATCACAGTGGCCTGAAATTGTACAGTGGCTCTGTTGCTACACGATCCTATGTACAGCTCTGGTCAGTTGACCATAAATCTCCATAGGATGGTGTAGCAACAGCGCCACTGTACAATTTCAGGCCACTGTGATATTGCACCTAAAAAATTAAACTTTGAAAATTAATAACTTTTAAATGAAACACCTTTCAGCAGTGGGAGTACTCTTGTTTTACTCAGGGAGATAAACCCTACAACATATTTTTTTTTACATTTTAAATATTACTATCCCTTTAATTCTTCTACAGCACTTCTACACCCCTGGGTTCCTCTCTCTGTATCATCCCTCCACCATCTTCCCGGATCTTTCTGGTATTCTCGATTGGCAATTATGGAGGGATGGATTTCTCATTAGGCACAGTAGGCATCTGGCTAAGGCACAAAATTCTGAGGGTCACCTCAGCCTTGACTGCCACAAGCTTGACTGCCAATGCTCAGTTGTAGGACCAGCTAATACAGTAATAGTACTTTTCCATTGAAAGGCTGGTATATTTACCAGTTTATATACTGATGAAATGTCTAGTTCGTATACCAGTTTGTCAGATTTTAAGAGCTTTTAGTATGTCTTTGATACAGATTAAGACTATTTTTGCCAAGCAACAGTGAATTGGACTGGGTGCAGTGTCATGGAAGAAGTGGTATTATGGCCATGGGTGTGACTAAGAGACCCAAGGGTTCACTGCCCAGAGACATCTGAAATGAAAATGCAGCCATGCTTAGAGTGTTGTCACCTGAGTCAAAGAGAAGTACATTTAAGTACATGTACACACTTTCCCCTTTCCCTAACCAAGCTTAAATTTTTTCTGTGGCAGTTTGTGAAGAGATGGCCCTTCAAGACTCCAACCACGTAGCAATGTGTGCTACAAGCCTCACATAGACTGTTCAGAATTCTGTTGTTTCTTACATGACACAGGAACTACCAAGGGATTGTATAAAAGGCCTCAATGGAGTTAAAATATAAAACACCAACAGCTTAATTGTATTACAACAAAATATACCACTAGAATTATTCTGAATAGATACCTCTTGTTCACTACTTATCCACCTTTTGTGGGTGCCGAGATTATTTGCCATGTCTCATAAAAGAACAGTGCATTAATGGAGTCTCCTTCCCAAGGCCTACCAGAGCAAGTTGTTGGTTTAATACACCACAGTACTTCAAGTTTGTTGATGTGGTCAGACCTATACTATAATATCTCTAGCATGTAAGTGGTGGAGTTTGGATGAAGTGGGCAGGAATTTGGTAGAACAAGTGAACAGAGAATTCACCCAAGAGGTGTGTTATGGTCACCAGAAGTCTTAATATATTTTAAACAAATCACTGAGGTGCAATCCTTATTTCAGTGACAAATCCATCAATGACTGACTGAGATAACAATTACAGGACTGCTGAACATTGTGATGCCAGAAACCAGATAATAAATGTGTCCTTTTGTACGAAACCAAAACTAACAATTACTATTACTGATGTTAAACATTATCAAACTGTGGACTGGATTCTACTTCAGATGAAAATGTTATCACTGGGTTTATAGCAGAGATTCTTATTGAAGACTGCTGTAAATTTGATAAAATCAGTGATAAAGTTATCAGCTGCAATGGAATCCAGCCCTGTACCCGAAAACACTCATGAGTGAGATTATCCTGTCAAAGAGCAGGAATCCCAGGGTAGCTTCTTGTACAGGAATACCCTGTGTTATCAGTAACATCCTATATAATAATTCGCTAGGATGTCTGTCATGATGCAGTCATGTGAAGTAGAGACAGCCCCCATTCGGGCAGTCTCTAATGTGCATGATTGCACAGCGTGAGTGAAGCAATGCAAGGCTGCATCGCATGGAGCAGTGAGGTAGCCTAGCAGCCTCCTAACCCTTTGAGTGCAAAGCAATGCATTGCGTACCCCTCTGGCACTCAAAGGGTTACCATTACCCAGACCTTGGCCTGTGTACATGGGCTTTCACACTAGTAAGTAATACAAATCCTATTGAGACTAAATTTACACTCTGTCATTCACTGAACTCCTTCTTGTGTACTTCGCAACGTCTTGTGCACCTCTCTGGTCCTGCAAGGTTTAATTAATAATTATGCCCAAAGCTGCACCTTTTGCCTGAGTTAGGAAATTACTTTAAATATGAACAAGTCTCTAATTTTACATGGGGCTGATGTTCTAAGATTGCCAGGAGCAATGGAGAGGTATGCACACTGTACCATGCGGGGGACAAATAAAAATTGTAATAGGACCTCTCTAGCCTTCAAAGGGTGAAATGCCCCAATAACAATTGGAATTTGTATTTCTTCCTTATGGTATAATTAGTTTGCGAGATAGTTCTCCTTTAAGAAAAATAGGATCAATTATCTCTACAAACAAAAACCCAACACTTTCCTTAATAAGGCCAAAAAACCCTACTGGATAACATCTTCATTAATGGCCCTGGATGTCATGTTCATGGAGGTAACAGGGGAATCCAAACGTAGACCCCTCTGCTCACAGTGCCTACAGAGATAACCACACATCACTGATGAGGCCCATGAAGGCTGAAACATACTTCTGGGGCTGGCTTTTTCTCTTGTTCAGATAGGAATTTTCTGGCACTTTGTGGCTGGACTTACATTCTGGCAGAGTCAGTATGATGTGCTTTAGGATATTTCCTCTCTGTGTAAGGCACTATTGGGCTAAAAAAGACTGCACCCTAAGTAGGACACCACTCCTATAGAGTCTTCTAAATTCTATAGCAGTCTCATTCCTAGCTGAGTGTCTCTGGCCAGCACTCCACATATGCATATTATCCTTGTGATTGGTCACCCCAAGTGTAACTGGGGAATTCAGATGTGGCCCCTCGCCTCACAGTGTCTACAGAGATCAGCTACTCCTCACTGATGACGTCCAACAAGGCGGAAATGTATGTCTGGGGCTGGCTGTTTCTTTTGTTCAGGGAGGACTTGCCTGGCACTCTGTGGCTGCACTGTCTTTTGGCCGGATCAGTATGATGTGCTTTAGGATATTACCTATGTGTGAAAGGCTTTATTGAGTTAAAAGATTGCAGACTGGGTAGCCACTTTTCCGATACAGCCTGCTAAATTTTATAGCAGACTTGTTCCTAGTTGTACATCTCTGACTAGTAATTTGTATATGTAGCTCAAGGGTAACAGGGGAATCTAGATCTGGACCCCTTCCTCACAGTGCCTAGAGAAATCAGCTTTCACTGATGAATCCCAACATGGTCAAAACATGTCTGGTGTTGACTGTTTCTCTTTTTCTGAGAGGAACTGCCTAGCACTCCATGGCTGCACTGCCATTTTGGATACCATTCCTATAGAGCCTGTTAAATTTTATAGCAGACTCAGTCCTAGTTGAACACCTCTAACCATCACTTTGCATGATCATGGAGTGCACGAGCCTATGTAAGCCTTTAAGAACCACAAGATGCACAACACATTGCTTTTGCAATGCGTTGCACACTGATCTGGTCCTTAAAAGACCCAGATTACCACGTGCATCGAACAGCATTTGACATCCTGCAGTCCTGTTAGCACCTGTCATGTCCGCCACCATTGAGGTGTCATCCAGGACTGACTGAAAATGTTTTCACTTGAACCAAGGAGCAAGGCTAAGATTTGCAGCAGCCATTAGTATTTTCTGGTCATAGAAAGGTAAGAAGAGGGTTATGCAATGCAATAGATTGGGGACCTTTGTCATTTTCAGGCCCTCTGTAGAGTAAAGAGAATGTTTATTTGTCCCCTATGGTGCAACTGTCTTGTTCTACTTTATCACTGTGCATGTGTCCCATGGTGCGGCTGATGTACTAAGAAGTGGTAGTGCAATTCTAAGGCAAACCAACTCCACCACAGGGAAAAATAAACATTCCCATTGACTTAAATGTGAAACCTTGCATACCAGAGTGAATTCCAACTTATTGTTGAGTATTGCATTGGAGATCTCACTGGCATTCAAGCAGTCAAATCCCTAGTTAAATCAGTGGATGCTTGTGGGAATGCAGTTGGTTTGCATCAGACTAGCTCTACCGTTGCTTTGTCTATGTCCCATAATGTGTAACCAGGATTCCACTTATTAATAGACACAAGGCTGAGGATATTAGAACAGATACAAGTCTTGTCTCAATACCAAAACATTGTTGCTTAGTCTATTATAACAAAAGTAGTTTAAAAGCCTGTGTACACGGGCCACAGTGCCACCCAGCAGCCTCGGCTGGAGCCCGGAGGCTCTCTGCTCACTGCCCGCACGGCAGTCATGCGCAGTACAGAGTGCCCTACTGCACATGACTGCAGCGAGCACAGTCTCTACTGCGCATGATGGCTTCTGACAAACATCCTAGCAAATTATTATATAGGATTGCCTGTTCAGGTGCTGTTTATAGAAATAAAAGATGGAATTTGGATATTTAGTGATTCAGCCATAGTTATGCTGCTTACTTCTGTTAGAGGAAAAGTTTTTGAAAGTTTAACGGTCTTCCTTAGGACTGCCAGTCATATGTATTAACATGGCTACAGCAATTAGATTTATGATACCCTAAAATGTTAAACATCTAAGCAAACTGTATCCTGAGCCAAAAAAACAATATATCGTTCTACTCAGCCAGAGGGGAAGGACACTGATTCCAGTAAGTTAACAAATGTTGGATTGGTGCTATAAAATATGAAACTATAAAGAGTACAGCATAACTGATTTGAACTGGGAATAATTGGTTATTGTTACCATATGATGAAAGGTGCCATATATAAGGCAGATGTTCTGGTTTTAATTAAATTGCAATAAGACAACTTCTACAAGTAGTGTACGATCACAGACAGTAAATGAGTCTACATAAAATGAAGATGACATGCAAGTAAAGAAATGGAGAATGACAATCTTCTACCCTTATATGCTACTTTATGTAACTGCTAATTTCTTCCTCAGGGAAGCTGGGGGTACGAGTTCACAGCAGCTTGAGAACCCATTCTTGATTTACTTAATTGATGTTTTAAAGACATAGTGAACAATTCTAAGGTAATGCAGCTGCAGCATAGGGACTTTAAAGGGACAGAAATTCTTGTTTTCTCTAAGATTTAATATTGTAATTAGGAAATAAATAAAGAAAAGCATCAATGTCTTTTAGCTTTAACTTTCATAGTTTTGTTGTAATATCGATCAAGTTTCTTTCTCCCACCCCTTTTAGCTATGTCAGTGCTCTAGCTGACAAATTTGGATTCTGGTCCGCAGACCAGACAGCTCGTCTGGAGAGCCGAAATAGCAGTGAATACACAGTAAATCTTCATGACAACGGTCTACAAAGTGTGCCTGGTTTGAGGCAGCAGACCGTTGTCATGAAGATTTGCTGTGTATGCAATGCTATTTCGGCTCTCCAGGTGAGCTGTCCAGTCTGCAGACCAGAATCCAAATTTGCCAGCTACAGCGCTGACATAGCTAAAAGGGATGGGAGAGGGAAACTTAAGATCGATATTACACTAAAACTATGAAAGTTAAAGCTAAAAGACTTTGATGCTTTGCTTTATTTATTTCATAACTACAATATTAAAGCTTAGAGAAAATAAGTATTACTAACCCTTTAAACCCCTTCAGTGCCAGAGGTCTGTTGATTTTTAAGACATGTTATTTTTCTATCATAATAGCACATGCATGCGGTGATAAATGTAGCACTTTTCCACACATACTCTATAGCACAGAATGCTAAATAGATGGTTCTAGGAACCCAAAACTTTTAACACTTTTTGGACACTAAAGTGTAATAAAGGTGAGATAATCTCTCCAAATCGTATGTTATTCTATGGAGATTGAAAACATGGCCTGTTGGGCACCCCTGAGGAGAGGGTTGAGTACCACTGTCTCAGTGCATAGGCTCTATGAAATAACATAGGGACTGGAGAGTTTAAAGGAGCAGTAAATTTGTTTTACGAAAATGCATATTTTACAGAGCATTTCCTGCTGAATAAAACAAGGTCACTCCCATTGCTGTCAGATGTTTTATTAAAAATGTATAGCAGTTTAAATAACCAGGAAGTGAATTTACTGTGTTTACTTCCTGATAGTTCTAACTGACAAAAAGTGACAGGCAATTTTTCTCACATTCTATGGAGAACTGTATGTCTCTGACTTTTCTGACTTTCCTTTCCTTTAGAATCTAACAAGAAATCTAATTAGAATTTGACCACTAAAGGGCACTGCTAATGTAAAAAAACATGGGTTTAAACTGTAATAACTCTGGAAATATAAATCTATCTGCAGTGGGAGTACCCATATTTTACTCAATAGGAAAATCCCTACAATATATATTTTTTCACAAAAAAGTTTACTGCTCCTATAACTCATTGGAGGTTTCATCTGGACTTTATCACACTTTAGTGCATCTTCTCCCTGGTGTAACATTGTTGCTGGCTGTATTCAATCTCCCTTAAGCATTTTCCCAAATCTGCCAGAGATCTCTTTAGGATTCACGTGATTAAAATAAAAAATTAAATGAATGGGATTTTTGAGAATTCTTATTTGTCCCTGATGGTGCAATTTGCTTGCTTTAGAATTACTCGAGTTCATCTAAGTACAACAGCCTCATGGGTTGTGTTTTCAAAAGAGAAGTGGAGGAATTATATAACAAAGTGCTCCATACATGACACTGACAAAACACTAGTACTACAAAATACTTTGCACCATACATTCAAAAATGGCTGTTGGGAAATTCTACATTTAAAGTCAGTTTCTAATGTCACATGCAGATATGCATGTATCTATGAAATGTATAGAAATATTGCACCATTAGCATTTTGGGAGAGATTTTTTTAAGCTAAAACTGTTTTCTTTTGAACATACGATTTGTTACGCTGTTAAGTTTGGCCACGATTTCTTTTAAGACCACTTATTTAAAATTGTCTTTCATGGTCTACAATAAAAGATGACGTCTTTATTTTGAAAACTCAACAGTACAATATTTTGGCACTAAACACATTTTAACACCACTTTTTTTTTTTGAATGTAGGAACTTTAATCTTCCCCTGTTATTTACAATTTGTACAGGGCTAAATAAAATGTATCTGACCTAACACTGACAAAAAACAACACTGAGTTCACAACTTGCCAAAGCAACATTGATGGCAAAATATATGCAAAGTGGAGGTCAGAAGTGCTCAACTAGGTAGGACTGGTATCCTATTTTCAGATATATCTATATTTAAAACCTGAAGAATCCTTATCCATTGCAGCTTCGAGTTGGTAATCACCCCTACTCTATAACTGCAGGCACCTAGCTAGAGTTATCAGACGGAGTCCGGGTAGCCTTTCTGCTCAGTAGGATTACATTATTTCCCTGTTGACTGAAGCAGGCCCTGATGTTTGAGCACTACACTTTGGATTCAAGTTCTGTCCTGGAGACCAGTGTCTTCAGATTAAATTACCAAATCTTCTGGAACAGAGGGTGATTCTCCAGTTTAGTGAATTACATGGTAGTACCATTCACTTTCCTGTCTACCACCTACTTCCTTTTCTCATTTCATAACAAACTCCACCTTTCAACCTCTCAACCCTGCCAGCATGATTAAGCCCCACCCACATGTCACAATGCATATAATTTTGTCACTCCCATCTTCTGCCCTATGTGTTTCTCCCGAGGCTTGGGGCTAGAAGGTTCTCAGGTATGCAAAGTATCTCCGATGGGGTGTCCAGAAGGGTCTGCAGCAAACAATTGAATTAATACATTGGTATTATATATATACACAGGGTTCACATTTAATTTGTATGAAGCATTGCAGGATTGTCTTCTGTCTTTGATTTGGTTTTAATTTGGGGACTGTGGAGGGTCCACTGATTCCTTTTTGTGCATCACATACAAGAGGATTTGGACAAATTGAGTAACTGGGCAGGCAAATGGCCAATGAGATTCAATACAGACAAGTGTAAAGTTATACATTTTTGGTATAATAATAAAAATGCAACATATAGTTTAAATGGTGTTTCTCTGGGGAAATCTACAAATGAAAAGGATTTGGGAGTAATGGTAGACAATAGACTTAGCAGTAGCATGCAGTGCCAGCTGGCAGCTGCAAAGGCCAATAAGATATTGGCATGCATTAAAAGGGGTATTGACTCAAGGGAGGAAGATATAATTATGCCTCTTTACAGGTCCATGGTAAGACCCCACCTAGAATATGCTGTTCAATTCTGGGCGCCCTTTCTGAAAAAGGACATTATGGAACTAGAAAGAGTGCAGAGGAGGGCTACAAAACTAGTAAGGGGAATGGAAAGTTTTAGTTATGAAGAAAGGCTAGAAAAGTTAAACTTGTACACACTAGAGAGACAGAGTCTTAGAGGGGATATGATAACACTATATAAATATGTTCAGGGCCCATACAAACTGCTCTCCAAAGACCTGTTCATTAACAGAACAGTACACAGGACAAGGGGCCACCCGCTTAGACTTGAGGAACGGAGATTTAATCTACAACAGCGGAAGGGTTTCTTTACAGTAAGGACAATAAAGGTATGGAATTCACTTCCTGAGGAGGTGGTGCTATCGAATACATTAGATGCCTTTAAAAATGAGCCTGGATACTTATTTAAAAGAGCATAACATAGAGGGTTATGTACGTTAGTATTGGGATTAATATTTAGCTAGGGCTTGTTGATCCAAGGAGAAATCTGATTGCCATTTGGAATCAAGAAGGAATTTTTCCCCCCATTCAAGGCAGAATTTGAAATTGCTATATTGAGGGTTTTTTTTGCCTTCTTTTGGATCAACGATGGTAAACAGGAATAGGAAAAGGGTTGAACTAGATGGACGCAAGTCTTTTTTCAACCTAAATTACTATGTTACTATGTATTTCATTCTCTTGAGGAATAATTGCACTCACGGGTCTTCCTAAAGGTGAAAGAATGTGCTGGTTTATTTGATCAATGTTTTGGCCCTGACCTGGGCCTTTATCAAGATGCTTGGAATTCTTATAGTATATTTAGTATATTTATTTATATACTTATATACTATAAGAATTCAGAATGATCTGGCACTCAAAGGGATATATATATATATATATATATATATATATATATATATATATATATATATATATATATACACACATACACATACACACACACACACACACACACACACAAACCCATGGTCTTTCAGCAGGCAAAATGTTTTGGTCCGAAATGTTGACCAATAAAATTCACATTTTTGCCTGCTGAAAGTCCCATGGGTGCTGCCCTCTTTATTTCTTTATGCAATTTATATATACAAATACACAAAGTATTGGTGAACATCCATATTTAAATAATTTTTAATCCACCTTTATTCTGCATATCACCACTATATTTAAGATGAGAATTTAGTTACATAATATGGCCATAGTAAGCTAAGCTTGCCACCACTCCAAGGTACCCCATTATAGGCATGTCCTACCTTAATATGCTTTGTCTTATGAGCTGAATCTCTCCTGCTTTAGGCATTGACTAACCATGATTTACTTTATTCTGAGAGCGGAGTCTTTGCCAGCTTTACTCATTGATGGAGAGAGACTCTCTGACAGGCATTATATAGTGTCCTAAAGACAAAAGTTAAAAGCAAAATTTATATCCATGGGAATGTTATTATTAGTCTCGAACTGGTTTCTCTAAGGATTGCTCCAGTACTTCTTGGTGCATCTGCCTCCCTATCCCTGTTTCTAATTGCATTACCTTGTCCTATTTTTTTTTTCTTGCAAGTAAGAAGCAATTAGGGTCTTGCCCAATAGGGGTGCATGTACACATGGGTAAATAATATATCCAAACATTGCATTTTCATAGCCTTAGCTACGTCTTTATTATACTACTAGTGTTAATATTTAATAATTTCTGTTGTAGTGATATAACACTATGGTAGAGAAAGCAACCATTGGTTTTGCAGCTATTGGGGATTATAATGTAGTTGAGAATAATGGGCTTTGTAATCCCCAACAGCAGAGAAGCCAAAAGGTTCCCTGCACAGCACTATGGGTATCATTTTATTCAGCGTGCTAACCTTTACCCAGAAGGGTATACAAAACATTCACCCTGAAGGGGTGACATAATGGATTCTTAAAGTGGACGTAAGAATGTACAAAACATACGTATCCATATGTTGTTACTCTTTATTGCACCTATAAGAGATATGTACGCATACCTTTTCTCGACCCTTTGAGCGCCAGTGGGATGTGCAATGCATTGCAAAGCAAAGTGCTACACACCACTCTGACACTTACAGGGTTAAAAATAAGAACAGATGAGCACTCTGAATAAAACCCCCCAAACACACAATTTCATTTTATTTTACTTTTTATTTCCACTTATGTATTTTCAGATGTTCTGCTAATAAACTAATAATTCTAATGAATAACCATGCAATGTATTTACATTAATAAAATTCAGTTAGAACTAAACATTCCGGAGAATTCTTTAGGAGACTAAAAGATGGAAAGTGATATCTTTATTGGCTAAGTGAATAACTTTTAAGTTCGCTGACTCTGTCTCTGTATTTTATTATACATACGGTGGCCAGAAATCCTTTAAATTCATGATGCTTATGGAAAAACACACACTGCGTGGTCCCACTGATTATTGTGCAGAATTACATTTTCATAAGTACTTCAATTAAAGGGATATCTGGTCACCTTAATTACACACATACATTCCACACCCACACACATACATATATATATATATATATATATATATATATATATATATAGAGAGAGAGAGAGAGAGAGAGAGAGAGAGAATGGAGATTGTAGCCGTATTAGTCCAGTGATGCAGATGTAAAATAACAAACAAAATAAGTATCTTGTAATACCTTTTTTATTGGACTAACAGAATTTTGGATTGACAAGCTTTCGGGAGAACCTTCCTTTCTCAAGTCTAAAGCATTTCTGACCAGAAATGCTTTAGACTTGAGAAAGGGAGGTTCTCCTGAAAGCTTGTCAATCCAAAATTCTGTTAGTCCAATAAAAAAGGTATTACAAGATACTTATTTTGTTTGTTATTTTACATCTATATATATATATATATATATATATATATATATATATATATACACACACACACACACACATATATATATACATACATACCTGCACAAACATACACACACAAACACACACACAAGTAAGAATGTGATAGCTATGAATACCCATTTGGCACAATTCAAGCACAGCATTTTTATCCTACTACATGAGTTCAAGTAAAGTTATGAAAATGTCGCCCTCTACAGATTTATTTCTGCATTACAACTAAATATTTTAAACAGAAAATGCTGAACATTTTTATTGCATTTGCCTATCTCCTATTTGTCAATATTTCTACCTATTATTTGTTTAAAATCAAATTATTTTTCCTTCTATATTTCTATTTTGTTCCAATGTCTTTTCTTATTTTGGGAGGGTATTTTTATATTCATGATCGAATTAAAAAAACCAACTGATGTGATTTCCATGTAATATATATGGCTAGAACTTAGTATCAAAACAGTTTTTGCTTAACAATGATATGTTTGAAAAGAGAATTCTAGATTAACCATTTCAGTGCCAGAGAGGTCCCCAACGCATTGAAATGTAATACCTCTCTGGCACTCAAAGGGTTAATGCTTCCACTCATCTAGACAATTTGTATCAGCCATAATTATATTACATTACAAATTATATAAAACAATATTTACATAAAAGAGAATTAAATGTGTCAAATGCAACAAAAGAATTAACTAGAGACCCATAGGTTCTGCAATACTATTCGGCAAAACTTATCAATGTTCGGGTACAATGCAATCTTTACATTTTTATTGCTTTAAACATCGCCACTGAATTGCTTTGCATGGGAATGAAGATACCTCTTGCACCTAAGGGGTTAAACTTAACACCTGCAAGTAAAAGACAAATATGCCTACCATTTAAGAAGGCCTGTCTCCATAAAATAAGTTCAGTTCATTTAACCCTTTGATTGCCAGAAAAAAAAAAAAAAAAAAAAAAGGATTTTAGTCTTACCTGTTAAATCCTTTTCTCTTAGTCCATACAGGTTACTGGTAACTTTGGGGTAGGCGATCCGCCCCTTCAATTGTAGGCAGGAACAATTCTACAATTGTATGCAGGGGGTGGAGCCTACCTTCCCTCCTTGGCTGCAGCTAGCCAACCAGCTCCAGAAAGATTTGAGACACTAACTATTGACTAGATAGTGGAAGGGATAGAAGACTCCTGTGAGCATGACCCCGAAGGACCCCCACAGTCTGTCACAGGAGAGCCAAGCATGGTCCCTTGACAGGGTGGGAGACTAGTAACCTGTATGGACTAAGAGAAAAGGATTTAACAGGGGAGGTACTATGTCTGAGGCTAGGGATTTTATGGAGTATCTAAACCACAATGACCTTAATGTGCAATTTACCCATTCTTATGAACCATCTGTGGTGTCTTTTTTGGATTTGACCCTTGAGGGGGATGGTATATCACAGAGAGTACACTCACATATATATATATATATATATATATATATATATATATATATATATATATGAAGCCAATTTCAAGGAAACAGTCTCTTACATGCTGGATCAGCCCATCCTAGATCTCAGGTCAACAATGTTCCCAAGGGGCAATTCCTGCATCTACGCAGGAATTGCTCTGAGGATACTGCATTCGAACAGGCAGCGATTGACCTGGGACAAAAATTTTTGGATAGAGGCTATAAACCCAAGCTTTTGGATGAGGCATATATGTTCGCTAAATCTCAGAATAGGAATGATCTTATTATGGATAAACATGTTGTGGTTACTTCTAGACCTGGTGGGAAAGATATTAGGTTTATTACCAATTATAGTTCTCAATTTGGAGCCATTTGTGGGATTATTAAAAGATATTTACCCCTTTTACGCACAGATGAGAAGTTAGATGTCATACTTCGTAATGGATGAGATTTTGTGGCCAAAAGATGACTTACTATTGGTAATCATATATCACCAAGTTTATTTTTGAGCAAACAAACAGTCCCAACGTGGTTAAGACATAAAGGTTTTTTCAAATGCGGAGCTTCTGTTTGCAAATGTTGTCAATATGCATGTGTGTTGGATAACTTTACTAGTACGACAACCAATAGTAATTACAAAATTGCAGGATATATCAATTGCAACATGGAATCAGTTATATATTTAATAACATGTAAGGTATGTTGAAAACAGTATGCGGGTTGTACAATTAGACATCTAAAACACCGTTTAAGATAACATGTTGGACAAACTGAACGCGGCAAGACAGAATCCGCAGTTGCAAAACATATTTTAGAACATCATGAAGGTAGACTTTCGGCTTTTGAGTTCCAGGGGATTGAAAGAGTAAGGCCTACATGGCGTGGGGGAGACATTATGTCTCTCATCACCAGACGGGAGGCATATTGGATCTTTCACCTGGGAACTCGAGTCCCACACGGTTTGAATTACGAGTGGGATATTAGCCACATTTTTTAAGATGTGTGAATAGGGGTATAGATGCGTCCACGACAATGTCAAATATGAAATAGTATATCTATGAGACATTTTACAATGTTATGTTAACAATACTATTTTATGATATGTTTTTTGACATTGTGGTGTGGCTTGGATACTTTACCCTCATCAATATTATGGTGCTGTTATGGTTTCCTATGTATATTTGATGTAAGGGTTATATTCATTACTAGTTGAAGAGCCCGTTACACAGGCCACAGTGCCACTGGCAGCCGGTCTCGGTGCAGTCATGCTCAGTAGAGACTGTCCGCGCTGCGACTGATACAGAGCGGGACTCTCCTTTGAAGCTCCCCGCTCTGTATCAGCCGCGGCGCAGGCAGTCTTTACTGCGCATGACTGCAGTACGCGCAGCAGTGTCTACTGAGCATGACGCGGCGTTACACACGATTTAGCAAATTATTATATAGGATGTGATCCTGTTATCTGTGGTTGTATTGCTCCATAGAATGACCATATGGATATTGTGCTTGTATCTTGTATTTTGATATGTAGATATATATACATTTTTTGAGATGGGCTCTTTTATCCGGTGTGTTGCTGCTTTCTTTTGCTGTGTAATTTAGAGAGCGAGATGAGAAGTCCTGAGAATTTCGGGTTTTCCCCCAATCTCTGGGACTCCGTTGCGGATTTTAATTTTTAGCCAATCACCTTAGTCACAGAGGTTACTTTATCAGGTGGTGGTGCTAACGTTCAGAGTTCATGAATAAGCGATGAATATCGCAAAACATGTCGGGCTTATGATCTCTTAGCTCTATACTTCCTGCCTCGCTCTGCTCTATGATTGGTTCTGCTGTCTGTTTGGAGTGTTTTAAATGGAAGATTGAGTAATTGATTTTAATATGGATTGCAATGTGTATTCATCCGAGTGCAGCTGAATCATCATTGTTATACTTGCTACATGGTGATCTCGGTGCTTGGAGAACCGGATCATTCCTGCACCGGAGTTTGGGAATTCAAGAATTGGCCATTGGTGGATGTTGTATCAAGCAAGGTACTTTTTATTTTGATTTATTTATGCTACATTATAGCATGTAGCGTTGTTGTAATCTCCATTTTGTTTCAGTTGCCATTTAACAGGTAAGACTAAAATCCTCTTTTCTCTATCGTTCGATACAGGTTACTGGTAACTTTGGGATGTCCAACCATTGAGTTTCCCAGAGGCGGTAAGTAAGGCAAGGACCAGGCGCAAGGCCCCCAAAGTCACCAGAGCAGATATGAACCATCAGATCAGAGACAGCCCAACAAAACGATGAAGTGTCAACAGACACTAAAAAGGGGTAACAACACCCCAAACTGTTACACAGCACACTGAACTAGAGCCAACAGGGCTCAAAAGTGAAGGAGGCACTAAGAACTGAAGAAAATCCTAGACAGACAAGACTGCCTTCAGGATCTTCCTTCTAAAGCTGGGTTCAGCCGATGCCATCACATCAGCATGTAGTGCTTCAAAAAGGTGTGCACAAACAACCAAGTGGCAGCCTTGCACAACTGATCAGTAGAGGCCTGATTCTTGTAAGCCCAAGAAGAACTAATAGATCATGTAGAATGAGCAGTGACCCAAAAGGGGACAGTCTTCTTCCTCAGCTCGTAAGCCTTATGAATAGTGGACTTGATCCAAGAAGCAATAGTCACCTCGGATGCAGGAATGACGAACAGCGCGTCAGATTGCCTGATAGACTCAGTGCGATGTACATAAAAATTGAGACAACGCACCACATCCAACAAGTGGAGATACCTCTCCTTGTCAGAGGTGGGGTAAGGGCAGAGAGAAGGCACTGCAATCTCCTGATTGATGTGGAACTCCGAAAAACACCTTTGGAAGAAACTCCTGAGAAGTGCGAAGCACCGCCTTGTCCTTGTGAAACACCAAAAAAGATGGTTTACAGGACAGAGCATGGAACTCCACGACATGGAGAACGGACACAATCGCCAGGAGAAAGGACATTTTTCACGTCAACAGGCATAGAGGAATGGTGGCCAAGGACTCAAATGGAGGGGGCTGAAAAGCTCCCAAAACCAAGTTAAGATCCCATGGAGAAGCGAGATTCTTGAAGGCAGGACGAGTATGAGCAACGCCCTGGAAGAAAACCTTGACATCAGGAAGGATGGCAATGCGCCACTGAAAGAAAACAGAGAGAGCATAAGTCTGAACCTTAAGGGAACTCACACTGAGACCCTTATCCTCACCGTCCTGCAAAAAGGCCAGGACCATAGGCAGATCAAATTCCTGAGATAGGTCCTTGTCAGCACACCAAGATAGAAAGGACAACCAGACACAATGGCAGATCTTGGAAGAAACAGGTTTGCGGGCACTGAACATAGTAGCCACCACACCAGAAGAAAAACCTTTCTTTTTCAATATTGAGGATTCAATTTCCAAGCTGTCAAAGCTAGCCGATGAACATCCTCCTTCCACAAGTGACCCTGTAGAAGAAGATCCGGACAGCAAGGAAGCCAGAATGGCTCCACCACTGACAGATCCAGTAACTCTGGAAACCAAGCTTGGCGAGGCCAGTACAGAGCAACCAGAATGACTGGACAGCATTCCAGTCGCAATTTCAGAAACACCCTGTGCAACACTGGGAGGGGAGGAAAGATATAGGCCAGAGGAAACAACCACGGAATGGACACTGCATCTACCAGAGGGTCCCTCCACCGACAGCAGAGCCTTGGAACCTTCCTGTTGTGTTTTTTCGCCATCAGGTCGATGTAAGTAAGACCCCACTTCTGAACAATGAGGGTGAACGACTCTGGGTGCAGTTCCCACTCTACGCTGTCCACTGTGTGTTGACTGAAGAAGTCCGCCATGACGTTGTCTATGCCAGGAATGTGCACTGCGTACACGGCAGGAACGTGTTCTTCTGCCCATGACAAAATAGCCTTGACCGCTAACCAAGAGGCGAGACTTCTTGTTCCTCCCTGCTTGTTGATGTAAGCCATGGCCATGGCATTGTTGGACTGTACCCGAACTGGACAGTCTTCAAGCTGAGATGTCCAGTGATGAAGGGCATGAAATATTGCCCGAAGCTCCAACACGTTGATGGGATGGAGAGATTCCTCCAAAGACCACCGACCCTGAGCACTCAGGTGAACCAGGACCTCTCCCCAGCCGGAGCGGCTGGCATCCATCATCACCGTGGTCCAAAAGGTTATCAGGAAGGACATGCCCTTCAGCAGACTGGAGAGGTCGAGCCACCACGACAAACTCAGTTCCACATGAAGAGGGAGGGACATTGACATATTCAGAAGGTCCGGCTGACCCATGCACACCTGGATCACAAACCTCTGGAGTTCCCTGGTGTGTGCCATGGCAAACAGGACCGCTTTTATGGTGGAGATAAATTTCCCCACTAGAGAGGACAGCTTCTTGGCTGGAACTGGATCTTGAGCCAGAACTGAAGAAACCCTGTGGGCAATCTGGTGAGCTACCTTGTCTGTGAGAAACACCATGCTCTTCTGAGTGTCAAAGAGAAGGCCCAGGAAGACCAGACGTTGGGATGGGACAAGAACTGACTTGTCCATGTTGATAATCCACCAGTGATGGGTGAGAGCATCAACGCAGTCCTGAACTTGCTGATGAAGAAGTTCTGCAGAGGGGGCTTTCAGAAACAGGTATCCCTTGTATGGAGTAACTCTGATGCCGTCCCAGTGGAGGACGGACACTAAGGCTCCCAGGACACGGTTGAAAACTTGAGGAGCTGTAGTCAGACCAAAGGGAAGAGCTGAAAACTGTAAATGACCTTGGTCGCAGGCAAATCTGAGATACTGCCGGCTCTCTGGATGAATGGCGATGTGTAAATATGCTTCCTGAAGATCCAGAGATGCAAGAAATTCCCCCAGGGACATAGCAGCAATCACTATCCATAGGGACCTTTGGTTTTGAGTCTAGATCACAAAAGAATTTAGATCCTTCAAGTCCAAAATAGGGCAACAACTGCCGTCCTTTTTGGAGACCACAAAGAGGTTAGAGTAAAAACCCATTCCTCTGTCCTGAACTGGAACCGGCACTAGAACATCCATGTCCAGAAGAGCCTGAATAGTGCCGGCGCTTCTCTGCGCCCTGAGGCATATGAGAAGGAAAAAAGTGAAAGGGAGGAAGAGAGACTAAAGGGATCCTGTATCCTTCCGTCACCACCTGCAAAACCCATGGGTCTGCCACTGAATCCTACCAGATGCTGTGGTACTGATACAGACGGCCACCCACAGCAGAGTGGGGACCTGGGTTGGTGAGTCATGCCAAAGAAGGCTTGGACGAGACCTTGGGCTTCCATTGCTGTTTGGGCTTGGAGGAGGCACGCGGAGCTGAGGGAACCGCCTGGTTTGCCGGATGTGTCTCAGTCTGAAAGGAACGAAAATACCGATTACGCTTAAGTGGTGTCTTCTTCCTGGGGACCAAAGGTAGAAGGGTACTGTTAGCCCCAGTGGCCTCACTGATCATATTTTTAAGATATGGCCCAACAAAGAAGAACCTTGAAAAGGTAAGGAGTGCAATGCTTTCTTGGAAGCAGTGTCAGCAGACCAGATCTTGAGCCAAAGAGGCCGTCTGGCAACCACAGACATGGTGAAAACCCTGGCCACCAAATGGATGGCATCAAATAAGGCAGCAGAAACATAGTGCTGTGCCTCAGAAATGTTGGCAAAAAGCTCAAACATATCTGAAGTAGGAGCACCCTGACGGACAAGCCAGGGTGAGCTGTTCAGTCCAGACCACAATGCAGTACCAGCAGTGGCAAAAATGGACTTGAGGGAGACCTCAAGTTTCTTGTCAGTCCAGTCTTTCAGAGCAGACGCATCAGAAACTGGCAAGGCAGTAGACTTAGATAGCCTGGAGATAGAAGCATCCACCTTGGGAGGATGAATCCACTAAGCAAGCGTTGTCTCAGAGAAGGGATAAAGCTTGGCAAATTTCTTGGACACAGAAGGTTTCCTGTCAGGAGATTTCCACTCTTCAGACATAAGGCGGTCAAGAGTGGGGTTAGGTGGGAAGCAAGTAAGGGGCGTTTTAATCTCCTGAAAAACATCAGAGGGATCAGAAGGAACCTCCTGTACTAAGGGAATGTTTAGGGTATTTAAAACACCCCTGATCAGGCCCTCAGCCGAGGGTTCAGGATCAGCCTCAAAGGGATTCCCAAAAAACTGAGAGAAGCCCACAGCAGAACGTTCCTCAACATCTGAATCCATCAGCAGTTCCTCCTCAGAGAAATCTGATACATCAGGTACTCTCTGTGGTTTTGGCAGGGAAGACTTGACGGAGGACGGGGTTTGCCAGGAATGGAAGACCCCCTGCAACTGGGATGGAAAGAGTTGCAATGTAGACCAAAGGCTCCTAGTAGCAGCTTTGAACTCTTGCACCCAAAATGGCTCTAATGCATGGCTGAAGGTCCCTGGAAGACTCTCAGGGACATCAGAACATGCTGGGCATAAATGACCTGAGAATTCTCTAGGTAACCCTGAATGACAGGAAGAGCAATGCACAATAGGGGATACAGAGACCCCAGCATCCTTAGTCTTAGGTCTGGCCCCAAGTTCCAACGGTATAGACATTCTCACAGTGTCAAATAACCTTATAATAAAAGAATGACCCAAGTACAGGGTGTAGGATTAAAGTTTCACCCCAGAAATCTCTAAACTAGACTTATCTGGCAGGCGAAGGGTTAATCAGCAGAGGAGAGGAGGAGAGTCCAAGCCCTGAGTAAGATACTCAATCTGGAAATAACACAAAATGGCTGCAGCGGCAGGAGCCAACCAGAAACGAGCACGCAAAGCAAGCTCTCATGGGAAATGTAGTTTTCCCAGAAGAAGCACCCAAACAGTGCCTGAAGCCCCCTGAGTCCCCTAACACACTAGAAACATGAACCAGATGATAGAGCAAGGGCGGACAAGAAAAATGAGCCATCTCTGAAGTCGCTAGGTTAAATGGTTGCAGAGATGTGTCCCAAACTGTAAAGTCCTATAGGAGTGAATGGAGCAATGGCGCCTATGCGGAAAAGAGCCTTTAACCCTTTGAGTGCCAGAGTGGTACAGAATGCATTTTAAAGCAATGCATTCCGTACCACTCTGGCACTCAAAGGGTTAACTCAAATTTTTCAAAATTGAAACAGTAAAATAAAAATGCATTAAACATCACTAGAACATGTTAGAATACCCAAAAAACACTGAACCAGTAGGAAAAGTGTCAGAAAACCGCCCAAAAGATGCAAATACAGCAACTAAAGGGTTAAAGTACCACATAAACCTGCTCCAAAACACCCAACAGACATACAGACAGACCCAATGAGTGCAGGAGTGTGCAATAGGAACTCCAAAGGTAAACCTCTGTGGGACATGTGGACCTGCAACACTCAAAGGGTTGCTCACCTTTCCTGCAGATCTTCTGTCTTCAGACTACCATGTATTAAGAAGAAGCCTCGGTGGGCAACTCCTGAGGAAAGAACTTGTAGCCAAGATTTCCCCCCCAGGGCTTAAGGTCCACAAAAAGCACCTGGTTACTGAGCTAGCCACATCTAAGGGCATTGTCAGTTATGGTAATCTGCCTAATGGTGGTATTCCATTTCTAACAGAAAAATAAAAAAATGTCAAACTATAGCAGAACTGTTCTCTTGCCTGTGTCTTCACCAAGGAACAAATCTTTCTGGAGCTGGTTGGCTAGCTGCAGACAATGAGGGAAGGTAGGCTCCACCTCCTGCATACATTTCTAGAATTGTTCTTACCTACAATTAAAGGGGAGGAACGCCTACCCCAAAGTTACCAGTAACCTGTATTGGACGACAGAGAAAAAAAACAAACAGCTATCTATATGTTGTAATACACAGTTCTTTGTAACATAGCTTTGAAAATGTAACCTTGGCTTGATGCACAGAATGGCACTTCATGCTAATGGGTTTCAGTGTTATGTCAGAACTACCACACACTGTGCTATGGATTCCAGTCAGAGCCCAAGCACTGAGGCATTTCTTATAGCACAGTGAGTGGTACGTTTTGCGCAAACAGAGCTAATTAGCAAACTGTGCAGGGAATTAACATAAAGTTCCATAAAAAAGCAAACATTTTCTTTAAAGCGGAACTTTCAGGTAATACTAATTCGTCATGCATTCATTAAACGCAGGGTGACTAGCTTGAAATTAGATGTCCTACTGTTAAATAATAGCTCTGTCTAAAGTAATCCGTCCCGTTTGGAGACCGGAACCCAGGTTACAACACAAACATCTTGTCTGTACGCCTGCGCCGTCAGTCCCGGTCTCCATTTAGAAGACTGCAGTGCACCATATGGCCACCGGCCTGTCAGTCCCGAAATGAGACGGATTACTTTAGACAGAGCTATTATTTAACGGTAAGACATCTATTTAATGAATGCATGGCGACTTGGTATTACCTCAAAGTTCCGCTTTAAAATAGTTATCATACAGGAAAATGTAACAGGCAGATTTTAATCCTGTAATTATTTCCATTTTAACCCTTTGAGTGGCAGAGAAGTAACCAACACATTGCACTCAAAGGGTTAAAGGAATACCTAAAGATTAACCTGGATTAATTGTAAATATTACGTAAATAATGCTAGCATCTGTAATCGGAATCAGTAATAACTTCTTCCACAGAAAATATGTAAGACTGAATTGTAGAAAAAAATAAGGATTTTTTACAGATGCAACTATGAAGTATGGGTTATTTAAGAGTATATATAACACCAGATCCTTTTTAACCATTAGTGTTCCTTTAAATGGAAAGTAATATATATATATATATATATATATATATATATATATATATATATATATATATAAAGCATATAAATCAAGCACTCACAGGACTTCAATATGTGGTTAAAAAATGTGTGTCTGGCCGAAACGTTGACACAATAAATTACATTTTTTAACCACATATTGAAGTCCTGTGAGTGCTTGATTTATATGCTTTATGGATGAATTTAGTCTCATCAATGCACCCAGGCATTTCTTCCCATGAAGTGAGAGTGCTTCCACCACTGACTATATATATATATACACACACACACACACGCACGCGCACACACACACAGTCGTGTGAAAAAGAAAGTACACCCTCTTTGAATTCCATGGTTTTAGATATCAGGACATAATAACATTCATCTGTTCTTAACAGGTCTAAAAATTAGGTAAATACAACCTCAGATGAACAACACATGACATATTATACCATGTTATGATTTATTTAACAAAAATAAAGCCAAATTGGAGAAGCCATGTGTGATATGTAAAACCACAGACTCCAAAGAGGGTGTACTTTCTTTTTGACACACACATATATATATATATATATATATATATATATATATATATATATATATATATATACACACACACACACATATATATGTTTTACAGTTTATTCAAAAGTTACTATAACTCAAACTTGAATTTTTTTCGGTGCAATATCACAGTTGCCTGAAATTGCACATTAGCGCTGTTACTACACCATCCTATGGACAGCTCTGGTCAGTTGACCAGAAACCTCCATAGGATGGTGTAGCAACAGCGCCACTGTACAATTTCAGACCATTGTGATGCTGCACTTAAAAAATGTTTGAGCTGTAATAACTATTGAATAAGTATCCTTGTTTTACTCATATTTTATTTAGATTCTAAGTATTACTATCCCTGTTTAAAAGAATACAGTTTTTATCTTTTAATGGCTCTTACTAATCATAATTTACATTTTAAATATGATTTATTTCCTGAAACTCAAGGTGAGAGGCTGATTTACTTCAGCAATTTTGGGGCAAATCAACTGAACCATAATGCACAAATAAAAGCAGATTTGTGTTACTTGGTTAATGCACGAAAAATACCAAGAAAAGCAGGAAACGCAAAGGAAAATAGCGAACACCTGAAATCTGACACAGTACAGCGTCAATAATCAACTTTGGCCTAGATTCTGTCAGACAGTCACCCAGACACTCCAGACTTGTTCCACTGTTATTTCCAAAAACATATAGCATGGCCCCTCCCCACCTTGTCCCACCGAAAGCCATAGAATTATGTAAACAGTGCCCTTCTCCCGCCCATTCTGTAGAAGTCCATAAGTATGCCTCTTCCCCCCCATTTCATATTTACAAGTGCATGCCCCTTCTCCCCCATCACCCCATTTTATAAGCATCAATACGTGTGCAGCGTGGATTGGATGGAATTTTATTGGTCATTACATATCATGTGAAGATCCCTTTTCCATATCCATTTTTTATATATATAATTTCTGTTTTTTCTTTCTCCTTTTTGTGACTGCATTGAGATATTGTGTTGTTTTTTATTCATCTGTTTGTTTAGCTTTATAGATAACTCTACAGCTAAACAGATAAAGCGCAGTGACTTTAGAAAATATTTCCTATTTTCTTTTATCAATATAAGTTTACCCGCTTCCCCACGTATTTCCCATGTGAAACACTTACCTTGATGTCAGATGTCTAGTGGTGTCCCCAGTGCCCTGGACCTCCGCTGCAGTCCCATCCATAGATGGATGCAAACAAAATAAAGACCCTAAAGTCACCGATAAAAATAAAATAACACCCCCGAGTCGGGCCATCATCAAAGCCGTTGTTTAAAAAAAATAAACAGAACTTTTTATTATGGTTTTATATGGTCAATCCCTGTTTAAATGTTTTCCCACACTTCCACTGGCTGGAAGGTATGGTTACACAGGGCACATAATGTGACGTGGAGTAATCTCACCTCACAGCCAATCACAGTGTAGGGTAAGGTGTCCCACGTCCCACATGTGTGGAATGTGACCCCTCCCTCTATAGAATCATTCTCTTGGGAAGGGGTCATAGATGCAAAGATTCTCTTAAAGTTGGTAGAGAGTATAGAGAGGATACTAAAATAATACTTTTACTTTGTTGAGCTCATATTCACATACCTCCCAACATTTCAAATTGCCAAAGAGGGACAATTGTGTTTTAGGGGGTGTAGCTGGGGGTGTGGCTGGTGCGCAGGGTATTAACGAGAATTTTTAGGCTGTTTCATGACCTATTGACACCTCCTTGTGTTACCTAATAAATAACTTATAACAAGACCAAAGTATTTTATTTAAGTACACTAATTTATAAACACATATACTGACATTTAAAGAAACAATAATGTGAGTTTTATTGCTGTAGAGCAATGTGATACACTTATATACACACCACACAATCTGATTTCCTAAAAAGAGGGACATTAGGGTGGGAAAGAGGGACAGTGGGATTTGGGTCTAAAAGAGTGACTGTCCCTCCTAAAGAGGGACACTTGGGAGGTATGTATTCAATACATGGATGTGTGTCAAACACGTTGCAGAACTGAATGTCACAATTCTCAGGTAGAAGAAGTAGTTGGCACATCCAAGATCAGATTGTCTGGTCCAAAGCTAGAGGACGCGGCTAGAGTGCGTGGTTTGGGTTCGTAGTCAGTTACGAAGTCTCCCTCGCTGCAGCCGTAGCTGGATAAAGTTGTTGGCCATGAAGCCAGATGTCCGACCCTGGTTGAGCCAGGGCCTTGACCAGGATGAGAAACCAGTAACTGGAGAAGAACCAGACAATGGACCCCTATGAGCAGATAAGGTGACGCTGGAGGTATAGCAGAGACAGAACAAATGATAAGCCTAAAACCCAACAGCGAACCGTCCAAAAGGGATGGAGACCATAGATGGAAAGGCAGCGAATGCCACAGAGGGTACTGATGGCCCACCTTGGTAAATAGATAGGGGTGCAACTGGAAGGCCACATGGGAAGTGGGATTCCTAAGAAGAGCCCCCCAAGGAACCAAAGACTACAAATGAGGTAAGGAGGGAACCTGTGGCCCAAAGAAGCCTACAGAAAGGCTGTTGAGGGCTACTGGACACCAGAACCCCCCCACAAACCCCCAGAGAGCACAAGAAAGGAAAAGCCTGGGCCGCAACAACCACCTGCCCAAAGAAGGGCGCCACAGAAGGGACCTCCTGGACAACAGCAACAAAAGGGCAGAAAGCAGAGATCCCCCAAAGGGGGTCTCTAGATGTCCAGAAGATACCCCAAGAGCGAGCCCATATCAGGAGGCACTGGAGCAGGGAAGAGCCATTCACAGGGAGTGGGCAGGACCGCTACTAGGAAGGTGCCCCCTGAGAAGGAAGCTCAGGGTCAGAAGAGGCACCAACTGGAAACAATGGGCAGGACTGCTACTAGGAAGGGGCCCCCTGAGAAGGAAGCTGAGGGACAGCAGAGGCACCAACTGGGAACAGCACGCAGAACTGCCAATACTGTATCGGAGGACCCAAGGGAAGACTATGAGGCTGACTGCAATGACAGGGAGAGCGGCCAGGCAGCAGAACAGGAAATGTGGGAGGCCACGATGGAAGGAAGCGGCTAAACCCGTAATGCACAAGCGGCTAGGCCTCAGGGGAGAATCAGAATGCAGACAGGCAACAAGGCTACAACTGCGGGAGCCCAGAAAGGACTGGGGATAGAGGCCACTGGGAATGTTACGGTGAGGCAGCGGGGAAAAAGGACGCAGCGAGGCCACGGCAGAGAGAGGATGGAGGCATCCTGACTGAGGGGCAAGACCGCAACCAGGCCAAAGGTGCAGGAATGAGGAGTGAGACCTCCACAAGGCCACAGAGGGCCATGAAGCAGAGGGGGACCACTACTAGATGGAGACTAACCTCAGAAGAGGCAGATGGAGCCAGGAGAGTGAGCAGGGAACTACAGAACTGAGCCAGGAAACAACCCTGAACAGACCCGGAACAGGAAACAGCAAGAAGCAGCAGACCTGAATAATTGGGCACGGGAGGTAAGGATTCCCCGGCTGATAAGGAACTACCACACTGAAGCAATTCTGGGAAAAAACAATTGTTTGTATCTTAGGGTACAAATACAAACTACATTGATTTAAATTGGGCTTTTAACCACCTGATTGCTAGAAAGGAGTCTAACCATATCTGGGAACTCTTCAGACCTGCTCCAGTGACTCCTGTTTTCAGACTTAATATCTGAGTCTCCAGGGACAGGAAGTTATTCTTCGGCTTCCTGAGTTTCCCAGTAACCTTGTCCACTCCCACCCTTCTTCCACCCAGTCCTGATCCATTATGAACCCTTCTCTACCCATTTCAGGACAAACTCTTCCTTCCTGTCTAAATATCCCACCCACCCCAATTAAGCTCCACCCAAATCATGAAACAAATGTCATACACACATCCCCAACTTGTACTCTGGGGGGCTTGGGTTTGAAGGTTCCCAGAAATGTCTATAACCCATTGCAAAGAGTGGAATTCTGTAAAAGTCCCATGTAAATCAAGAGAAATCTGGCAAATATTTCATTTGTTCCCTTAGGTTTGCTTCAGAAATAATCCAGTTTGTCTCAGCCTCAGAGATCTGTGGTTACATAAAAACATGCACAGAATACGTTTAGTATTAAATGAGTGTAATCAAGGGTTATGCTAAACAACATTTATCATGAAGAGAACAAATATGTAAACTTGTTAAAATGTGACAATATGAAGAACCTATTTAAAACTAAAATTACATAAAAACACGACAAGTTATATATCTTTAAATATCTTGAATTCTCAGCTGGACTCTGGAAAATCTTTTAAAGTGCAGAGAAGCCCTAAAATCTGGTCTTTATAAAGTGGCACTGTTTGTTTATTTTTGCTTGTGCAAGGTTGAATTGAGTGCTACAGGAAAGATTATGGCAGTGGGATTGTGCTGCAATAGTTATCCCTTTGAGTGCCAGAGAGGCACGCAACACATTGCAAAGCCATGCATTGCATACCTCTCTGACACTCAATGGGTTAACATTTTAAGGAACAGTGGGGTGTGAAACACATTGGGGACATGCACTAAGGAGTGATAAAAGAGGTGATAAAGTGGATATGACTTCTCCAGTTCCTATCTTATTCTATAGAGTCTATATACTAAGATTTCTTCAACTTCAGATATCTTAGTGTATAGGCTCTATAGAATAACATATGAACTGGAGAAGTGATGTCACTGGAGGTTATATCCACTTTATCACCTCTTTATCATACCTTAGTGCATAACCCCCTTTGCTTTTAATGCGTTGCACATCCCTCTGGTCCTTCATGGGTTAAGATTTGAAAAGCACTTCTATGTTAAGAACATATAAATTAGATTATACTGGGTTAACACCCTAAATGCTAAAGACAGCTTTGCTTCCCAGTGCATTGGAGAAGTGGCTAACATCAGAGTGGTTCCTGGCACCCTTTTGCATGACAGATATTTACATTATCTCTGTCAGTTTATGTCCATAATTGCTGTTTTTACAATTTATACTACAATTTATTAACAGATATTAGCTAATACTACTTACCCCCACTTATCTTACTATGACTAAAAGATTCTAATAGCCCCTATGAATTTCGTCCTTGTGCCTGTGTTCAAGATATGACATTTTCATTCTGCCCTAGGTGTCCTGTTCATGCTTGAGGACACAGCACTTTCTAGCAGGACCATTGTATTGACACAGCAAAACCAAAACCCACACTAACTTAAAACATTAGCCATGTGCCCCTGGCTACAGCTAAAATGCTCTGGTAGCTCAGGGGTTAATACCAAATTGCATGCCTGATCTCATGCTGTCTGTTAAAGAGTAGGATGAAGGAGGGTAAATGAGGTTCCAATTCTAAGTCTGAACAATGACGAGCACTGGCTGAGAAGGACAAACTTCCTGACTACTGAAACGCCACAGAACCACTGATTGTGCAGCGTTAAGTCACTGCAGGTTTTGATTTTACGGTTTCTTTAAGGATCAGAGTGGTGTGAATTGCATTACAAGGTTAAGTAAGACTCATGCACTCTGCCTGCTTCATTTCGAAAGATTGCCAGCCCCTGTGATAGAGAGGACATCTAGAACTGATGATGTTATCTCTTAGGACAGGCAAACATCATAGGTGCCATAACCATGTTCTACTACTTATAGTACGGTAAATGGTGAGTTATTATTAGGAGGTGTTAGCTGTCCATTAATAAATTCAGCAGAGCTGTACAATTTGGGAATAATCATCGTAAACAAATATACATCCATGGTGATGAAACCATGAAACCTGATGAAACCTAAAATATGACCTGGACAGAATTAAAGGCACCCTTTCCTAATATTTGGTTGCACAATCCTTGCCAACAATGGCAGCCTCCAAATGTTTCTTGTAGCCTTCTATAAGTTTCTTTTTACTATTGGAAATAAAGCTTATTTTTACACCAGCCAGTGTGATTCGACTCGCTGTATTCATCCTGTGAGTGGATTAAGGTGCCAGCGGTAAGTACTCCTGCACCCTTTGTGTTTTGGATATAAGCTTCTTGTACCTGTTTGCTGCCACCCACTTTTTAATTGCAATTTGTTCAAGCTCTTGAATGATTGCAGGATTCCTTTTCCCAATGGCAGATTTCAGCTGTTTCCAAAGGTTTTCAATTAGATTGAGAGCAGTATTCCTTGACGGCCAGTCTAAAAACAGTCCATTTTGTCATTTTCAGCAATTCTTTTGTGCTTTTAGATGTGTGCTTTGGATCATTGTCCTGCTGGAGGACCCATGATCTTCGACCCATACCTAGTTTTCTGACACAGGGTGGCACGTTTTGCTGTAAAATGCTTAGGTAATCTTCTGATTTCATGATTCCCTTATTATGTTCAAGTCCTCCAGCAAAACAGTCCCACAACATTACAGATCCTCCACCATATTTAACTGTAGGTAGGGTGTTCTTTCCCTAATAAGCTTCATTTTGTTGCCTACAAACATATTGCTGGTCTGCATTTCCAAAGAGCTCTACTTTGGTTTCAGCTGTCCATAGAACATTTTTGCGGAATGCATGTGGTTTCACTAGGTAGGATTTGGCAAAGATCAGTTGTGTGTTTTTATGTTTTGCTTTCAGCAGTGGGGTTCTCCTTGACTTTGCCCATAAAGCCCTTCTAGGTTTAGTGTGCAGAGCATGGCACGGGTTGAAACCATCACTCCAGATTGCTCCAGGTCAGCCTTAAGCGGTGTGGATGTCTTACGTGGTGTTTTTTTTTCCATGATTTGCACCTACTTTTGAAGACTTTACTAACCAATTTTCCTCTACACACCACATTCCTGGAGGTTCTTGACAGTTCCATGAGCAGCAAAAATCACAGTAACATTTTGAACTGTTGAAACAGGGATGTGAAGGTCTTTGGAGATGGCCTTGTACCCTTTAGAATACCTATGTTTGGTGATAATAGCGTTTCTGATGGTCTCAGACAGCCCTAATGTCTTCACCATTGAGAAAAGGCAACAGGGATTGAAAGTGGCCTTTTTAAGCATTAAAGCCATCATTTATTGGTTAATTCAAACATAGGAACACTGACAAATTATCACCGGTGAGTCTAATTTCCCAGCAATGATATTTTAGTTTTTCTTTTCAAACTGATCTGAATTATTCAAGAGGGTGCCAATAATCACATCATGGTAAAGTTTCCAGTTTTATACTTTTTCCTCCCATTTTTTTTAAATTATAATTTTATCCTGTACTGGTCTGTATCAAACGGATGAGTGCATATAGACCAAAGCTATTTCAGCACACAATTTTTTTCAGGAGATACTGTACTTGATAAATAAAATATTCAAGGATGCCAATAATGTTGGTCACTACTGTATGTGAATATTTGTCGAAATTAAACAAAAAACAAATTCCAGAGACATTTTCCCCTTTGAAGTCACATTACAGAGTATCCTAATGACACATAATACTGTGTAGCATGACATCAACAACATCACCAAAAAAAACCAAACCTTTATTCAACATGCCTAAAAGTACACTTCTATAGCAGAACAAACATTGCTCACACTTGTATGTTACATAAAATCAGTATGAACAGCAACAATAAGACAGTAAGTAAAAAAAAGCAATCGAAATTGTAGGGCTCACATTCCTTATAGCATCCAACTGACATATGCTTATGATCCAATGCTCTTGGGATGCATCCTAAAAAAAAATCCCTTCTGGGTCAACCGTACATCCATGAGAAAAGAAAACAGACATACTGCGTCAAGAGTGCTCAAAAGGAGAGAGATGAAATGGGTAGGCTATAAGTGAAAGTAAAAATACAGTATGTATTGTTCAAGGTGTACTTTCTGTATAAAGGCTGTGTTTTTACTTTCACTTATAGTTTGCCCGTTTCATCTGACCACTTTTGAACACTGACGGAATGCACCTTGTTTCTTTTCTCATGTAATTACTGTTGACCAAGGAAGCCTTTTTTCAGAAGGCCACATGTTGGATGCCCCTGAACTACAGGTACTATGGAATTATATATCTGTCTGTCTATCAATCTATGTCTCCAATTGGATGATTATATAAATGACTCAAACCAAAATAAGTTCTGTTAAATTATGAGCCAACCCATATACAATATAGATCTTTATACTTACATTACTCCATTTAATTTTGGTAGCTAGTTTTCTTTTGAAAAAACACAACATTTTGTGTTTCAGATATTTGGCACACAATTAAATCATGTGTACAATAAAATAAAGGCATTCCTCCGTACCACAATGTACAGCTGTCAGCTCTGAGGTAATATTGATTTATTTTGGGTGGAAACTGTGATTTTCCGGGGGGAAAAACAGGCAAACCTTAAACATGTGAAAATTCTTAGGTTAATAATTTAATTGTCAAGAGAATTGAGTAAAAATCATCTGCATAACTCTGAAATTTTTAGTCATTGTTTAATCTAGGATGTTCACTACTTAATATAAATAGGGGGTTTCTAAACGGTGTGTTTCATAAAGGAAACCATTCTAATTTCTTCACAAGGCTATATGACATTACAGCTTTCCCATAAGAACATTCCAGAATGATTAAAAAAAGCATTACAACTCATGGGAAGCAGGAAAATGTAATACGCAAAGCATGAAGGAAGCTATTTGATGGCGTCAAAAACACTGATTTACATTTATTTTTTAATTATAGATTTTAGACAATAGACAATGAACTTTAACCTTCTTGAGTGCTAAAAAGGTGTCCAACACAGGGTAAAAATAATTAAGGTCACATACAGTTGTTTAGCAGATATAACTACGCAGATTAGAATCTCATTGTAATACTCATCATATTTATTACTGTTAGTGAAAATCTGGATTTCTGTCAGAAAATAAGTTATAATACTGTCACTGAGGCTGATATACTAAGACAAAGTGGTGCAATTCTGGAACCAACTAACAGTATCACAGGAAACAAATAAATATCCCCCTAATTCTGACTGACTTAAATAAGGCTTTTAATCCTAGATGGCCTTCCAACACAGGGAGGATGCAGTATAGCAGAAGAAGAGGTCTGGATGGCATAGACAGTGGAGCTCCCCAAGTGCCAAATCCATGGTATGTAAAGAAAGACCTGGGAGAGAGGGTCTTGTGAAAGATATAGTTCCTATTTAAAATATCCCTCTTAGTCCTCTAAGCACTATGATTTCCTGCTTTTCAGTGGAATTTCCCATACATTAAAAATTCCCAAAAAATGCCACCTTTTCGCTAACCCCAGTAAATTATCTGTAAGAAGGTTTTCATTCTTCACCTATGCCCAAGAATTTCTGCCTCTATACAGACTCAGTTTGTATGGATTTATGGCTACCAATGTAGTGGGTCACAGCTACGACTCCTAGGAGGCCAGTATGTGCATTTCTCTGGCTATCTCTGTTGTGGGACAAGGCTGGGGGGTGTTAGTATGTCTTGTTCTATGGCTACCATAGAATAAGACTGGGATGATGGGCAAAAGGAGGCCCTGCAGCTGCTTTTGGACTACAAATCCCATAATTTATTGCCAGCTGAAGACTGGTAAGGAATGATGGGATTTGTAGTCTGGCAGAAGATGGAAAGTCTCCCATTGCCCATAACATTCCTGGCTACTGTGGGACAAGGCTGGGGGTCAGTAAGTGTGATTCTATGGCCATCAGTGCTCTGGGACAAGGCTGGGGGTAAATATGTGTGCTTATATGGCTAACTGTGTAGTGAAACAAGGATGTGGGTCAATACGTGTGGATATTTGGCTACCAGTGCAGTGGGACAAGGCTGTGGGTCAATATGTGTGGATATTTGGCTACCAGTGCAGTGGGACAAGGCTGTGGGTCAATATGTGTGCTACATATGAGTACCAGTGCAGTGGGACAAGGCTGTGGGTCAATATGTGTGGATATTTGGCTACCAGTGCAGTGGGACAAGGCTGTGGGTCAATATGTGTGGATATTTGGCTACCAGTGCAGTGGGACAAGGCTGTGGGTCAATATGTGTGCTACATATGAGTACCAGTGCAGTGGGACAAGGCTGGGGATCATTTTGTCCTTATATGGCTACCAGTGCAGTAGGACAAGCCTGGGGATCAAAGTGTACGGTTATATGGCTACCAAAGCGGTGGCACAAGGTTCGGTCAGGATGCGTTTTTCTATGGCTACCACGTGACACAGCTAGGGGTCAGTATCTGTGGTTCTATGGCTATAAAAGCAATGTGCGTGGAGGGTGAGGGTCACTGGGGAAAACTGAGAAAAATTGCACTTTTCTTGGGGATTCCCACCAAAAGCAAGAAAGTGACATTTTCAAACTTTTCTGTTTCAGGACAAAATATGTCTGTAATCCCTATGCAAAACCTGCATTTCAACTGCATTGAAATTTTACTCCATCAAGAGATTTTAGGGGCGTACTATATTAGCAAGAATTAGTAGGAATTGTCTTTATTAGCATTTAGGTACAAGGCTCATGACAAATTTCTTAGAATGACGAATTAATGGCACATTATTACAGATGGTCCTAAGGACCTTATTCATAAAGCTAAAAAAGTCAATTCTGGAGCAAATCAACTACAACACTGGAGGAGGAGGACTGAAAATCCCCATCAATATAAATGTGGTTTTTCACTCCCTTGAATGCTAGAGAGGTCTTGCATTAGAGATCTCTAGAATTCAAGGGGTTAAAAGTCCAATTTAAATAAATTGTAATATAAGGAGTTTTCATTTCAGCCCTATAGTACAGTTACTTATTTAGCTTTAGAGGCAAAATGTTTCAGGCCAGTATGCAGTGGCATAACAATAGGGGTCACAGGGGTTGCTCCTGCGACTGGGCCCATGACTCCAGGGACCCGGCCGCCCCTTCGACCCCCCACACGGCTACATGGACCTCTATCAGCTCAGCTCTCCCTCTGTCTCCAGCACTCTAGTAACGCAGAGCGCTGGGAGATGATGTCATCTCCCAGCTCTCTGCATTACTGGAGAGAGGACCATTTGGGAGCTCCAGCTCTTAATAGAGGTCTGTGCCGAAGGAGGCATAGACCTCTCCTGCTACACCGTTGAACCACCAGGTAGGTAGGAGATTGACAATGGGGTTAATGTGGAGAGTTGGGGGCAATGTGGAGAGGTGGGGGTAATGTGAAGAGGTGGACATTGGGGGCAATGTGGAGATACCCAATGGGGGCAATGTGGTCGGGGGGGAATGGCAATTTTTGCACCAGGGCCCGGTGATTTCTAGTTACACCTCTGCCAGTATGGGTTGCATTCAAAGGCTAAAGAGGTGAAATTCTGGAACAAACCAACCATACTGTAGGGGACAAATACACAGTCAACAAATTGCCATTAATTTAAGTTGGGGTTTTAAGCCTTGGAATGATAAAGCTGTCTCCAAACTCAATGCAAAGGAATGAAGGAATGCGACTGAGAGCTCTCTATCATTCAGAAGGTTAACCTCATTCAGTGTCATTGGGAAATTTCATTTTCCTTATGGAGCAGTAGGTTTATCTCGGAATTAGCTTCCTGGCCCTTAATGTGCTCATTTGCATGTCACCACCCAAAGTCTTTAGAAGCAGTAAAATGGCGGTATTCTCTGGGTCTCTGTGGGAATGCAGGTTCTGATTTCACATGGATTATATACATACCTTACTATAGGAAGGTTTTTCATTGCTAAAAATGAAACTAAAACCTAAATTAGTATAACTGCTAATCTTCTTTCACTTTGTGACATTAACACACTTCAAAGAACCTATCTGTACAGACCAAGATAAGGCATTTATTCCTGATAAAAGCCTTTGATGTCCTCATGGAAACCAGCCCTGCGCTGCCTGGTGGAGAGGTGCAAGTGTGAACAAACACCAGAAGCTGTCAAGTGAACACTTTCAAGTAGGATTTGGGATATTTCAAATAAAAATCTAAATATAAAACAGCTAGACAGAAAAACAATTTGTAATGCTAAAGTGGAAATTGCACAATTGTTTTCACATCGGTCTTTAGTTGAGGAACTGTTCACTAAAGTGAACAATATAAAATATCTTAAACACACTCATATAATATATATATATATATATTTATATAGATTAGCAGTGGTCTTGGTGATACATATGCATTCATCCCCCCCAAAAAAATTTCATAATAAAAAGAGGCGCACACAAAAAGTAACTGTCACCCCTCCCTATTATATATTTAGAAAATGTTTTACCAGAAATAACACATTGTGATTTCGCTCGTTTTTATGCAGAAGGCTGGGAGTTGAAGTTCAGCAAATGAAATTCTTTGGTAGGAAACAAAGCACAAAGTGCATAATGGGACTGCAAATCCCAAAATGCAGTGCTTGAAACTTTATTTAAAATGGTACAACATGCTCATGCTGTTTAATAAGGTAAAAAAGCACAATAAAACTGCTGTACCTGTTAAAAATGTTCAGCTGTAGGGAATGAATTTGCGCAGTAATTGAGAGTGATTTTATACTATCCAAAAAGGAAATATAAAAAAAATACATTGCATCAATCCACTGAGAGGAAAAAAGGCATCAAAGAAAAATAAAACCTCGTGAAAGAAAAGAAGATGTCCCTATTTCACATAAACCATGTAGCTATGGAATGGAACAATTTAGTTAAATTAATGTAATATCTGACTACATGATTATCATGGTAATAGTACTCAGTGTGAGAGGACACCTCAGGAACTAACCATGATCTGGAACAAAAAAATCCCAGTGTCAAACGCTGCCTCCTTTATATCACAAATTCAGGGGGTTCAACCTCCATTTCCCTTATCTC
Organism: Rhinophrynus dorsalis; assembly: GCA_037306005.1. NCBI lineage: Eukaryota > Metazoa > Chordata > Amphibia > Anura > Rhinophrynidae > Rhinophrynus > Rhinophrynus dorsalis. The sequence continues at coordinate 318,171,297 of CM074719.1, forward strand.
TATGTAGAGTTACATTCTGTAGTTTAGGACTGTTCAGAGCTGGGCACTGGTACTATCTTCCGTAAGTCTGGTTCCCCATCTCATTGCTCTTCCTAATAACAGTTCCAGGCACTGTGCAGGCCCACACTCCTACTCTCAGTTCAGGGTTGCACAGTGCTTGTAAACTGTCAATAGGTGAACACTGAGCTTGGGGACAAGCTGTAAAAAGCACCAGAGCCCAAAGCAGGGGTATCCAAAACACATCCTATCAGGGTGACCACATTTTCATTCTGCCATTCCGGGACATGTGGTCAACCCTAGTCCCATGGCTGAGGCTCCCACCCATTTCCCTTATCTCTATGTAGAGTTACATTCTGTAGTTTAGGACTGTTCAGAGCTGGGCACTGGTACTATCTTCCGTAAGTCTGGTTCCCCATCTCATTGCTCTTCCTAATAACAGTTCCAGGCACTGTGCAGGCCCACACTCCTACTCTCAGTTCAGGGTTGCACAGTGCTTGTAAACTGTCAATAGGTGAACACTGAGCTTGGGGACAAGCTGTAAAAAGCACCAGAGCCCAAAGCAGGGGTATCCAAAACACATCCTATCAGGGTGACCACATTTTCATTCTGCCATTCCGGGACATGTGGTCAACCCTAGTCCCATGGCTGAGGCTCCCACCGGCGCTAACCATCTTTCTGAGGCTGACACAGAGTAAGAGTTCCCAGTGGGAACTTTTATTCTGTGTCAACCTCAAAAAGATGGTCAGCTCCGGCGGGAGCCTCAGCTGCGGGTCTCACTTGCAGCTCCAGCATACCTGCTCCATCCCAGCTGTCTCACACGCACCAGTCCAGCCAGCCAATGAAATGTATTTGCTATATGGTCTTCATTGGCTGGCAAGGACCATATAGAAAATACATTTCATTGGCTGGCTGGACTGGTGCGTGTTGCTCCATTCCGGGACTCTTTGTTGTCCTGGTGGGGGGTGACCCGGGACACAGACCCCCAATAAGGGACAGTCCCGGGCATTCCGGGACGTGAGGTCACCCTACATCCTATAGAAAAATAACTCTAAAATGAAAGTTAAGGCGGAGCATGTGTTGGAATAGCTATCATGCCTGATGGCCCTAGGAACGATTAGCGACCGCCATTAACCTTAGGCCCAAAATTACACAATTTGTTCCTTTGTCTCCCTGCACCCTTCATCTCCCATTAGGTTATCCAGTGTCCATGCCTGTTAACTGTTCCAAATTTCCAGCGACTGTTTCTGGTTTTGGCTCTGTGTCCCTGGATCCTGCTGACTTAGCATTTGTACTTGCAATGTGTTCCGCACCCCTCTGGCACTCAACGGGTTAAAATAAAATATGATATTCCTATTCTATGTGCACTTACAGGGCTAAAAGTAAAAACGCAAAGAATTATAAGTACTAAATGCTTAGTACAATATTGATGTTTCCTTTAATGTATTGTATTTATGGTATTAAATACATTTTTAAACAGACTGCAACTTTAGCAGCAGATAGTAAGCTCTAGCAAGCAGGATCTTCTTATACTTCTGTTCCCTTTGGGTTTTTTGTTTGTTTTTTATCCTGATTGTATATATCTATGTATTCATTGTACTCCATCTGTACAATGCTCTGTTGTGTTGCAACCTACTGCAGAGCTCTGCAGAATCTTTTGGTGTTTTATCAGGAGCAATACAGACAGAATCACTATTAATACACACAGTGTTTGCTTTAATACAAGCTAATTTGTGGAGGTATGAGTGTCTGTTTAACAGGTAGTTTTGGAGTGATCAATTCTAGAAGACAGGATACAAGACGATACTAGGAGATATTTGAGGATAACCATATGTTAGAAAGAAACAAGGAAACCATAATTCTGATTAGGCACGGAGACAGGATGTCAGGATAAAAATATTTAACCCTTTGAGTGCCAGAGGAATAGGCAACACATTTCTTTGCAATGCGTTGCCTACCCCTCTGGCACTCAAAGGGTTAAGGCAGGACAGGACATTTCCAAGGTGTATTACTAAGGACTCATTAACTCCAGTCTCTGTTATCACCAAGTCAATTAAGTAAGAAAATACACAAAAATGATCACATAGCACAATCCCGGGAGCTTTAGTAAAAGTTTGTTTAAAGGTCTCAAATGAGAATAGTATTTATGTTGGAAAGCATAGGATGAAAATGCTCAATTTTGCAATGCACTACAGTCTGGCATTCCAAGGGTTAAACTAAACTTGTTGGACATATTATTATTTAAAGGGATAGTAATAGTTTGTTTTAACTTTATTTTATTTTGTAGGCATTAAAAAAACATGAAGAATGATATAAGTCTTATCTCTCAAACCTTTATGGTTTATGAGATATTCACATACCTGGGAACTCTCCGGTTTTGCCCCGGAGACTCCGGATTTCAGACTGAATTACCGGGTCTCCGGGGCAATGAGTGAATCACCGGGTGGGCAGAGTTTAAATAGAAACTCTGCCCATTTGTGCTCCGTCCCACCTGGTTCCTCCCACTCCCCGCCCTCTTAGATACATTTTTCAGGGTTTTGTTTTTTGTTTTTTTTTTCCCATCCCCCCTCCGCGACTAAGCCCTGTCCCTTTTATGACGCGAATCGCGTCATTTTCCTCCCAGGTCGGCACTGACAGGGTTACCCTCCGGGTAGCCCTGTTTCAAAAGTTCCCAGGTGTGGATATTCACAAGCAAAGTTTCCTCTCCTGCCCCTTTTACCTAGTGTAAGCAATCTCTTCTCAGATGTGGAATGCAGTCTATAGACCAGACAGATAACAGCAGGGGACAATCTTCTTCCTATGAAAACAATGAAAGCCCTGCCCCCCTTGACAAGCTTTCAGGTTTTTCCCTTATCTTAATTGAAGACTGTCCCTCTCTGCAGTCTACCTGGGCACCTCCCTTCTGCTCTGGCTGGACAGTGTGACATCATTAAAATGGGCAGGAGGGGGACACTTTGTCATTGAATTACTCTGGAACTACAACTCTGACAGAATTGAAATAACACTCTCCAAAGTCCAAATACTATGATGATTAATTAGAACTGCTTTTACTATGAAACATTACTATCCCTTTAAGTCTTGTATGCTAGATATGTCTCCATCCTATTGCTTTGCAATGAGCTTAAAGGGATAGTAATGTTTTACAAAAACAGCAGCTCCAGTTAATCTTCATAGTATTTGAGCCACAGAGAGTGCTATTTCAATACTGTCAGAGTTGTGGTTCAAGAGTAATTGAAGCATAAAGTGTCCCCATCCCCCCCTTTTACCTAGTGTAAGCCATCTCTTCTCAGATGTGGAATGCAGTCTATAGACCAGACAGATAACAGCAGGGGACAGTCTTCTTCCTATGAGAACAATGAAAGCCCTTCCCCCCTTGACAAGTTTTTCAGGTTTTTCCCTTATCTTAATTGAAGATTGTCCCTCTCTGCAGTCTACCTGGGCACCTCCCTTCTGCTCTGGCTGATCAGTGTTACATCAGTAAAAGGAGACGGAGGGGGATACTTTGTCATTGTATTACTCTTGAACTACAACTCTGACAGAATTGAAATAACACTCTCCAAGGTTCAAATACTATGATGATTAATTAGAGCTGCTTTTATTATGAAACATTACTATCCCTTTAAGACATCTTTAGCATCCACACAGTTAAAGAACTACGAGAAGAAAATAATGTGACATCACGGGTTATACACCAAACAACTGAAGTAAGTTTGGGGCACCATTTGCACCAAGCAGGGAAAATTAAAATTCACATTGAATCAAATGGGGCTTTTAAAACCCTGAATTTTAGAGCATTAAAGACCCTAAAAGGCTCATTTAAATGAATGAAAATTTGGGGATCGTGTAAATGTTCCTTATGGTGCAGTTAGTATATTGCACTCTTCCTTTGTAAATAATTCTTTATTTCACACGTAAAAGTAAATCAAATCTAAACACTTCTAATGTGGGTCATTATAGTTAGGGCTTATTGGGCAAGTGGCTGTTTTTACAATAATGCAGATCTTATGGGTAAGATGTTACTATCTAACTAGTGTTGCCAAAGGCACATGGAGATAATGATGATTTTGTCTGCTATGTTCTCTGCCTCCAGGGAAAAGAAATCTACTTCTAGGACGCTGTATTTCCCACAATAAACTGAGTTTAAAAATACATCCAAATCATGATAGCTTGAATAGAGGTAGCTGCATCTGTTTCTGACTTATACCAACATGAACTTCTAAATAATGCATGGACTCAATAAAGATACACTGTCACTTAAAGCGGAACTACTACCATAGTTAAAGTCGCCCTGCACTAATTAGGCAGATGGCGACTAGCTTAGTGATAGTTATATTACCTCTCTGAACAAGCAGATTCTAATGAAAGCCTTAATCTTCAGAGACCGGAAGCCAGGAATTAGCTCAGACATCTTGTCTGTGCCCCTGCGCTGTCAGTCCCGGTCTCTATTAAGAAGCATTGCACATTCCGAAAGGCACCGGAAGGGACTGATTGTGCAGGCACGCAGACTGCACTAACCTGACAGTCAGTCTCTGAAGATTAGGGATTTCTTTAGAATCCGCTCGTTCAGAGAGGTAGGATAACTATTATTAAGCTGTGTAGTATGTATATAAGTGTACAACTTTGCGCCACAACCATAAAACTCACATTAATGATTGTTTAAACGTCATTATATGTGTATATAAATTAGTCTGTGTAAAAAAGATACTTTGATGTTGCTCTAGATCATTTATTAAGTTACACAAAGAGGTGTCAGTAGGTCATGAAATCACCTATAAATTCTTGATAATGCCCCCGCCCTCCAGCCACACCCCCAGTAACACCCCCTAATACAAAAGTGTCCCTCTTTGGCCATTTCAAATGTCAGGAGGTATGCATTACTTAGCAATGTGTTGCCTACCCCTTGGTCTCTCAAAGGGTTGTACTGTATGGTTACAGACAAAGTTGCTCCCTCTCTGCATAAAAGTTAGTGGCGGCCTCTGACACACAAACATGCTAGCTAAGCTTCCAACCACCACAATGTTGCAGCTGTAAGGTATGGTGCAGTTGGCTATAAAAGGAAGTTGACATTGTACTGACATCTAGAAGTAGCGAAATAGCAGCTGTAGAGGGACCCTATGGCCTAAAAACAATATTGTTGATTTTAAAAGATCTTTCAAATTCACCTATTTTTTACACAATCTACTTTTGATTTAGAAAATTACCTTTTGTGTTATTTAGGTGTATTGATTATGCTTATTAAGGCATGCTGTGCCGTGTTGTGCTCTAACAATAGTGCCACTGTAAAAGATCAGGCTATAGAGGTACTTCTAACAAAAATTCAAGTTCCAGCTGCAATAACTTGCGAAAAAAACATCAACAGTTGTAGTTTCCATGTTTTAATCAGTAGGATAAAGTCTGAATTATATTTTTTCAATGTTAAGCTTTAAAATAATTTTAAAGCACTGGGCAACTAATGATTTAACCTGATGAGATCAGTCTCGTGGAGTCAAGTTAGAAAGGAAGGTTAAGTGAATCAAAAGGATGCTTTGTGCAACAGAAGCACGTCATGCCCTGCTCTCACCGGCTGTGTAACGCAACACAGCGTGTGGGTCCCAAAGTACTAGGAATCAATGCGTTGCGTACCCCTCTGACACACAAAGGGTTAAGAAGCACCCTTCAGGGGGTGTTGGGAGGGATGAGATTCAAACCTCTGAAAATCAGGCAACTTTTTTATATAAATACCAAAATAAACTGAGAGAGAAAATACAGAGAGAGAGAGAGAGAGAGAGTGACCTGAGTACTTGGTCGGATGACTCCCATTAGGATAAGTGAATTGTTTTCTTTTTAATTTAAGTGTCTTTATTTGGAAGGTCTGGGGGAAGAATTTAGATGACAGACAGCCTGTTATTAGCAACAATTCATCACTGTAACCCTCCACAACCAGAAAATTAACTAAAACTTATGAGTGCAGGACACTTGCAAGGTAACACACACCTTCATAGCAGCAGTATTTACAAAGTTGAAAGTCCCTCTGGAATTGAAGCAGCCAAGAGGCATATGGACTGCCCTGGCCATTTTGCCAAGAGTGGCAGAGAGTGTCCATAACTGGAGGTCCGTTTCCTTTTAAATATTCCGCCAATCAAAAAAAAACCATTTTGATGAAGCATGGACGTTTTGCACAAACAGAATAAGAAGTTGTTTCCTCTCAAATGCACACTGCAGCAAGACCCAGTCTTTAACCCATGAACTACTGCAGGAGCACCAAATCAAAAAAGGGATTTCCTACAGTGCAGAACAAAGGACTTTATTTAAGTCTTAGGATTAAAAGCAGTCAGCTGTAACAAGTGATCCAGAGCCTGATTGTTACATTTTTTCAAGTTCCAAGCCATTCTTGAAAAATGTTAACCCTTTCAGTACCTGGCACTGAAACGGTTAAGTATGGTGTTATACCATCCTTACGGAAATGTAGAAGAGCCACCATTCTATCTGGTTCATTCCTTCTCCTATGAAAAACTGGTAGATTTTGACGTTTCCAAGAATGGCTTTGACTTTCTCATCAGCTCCTGCCATAAAAGGCTTAACTCTATTGGGATGTTTTTCCTCAGGTTTTGCCTTTATGGCTTTCATGTAGTCTTTAATATAGGATTTGTAAGGGTCCTTGCTGAACATAGTTTCCTGAAATTTGTGAGTTACATAATGCATGAATAAAGTTGTATAAAATAACAATCGCTGCACCCGCTCAAACTATAATCACACTCTGAGTCACGGTGGACTGTGCCGCTGGCTTTGAGAAGATTGCTCAAACAACTGAAGTCGGGTCGCCGGCGCATTGCAGCGCACAGCGAAAACCTCTGGTCTGCAATCTGCTGGGAACTCCAATTACCAAACCAGCTTGGTCAACCGTGGAACTCACAATCACATGAAAAAAGATAGAGGCATAGAACAAATGATGGGAGAAGGGGGCATAATGTAACAAATCATCCCATGCCATAACCTGCAGAAGGAAACACGCAAAGATGATAGTCATATATGAAGCATGACATGCATGCTTAGTAAATTTGGTGTCTCACAGCAGCACGGCTCACATAAATATGGTGTGGGCATACTTAAGATGCGGGGAAAAGGGCAGTAAAGAGGGACATAAAGCAAAGCAAGCAGTATGTCTATGAAATCTGCTGAGTTTCCACTAGCCCTCATTTAATTTCTCCTCGCCAAATGCGAGGAGGTGAGTGGAAATTTTGAGCCCTGTATTACGTCATTGCATCACAATGCGTTGGAGACATATTTAGCATCTAAGGGGTTAAACGATGCCACACTATTAGAAACATTCATTCTTTTTCTATATAATACTGAACTCCTTGCTAGCTAACAGCCCCTGCTGTCATTAGAGCTGCCTGAAGGTAAAGCACTCAAATGGCACTTAAAAGAGCATTCCCTCTTCTCTGAGGTCAACAATCAACTTTTCTCATAAAATCATTCCTTATCTCCCATCTGTCATTTCATTGGTAAAGCACTTATTTCTACAAAACCAAACTGAAAAAGTTCAATTAAAATAAATGAATAGAATAAGATGTCAGCCCCCACAGCTTTCGTCTCCGATGCAGCGACTCAATACCCCATCCTGAAAACCTAGCAATCAATAGACAAGAAACTAGAGTGGAGATAAAATTGAGAAAGATGAGAAACGATAATTGCATTCCTGCCATATATAGCTAAAAAGAAATATGTTATTTTTCTTACAAACCCACAATTAAATAAAATAAAAAAGTACTCCACATTTTATGGCAATAACAATATTTTGGTTTTATATCAATAAAGCCTTAAAGTGAATGCACTTTCATTGATTATCAGTGAACAATATCAAATGGCAAGCAAGATATACAATTCATTTTAATTAACTGCTGCTCTGCTAGACCTGTTCTAGGACAGATGTCAGATTCTATGGGGAGAGGCATGAAGCTCCCATGTCAGGTACTGTAATCTGATAGAGTAATTTATACACATATCTTAAAGGACTACCACTTTATAATAACTTGGGTGATTTTGAAAGCACTTTCTAAATCACCTATATTTATGGTAGGCATTTTTTATTTAAAAGTATAGTTTATGAGATATTTAGCTTTATTTATATGTCTGTTTACACAAGTTAGCCAGTACTTCCTGGCAGGAAGTGGCAGTTGGAAAAGAGTAAAATATTAGTATATCACACACCAGGCTGTGTCAGCCAGTACTACTTAAAATGCATAAACAGAAAAGTAAATAGTGCTACACATTTTGTAATTTACAGATGCAGGTAAAGAATGGCTGACATTAATATAGCTGATTTCGAAAGCTCTTTCAAAATCACCCGAATCAATATAAAGTTTTAGCTCCACTTTAACACCGCTAGGATGCTAGTGATGTCGCCTAAAGGTTAAATGGTGTTTATTTTGGTTCATAATGCTCAGGGCCGGCGCTACCATTAAGGCAGCACAGGCAGCTGCCTTAGGGCGCCGCATCGCAGGGGCACTGGAAAGGGAGAAGCTGAGAATTTTTTTTTTCTAAATATATCTGCCGCGAGGGAGCGCTCATTTACACGACCAAGCGCTCCCTCGCGGCGTCTATGGGACGCTCACAACGCAGAGCGACCCAGGCTCTGTAGTAATACAGAGCGCTGGGAGATGACATCATCTCCCAGCACTCTGCATTACTGAGAACAGCGCTGGGAGGTTCAGCTCTGTGCCGAAGGAGGCACAGAGCTCTCTTATGGCTAGACCACCAGGGACTCAAGGTAGGGAGCATTGTGGAGATGAAGGGGCATAAAGGAAGGAGCAATGTGGAGATGAAGGGGCATAAAGGAAGGAGCAATGTGGAGATGAAGGGGCATTATGGAAGGGCAATGTGGAGATGAAGGGGCATAAAGGAAGGATCAATGTGGAGATGAAGGGGCATTATGGAAGGGCAATGTGGAGATGAAGGGGCATAAAGGAAGGAGCAATGTGGAGATGAAGGGGCATAAAGGAAGGAGCAATGTAGAGATGAAGGGGCATTATGGAAGGGCAATGTGGAGATGAAGGGGCATTATGGAAGGGCAATGTGGAGATGAAGGGGCAATGTGGAGATGAAGGGGCATTGTGGAGATGAAGGAGCAATGTGGAGATGAAGGGGCATTGTGGAGATGAAGGGAGCATTGTGGAGATGAAGGGAGCATTGTGGAGATGAAGGGAGCATTGTGGAAGGGGCAATGTTGAGATGAAGGGAGCATTGTGGAGATGAAGCGAGCATTGTGGAAGGTGCAATGTGGAGATGAAGGAAGCATTGTGGAGGTGAATATGTGGTCGGGGGCAGGGGACTGTGGCAAGGTCGGGGGGGCAGGTGGATTGTGTCGGGGGGGGCATCAAAATGCACCTTCGCCTGTGTATACAAAAATCCTTGCACCGTCCCTGATAATGCTACATCCATCACCTGAGCTTGATACACCTCAACTTAATAAACAGAATTCAATAAAAAATTGTCCGGCCATCAGGTATCACTGTAACTAACAGTTTAATACATGTAACCGTTTAAGCTGTCATCACTTTGAAACAAAGAATTTTCTAGCAACGGGAGTTCTCTTGGTTTGCTCAACTGGAAAGGCCCTAAATATACATATATATATATACTTCGGTCCTGTTTATTCCCCCCAACATAATAAAAGCTTACTACCCCATTAAGGCAATTTTTCTAAACTACTTTTTAGACTTCAAATTGTGTAACTCCGTTACAGTCTACAGGCAATAAAGGGGTTGAAATGTCTATGTAAAAGTTATTTGCAAGATTTCTTTATAATAAAAATAACACATTGCTCTATGTTTAAGACCTTTCTGTTGTGCAGATCAAAAGTTATGATGAGATAAAGATCCCCCGCCTACCCCTTCCTGTCCACCTCCCACCAAATTTCTAATCGTGTTGTGCAATTTGATGGCTGCAGTGAGGGACAAACTTCAGTAAGTATAAGGAAAATCCTGCCACCCACCCCTTGACGAAGGAGGGCAGGATTTCCTTTTTGCTTGCCGAAGGTTGTCCCTCCCTCATCATGACTGCAGCTTCAGAGTGACATGGCCAGAAGGGGAGGGCAGGGGACATTTATCTCTTCATAACTTTTGAACTACAAAACAGTAAAGTCTTAAACATAGCACAATGCATAATGCCAGTGAGATAGCTCAGTGGTAAATTCCTTGACTATGGTGCCTATTCAGCCTCAGGGTTGCAGGTTCAAATCCCGGCAGGGTCAACTCAGCCTTTCATCCTTCCGAGGTTTATTAATGAGTACCATTGATTGGGTAATAATAACACCTATTATTTCAGCTGCCGATTTGGTTAATTCCGAGAGCGTGCGCTGAAAGCGCTTTGAGTCCCACTGGGAGAAAGGCGCTATATAAATACTAGCTATTATTATATAATTATTACAATGTGTTACTTTTAAACTGGATATATCACCACTTTACAAGTTTTGATCATTATGTAGAATACTTAGCGAATAAATATAAAACGTAAGCTGGAGCAATCTCATTGGCAGAGATCGATATCTAGCCAATGAGATCGCTCAAGCTTACTAACAGAACTCCTTCGTCATTGGAGGATGCTGGGGAGAGTGACGGGAGCAGAGGCAGAGCGGCAAGAGCAGTTTAACCGGAAGTAGGCTGACGGGAATACTTTAAACTGTAATTTTCTCGTAAATAACTTTAAGTAAAAAAAATTTTTTATAATTATTCGCTAAGTATTCTACATAATGATCAAAACTTGTAACGTGGTTAATATAAAGAAGACTCGGCAAATGACTTTTACATAGACATTACTAATTCTTTAAGTGGAATCTCACTATCAGGAAATACTTTTTTCCATAGTATTTCTCATTTAGGTTATTGAAGCTTATTGTCTGTTGTGAGCAAGTGTGAACTAAAAGCAGACTAAAGCAGAGATCAGTACATTACATTATGGTAGCATTTACAGTTTTACAGCAAATCAAGCAGCATAATGAAAACCAAATCACTATACCTCACCTACTGCTGTATTAGATAACTGTGCAGATAGCCATTTATTTTTACATGTGAAACTTTTGACAGGGAAAATGTTCATTTGAGCTTATGTAATATTAGGCTACCAGAAGTTGTGACAATTTGCAACATTATCAAAGATTGGTTATTCTATGTATAAGAGTCTGGCTTAACGGGATAGTAATGTTTCACAAAAACAGCAGCTCCAATTAATATTCATAGTATTTGAGCAATAGAGAGTGTTATTTCAATACTGTCAGAGTTGTAGTTCAAGAGTAATTGAAGGATAAAGTTCCCCCTCCCATCCCTTTTACCTAGTGTAAGCCATTTCTTCTTAGATGTGCAATCCAGTCCAAAGACCAGATAGATAACAGCAGGGGACAATCTTCTTTCTATGAGAACAATGAAAGCCCTGCCCCCCTTGACAAGATTTTGAGGTTTTTCCCTTATCTTAATTGAAGATTGTCCCTCTCTGCAGTCTACCTGGGCACCTCCATTCTGCTCTGGCTGAGCAATGTTACATCAGTAAAAGGGGTGGGAGGGGGAAAATTTATCATTAAATTACTCTTGAACTACAACTCTGACAGAATTGAAATAACACTCTCCAAGGTCCAAATACTATTATGATTAATTAGAGCTGCTTTTATTATGAAACATTACTATCCCTTTAAGGTCAGGTGGTCCAGCATTTCACATTGATGACTGCTTGTTCCATTTGCCCTTATGCCCCGATTTTATGTACACTGTGCTCTAAAATAATAGTTTTGGAGGTTAGTAGGTAATGGAGATGCATTTTAAATAGGTGTTACTTCTCCTTTAAACATAGAAATACAGGTTTTGATGACAGATAAAATCTATCTGTCCAATCCAGTGTGCCTATTTTCCTATCAAGTCATAATATATAATCTTAAATACTTCTTAGAATAGACATATATCTACCCTCACTCAATTTAGAAATCCCTAAAAGTATTAGTCCCTATCAAATCTGCTGGGAGTCTGTTCCATGAGACTATCACCCTTTCAGTAAAGTAGTACTTAAGCAAATTACGTCTTAATTTTCCACCCTGTAATTTTAGATCATGATCTCTTGACATAAACAGAAAATGAGGTGCTTCGTCCTATAGGTCTAGTTCCTCATTGTTCCATTGTGCTTACCAAAAGGTAAAACAGCAAGGCTGATGTACTAAGAAAATGTTGCAATTATGAAGTAAACCAATTGTTCCATAGGCATAGCCACTATGGGGCATTTGGTGTACGCCAGAATAACTCCAGTTTGCTTTTATAAATCTGGACCAATGAACCCATAAAACAATACAAAATGTTTATCAAGGCTAAACTTCATATGCTTTTTATTCTACCAATTTATCAGCAAAACAGAAAAAAAAAAACAAAAAAGAAGCTATTTTTGGTAACTTTTTCAGCTACTGATTCTTTAACAAGCAGTGGGTGAGAAAGGAGGCTCACGGAAACTGATTACAATAATTTTATGATAGGGCTCAAGAAAGGTCAACATCTTCTCTTTGAAATTGTCAACAACACACTGTGGGCACAGGGCAAAATGACAAACATGCATCCCTGGGTGGATTACAAGATAACATAACCCAAACACAATGATCTCTTGCCATCTGGGAGCAAAGGAAATGTCTCCTGTCTAAGTTTCCTTTATTTCTCTCGGAATGAAACACTCCGATAAAAGGCTTTCTGACACACTGATAAACAGTCATGAGGCTGGGACGGAGTGTATGTAAATATGATATTTATAAAACATAAATAAGACAAAGTCAATATGCAGTTGCCATTTGAAAAGAAAACAGATATTTAGATGAAAATAGTCTAGATAAATGAACATGTGGAACAAAACAAACTCCTGTGAAACATTGAAAACATTCCATGGTCTGAACTGTAAATCCAAATGTGACAAATGCACTCTACAAAATTCTGTGTTGCAGTCAAACCAGTAGGGCTTATTGATAAAAGCCAAGTGGAACAATTCTGGTGCAATCCACCGTCACTAGAGAAAACAGAGAAAAAAATCCCATTGAATGAAATGGTGCACTTAAGCCACGTAATGCAAGAGAGCTCTCCAATGCATTGCTTTAAAATGCGTTTGGGACTTCTCTAGCATTCACTGGGTTAAAAAACCCTTTTAAATCAATGGGAATTTGAGGAATTTTTTGTCCCTTATGATGTCATTTGTTTGCTCCAGAATTGATCCATATTTCTTCTACAATCCTTAGTCAGTATTGACCAAACTAAAGCCCAGGACAAATCATGGCCCTCAGAATTTGCAAATCAGATCCCTTCTCTAAAAATTAAAGGGACTTTCATTGCATTGTATAGGATTATAGAGAGTGACTGATGTTAGTCGCACTCTTTAACCCCTTAACGACCGGGGAATCCGGACGCGACTCAACGACCATGGAGCAATTTTTTTTTATTGCTCCGTTGCGTTCCGGACTCCCCGAACGGCGTGCAGCCGCGGGGGGAGCCCGGAACTCGATGATGATTATACTACGTCATCGGTCGTTAAGTCAAATCGACCCTTGACGTACTATGACCGTCAAGGGTCGTTAAGGGGTTAATACTCCATATTTGTGGAGTTATTCTTTTGTTAAGGTCCCTCATCAGACCACTTTTCCCAGAGAAATGGCAGAATGGTCTAATGATTAGTTGTCATGGCAACCCACCAGTAGTTTCCTCACAGAGACATTTTTCTCTGTGTGAATAATTTTAAAGCTCAGTCAATGCACAGGATGAATTAAAACTATTCAAACATAGACAAATGCCTGTATGTAAGTGAACCACCAGGTATAAATATTGGTAACCACTCAATCAATGAGCTCTGTCCACTTTCTCGTGACCAGGCTAATGTAAGGAAAATGAGGCTTAAAGCTAAATAGAATATAAACTATTGAGTCTTAAGGAGTGTGACTGACTTTAGTCACACTCTTTGATATTGTAAAGTGCAATAACAAATATGTGTCCATTACTATCCCTTTAACCCTTTGAGTGCCAGAGTGGTACACAACGCAGTGCTTTGAAATGTGTTGTGCACCACTCCGGCACTCAAAGGGTTAAGAGAAATCATTAAATGTGGCTCTCTGAGATGTATAACAATACTTATTTATTTATTTAGAAAATGTTTTACCAGGAAGAATACATTGAGATTTCTCTCGTTTTCAAATACATTTTCTCTGATGTTTATCAAAGAGGTAAAAATATGAAGCTGTGCGAAGTAGCTTGCTAGGCCAACTCTGGACTGCATACTATAGTCTGTATTATTTTGTGTTCACATGTATGCTTATCTTTAATGCATTAGTATACATAGTGTGATCTTGCCTTCAATTCAATGGTCTTTTCTCACATTGGCTCTTGAGGAGAAAAAGTTTGAGGACACCTTTCATTTAGATTTAATTTCCTACTATAAGGATTGGGGATGTAAAACAAACATGTGCTATTGTATTTAATCTATTTGTCTATCAACCAAAGTTTATGGTGTTGGTAAAAGTGTGAAAAAAGAATACAGTGGAATTTAATATTAAATATAAATAGTCTAAAACAAAAAAGCTACATATTCAAAATTAACAAAGTACAGGACACAGAGATTTTCCATATGTTTTAGTCATATTCTTATCATTCTATAAACTCACTTCCTCGTGTCTTTCCACATTCTTATACAAAGATATACTGGCATTCTTACCTGCTAGATGGAAAATAGATGGAAGGTTTAGAGTTACTGAATTCCAAGTGATTTATTCTGAGTGAAAAGACAACTGTTTTTCTCTGGATAATTTAAAGTCAAATGGTTACAGGTTGGTTTGCACATATTTAATATGAAATCTACTTAAAACTTCAAATACATTTAAGGATCCTGGAACAGCAATAATCTCCTGTGCAACCTCTTGATAAACAACAGATTGAATCGTATGAAAGGTACACCTCGGACGTTCCTCCCTGTGTACTCTGTGATGTCAAACGACTCACAGTGACTACATCTGTTGTGCTAATTGTGCACAGGCACTGTTGGTTTTATGTGTAGTGTTATTTGAATTACTGGCCAAAAAAAAAAATGAAATTAAAAAAAAAGTATTATTCTGCTTTGTGTCCAAATAATGGACTTGTCCCATAACTTAGAAAAACACTGGTTATCTTTAAAACATCTGGGAAAACATACAGGTAACTGTAATGGACAAACTTTTCAAATTACCACCCTACAGTTACAAGATTACGCAGACAGAGGGCAAAACGAGGGAAGCAAAATAAGGGAAGAGAATGATGACTACTATTTGCTACTGGAGCTGGCTACATAGACTACATCAGCAAAGAGACACTCTCTGTATTATTATTATCATAAACACATAGATAGATAGATAGATAGATAGATAGATAGATAGATAGATAGATAGATAGATAGATAGATAGATAGATAGATAGAGTTATGATATAAAGTGGCCAAAAACACTGCAGTTAGACAGAGGGCATACCAAGGCTACAGACCACTGCCTTCTTCTTCCCCTTGGCATGGGAGAAGATGAGCCTACTGAGCTATCAATTAAAATGGTCAAGCCTCCCCTGGTGGTAGTGAAAAACTGGGAGGGAAGGAGGCAGAATACGGAAATTAGAGTGAGTGAAAAACTGGGAGAGAAGGAGGCAGAATACGGAAATTAGAGTGAGTGAAAAACTGGGAGGGAAGGAGGCAGAATATGTAAATTAGAGTGAGTGAAAAACTGGGAGAGAAGGAGGCAGAATACGGAAATAAGAGTGAGTGAAAAACTGGGAGGGAAGGAGGCAGAATATGTAAATTAGAGTGAGTGAAAAACTGGGAGAGAAGGAGGCAGAATACGGAAATTAGAGTGAGTGAAAAACTGGGAGAGAAGGAGGCAGAATACGGAAATTAGAGTGAGTGAAAAACTGGGAGGGAAGGAGGCAGAATACGGAAATTAGAGTGAGTGAAAAACTGGGAGAGAAGGAGGCAGAATACGGAAATAAGAGTGAGTGAAAAACTGGGAGGGAAGGAGGCAGAATACGGAAATTAGAGTGAGTGAAAAACTGGGAGAGAAGGAGGCAGAATACGGAAATAAGAGTGAGTGAAAAACTGGGAGGGAAGGAGGCAGAATACGGAAATTAGAGTGAGTGAAAAACTGGGAGAGAAGGAGGCAGAATACGGAAATAAGAGTGAGTGAAAAACTGGGAGGGAAGGAGGCAGAATACGGAAATAAGAGTGAGTGAAAAACTGGGAGGGAAGGAGGCAGAATACGGAAATTAGCGTGAGTGGGATAAGAAAAAAATCTGGATATGGGTTCAAAGTGACCGTCATTTTTCAAATAATTCACCTGTCTTATACCTTTCAACAATATTTGCTATCTTTAAAACACCTGGGAAAGCACACAGGTAACTGTGATGAAAAACCTTTTCTTGTTACTGCCCTACAGCTACAAGATAAGAAAGATATAGGGCAGAAAAAGAAAAGTTGACTACATTTTGTTGCAGGAACTGGCTTTAGCAAAGAGACCATCTCTGTATATGTATATATCATAAACACACACACACACACACACACACACACACACACACACACACACACACACACACACACACATATATATATACACACACACACAGACATACACAAACAGACATGCAGACACACACATAGCTAGCTAGATAGACATATATAGATAGACAGACAGACAGATACAGTTATGATATAAGGTTGCCAACAACTCTGAAATGTGCCAGACGCCACATCAAGCTACATACCACTATCTGCTTCTTCCCCTAGTCATTTTAAAAGGTGAGTGAACTGAGCTATAAATTTAAATGGGTGACTCTCCCTTGGTGGCAGTGCAAAAAGGGTGGAGGGAAAGGCACAATAAAGAAATTAGAGGGAGGGAAATATGAATAAATAAGAATGTTAGTTCAAGGGGATAGTCATTTTATATTGTTTAATTAGGAGCTCAATTAAGCCAAAATAAAACGACCCTAACCACCATAATTAAAGCAAATCAAATTCTGACACACACAAAATATATCGACCCATGTTGGCCTATTGACCAAACACATCTTTAAATCCTCTGAGGCCTGAAGAGGAATTTATAAGGTCCACTATATCTTCAAGCAGAAGTAGTACGTTAAGCTGTAATTGGCTGAGCTTAGAATATTCCCAGTAAATTAAAGGCTACAAATATAATAAATTATAAGACTCAATGAGATTAATGGCGTCCTTTTTAAAATATAAACATCTTACGGGTTCTTTTGCCACCCAAATGCATTTTAATTTGAACACTACTCCCTCACAAAGTTAAGGATAAATGTTGTTAGAAAAATTGACCTGAAGGAATAACAACAACAACTTTATTTATTATTTAAATATTGTGAATTAAAATCTAGAATGATTTTGTACTTTCATTTTTCCTTTCATAATAATCTACCCTTTTAATTAGGTATTTTAAAGGGATAGTAATGTTTCATAATAAAAGCAGCTCTAATTAATCATCATAGTATTTGGACCTTGGAGAGTGTTATTTCAGTTCTGTCAGAGTTGTAGTTCCAGAGTAATTCAATGACAAAGTGTCCCCCTCCCGCCCCTTTTACTGATGTAACACTGCTCAGCCAGAGCAGAAGGGAGGTGCCCAGGTAGACTGCAGAGAGGGACAATCTTCAATTAAGATAAGGGAAAAACCTGAAAAGCTTGTCAAGCTTATCATTGTTTTCATAGGAATAAGAGTGTCCCCTTATCTGTCCAGTCTATGGACTGCATTCCACATCTGAGAAGAGATCTGTTTACAGTAGGTAAAAGGGGCGGGAGGGGGAAATTTGCTTGTGAATATCTCATAAACCATAAAGGTTTGAGAGATAAGACTTATATCATTCTTCATGTTTTTTTAATGCCTACAAAATAAAATAAAGTTAAAATGAAGTATTACTATCCCTTTAAGATTTCATATGATCATTTTTTCTCAAAGCAAAACAGAAAAAAAATCAGCTCGTGCAGAACTTTATCAGTGACATAAATATGCTCAAGTGTTTCTACCAATAATGTGTAAATCAGACATTTTAATGCAAAGAAAATATTATGTGCTAATAAAGTGTAAAGAACTCATAAAACCAATTTTTGCATACATCTGTAAAATAAAATGAACCTTAAAGAGGTTATTGCTGACTGATGAGAAAAAAGGATTTCCATTCACAGTAAATCTTAGTGTAACTTAAATAACTGCAGAAATGAGAAACTATTTTGGACATAGTAAACTCCCACCTATGTGGAATGTAAAGCCGCAGTGTTACTCACCATGTAGAGGAGAGCCAGATGGACTGCTGGACAGTCCTGGAACAGGGCTGCATCGGCCTCCTTGCTTTGAAGTCAGCTCTTGCTCAATCTCTTCCAGGCCTGCACTTTTCTGAAACCGGCTCATGCGGTTGACCACGCGTGGGGACATGTGCGTGCGAACACATGGCTGACCACCATAAGGATTTATTGGGAAGACGTGGGAGGTACCACGGAGAGTGCTTACCACCACCCAACGGCAGTCATGGCTGAAGCAAATGTCCTGCACCTAAAATAAATTAAAAAGCAAAAGCCTATAATTTGATATAAGCAGAAACTTATGATTCCTACAACTGTAACAGCTATAAGATACTGTACATAACCAAAGTAAGGCCATTCTTACAATGGCTTCAGTCTTCTACATTTATTAGTGTATAATTAAATCCAGTCAATGATGAATTGTGATAATTGATGAGAAATAGCTTTCAAATAGCCACAAAATGCTAATGGCCCCCATTAATTTTACATTTGTGTCTTTGTTTGAGAGACAGCATATTCACTCAGACCAGGATGTAATTTCCATAGAGGTAGATATGACAGCTGCTAGCAGAACCACAAGACCACAAACACTGCTTACTGAACATGATAATCATAACTCTTTAATTCTCATTGGTGTACAACGCATTTCTTCTGAATGACTTGCACACCCTTCTTGTCCTTCAAGGTAAGTAGGCTCATGTGTTCTGATTGCCTCAGAAACATTGCCAGCAACTATCATGTATGCCTCCATGGACATGATATAAAGGGCTTATTGCAGATGTTCTTTCTTGAACAAAGACACAAGGGCAAAATTCTTTAGGGTCATTATGATTTTCTGTCCATAGTACGGCAAGTGTGTGAGGGTTATTATTAGGTATTACGTCTCCTTTATTCTGAGAATATAAAGAGCCACAAATCAGCATATCTCCCAAGTGTCCCTCTTTGGGACTCAAATCCCTTTGTCCCTCTTTCCCACCCTGATGTCCATCTTTTTAGGAGATCAGACTGTGTGGTGTATATATAGGTGTATCACATTACTCCACAGCAATAAAACTCACATTAATGTTTGTTTAAACCTCAATATATGTGTTTATAAATTAGTCTGTACAAATAGAATATTTGGTCTTGCTCTAAATCATTTATTCAGTTACACAAAGAGGTGTCAGTAGGTCAGGAAATAACCTAAAAGCTCTTGGTAATGCTCCACCCACCAGCCACACCCCCAAAACAGCTCCTAAACCAAAAGTCCCCTCTTTGGCCTTTTGAAATGTTGGGAGGTATGAGTTAGGGGGTAAGAAAACAGGAGGAACTTCCTTAAGTAATTATGCTATTTGAGGCAACATACAAAATTTGTACAAATACTACTAAAAATACACACTAGTAAGAAGAGTTAGTTTGCTCTTAACTCGTTCAATGCGTTATACATTGTACACCTCTAAATCACCATAGGGGTTAATGCTTATACTTTCCTTTGAATAGCAACTGTATATTATTATTACATTAGTAAATATATTGTTTACTTTAAAGGAATAGTAATGTTTCAAAATAAAAGCAGCTACAATTAATCTTTATAGTATTTGAGCCATAGAGAGTGCTATTTCAATGCTGTCAGAGTTGTGGTTCAAGAGTAATTGAAGGATAAAGTTTCCCCCTCCCGCCCCTTTTACCTAGTGTAAGCCCCCTCTTCTCAGATGTGGAATGCAGTCCATAGACCAGACAGATAACAGCAGGGGACAATCTTCTTCCTATGAGAACAATGAAAGCCCTGTCCCCCTTGACAAGTTTTTCAGGCTTTTCCCTTATCTTAATTGAAGATTGTCCCTCACTGCAATCTACCTGGGCACCTCCTTTCTCCTCTGACTGAGCAGTGTTACATCAGTAAAAGGGGCGGGAGGGGGATACTTTATCATTCAATTACTCTTGAAATACAACTCCAAGGTCCAAATACTATGATGATTAATTAGAGCTGCTTTTATTATGAAACATTACTATCCCTTTAACTATGGCGCTGCCATCATTTTGATGTATAAAGTAAATGCCAATATGCTGGATCTTTATAAATGTAACAAAATGATAATTATCTAGAACAGAATAAGACAAATTAATGTTATAATTACGTCTTTAACCCCTTAACGACCAGCGGTTGCGGGGTGTGTGGTCCTTTAAGGACCCGATAGGGAATTTCGGCGTGCCGCCCCACGTGACTGATCACGTGGGGCGGCATGCCGAACGGAGGGACTGAAAGAGATCGATCCGGTCTTGGAGCGATCAAATTCAGTCCCCGGTATTACTCACCGCGCTCCTGCAGGAGCGCGGTGAGTAATAGTACGTGACTTACCAGGACCGTCACTGGTCCTTAAGTGCCGGACCAGCGTGACTATCCGGGTACGTCACCGGACGCTAAGGGGTTAAGGAATCAAAGTGTTGCACACTCTAGTGCTACTTAAAGGAGTGGTATTTTTTTTTTTTTTTTAATCATTTTAATAATGTGTATAATCTTAACGTGATAGTAACGTTTCACAAAAAAGCAGCTCAGATAAATCTTCAGTATTTGGGCTATGGAGGGTGTTTTTTTCTATATTGTCAGAGTTGTAGTTCAAGAGTAATTGGATGATAGAGTATCCCCCTCCCGCTCATTTTACCTAGTGTAATGCACCTCACCTCAGATGTGGAATCTGGTCCTGGGACCAGACAGCTCACAGGAAGGGACAATCTTCTTACTGTAAGAACAATGAAAACCCTGCCCCCAAAACAAACGTTTTTCAGGTTTTTCCTTATGCTCATTAATGACTGTCCATCTCTGCGTTCCATCCGCACAGCCTTGCTGCTCTGAGGTGAGCAGTGTTACATCAGTAAAAGGGGCGGGAGGGGGATAATTTATTATTCAATTACTGTTGAACTACAAATCTGACAATACTGAAATAATGCTCTCCGCAGCCCAAATACTTTGAAGATTAATCGGAGGTGTTTTTTATTTGTGAAACATTACTATCTCTTTAATATGGGGGAGGTGGGACAGGAAGAACTACATCATTATTCATCCCATCAGCATATGACTGGTTGAGGGATGATGGTACTGCAGCCTCCAATCGCTTGAGAGTCAAAGCCTGCTTATATTTAACCCTTTGATTACCAGAGGGGTACGAAATGAATTGCTTTTTCAGTTTCTCTCTCCCACTCTATTAAAAAATAGTAAGAGAAGACATAAAATAACTGGTATAATATGATTAAAAATGATCAGTTTAAAAACCAGTGATAGTAATGGATAATGATCTATTTTATTGCACTGCAAAAGAAAGCCTATTCTACCCATCCCCCAAATAAATAGATATAGGTTGCATGGGTGCATATGAAGTATATGCAGCACTTTACATGCATAATAAGGCTGTGAAACCTTGCTTAACAAAAGCACAGTAGAATCCTGACATTGACACATAAAGGTGAAAATAGCTCATCCCCTAAGGGATTAAATGCCCCAGAGATATGTAGACAACAGTGGGGGTGGGGGATCAAACCAGAAGGAACGGCATAGCTCTCCCCTCTGGTCCTAAAGGGATTACAAATCTTATAAAATCATTTGCACACTCTATTTGTCCCTTATGAAAAACCTGTTTGCCCAAACTCGAGCACAAACCAATTACACCCAAAGGGACAATTAAAGGGATAGTATTGCTTGAAAATAATTTTATTTTATATTGTAGCCCTTAAAAAAATATTAAAAATGATATAACTCATCTCCCAAACCTTTATGGTTTGGGAGATTTTAGCACGTAAAGTTAATAATAATAAAAGTACATTTCCCTTTTCCTGGCTGTTTTAGCCACGTCTGCCATCTAGTGGACAAATTTGGAATCCGGTCCACAGATCAGCTGGCAGCTCTTTCTTTAGCAGTGCGGAGATCATGATCTTTAAAAAGAACTACTTCACTGGAACTGTCTACAAAGTGTGCCTGGCTTGCAAGCACACTTTGTAGACCATTCCAATTAAGAAATTCTTTTTAAAGATTGTGATCTAGGCACTACTGAAGAGCCGCGGCCGGTCTGCTGACTGGATTCCAAATCTGAAGGCTTGAGCAGTGACATCACTCCAGGGGAAACTTTACTTGCTAATATCTCCCAAATCATAAAGGTTTGGGAAAGAAGACTTATATCATTTTTAATGTTTTTTTAAGGGCTACAATAAAAAATAAAATTATTTTCAAGCAATACTATCCCTTTAACATTTCCTCACATTCCCTTTGATTTAAATGGGGCTTTTAGTCCCTCAAATGTTAGGGAGCTCTCCAAGAGTTTCAAAGCTATGTGATAATAACCTCTCTGGCATTGAAACACTTAAAGAGATAGTAACACTTCGTTTTATCTTTATTTTATTTTGTAGGCATTAAAAAAACATGAAGAACGATGCAAGTCTTATCTCTCAAACCTTTATGGTTTGAGAGATATTCACAAGCAAAGTTTCCCCTCACTGACCAAAACGATCAAGTCTGCCATCTAGCTGTCAGAATTGGAATCTGGTCCACGGACCGGCCGTGGCTCTACAGCAGAGCCCAGATCGCGAGACATAAGAAGAACTACTTCATTCGAATAGTCTACAAAGTGTGCCTGGTTTGCAAGTACACATTTTAGACCCTTCCAATGAAATAGTTATTTTTATATCTCACGATCTCTGCTCTGCTGAAGAGCCAGCGGTTGATATGAGGACCGGATTCCAAATCTGACAGCTAGATGGCAGTCTTGACCGTTTTGGTCAGTGAGGGGAAACTTTGCTTGTGAATATCTCTCAAACCATAAACGTTTGAGAGATAAGACTTGTATCGTTCTTCATGTTTTTTTAATGCCTACAAAATAAAATAAAGATAAAATGAAGTATTACTATCCCTTTAAAAGTGCCATTTAAACTCAATGTGAATGTTGATCTATCAATCTATCCCTAGGGTGCAAATGTATTGTCCCAAGTTTGTTCACTCTGTCTTTCAAAAATCAACTGGGTACATTAATGAATTGCCGCAGTATCTTGTTGGTCATGTTGTTGCCTAGATAGTAGTATTCTTTTCAGCCTTGATGGTGAATAGCACATGCTCCTAAATTAATGTCAACATTTGTGAATACTTCCACATTAATGGCAACTAAATTAACTGCAAAGTTAGCAAAATGTATAAAAATGTATGCTAATCCTCTCACAAAACAGCACACGTTAGCCACGCCTACTTTTTGAATTGCATCCTCTAAAATAAGCACAAATTTTCGATAATTCAGAGAAACATTTTGGTGCTAATCATTTTGCCATCAGAAGTACACTGTAAACAGTGATGGTGCAAGTTTATTGCATTCCGCCCTAAATCTCCTAAGCACTAATACTAGTACTGTACTTTCGATGTGGAAACCTAGTTACTATAGTACAAAGCAAAAAAAAAACAAAAAAAAACAACACAGAACGAAGTTTAAGAAATTGTCATGTACATTTGGGTAGCACAGTGACACTTTATACTAATGACTAGACTAATTAGCACTGTTTGTTGTCAAAAGCATCTCTTGCTGAAAACTATTAGAAATACCCCCAAGTGTATGGGCTATAGCTAGATTTATTCATAGCACTGTGTGTGGTAATATTGGCACAGACCATTATCTAATTAGCATAAAGTGCCACTCTTTGCATCCAGCAAGTAAAGGTTCATGGCCCAAAAGGTATTTATATTACAAACAAATAACTCATACATGATACAGGCAGTTTTCTTTAAAATTAATTAAACATTTCTTAAGGTGAAACAAGTTAACAGGATATATTACAGTACACAGCCATTTTCAGATGACGAATAGAATTACAAATTCCACATCTGATACATATGTATGCACATTTCAATCAGTTTCACGGTCTGATTTTAAAAGATTACACCAATAAGCTTAGGAAATTCATTTTAATTGATGGATATTTTTTTCCACGTTCATATTTCAAAAGTAGCATGGGAAAAGGTTTACTGTATAAGAACAGCACACTTATCTTGATGATTTTTACTGAAAGCAATACTGAAAAACAAACGCTCTAGGAGTCTCAGTTTGTAATTTCAACAAATCAATTCATCTCGCAGTTACAGTATGTGCCAAATTTTCTAGAGGAAACACTAGTTTGTAAGCTTGGGACTGAAATGTGAATTGTAATTCACTCTTTAGCTGTGTTTGCCAGGTTTTTATAACACAACAGTACTTCTATTTGCACGTTATTGCCAACTGAATGGGCATGAAGACAGCAATAATCACTTCAGCATCCTGGACATGTCTATTCACAGTGACAATAAAAGATGTGGGTGAGAGACGTCACTCTACATTGTTTTTGCCAGCTCACAACAACTAGGACTACATTATAATTTCAAGTTTCAAAGTCTTCTAAAAATAAAGTAAAGCAAAGACAGATTTTCTGGAAATACTGGAGAAAATGAAGAGACAGAGAGAGATTTAACCCTCTCATTGCCAGTTTCAACCCTGGTAACCAAATACATTCTCAGAATTTTTACAAAGATTCCTCTAGGAAACTTTCTTGCTAAGATCATCCTATATAATAATTCAACAAGTGTGTGTTTGTCAGAAGCCTTCATGCACAGTAGAGACGGCTACGCACGCTGCAGTCATGCGCAGTACAGACTGCCCGTGCCGCGACTGATAACAGAGCGGGCTCTGAATTCAGACCGTAGTCCTCTCTTTGTACCTTGATGCGCAGAGAAGACTACAGTCTGAATTCAGAGCGCCCCGCTCCGTATCAGCCGCGGCGTGGGCAGTCTCTACTGTGCATGACTGCACTGCGGCCAACTAGAACACTATATAGCAAAAGCATTTATGAAGGTTGTGACAATTCAATCATTTTTAAAAGCCCTGAACGCCCCTCCCCCCTGAGTAAAAAAACACCAAATATGTAGTTTTACCTACATGCACGACCCACGCAACCTCCTTATTAATCTTATGAATTAAAAATACACATTCCATTGGTTATATGGTAAACCTAGCCTAACTCAGCTCAATAGCTATATAAAAGCATATGTTTCCTGAAAGTAACATAAAAGTAAAAACATGGCTGAAGTTTCTTCCTACACAAAATGATGACGCAAGGAAAATTGGTTAAAAACAGAGGTTTTCATAAATTTTCACTGAAGTCAAATTTAGTGTACATCTCAAGCAAGCATAGTATAACAAAAAAGTATGAAATGTGAATGTAACATATCTCCTGAGTAAACGGATACCGAATATGTAGAGGGGATGCCAAATTGGTAACAGCACATATGAGAATTTTGGTACACATATTCATGCAATCAAAATGCACTAAACATAATTTGAAGACATAACATCAAAATAACCCCCTAAAACTGTACATTTCCTGAAAGCAGATATCCCACCGCACCAGATGATGGGTCACTTGTATTTCTAGCCCTAACCTTTGCCTACAAATGTTTGCAGAAAGTGGTGCTAAATGAAAAAATAGGTATTTCCACTTTATTAATTAGCTATTCCTCTTAGTTAGCATGATATGAAATACTGTAGTGGGTGATGGAGGCACAAATCCACACCAATTAAAACAAATTAAGAAAAAGGTACACAAAATATACCCTTTTAGAAAGAAAATAACCCAGCACATCAAATGAGGAGCTACATTTCTTTCTACACCTAATCTGGAGAGCACACGTATTTCCAAAAGGTCATGCTTGTCACAGTTTTGTAAGAACACTCAGACAAATTAGGTAAGGTTAAGATCAGCTTTATTGAAAATAAATAATCAGCAAGGAAATGATCAACCTACTCAGGCCCAGATAGGGACAGTACTGTGGTAGTTCCCAAATCTTTCCCAGGTCAGGATGAAACAGAAAGAGTATGCAAATGAAAGACAATACAAAAGTAACTAAGTAGTCTTGATCCGTAGGCAGGATACTGGAACAGAGCTAATCACAGCAGTTCCAAAGCCGCTGGAATGCACACGGAGACTTGCGGCAGGTAACTGCAGGGCAAATCCCTAGAACGCTAGGGAGTATAGGAGGCAACACACAGACAGGACACTGACAAGTGACCAGATCCCTAGAACGTTATGGAGATAGTAGGCATCTCACAGAAAGGACACTGACAAGTGACCGGATCCCTAGAATGCTAGGGTGATTGGAGGCAACTCACAGATCGGATACTGGCAAGTGACCGGATCCCTAGAACGCTAGGGATAGCGGAGGCAACTCACAGACAGGACACTGACAAGTAACCAGATCTCTAGAACGCTAGGGAGATAGTAGGCAATTCAAGACTGTATACTGGCAAGAGACTGGATCCCTAAAACTCTTGGGAGTAGCAGAAACGGTAACTACTCGCAACTTAGTCTCCCAGGTATACTAGGGAGTAGGAGGTCAGAACGGTGCATAACGCCCACAGAAGGGTCATAAGCCAGAATGCCAGATCGGTACACACGGAGGTAGTCACAGCCAGGCTTAGTCAGCAACGGAAGCGGGTTCACAGCCAAGCCAGTTTGATACACACGGAGATAGTCAGTCAGTTCTAGTCAGCAACGGAAGAGGGTTCTCAGCCAAAGCCAGTTCGGTACACATGGAGGTAGTCAGCCAGTCCTAGTCAGCAACGGAAACAGAATCAACTCAGGAACAACAGGAGCGTAGTCAGGCGAGCCTGGTCATACATGGAGCAGGAACATGCAGCAACTCAAACGCTAGGTACAGGTACACCACAAAAGGGCACTGAAAGAATGACAGGGCCAGGTATAAAAGGGCTAGCCCTAGGCGGAGTCAGAACCCAGTGGCCAATAAGAACCATGCAGAGTAAAACCCGGAAGTAGCAATGTCACCATGCAGAAAGGATCAAGTGGCACAGTGATAGTGCTATAGGATTGGGTTTTTTTTGCTTTTTTTTGTTTGTTTTTTACACTTTCACCTCTTCAAAAACTTTGAAAACTAGGAAATTTCCTACTGAGTTAATTATCTGTTGCTCTTCTAAGAAAAATGATACCCCATTGGTATGGTTTGACATACCATAGTGGGTGCCATAAGCACAGACTACATATAGTTTTTAAACTGCCTACCTGAACTAATATGTGAGGCAGGCCATATTGAAAAGTAGACATTCATCTGCATTATGGAGGGATTGTACACCTAATATTTCCATAAGATGGAGTTACAGAAAAAAAATGCTTTTAGGTGTTTTACATTTCTATCTCTCCAAAGACACTAAAGTGTTTGAAAACCATGGAATTTCCTACTGTATTCAGTACCTGCTACAAGCCTGAGAAAAATGGTACACCATTTGAATGGATATACATACCGTAATGGGTGTCAGAAGCTCTAAACTACACCTACTACTTTTCTTTTTTTTAATTTATATCCTTGCACTAAAATGATCATAACCATTGCAGATACAAATAAAAGGTAAGCAAGGCATACTATTTTGGAAAGTAGACATTTACCCACATCAAATAAAGGGTCAGATGCCTTTGTACCCCGAGGTATGTATGCACAAATGTTTCCAGAATGTGGCATATTTCACATTTCCACCCCTTAAAAGATACTTAGAGCCTTGACAGCCACAGAATTTCCTGCTGTAACCATTAGCTACTGCTCTTTCAAGAAAAGCAGCCCCCCATAAATTAGTAAAGAAGGTCCTATCTCATTTCTACACTGAGAGAGTGACTGAAAGATCCCATTCCCAGAGCGTAGAGGACAACTGAACCATCAAGGACTGTGGGTCAGGTGCTTGTACATCCTGGAGTTGAGTCTCGTTGGTAAGGAGTCACTCAAAAGCAGTCTCAGATTTGAGAGAGGGGGCCCAGAGGGCTAATGCAGATAAGAAGTACAGTATTTGGGCATACTGGCAGAAACAGAAGTTGGGCAGGTCGTAATTCCACAACAAATACTCAAAGATGACCACTCTGGACTTCATCAATAAAAGTATGAGCACCATTAGCAAACAAGGTCTGGAAGTTATGTGATGCACCCTGGAGGGAACCCTGGGTTACCCATTATGGAGGTATGATGTTATGGAAAAAGAGTTAGGCAGTAAAGATCGCTAGCTAAAGCCCACGTACAAAGAAAATGAACAGAGCTATGGTGAGATGTGTAAGGTTTAAGAAGAGAACCAAGATCAGCCCAGAGGAGATGAGGAGGGTAAACCCCAAGTAGGGAATGTAGGCTGATAGAAAGACAATGCCGGTATGGTGAAACAAAAACGTTGACCAGGGTAGCAAGCTGCAATGCTAGGTAATATTTGAAAGGGTTAAGCATACTCAGCCCTCCCTGATGTGGCTCCTTAGCTAGAATGTCAATGCGAAACCTTTTAAAGGACCATACAAAAGAGTTGACTAAGGACTGAAATTATTGGTGATTTGAAGAAGGAACAGGTAATAGAAACATTTGGAAGAGATATAGAACTTTTGGTAGGATAACCATTTTTATGAGGTTAACCATGAGACAAAGAGGGTATTCCACCAGGAGAGATAAAAACGGATCCAGGAGAGGGTCAAAGTTTAAAAAGACTGTGAACGAGAGATTAAGGGAGAGGTAGGCTCCTAAGTATTACATTTTCACTTCAGACCACTGAACGGGGTAGAGAGAATGCAGGCTCTGAATCTTAGCCACTGAGAGTACAAGATTAAGGATCTCAGATTTAGCAGAGTTGATCTTCAAGAAGGAGAGAGCTGAAAACTGTCCAGTGTGGAGAATAAGAGGTGGCAGGGAGAGAGGGGTTCATAAGAAAGAATATAATAGAGATCTGATCCATTTTAAAATAAAGGTGTAAGTGGAAGGGAGGGGGAAGAAGACCAGCAGACATAAAAGGAATATTTCACTTTTTTGTGAACATATTTTTATGACCATGGCACCCCAGGGGTGCAGGCCATATTCAATAAGCTAAAGAGGTTGTACCACTGAGGAAAAAATATCCCCACAATTCCCAATGATTTAAATTGAGCTTTTAAACACTTGAATGCTAAAGAGGTATCCAGCACCTTCAGAAGAAATATGTTGGATATCTCTCTGTCATTCAAGGGATTAAAAGACCCATTTCAAATTATTGTGGATGCTCATTTGTACCATATGGTGCTGTTGGTTTGCTCCAGAAATGCATCTCTTCAATACAGATCTTGGGCTGGATTCAAATGCAGGTGCTACTTTTATCTCTGCTTTTATCTCCAGGTTTCCCCATAGACTTCGATAGGAAGATTTTTGATAAAATGGGAGGTAACATTTATCTCCTGCAATTGAATCCAGACCCTTATGTGCTGAGGTGGAAAGTAAAAGATAAGCAATTCTGCAGCAAACCAGCTGCACCATAGGGAACAAATATAGTTTTTTGGTTTTTTTTTATAATTAAATCTTTATTGAAATAAGAATGACAACCATCGTCAAACAAAAACAAAGCCATGGTAAAGGAAAAAAAAAACAAACAGCCATATAAAGGATATGAACATCACATATAAACACAATGAGTACATACAGCAGACAAAGAAGCAAACTTAAGTATGATGGCCTGACATTCCCATTCCATAATTTTTACTGAAAAATATAAAAAAAAAGAGAAAAAAGAAGAAAGAGATAGAGAAAGAAGAGGACAGTCAGAAGGGGAGATGAGGAAAGAAAAGGGAGAAGGACCCAAGAGGAAGAAAAGAATAGACCAGATAAAGAAGAGAAAGAAGAAGAATAAAGAGTCGAGCACCCCGGCGAGCAGGCAAGCAACCCCTCAATCAAAAGCAGCCGAGCTATGGGTAATACCACCCAGCAAAGGCCTAGGAAGCCCGCACCAAGTCCCAGCCCTGCAGAGTAGCAGTCCACGCAATATAGTCCCCACCTCGCTTGATTAAGGACATCCTATGTAGTAGTAGAGAATCCCTAGCTCTAGAATGCCATTCAGTAGTCGTGGGTGGAACAGGGTCCTTCCAATGGAGTGGTATCAGAGACTTCGCTACAGAGAGCAATAAAAGAATAAGTGATCTCTGTTGTTTGGGGAGCCGGGGGAGACCCTTGAAAAAAAGAAATGGAAGGGGGTCAAAATCCAATGAGACCCCAAGAAACCGATGAATAATATCTCTACATCCTTCCCAATAAGGGAGTACTAGAGGGCACGACCACCATATATGTAGAAGAGTTCCCCGTTGGTTTAAACATCTCCAGCACATAGGGCTGGTCCCTGCATAAATTTTACTCAATTTAACCGGGGTATAATACCAACGAAAAAGAAATTTGTAATTGAATTCTAAGATACGAGAAGAAATAGATGCACTGGAATGTAAAGCCCAAATCTTGGTCCAATCATCTGGGCATAAATCAACACCTAGTTCAGAATTCCAGGCAGCTGTATATGAAGGATCCTTCTCCGACAATACATCCAGAAGTATAGAGTAGATTCTTCCAAGAAACCTTTTCTTCGGGCCCAGCGGGGTACACAGTAGTTCAAAGGAAGTGAGATTCCTAGAGGCTGCATCTCTAATGTTTGAAACTGAGAAGAAATGTTTGAGGCGGAGATAACGCCAGATCTCCGATGGGGAAAGGTCCCACTTGGTTTGAAAGAAGGAAAAAGCACGGAAAGTGGAGTCATCAAAGAAATCTCGAAACCGAAGAACAGATCCGAAGGACCAGGCATGGAAATCTCTTGAGGAAAGCGAGAAAGGGGTATCTCTAGAATAAAATGCATTGGAAAGCGGTGAGGGCAGGGTCCCCAGTCTACAGGAACTCGTCCAGCCGGACCAAGTGTTGATAATATTAGATAGGAGAGGATGTGTTTTCAACAAAGGATGTCTGGAGCTAGCAGGGAGGAATACCTCTACAGCGACATCCCCTCCCAGTGGAAAGGAGCGCTCCAAAGAAACCCAGCTCTTGGAATCCGAGTTCGTCAACCAATCGGGAATCGACGATAACAAAGCTGACATATAATAAAGACGAATATCTGGTACGCCCAATCCCCCTCTGGATCTTGGGCGACGCAAAGTATCCAGTTTTACTCGCGGCTTATGATAGTGCCACAGGAAAGAATTCAAACTGTTTATTAATTTAGTAAGGTACTTGGGAGATAGGTAAATAGGGAGAGTCTGAAAATAGAACAAAATCCGAGGTAAAACCGACATTTTCAAAACCCCAACTCTGCCTAACCACGACAAAAATAGAGGATCCCACTTCTTGAGGTCCCTTTGAATCGAAACCAAAAGTTGAGGGTAATTAGCCGCAAATAGTCCATCGAAAGAGGAAGATAGGCGAATCCCCAAATAAGAAATTGAAGATCTAGACCATTTGAATGGAAAAGAAGACTGAAGATCCTTAAGCAACTTAGAAGAGATAGCTATGGGGAGAGCCTCTGATTTGTTAAAATTAATTTTAAAGTCCGATAGGGAGGAAAAAGTATCAAATTCCGACATTAAAGCCGGCATGGAAGACAAAGGTTCCGTCAAGGAGATCAGAACATCGTCAGCGAACATAGAAAGCTTATATTCTTTGTGAGCATGCATAATTCCCCGAATGTTCGGGTTAGCACGTATGCGTTGTGCTAAGGGTTCCATAATCAAAATAAACAATAACGGTGAAAGGGGGCATCCCTGACGGGTGCCATTAGAAATACGGAAAGCATTGGATAAGTGACCATTAGTTTTAACTTTCGCCGAAGGGCAAGAATATAAAGCCATTACTCTTTGAATAAAGACTGAACCAAACCCAAAAGCACGGAGTGTGTGTTCTAAAAACTTCCAATTTACCCTGTCGAACGCCTTTTCGGCATCTGTGGAAAGAAAAACAGTAGGCGTCGATGAAGAAGAAGAGATATGAAGGAGCGACAAGAGTTTCCTAGTATTGTCTCTAGCTTCCCTCCTAGGAACAAAGCCAGATTGGTCAAGGTGGATTAATTTATATAATCTAGTTTTCAACCTATCAGCCAAAATTTTTGCATAGATTTTAATGTCTAGATTAAGGAGAGAGATGGGTCTGTAGCTTGCACAAAGCAACTTATCTTTCCCGGGTTTGGGTAAGACCGTGATGTGAGCGGATAGAGTATCTGGGTGTGAAGAAATTGAATCTGATAAGGAATTAAAAGAAGCAGCCAAGAGAGGAGCTATTAAGTGAGAAAATGATTTATAATATCCCTGAGAGAAACCATCAGGACCCGGACTTTTACCTGGTGGAAGAGACCTAATGGCACTAGCTATCTCGGTCGTAGAAAACGGAGCATCCAAGGCGTCCCTATCAAGGTCATCAATGTGTGGTAAAGAGGTCGATTTGAGATACGCATCAATACGGGTGGAGTGATCCATGATCTCTCCAGACCCCTCTCGAAGATTATATAGGGAAGCATAAAAAGATCGAAAAGTATCAGAGATTTCGGCATCTGAGTAACAGGTATGCCCCGAAGATGTACGGATAGCTGGAATATAGGTGGACGAAAATTGAGATTTGAGTTGTTTAGCGAGTAAACGACCTGGTTTATTGCCATGTTCAAACAGGGAAAGCCTCGATTTAAAGAACATTCGCTCCACTTGTTCATGAAGAATAGTAACCAATTGTTGCCGAAGTACCGTCAAAGTGGGAAGAACCGCAGATGCCCTGGAAAGCTTGTGTTGAGCCTCAAGTGTCCTGATCTTACTCAAAAGTTCCTCAACGCGCGCCGATCGTTCTTTCTTCTTGTGAGACGCGATTTTGATCAATTCACCGCATATCACACATTTATGAGCTTCCCAAAACATCAACGGCGAGACGTCTGCTGATTCATTATCTGCCACATAATTCCTAATAGTTCTCTCAATAGAAGATTTCACATCTTCCGAGGCAAGTAAATATTCATCCAGGCGCCAAAGCTTCGCAGTGGAAGTCAGAGTTTGACGTAACAAATCAACAGTGATCGGAGCATGGTCGGACCATGTAATCGAACCTATATCCGCAGAGTGAAGAAGATGCAAATGGGGATGGTCAACAAAAATATAATCAATCCTAGTATAGGAATCATGTGGATGTGAGTAAAAAGTGAAATCCTTAGAGTCTGGATGGAGCAGACGCCAGGTGTCAACCAAGAATGAAGAATGGAGACGTGTAATGACTCGATTAATGGAGGAATACGGAAGATGAGAACGACCAGTAGAACAATCTAAAGTAGGGTTCAAATGACAATTGAAGTCGCCGCCCACCAAAACAATGCCCTCCTTAAAATCATCAAGAATATCAAATACCTTATGAAAAAAGGAAGATTGAGAATCCGACGGAGCATATATAGAAGCGAACGTGTACATTTGCCTGTCAATCAATCCCTTCACAAAGAGAAACCTGCCGTCTCTATCTCTACGAACCTGAGTTGAAACAAAAGATAGGCGCTTGTGAAATAAGATACCGACTCCATTACGTTTCGACGAGGAGGAGCTCAAAAACGCATGCTCATAAAATCTATTAGTAAGCTTCTGTTCTTTATGAAGAGCAAAATGAGTTTCTTGAAGTAAAATCACATCACCACGTGATCGATGAAAATCTTTCAGAGCCACAGATCGCTTCTGAGGAGTTCCTAGCCCTTTAACATTCATTGAGATCACACGCAAAGTAGAAGGGAGTGCCTTGGTAGACATTAAATGAGAAAGGAAGAAATGCGGGCCACCCAAGCATCCCCAACGAGGCAAGGAAGGGATAGGATCCCATATAGAGTTAGGGTAGAAGACCCACTACACCGGAGCACTCGACAATAGAGGAAAGAAAAAGGGTAAGAGAAAAGAGAGAGGAATACAGAGTAGAGAAGATCTCTAAAAAAGGAGTAAAGTAGAAAAGAAGAAAAGAAAAGAAGAAATACAGTAGAATAGCACACTCTACCCGAGCAGGGGCAAGGAGGCGTATAGCCACCCACCCGGGGTAATATGTACATCAGAGAGAGTAGACTTAAACAGCAGAGCAGACGGAAAAGTAAGGAAGTCACCTGGGGGAGCAGACCCCCAGACTGTAATAAGCAAGAAGGGTGAGGCATAGAACTGTAGGCTCCCGGACAGAAAAGAGGATAAATAAGGAAAACATACATTAAAAGAAATAACAAAACCTATATGGACCACAAAAGAGGACACAGGAAAAGACAATTTAGAAAGGAACATATAGGGGGGGGATAGGGAAAGAAAAAAAAAAAAAAAAAAAGGGTGGAGAAGAAAAGCAAGGGAAGGTAGACAGTCACATGAGGGAAAAACACCATTAGACAGCTATAAACAATGAAAAGGGCACAAAAGTATGGACAAAGGAAAGCCAGGCCAGCATTGGAGAGATAACACAAACCCCAGACAAACATTAATGCGAGACCAGCAAATGCTTCCCCTGCCCGACAGTGTGGGATATTAAAAAGGAAGAGCATCCTAACCCAGAGTCTCTAAAGGCAGCAGTATAAATCCCCTATCCCATCGAAAGCATCCCAAATGGAGGTATCCCATGCTAGAACCATCAGTTCTCCCAATACCTGCGAGAGAGTCTCTCTCCTAATCTCGTCACTAAAGAGGAAAGGAATAAAAGAGAAAGAGGAGGGGGAATACTGTCGAACAGGGAGAAGCAAACCGACTTGTCTCAGGCAAATTATTTAGTCACAAACAGCATAATCAAAATGCATAGCATCAACATAAAAATGTCAAGTAACTCCGGTATTACCGGTGATTAAGTATCCACAGTGCATTCAATACAAAATTTTTTAATCATAAAAGAGCACTAAACTCCCTCCCCCAAGATCCAAACCGCGACAACGCCGCAAAAAACAAAGCTGCGGCGCCCACGCGATCCAGACCTCTCACTCTACATGACTAACCGTTCCCCACAAAACTCCCATCAAACATAACCATCCCACTAACCAAGCAAAAGCCGTCAGCCCACGGCCGGCCCCACAAAAGCCCATAGGACCGGCCATGAGCCAAAGACAAACGCTGTCAACATATCAACTCCATACCTCCCATCTCCCCCCCTCCATAAATTCGCTATCGACATGCGGTCCTGAGCCAGAGGGCAGGCAAGAGTCAGCTAAAACTCTCCATCCAAATAAGGCCCAAGAATAAAGCCAAGGGAATAATGTCCATAACGAGATCTTATAAGGTCAATATGCCCGTGTTTGGGCCACAAGTAGCTGCCCACCATGACCCACTGACCAGACCGCACGCCGAGGGCCAAATAAAAGGAAACAAAATCCCCATGTAGACCATAAACGGAGCAGGATACGTCCCACTGAAAATCACAAAAACTACCACCTCATAACCGGGCGGCCAATCAGCCCGCGACAGGGCCCCACTCCTCCCCAGGAGCCCGACCGCGGGCCGAGGGCCCCCGCCAGCAAACCCCGAAACCACCCCAACAGTAGTGTCCAGCCAAAACAGGAACATAACAGTACACAATCATATGCCCCAGAGACCGGAAGGCCAACCGACCCATAACAGGGCCCACTCAACCTCCAAAGCCCCGCCATGAATCGGCGGCCCCCCGCCCTACCAGGGCATCCCCCAACTACGAATCTCTAGGATCCCCAGCCAGAAATGAGCAATTAGGATCACAAGCATCCATGGTAAAAAGTCTCAAAAAGAGCCCAATAACACTGTCAGGCTACAGTTTCTGAAGAGTTCCATACCAGTAGAGCTACCTCCGATATAAATATAGAGCATCTGACCGGAGTCAGGGAAATCAGGTACCAGTCTGAAGGCTATACCGTATAAAAAGTTTCATCCCCGTTCCTGCCGTGTGGGAGATGAGGAGTCCTCCTCAGTGGTGGGTGAAGCTCTGTTCCTCCTTTTTCATGGAACTGGGTGCCATTGGGATCGCGGAGATGCTGTAGAAGACCACTGCATTTCCCCAAGTTGTGGAGCTAGCACAGGAGTCGCCTCAGGAAGCGGGATCTGTAAGGCTTCAGCAAACATTTTAGTATTGCCCTTATACCGCAACACATGATGAATCCCATCTCTGAAAACCATCAGACGCATAGGAAAACCCCACTTATACTGGATGCCGTGTTGTCGCAGTGAAGTAGTAAGAGGACGAAGTTCCCTTCTCCATGATGAGGTAAGTGGAGATAGATCTCCAAAAACAGTAATCGATGCACCCCGAAAAGAAAAAGCAGTGTTGCCTCGAGCAGCTTGGAAAATCGCCTCTCTGTCAGGATATTTTTGAAATCGGACAATAACGTCCCTAGAAGCATCTTTAGGAGCCAGTTTAGATTTAGCTAGGCGATGCGCCCTGTCAATTGGTAGATTCACCGGGGTATTGGTATGCAGAATGTGAGTGAAAAGTTCTCCAAGATAGGGTCCCAGTGCCTCAGGGAGGATGTCTTCAGGGATCCCCCTGAAGCGCAAATTGTTGCGTCGGGATCGATTTTCAGCGTCGTCGAGCTTAACCATCAAATCCATATTCTGGGTGTGTAAAAAGTCTAATTTTCTTGTCACATCATGTTTGAATGCTTTCCAATCCTCAAAATCTTCTTCAATAGCAGAGACGCGGTCTCCCAATTGTCGGACATCCGCCCGCACATCTTTCAGTTCCTCTCGAAGAAAGGCCTTTAAATCCTGAAGGAGATTTTGTAAGTCTTGTTTAGTAGACGGAGATCTGGCAGAGGATTCACAATCCCCATGTGTATCCTTTGAACGATGTACAGGGGAACGGGATCTAGACCTGGAAGCAGACTCTGTCTCTCCAGTTGCCCCGTCAGCCATTTTGTCAGATAGAGAAGCCTCTTCCCCCACAGGCCGTGGCGGGAAAAAGGAGCGCAGTCCAGAATCACGCTTATTCTGCTTGTTTCTCGCCATAAAGAAGTCCTCTGGCGTAGAAGTAGTTACTTACAGTTCACTAGCTGGTTGTTGTGGTGGTGTATGTCAGTAAAATCACGCAAAATCTGCCCGGGAGCCCAAGAGCTAAGGCATTAAGCAGCCATCCGCTCGGCAGTCCAAGCCACGCCCCCCAAATATAGTTTTTTTAACCACTTGAATGCTAGTGAGGTCTCCAATGCATTGTAAATAAATGTACTGGACACCTCTCTAACATTCAAGGGGTTAAAAGCCCCACTGAATTGGGGGGGGGGGGTTGTTGTTATTTGTCCCCTATGGTGATGAAGGTTTACTCCAGAACTGTTCAACTCTTTCATCTGCATGAGGCCCTTACAATCAGATTCCACATCATTTTTTTTTTACGGAACACTTTCGGATAAAAATTAAAGTGGAACACAAATCAGGCAGTACTGCTGACACAGCCTAGTGTGGCAAACACTAACATTCTACACTCCCTCCCAACTACCACTTCCTACCAGGAAGTATTGACTAATCTTCACAAACTGAAAAAATATATAGAGCTCAAACTATAATTTAAAGAATGGCTAATTTAAATGTACATACCTGGAAACTCTCTGTTTTTACCCCGGAGACTCCGGTTTTGACACTAAATTACCAGGTCTCCTGGGCAGAGTCTGATTCTACGGATGTGGGGAAACTCTGCCCACTTGTGCTCAATCCCACCCTGTTCCTCCCTCTCCACGCCCTCTTCTCCTCCCTCCACAGTGTATTCTAGCTATTTTTTGTGTTTTGAAGTCCCGCCCCCTCGTGATTAAGCCCCACCCCTTTTATTACGCGAATCGCGTCATTTCTCTTCCCTCATCGGCACCAGAGGGCTCTCCTCTGGGCAGCCCCAACCAAGAAGTTCACAGGTATATACATTTAGATGAGTTTGAAAGCTCTTTCAAAATCACCCAAGTTATTATAAAAAGCTAGAGCCACTTTAAATGAGGTTATGCCTATTTAAATTGCATGAACTCCAAGCTGTATCTGTAGATAAATTCTTTATTTGATTCTAGATCCCTACAAATATAACAAGAATCTAATTCTAAAATTAACTGTCCAATGCATAAGCTAGGCCTGATTTCCCATAAGCCAGAAAAGCCAACAACCTAAAGCAAAAAACTCTGAAGGGCACCTCAGTGTTGCTGGCTATACCCACGATAGTGAGGTGTTAGTGTGACCAACACATTCTCTCTCCCATATCAGAGATTCCTTCCTGGTTTATACTGGCCACTTCATTTATCAGTTTAACCCTTTGAGTGCCAGACGGGTATGTAACACATTGCCGAAATGTCCAATTGTTATATTAATTTGACCAATTTCAATTGTCCTGTGTTGGGCAGGTAAATTAAGTCTTTTTTCCTACTTTTATGCCACAGTATAATTGGATTTTTTAGTTTTAAGCAACAGTGAACTGGGCTGAGTGTGGGCTTGTGGGAAGAACATGGGAATGGATATGGGTGGTATTAGGGGCTACAAGGGATTTATGCATAGAGGCACACAAGGTATAAATACAGCCCTTTGCATTCGTAGAAAGCAGCAGCTCTCTACAACAAAAGTCCATTCAACTCTGTGATTAACAAATGTGCGATTTTAGACTATGTTTAAGCCTTCATTTACCCCCTTTATGAATGGTTTTATGTATCAAAACAATTGTTGATAAGAGGGTTGCATCATTAAAAATAAAAGTGTGAATTGCTTAAGCTCAGAGCTGTAGTGACTTATGTGTATGTTCATAGCTGACATTGACCACATTCACTTCCACCTGGCATATCAATAAATGAATGGTCTT
Source organism: Rhinophrynus dorsalis (assembly GCA_037306005.1). Taxonomy (NCBI): domain Eukaryota; kingdom Metazoa; phylum Chordata; class Amphibia; order Anura; family Rhinophrynidae; genus Rhinophrynus; species Rhinophrynus dorsalis. Next base: position 318,210,136 of record CM074719.1, read on the forward strand.
AGATTGTCACTCATTCCAAGCTTACACAAACAAAAGTATACTGTTAACAGAGGGCTGAACATCACATTGGAGCTTTTGTACAAAATTTAGAACTGGCCAGCTCTGGATCACATTAACTGCATCATACAGATCAAATAAACACCCTAATGATTAAAGTGGGTCTTTTAACCATTTGAATGCCAGAGAGGTACCCAATCCAATGCACTGATCATTTCCTCTGGCATGGGGACCATTAACACTTTAACCTTTTCAGTGCTAGAGGGGTATGAACGTACCCCTCTGGCACTGAAAGGGTTAAAATGATAGTAATACTTAAAATGTAAAACAAATATGTTGTAGGGTTTATCCCCCTGAGTAAAACAAGAGTACTCCCACTGCTGAAAGATGTTTTATTCAAAAGTTATTAATTTTCAAAGTTGAATTTGTTAGGTGCAATATCACAGTGGCCTGAAATTATACAGTGGCGCTGTTGCTACACCATCCTATGGACAGCTCTGGTCCCGGAACCGTAAATCTCCATAGGATGGTGTAGCAACAGTGCCACTGTACAATTTCAGGCCACTGTGATATTGCACCTAAAAAATTCAACTTTGAAAATGAATAACTTTTGAATAAAACACCTTTCAGCAGTGGGAGAACTCTTGTTTTGTTTTACTCAGGGGGATAAACCCTACAACATATTTTTTTTTACATTTTAAGTTTTACTATCCCTTTAAGAACCAGAGGGTTGTACAACACAGTGCTTCGCAATGCATTGCATACCTCTCTTGTCCTTAAAGGGTTAAAGGAAGAACGATAAAAAAAAAAAAGCTTTATGTGTATTGGGGATTTTGCAAGGCAAATAAGGATCTTGGTAAAAGCAATTAAGAACAATATATGGCTTTAAATATAAAGCCAAAGACTTGTTCTTGGGATCAGATGCAGAATACATCAGACACAAATATCACATCAACAAATAGTCCTGAAATGTGCTACTAACAATGGGAAAATGAGTAGTTCAAAAGCACACCAACTCCCAGAGCAAAAGACATAAAACAAAGCTTTCAGTCCTCGGGGATATTAAAATAATGAACTGCCCCTATACAATATAATCCACCCCATTGTGTATTTAAAGAAAGAAAAGCAGGACAGCCTTACACCTGCTATTTTTGCACAAAGCTAATACAACAAGTTGATCTGTTAATTATAAAGTTAAATAACTGCCTGAAATAGAAATGGAAAGAGACACCTCTAGGCTGGGGACCCCAGTGCAAGCTATCAAAATCGGTATAACAAGGATTGAAGGGAGTTGGGGCTTGAGACAACCTAATACATCCTTAGTGCACAGCGCAGCCCAATGATACCACTGCCAGAAGGGCTATTAGCGCCAGTACCAAGAAACTCGCTGCAATTAAATAACTTATATTTAGCAAATCATTGCAAAAAAAAAAAAAAAGAGCTTTTACCTTTAAAGAAAAAAAAATACTTTGTTACAATATAGTAAAATGTACATGTTGTAGCTAGGCCTAATAAAGAGCTGTTTCCTAAGGTGTTAAATGTAATGTAATTTACCTTTTTTTCTTTTTTTTCTTTTTTTTCTTATTGTAAACGATTGAGGATATTATTTATTTAAAGGGATAGTAATACTTCGTTTTAACTTTATTTTATTTTGTAGGCATTAAAAAAACACAAAGAATGATATGTCTTATCTCTCAAACCTTTATGGTTTAAGAGATATTCACAAGCAAAGTATCCACCCCCCCGTTCAGCCAGAGCAGAAGGGAGGTGCCCAGGTAGACTGCAGAGAGGGACAATCTTCAATTAAGATAAGCGAAAAAGCTGAAAAACTTGTCAAGGGGGGAAGGGCTTTCATTGTTTTCATACAAAGAAAATTGTCCCCTTCTGTTATCTGTCTGGTCTTACAACCAGATTCACATCTGAGAAGAGATGGCTTACAATAGGTAAAAGGGGCGGGAGGGGAAACTTTGCTTGTGAATATCTCATAAACCGTAAAGGTTTGAGAGATAAGACTTGTATCGTTCTTCATGTTTTTTTAATGCCTACAAAATAAAATAAAGTTAAAATGAAGTATTACTATCCCTTTAAGAAAGGAACAAAATCAAACATCATAGGGACAATTTAAATTTTCTGGCCATAGTAATCTCCTTGGGGCTATTATTAGGATGTGTTACTTCTCCTTTAAAGGGATCGATATCTAGCCAATGAGAGCACTCCAGCTTACAGACAGAAGCCTCTGTCATCGGAGAAGGCTGGATAGAGGAGGGGAGCACAGGCAGTGACGTACTGCGGGTAACTGCAGTCTATGCGGAAGTAGCTGCAGGGCAGATATTATAACTTCATCTTAGACCAACCGGAGCTTAAAAAAATTAATACACATTTACTTATATTCTAGGTAAAAGCTAATGATTCATGCATAGGGGTGATACATCCCCTTTAATAATTTAAATGCTAGAAAGGGAAATAAAAGGAAAAGGCGCAATTTTAGAGCTAACCTCCTGTACCATAGGAGAGAAATAAAAATAACCAAATTCCCACTGAAATGGGTTTGTAATACTCCTGAGACACCTATCGTATTTGAGAGAATTAAACATATATATCAATGGGGATATTATTTACCATTACTAGGAAGCAAAAAAGATTTGCCCAAATAAATATTTTTATTATTTGCAAATCTTTGTGCCGCCTAGTAATGTTGTTATTAAAGGGATAGTAATACTTCGTTTTAACTTTATTTTATTTTGTAGGCATTAAAAAAACATGAAGAACGATATAAGTCTTATCTCTCAAACCTTTATGGTTTATGAGATATTCACAAGCAAAGTTTCCCCCTCCCGCCCCTCTTACCTACTGTAAACAATCTCTTCTCAGATGTGGAATGCAGTCCATAGACTGGACAGATAACAGAAGGGGACACTCTTATTCCTATGAAAACAATGAAATCCCTGCCCCCCTTGACAAGCTTTTCAGGTTTTTCCCTTATCTTAATTGAAGATTGTCCCTCTCTGCAGTCTACCTGGGCAGCTCCCTTCTGCCCTGGCTGAAAAGTGTTACATCAGTAAAAGGGGCGGGAGGGGGAAACTTTGCTTGTGAATATCTCTTAAACCATAAAGGTTTGAGAGATAAGACTTATATCATTCTTCGTGTTTTCTTAATGCCTACAGATTAAAATAAAGTTAAAACGAAGTATTACTATCCCTTTAAGATATCAGAGCATGGTTGCCTGACATTATTTTATCTGCGCTCCAGTCAGTGGTGTAACTATAGGGGTCGCACCTGCGACCGGGCCAGTGCACTCCAGGGGCCTGGAGCCCGCAATCTCCTGCTGACGCTCTAGTAATGAAGAGCGCTGGGGGGTGACATCATCTCCAAGCGCTTTGCATTACTAAGGGGACCACGTGGGAGCTCCAGTTAGGAGATGGGGGCATTGTGGTCGGGGGGGGGGGGGGGGGACCGTGGCACTTCTTGTACCAGGGCCAGGAGGCTTCTAGTTACACCTCTGGCTCCAGTTCTCTATCGTTTGCTTTTGTGATTGGTTATTATTTGTCCTCATTGTGCAGCTCGATTGCTCCGGAATTTCTTCACCTTTCTTTCTGCATTCGGTTCTTAAGACAAAGACGCACCAGCCCAGAAAAGGTTACAAATAGTCATTTGTAGCTAGAGACAAGATATATGTACTCTCTCTCAATTCTGGCACTCCAGTTACATAGTCTGCCACAGTGCCAATCAGCTGCCTTGGGCAATCTATACCCCTTCAGCTTTGACACTCTCAACAGACTAATCATCCTTATCTCAATACACAGACGTTATTTTTTGGGTTTTTGCACTTGTCTTGCCGGCTATGGAAGAAATAACACTGATTTGCTTTACAGTCATTTTCATCTTTCCTACCACAAGCTCTATGCTTTTTGTATCCAAACAATCAAATTTCTCTAACCTTATGAATACTGAACTCTCTAAGCCATCCTGCATTTTCACTGCTTTTAACTTTCTTCTGAATCTTTCCACTAATAATCTTGCATTCCCTTATCACCCCTCAAACATTAGTTTACTATTTTAAAGGCAGAGTTGACAGACAGAGTATTCTCCCACAAATTCATAGATTCTTAATGCCATCACCGTAATTGAGTAGGTGGTTACTCAGCTTCAGGACAGTGCTCTTTTCTGTCTTGCCTCGTATCTTTCCCAAAGCACATTCCATATCTCTGTACCCAACTTCTGCTTTTCTCTTGTAGATCTAATGACTGGAGTGCTCCAATGCCCCATTCTAGGACCTATTCTCTTTTCTTTCTATATGCTCTCACCTGATACACCAGCATTTAATTTTCAGCACACCCGACCTAACACCTGCAGTACATTCAAATGTAGCTAACTGAGTCATGCAATCTCATCATAAATGGCTTAAAGATGCCTCAAACCTAATATGTCAAAATCTGAGCTGCTCATTATACCATTGAAGCCCTTTCCAATTGCCGTGAATGATGTCACAATTCTCCCAGTTTCCCATGACCTGTCCATAGGTCAAAATAGACACTGCTCTTATGTTTTCTCATAACATGCAGACTACAGCCACTTCCTACTACTCATTTCTCCAGAATACTAAAATATGACCATTTATGACTTTCCTCAGTCATAATAATGATTCAAGTTCTAATCTGTAAGCTACTCCTCACTGACCTACCCACTTCTAATTAAACTACATTTTGATTTGAGTTTTCATCTGTAACTTACTCCTCATTAGCCAGTCCACCCTTCAATTTTCTCTCAACATTTGCCGTGCTTTGAAGAACTTTGTAGCATTCATAGGATAAAAGTTGCATTTAAAGGGATAGTAATGTTTCACACTAGTGTAAGCCACCTCCCCTCAGATGTGGAATCACAGACAGACAGCTCACAGCAAGGGATGATCTTCCCACTTGACAGGTTTTTCAGTTTTTTCCCTTATGCTAATTGAAGATTGTCTCTCTCTGCGATCCACCTGGACACCACCTTTCTGCTCTGAGGTGAACAGTGATACATCAGTAAAAGGGGCGGGAGGGGGATACTTTATCATTCAATTACTCTTGAACTACAACTCTGACAATACTGAAGTAACACTCTCCATGGCCTAAATAATATGAAGATTAATTGGAGATGCTTTTATTGTGAAACATTACTATCCCTTTAAATCAAAGGATGTGCCATTGCTAGAGGCTGTCAGTTATTTTGTTCTAACTCTCTTATCATTGCTTCAAGTATATCATTCAAGTGTTTTCAGCACTTTTATGTATACACATTTTTCCCTGCTAAGTAAATGTCTTATTTCATCTGCTTATTGAAGATGGATTATTAAGGAGAGCAACAGCACTTTAAATACCATTCTAATTTTTTGCTGGTTATTCAATTGGTCAATCTGCCTTTGTTTTCTGTAACTTATTTTCCAAGGCAGTATTCTTTAACGCTTTGAGTGCCAGAGGGGTACAGAACGCATTGCTTTGCAATGCTTTCCATACCTCTCTGGCACTCAAAGGGTTAACATATTTATACTTTCAATATCAAAACATGAGCTAGTCAGGTAAATAAAATAGAAACACAAAGTAAGACTAAAACAACACATCCTTCTATTATGAAAAGACGTGCTACTAAGGTAAATTACATAGAATACAAAAGAAAGCTAAAATAAAACAAAGAAAAAAGAAAGAAAGATATAACTGGAACTGATTGACATGGGAACGATAAGCATTTACCTATGGTTCAAATCACTGCTGATGAATCCTCATGATTGAGCATTCTGAACTTAATATGTTACATATTCCAAGCTCTGCACAAGAGGAATGTGTACATAACACTTTGAATCTGATAAATTAGCTGTTTACACAAACCTCTTGTGTAACCTTGTATGCAGGCATCCCTGGAACAGCAATATGTGCCCAGGCCAAAAATGCAAGTGAGTACACACAAGAACCCAGCTGCACTGGGAACGGTGTATCTCGGACCATGTTTATTAAAGGGATAGTATTGTTTCATAATAAAAGAAGCTCTAATTAATCATCATAGTATTTGGGCCTTGGAGAGTGTTATTTCAATTCTGTCAGAGTTGTAGTTCAAGAGTAATTGATTGATGAAGTATCTGCCTCCTGCCCCCTTTTACTGATATAACACAGCTCAGCTCAGAGCAGCAGGGAGGTGCCCAGGTAGACTGCAGAGAGGGACAATCTTCAATTAAGATAAGGGAAAAAACTGAAAAACCTGTCAAGAGGGGCAGGGTTTTCATTGTCTCAGAGTAAGAAGATTGTCCCCTGCTGTTATCTGTCTGTTCAAGCAACCAGATTCCACATCTGAGGTGAGTAGTGTTACACTAGGTAAAAGGGGCAGGAGGGGGATACTTTATCATTCAATTACTCTTGAGCTACAACTCTGACAGTATTGAAATAACACTCTCTATGGCTTAAATACTATGAAGATTAATTGGAGCTGCTGTTTTTGTGAAACATTACTATCCCTTTAAGTGGTGTTATTCCATGGGAGATCCTGATGCTGCTCTTCTCAGAAGAATTGGAGGATTCTGGAGCACACCAACTGCACCAAAGGGATGTCTACAAATTCCAAAAATTCACATTAATTTAAATGCGTAGTGAACTATTTTGTGCAAAAATATGGACTAGACAAACAGCACCACTTTTAACTAAACTGCTGGGAGATTGTTCATTGAAAAGTTATTATAGCAAAGAGACAACTGGTGTTCAAAAGGCCTTGTTTTTAAATAATACACTCTTTGTTTGAATGAGAGGTCATCCAGTAGTGGGAGTATGCTCACTAGTAAAATCCATGTAAAACACATTTTTTCCTAAAAATCTTGACTGTTTCTTTAAATGGGGTTTTTAACCACATGAATAGTAGAAAAGCCACCAAAGCAACAAAAAAACAATGTACTGGAGACCTCTCCTGTAAGTACATTTTCCAGAATTGTTCCAGTTCTTCATACTATATCAGTCTATTTCTATCCCAGTAGACCCATTACAGTTTCTGGGATGATAAGGCATCTTATGGATCACTCCAGCATAGAACAGATAGTGTATCTGCTAAACAAGATGGTCAACAGTGACTTTCCATCTTGGTGCCTTACCTCATACCCTCCCACACACCTCTGAGCCTCTGCAGTAGAGTGGATCACTGCTAATTGAATCTGGATAAACTCTTACTTAACAGATTGTGTACAATGAAGAAAAGTTCAGCTACATACAGTATTACTTGCAAACGCTGATGGGACTTATGCTAACAAAATGAGTTAAGTAAAAGGTGGTACCGTGTTAGCCATAGATAAACTAGGAGACTGGTAGAGTAAAAGTGATACCTTCATTGTTTAACCGAGTGGCTCTAAGATACAAGCTTTCAGGACACTCAGGTCTCTTCTTTAGGCGTGTTTAGAATGAAGATGAATATGAAATACATGACAGGTTATAAACGCCAATTGTTTTTACATTTAAATTCCAATGACTGTAACATTTGTATCTCTTTTTATTCATTAGGCTCCAAAAGAGGGGTTTCTTTGGGGCACTTTGGGTGCCAGAGGTGTGCACAATGCAGTGCACGCGATGGGTTGCACCCCTCAGGCACTTTGAGGGTTAACCCATACATTGCATAGATATCCATCTTTGCTGGAGCTATTTACACATCTAAAGGAAAGTATATCTTTGTACCACATACCATACAAACGCACTATAACATTTATAGAGCTGCATAAACAGTATGGATATGTCAGGGCTTATACAGTGTAGCACATTTAAGAACTTTACAATATGGAAGAACCTTAACATAAGTCCAACTCTTGGATACTAGAGAAACCACTAAAGCATAGCTTTGCAATGTCTTGGATACTTCAGTAATAGCTAAATAAACAAATGATACAGAATCAAGCACAGTGGAAAATGTTTTACCAGTGTTAGAAAGACACAAAAATAATCCATATTCCTGCATGTGTCTGTTTATCGTGTATTATCTCCTACTCTTATCATGTTAGATGTGCCCTTGGCATTATCTCACTTTAGTCCTATGAGATATTGACCTTTTTCATTTCTACCTGTTGGCGGCGCAGGCCACTGTTTGTTTTATCTTACTTTATATTTGCAAAGGCCTCCTAGGGTCAGTCATAGCCACAGTTTTTAGAGACAGAACAAGCAAAGGTCACGTGTAGATGTGAGATAGCACAAGGTTTTGGGCATCAGCCCCAGAGTGCTGTCATCATCATGTATTTGTTCTGTGTCCAGATGATGTTGGGTGCAGTTTCTCTTTTTTTTTTTTCATGTACTGTTTATACAAAAGATCAAAGTGAGCAGCAAGTGACCCCTTCTATCGGAGAGTTGTTCTAACGTCTCATCCCAGTTTGTTCCCTGGACATCCTGTTTACCTGTAGTGCCCAAGTCAAATACTCTGTTTGTAATTAGTATGGCTGTGGATATGTTTTTACATTTTTCATCTAATGTCACTTGGCAGTTCTCTAAATATATATTCTAGGCTGCTATTTATAGGTGACATGAAATGCTATTTTAGAAAATGATAAACAATAGGGTGGGTGAAAGAATACAATTCTGTGTTAAGCAGGCTATTGGAATCGATTCTCCAGAGTTATGCCTGACTAATGCCTACTTACTAACTTATTTACACCGAAAATGAATTGCTGGAACCATACCACTTCTCTGCTCCTTTTTAAAAGCCATGTATTAATACTTTGGGTGCCAGGTGTGTGCAGGGATGTGCACAGACATTTTGGGGGGCAGGGGCTCAAATGAAAAAAAGGCCACTTCTCATAATTATTTATTCAAAATATATATTTAAAAAAAGGGCACGAGGGCACTTTGGACACAAAGGGCAGGTGCTCAAGCCCCCCTTGTTGTCTATGTGTGCACGTTCCTGGGTGTGTGTGCTGCACACCGGTCTGGCACTCAAACAGTTAACCAAAGAGCAAAGGAAAGTGGTGCAGCTTTACATCATTTCCCTGTGCATGCCATGGCATAGAGAGTGCCCCGTATACACTGTAGTATACCTACCAAGTGTCCCACTTTAGCAGGGACGGCCCTTTTTTGGGAATGATATCCATACCTCCCAATATTTCAAATGGTCAAAGAGGGACACTTGTGTTTTCGGTGGTGTTCATGGGGGTTTGGCTGCTGGGTGGGGCATTACAAAAATGTTTTAGGTTATTTCATAACCTATTGACACCTCTTTGTGAAACTACATAAATTATTTAAAATAAGACCAGAAAAGAGAAGTGCATAATATGTAGTCTAAGAAGCAACAATCGTTTGCGGAGGATACTATACTTCCTTCACACAGGATTTTTCTCAATCAGCTGCTCAATCCTCACTCTCAAGATCTTTACCACGGCAAGCTCGAAGAAACAACAAAAAAGAAAAAACAACTAGGAGAGCGCTAATGTTCAGCAATATCTCACATGGGATATATATCAGAAATAGAACACTTACTTGTAAGCGTATTGATCGATGAAACCTTAAAGTCAACTTGCTCTTAAGGTCTGTGGGGAACATAAATCTGGTCCTCCCCACTAAGACCATCCAGTGGATGAATCTGTGCTCTTGAGAGAAGTATACATATCGCAAAGGGGACCAAATCGATAAATAAAAAAATTTCAAATAAAAGAATTTGTCCAATTAAGTGTATTTTGAATTTTTTTATTTATTGCTGTGGTCTCCTTTGTGATACATATACTTCTATCAAGAGCACAGACCAGTTGACTTCAGGATTCACCGGTCAATACGCTTACATGTAAGTGTTACACTTCTGATATATATTCCATGTGAGATACTGCAGTCTACTGTTGAACATCATCTCTCTCCTAGTTGTTTTTTCTTTTTTTTAGAATAAGACCAAAGTATTTTATTTACACAGACTAATTTATAAATATTTAAACATAAATGTGAGTTTTTTTTGCTGTGGAGAAATGAGATACCCATACTTCCAAACCATACAAGATTGAGGTATACAAGAGGGGGATGTGTGTTGTGAGTCTGTACAAAAAGACTTAGTTAGATATAAATCACTAGTTGAAGAGCCCGTTACACGGGCCACAGTGCCACTGGCAGACGGTCGCGGGGCAGTCATGCACAGCAGAGACTGCCCACGCTGCGGCTGACACAGTGCCAGTCAGTCACGGTGCAGTCATGCTCACTAGAGACTGCCCGCGCCACTGCTGATACAGAGCCTCGTCACTGGCAGTCTCTACTACACATAATTTTGGAGTTTCACACGTTTTAGCGAATTATTATATAGGATATCTAACAAAATCTGTGAGAAGAACTGAATGTGTACTATAAATATTGATATTTATTTTGTTTGTTATACGTTACCGTTCAAAAGTTTGGGGTAACTTATAAATGTCCTTGTTCTCCATCAAATGAGTTGCAAAATGAATAGGAAATACAGTTAAGATGTTGACAAGGTTAAAAATAATGATTTTTTTTTCTTTATGTCAATAAGCCTCATGTATTTAATCCAAGAATCCTCTTGAAATCCATTTTTTCTTTTTTAAACAGCTTTATCAGGAAATTTGCTGATGTACAAAGAGTCAAAAACAAGTTCGATAGATTATCAATAAGTGACACAATTATTAGCCATATAATGAAAATAGAAACATACGAAATTGTCAATATGAGAAAGATATAGGATAGGATATGAAGATAGGGATAAGGATAGCAGGAAGGGAGAGAGTGAGGGAAAGAGGGACTGAAGGGGGAGAGAAAAAAAAAGAGGGGCGGTATGTAGAGGGAGGTAAAAGCGAACGTTCCAATTTATGTAAAAATCATTGAAGGATTCGGACAAGAGGCAAAAGGTGGTGAAGTTATACTAGAAAGCAAGGAAGAGAGGCAACCCAAGAGTAGGATGTCTACTGTCATCTGATAACAAGTTTAGGAAAATCTCCATTAGTCGGGGGTGAGTTGTGAAAACAAAAGGGTTGCCTCAGATGGGTCTTTTCCTCTTTCAATCAGAGTCAAATGGAGCAAGGAAAGTTGATCCCTGACTAAATCTATCCATTCTCACAGGGTAGGTGGGGTCTGAATTACGTCAGTGTCAAGGAATAAGAGCTTCGGCTGAACTATAGGATGCTTTGGCTGAAATGAACATAGTTAGGAGCGCCTGTTTGGTGAAAAAGGGGAGTGAGGGTAGATGGAGATAAAACAAGGTTTGCCAAAGACATTTAGACAGTGTTATTTTGAGATTTGTTTCTATGTATTGTTAGCAGACAGCCAAGTATGGAGTGATTTTCGAGCATGACCACCAGATGTGCATTGGGTACTTATTTCTCGTTGGCATCTCCAACATAATGGGGAGATGGATTTGGATATAGCGTGCAATTTGGCTGGAGAGTAGTACCAACGGAAAAGAAATCTGTAATGAACGTTTGGGCTGAAATAGAAGCCGAGGTTGACGTGGACCAAGTACAATTCCAATCTTATGTGCAATAAACCTAATGTTCCACACAAATGTGAAAAATTAACCACTAAATTATAAATGAAAATAAATTTAAATAATTCAATCACAAAGCAGCAACAGAAAATAAACTAACAACGTTTACAATTTTAGTAATTTCAGTGAATTATTATTCTAGGGCACAGGAATATTGAATATATATACAGTTCCAATCTTATTGTGGTAAAATGCCAACAGTTTGTTTCTCCCAGGCCAGAGTGTAAGACGGTTTAAGAAGGGTTTGAGGGGTAACCAATAAAGGAATATATTTTCCACAGGAATCCCTTCTGATATTTTGGAACAAACCTGGGTTTCTGATTGGCCCTCTCCATTCCTGACTTATCATAGAGGGAGATCTGATTGTGGGGCTGACAGAGTTCCAGGTGCCTGGGTATAAATCTGTATAATTGAGTTCCTTTGGTGAAATTCAGCTTGGTATCTTCCTGTTCTTTATTAGAACTCATGGAGTGGCTCTGCTCTCAAAGCAAGCTTGTCCACATCAACATAAGTATTTTTTATAGGTACCCTCATCTGAAGGAGGGACTCTATTTCAGATGTGGATATACATGATCACCTAGTGTGTGTATATATGTGTGTATGTGCGTGTGAATGCATGCATGCATGTATATGCCTGCACATTTGCATGAGAATACGTCTACAAGTGTGCATATGCATGCATGAGTACGATCTGGGTCATCCCACCAATCATTCATTAAATAATTGTAGCATGTAGGGTTATCACTAGATCCCCCAAGATGCACAGTATTAAAGGGTTAGTAATGCCCCTACATAATTTGTAATAGATTTGTAGAGTCTAAAAAAAAAATTCACATTGCTACAAACCCATTCTCTCAAACAACTATGGTTTGAGAGATATTGGCAATGAAAGTTCCCCCTTCCCTCCCCTTCTCCTGACGTCAGCATATAGCTGACAGCAGGAGATCCCAGTCCGGGGATCAGCCTGCGGCTCTGCAGCAGAGCTGAAATCCCGTTATTACAAAATAATTATTTCATTGGAAAGGTCTATAAAGTGTGCCTGGTTTGCAAGCACACTTTGTAGACCTTTCAAATGAAGTAATTATTTTGCAGTAACGGGATTTCAGCTCTGCTGCAGAGCCTCATTGTGTCAGCCGACATGGATTCCCTTCTGTCAGCTTTACAGGTGACATCAAGGGAAGAGGAACTTTCATTGCCAATATCTCTCAAACCATAGCGGTTTGAGAGATGGGGTTTGTGGCAATGTGATTTTTTTTTTAGTCTCTACAAATCTATTACAAATTATGTTGGGACATTACTAACACTTTAAACCTTTTGAGTTCCAGAAGAGTAAGCAATACATTGTGAAGCAATGCACTGCTCACCTCCTGGTACTCAAAGGGTTAAACAGCAGCTCTGCATAAAAGGATACCTTATACATGTTTATAGCAAGAGAAGGTGGGATAGGGGATCTTTAAGAGCCTCTCTATACTGGCAAGTGAATGCATCAGATGATCTGCATATACATGTCGAAGGCTACTCTTTTGTGAAAGAGGGGAATCCCTCATTTGTAGGTGCAAGGAGGACGAAAGATCAGATCACTTTAGGAGCTATTCCTCTCTCCAACCCAATACTGTATTATAATGCTGGGTGACTGACACAAGAGAGCCCCCATTTGAAAGAGTGGATAGTCATGTCTTTAGCAGCAAACACATTTTTTACTGAAGAAATATGTTATAGGACTTTTTCTGTTGAGTAAAACAAGGGTATTGTCACTGCTGACAGCTGCTTTATAGCCTTTAAAATGTCTCAACGTAATGAAGATTTGCAACAATAATTTATTTTAATTCATTTTCCAGCTATTGTTGTCAGGCTCACAAACCTGTAGTTGCCAGTCCTACTTACTGCCCTTTTTTGTATGACTATTCCTGTTAACAGTGATTTATTAACCCCTTAAGTGCTACAGAAATCTACAACTAATTTTCTCATAGTATTTTGCTGATGTGTCTAGCATTCAAGAGGTTAAAAATTTGATGACGCCAAAACTACAGCCCTATGTTCAGTTAATAATTTTGTATGTTCTTTGTCTAGACCAGTTGTCTACTTTTAATTTAGATAATACCCATAAGTCATCATCAGCCATAAAAAGGACTGTGTCCAATAAGCTACAAGACAGCAAATATTGTACCACTGTTGATAAAATCTTAAACTGAGTCTTTCTTCCCTTTGGTTTTTCCATAAGGTAAACAAAAAGACAAGTTGTTTAGGGAAGACCTTTATTACTCCCTCAAGTCTACATACTTTGTATAACCACATAACATTTACTCATAATGTTCAGAAAGTCAAAATTATTAATGTGACAGGTATGTCTCAGATACTATTTTTACATTACAAAATGGATAGGGAATGATCCAAATATTAAAGACTTAAAGGATGTCCTTTGAGTGTTTTTTTTAGTCATTGAAAGATGGCAAAGCTTTCATGTCTATCATGTAAATACACCAATGATTTCAACAGGAAGAACTGAAATTTAGATAGTAAACCAATGTGCCTCTCAATGCAGGAAATATCACATATTGTTAGCATCTCTGCATCCAAATCACTGCTTCCACCCTACTGTGTTTCATACTAAAAAAAAAAACAAAAAAACAAAAAAAAACAAACATACATATTTTTATGTTTTACAAGATTTTTTATTCGCTAACAAATAAAGAAAAAAAGCAATTTCAGTTCAGTTCTATTAAGTAGAAAAGGGGTATGTTGGATCTTGTAAATGCTAACCTTGGTAATGCAGATGTATATGATTAAACTGCAGTGTTTCTATTAAATTAAAATATTGCACAGATTTGATAGGTGAAATTAAATCTTTACAACGAGAGTATGAAATATGTAATTTCCTATGCAATGCAGTTAACGTTCTCTTCTACAGGGTAATATGGTAGTCCTGGCAGGCAGAATCACTAAGTAAACTACAGTACTGCCTCAGGTGGAATAATTAGGAGCACTCCAACAGGGCCGTTTCCATAGATGTGCAGGCCCAAACCTCTTGCTCCCTTTTTAGTCTCAATTTACAGATTAAATAAAATTCTTATTGTATTTTTTTTTTCACTCATACTAATGTTTTTTTCTGAAAACTCATTAACTAGGGCCTGATATTTTAACCAACAGAAAACATCCAAAAGGTTAAATTAAGGAGAATGTTGGTAGATATGGATGTTACTTTGGTTAATATTATTTAGCACACACCCTTAGCACACTTAACAAATTAATTTTGATTCTTTAACACTAACATTCATTATTGCTTTATAATTCCCAGCCATACTTACTAAAACCAAATGTAAAACTGCTCTCGAGATACCCTTGATAGTGTTTTAATAAAGGGGTCCCATACCCATATGAACTTCTACCTTTCTATTTCCTTACTCATCATAATCAGCAGCCAAAAAATCTTGGTGAAATGGACTGCCTCCTCAATCCACTGCCTGAGACCAGGAGGGGCTGAGAGTGTCCAATTAGTAAAGACACATTTAATAGCAATGGAAACCAAGAGATCAATCAACTTCACTGTGTGTTTGGATAGAGTAGTAGGCTTAGAATATTCACCCTCAAGGAAAAGAGGGTCGTAGTGAGGTATAATAGTCCTACACATATTACCTGAAAGGGCTGGGAAGGAATAAACCTAAGATGTAAGAGAGTCAATCAGCTGGCTCACAGTCCCAATGCCCTTAGTAGCCCACTGGTGGAACATAGCATCAGGTCTACTGTCCTGAAAATCAGGGTTGTTCTGCAGAGGGAAGTGCTTTGAGACAAAGCAGTTGTGATATAATGTACACTGAGAAAATTGCCACGCCGCTATGGTGCTGAACAGGAGCGGAATTGCCAAGCAGTCAGGAGGTATTTTAGAGGGAGGGGCATGGAGTAGGTTGCGTAAGTCCAGGTATGGTTAAAACCCTTAGGCGACCTTCCAGTCAGTATAAACAATTGTCTGGGTCATGGAATCCTTTGTAAACTGGAGCAAACATGCCATGTTATAAAGCCTGAGATCCAGTAGACCAAAACCCCTGTTAGATTTAGGTAGTAGTTCCTGGAGATAGATCTTGGGTCACTTGTTCTTCCATAAAACCCCTCAAAAGTTATATGAATTAAATCTAATTCAAGTTTGGTTAATTTAAGTGGGAGCATCTGCAAGAAGTATAGGATACTAGGAAAGCCACAATTTTAATCAAATTTATTTTTCCCGCAAATGAAAGCGGTAGGCTTTTCCAGGTGGCAAAGTCAGTGAGCATAGCCTCCATGGCTATGTGCACATTGGCTTGGTAGAGGTCTTGAAAAAACATGTTAAGTCAGACTTCCAGGTACCGCAGAGAGCCCTCAGCTCACCTGAACTGCAGGTGCTCCAGCACCTAAGGTTTAGGAATTTGTGGTAGCAATGGAGCCTCAGACTTGTCGAGGTTAATCCGTAAGCCCAAAAATCCCCCAAAGGCCCACAACATCTCCTGGATGCTCAGAAGGAGATCCTCATGGCTTTTCAAAAGCAGTAAGAGGTCACCAACAAAAGGTCGAAACACCCAGTCCACCCCCCTCAGAGGTGGTGGCCTGGTGTGTGAAAAGTTCAAATTTCCTTAACAAGTGATCCACTCAGGGGAGATAGTGGACACCCCTGCCGCTTCCCCAGTTTCAGCTGAAAGAGTGGCCAGTTAATATTGTCTGTCGTAATAAGGGCCCGTGGCGAGTGATATATCGAACGGATATATTTAGTGAAGATGGGATCGAAATTCTGCCGGTCCAACAGCCTAAACACAGAATCTAATTCTTTTTCCAAATCTAAACTCAACAACATAGCATGGGTCTCTGTTGACCTTTCAGTATGTATAGCCCGGTGCACATTCAAAACAGAGTGTCTGCCCTTTACAAAACCCATTTGACTTGAAGATATCAGGGAGGGGAGAAAAAGACTCAGGCTGATAGCCAATATCTTGTTGAGTAACTTAAAATCGACATTTAATAGAGAAATTAGCCTGTAAGAAGTCACCAGGAGGAGGCCCCTACATGGTTTGGGAAACATTATAATTCTAGACAAGCCGAAATGTAAGGGGATGGAGCCTGTATGTAGTAGTTGATTACAGAGGGCAGACAAGGGCTGCAGCAAATTAGACATCAGTATTTTATACTATTCAATGGGCAACCCGTCCGGTCCTGGTGTTTTATTGTTTTTAAGTGTATGAAGTAAAGTCACACCCTCTGCTTCAGTGATCAGAGCATTCAGCGAGTCGCGCTGAGAAGCCGAGAGCTCCGGGATACAGAGGGACTCTAGGGTTAAATCACCGGCATGCTTGCTATAGAGAGTCTTATAAAAGGTTGCAAAAGCCTCATTAGTTTTTAGCCCACTTGTCACAGTGTCATCCCCAATCTTTACACTGTGTATTCTGATGCGGCCCCTCGCTGCCTTCGCACATGCGGCCAAGACTTTCCCCTACCTATTGGTCTGTTGGAACCATCTGAAAGTATGGATCTCCTGCCTAAATTGTGCCAAGTCCATTAAAACCATCATGTCTCCTTGGCTTTTCTATAATGCAGCTTATTGGCTATGGAGCTCTGGAGAAGAAAGCATCTGTACTCTCTTGACAGGGCCCTCTGAAAACCAACTAGCTTCGGCTTAAATTTTTTCCTCTTTTTTACCAATTACGAGAGAATATACCCTCTCAAAACAGCTTTTGATGTCTCCCAATATAGGAAAGGGTTAGTTTTATGTGTGTCACTAAATTTGGCAAAATTGTCCCAAGCATTACAGAGACCCTGCCATAAGTCTTCGGAAAGAGACAGATGGGCTGTCATTCTCCAGTTAAATGGAGCATGCCTGGGGGTTAGTAGCTCCAGCAGAAGAGAAAGATGGGCATGGTCAGATATAAGAATACTACGGGTCTGACAACTAATCATGCCATCGAGTATTGCAACACCTCCCAGGAAGTAGAGCCAGAGATATTAACTCCTTGAATGCTAGAGAGGTCACTTACGCATTACTTTGCAATGTGTTGGAGACCTTTCTAGCATTCAAGGCGTTAAAGAGGAACTATCATGCACACATAACTTATCCACAATTAATTGTTAGTATCTTGTTAATCATGGAATTAGCGTAATAACGTTTCTTATGTGCCAGCATGAGTTGGAAGCATAACTTCGTAAGTAAGTTACTTCAAAAGGACAGTGCATACATGGCGAAGAGGGATCTGAGCACCTGCGCTGTCCGTCCCTGTCTGTATCATACGGTACAAAGGAACTCCCTCTTTGGCAAATAACCTATCAGTGATGAGACAGGGACTGACAGTGTAGGCTCACAGATACCTCTTCACCAAGATGTCTACGCTGTCCTACTAATGAAGTTTCATACAGGGTTATGATTCCATCTCATGCCTAAACTTAGGAAACTTTATTACACTATTTTCATGATTAACAAAATACTAAAAATCAATTGGTGATAATTGCATGATAATTCCACTTTAAATTGGGTAGGTATGCGTGTTGGTTAGTATTTATAACACACACCTTCAGCACACTGAGGGCCTTATCTACAAAAGAAAATAGGAACAGTTCTGGAGCAAACCAACTGTACCATAGAGAAATAGTAAAAAAATTCTCCAAACTTCCATTACTCAAACTGGGGCTTTTAACCCTTTGAATGCTAGAGAGATCTCAAGACCTCTCTGGCATCAAGGGATTACAAAAACCACTTAAATCAATGGGGAGTTTTATTTCTCTTCTATAGTGTAGTTATTAAGCTCAAGAATTATGATTATTTTCATTGGTGGGTATGGCCCTCAGTACTTTAGCCTGTGAATCATTTTAGTAACCAGTGTTAATGCTATATGACAGTGCTGCATAAGAAAGCTATGTATGTAGACCTATAGCTGAGAGTGGAGCCATACTGGAGGAAAACAAGTGTGATCTCAACAGAAAATTCCCATGTGGAGGTAAAAACAAAAATGACAAACATCTTAGTTTCATTACTGTCCAAACTGTGAATGTATCTCTCCATCACACAGAAAGGGCAAACACATCGATCATGAGATTATTTAAACACGATAGCAGGAATACTTCATTTACCAATAATAGCATTCCTCTGGCAATCACAGGCGCCAACTTTATGCTGCTGCGGAACTGGTTTAATATCTTGGGAGCAGTTAAGAAAGCTTATACTGTTCGTTGGTTAGATATTTGTCTGCCTTACACCCAATCCAACTGCAATACTATGCGCTGCATTAAGACCATGTTAGCAGCACAGACAAATTTGTAAGCACTTTGCTGGTTTTGAAACCTTTTTGGGCAAAGTTGTGATATGCAAGGTAATAAAGCATTTATATGTCTTGCACCACAGATGATTTAATGTTGGATCTATCTATTGGTTTTACCCTATATGCACTCTTAACAGGAAAATTGTTGTCAGATGAAAGCTTTCTCACAATGTCAGAGACCGCAGAGCAGCTTTCTACTCAAATAATTAGGCATGCATTCTCGATTTTATTTTGTTTGCAGGATGACTTATTAAAGCGCCAGGCATCCTAATGTGGTCCAGAAAGTAGATTTCTTTCTGTTACAAACAGTTTGCCGTTTTCCATTACCATGCTCGTAAAATCACCCAGTGGGACTTATCTACATTGGAGTTAAAAGGGGAAAAAAAAACCTCCATTAACCCTTCGAGAGACAGAGTGTTATTCAATGCATTCTATTGCAATGCATTAGAAACCTCTCTGACACTCTAATACAGTAATACATTGTATTGCAATGCACTGGAAACCTCTCTGACACTCTAATACAGTAATACATTGTATTGCAATGCATTAGAAACCTCTCTGTCACTCTAATACAGTAATGCATTGTATTGCAATGCATTAGAAACCTCTCTGACACTCTAATACAGTAATACATTGTATTGCAATGCACTGGAAACCTCTCTGTCACTCTAATACAGTAATGATTTGTACTGCAATGCATTAGAAACCTCTCTGACACTCTAATACAGTAATACATTGTATTGCAATGCACTGGAAAACCTCTCTGTCACTCTAATACAGTAATGCATTGTACTGCAATGCATTAGAAACCTCTCTGTCACTCTAATACAGTAATACATTGTACTGCAATGCATTAGAAACCTCTCTGACACTCTAATACAGTAATGATTTGTACTGCAATGCATTAGAAACCTCTCTGTCACTCTAATACAGTAATACATTGTATTGCAATGCACTGGAAACCTCTCTGACACTCTAATACAGTAATACATTGTACTGCAATGCATTAGAAACCTCTCTGACACTCTAATACAGTAATACATTGTACTGCAATGCATTAGAAACCTCTCTGACACTCTAATACAGTAATACATTGTACTGCAATGCATTAGAAACCTCTCTGTCACTCTAATACAGTAATGCATTGTACTGCAATGCATTAGAAACCTCTCTGACACTCTAATACAGTAATACATTGTACTGCAATGCATTAGAAACCTCTCTGTCACTCTAATACAGTAATGCATTGTACTGCAATGCATTAGAAACCTCTCTGACACTCTAATACAGTAATACATTGTATTGCAATGCACTGGAAACCTCTCTGACACTCTAATACAGTAATACATTGTATTGCAATGCACTGGAAACCTCTCTGTCACTCTGATATAGTTTCAAAAGTGAAGTAATTATGTGGCAAAGGAACAGCACTATAGGGTAGAACTACATATTCCCATTAATAGAAATGGGGCTTTTAACCCCATTTCAGTCAGTGAGAATGTTAGTAATTTTATTTGTTCTCTGTGGTATATTATTTTGCTACAGAATTCCTCCACTTTTGTTTTGAGTACACAGCCATTTGTCTACAAAATCACTGCTGAACTGAAACAAAAGCTCCTAGAAAGCCAGTGTTCTACTACATTATTGATGCATTGAGATGCACTGCAGGCACAGTACCGCACATTGGAATGTATCATTGCCGTGGCTCCCAAGTCACTTTCTTTTCACCTGTGGCTTAGTCTTCATATGTTCATCGTATCCTTTGTTTTTCTCTCGTTTCACATTTCTTGTGGCCTTTTTCTATGTCTTACACATATCACCATCATGGTAATTAATTTCATATTGTTAATACTTAAATTATTTGTTCTACAGTGTACTTAGATGTACAGGATTGATATTTGGTAGTGTTTTATTTATTTTTTATTAAATATTATTGTCACTTCATGTGGGGAGTTTCTCTGATGACATCATTATGATGTTGCCTAGGCTCTTAGTTTTTTGGTTTGGTACCTTTTTGTAATGGAACAGGGTATATTTAGGGGTATGTTTGCACTTTGTCTTGATGATATGTGGACCATCCAAGAAAGACAGTTTATCTATTTTTCAGCATTCAAAAGCCCAAAGAATGCTGTTCTCTATTAACTTTATCACTCTCTTATATATACATATATATGGTTTACTTTTAAAAGGTCGCACGTGAAACAGCGTGCAACCTCATAACACATTCAACAGGTCTCCTAGATAAAAATGGCGACATGAAGATCTTGCACTGCATGACAGAGCAAGATTTTCATGTCGCCTACTGTCATGTTATCTACTTGCTGCCCGGCACTGCCGATCCTCTATCTATATACAAATCTAGATGGATGAAAAGATGGCTGCTTTGCACTGCATCTGCCAGTGTAGGCAGGGTGGAAGTACTTGGGTGTTTCAGGGCATGCTGTTTCTTTGTTCCCTGTTCTACACCATGTATTCACAAGGTGCAGAGAAATCACAGCAAAATGTTTATTATCATTACCTCTGCTATAGGGGTGGCATTAAGAGTTTGTTCACAAGTAAGTAAATTACAGGTATGTATGTTCTACTGCTTAAAGAGCTATGGGCTTTCCAGAACAAACGTAAGTAATGATGGACAGTAAAATTTTGGTTTCTGTTAGGTTACTCTTGTAATATGCCGTATAACCTAGTATAGTGGTTTTCAACCAGGGTGATGTGGCACTTTGGTGTGCCTTGGACACCAGGTTAGGGTGCCCCACTTTTTCCATTAAGGCTTTGAAAAAAATGTTAAAGTGTAGTTCATAATGTAACTCCTTGTAATTCTCACTGTGAAGAGCTAAGAATGACAAGACATTTATATATTGGTCCCTTCATTAAGCCCTTGAAAAATTACCAATGAAATGCTAGGGGTGCCCTGAAAATTCCTGAGTGCAGGTCAGGGGTGCCTTGAGTGAAAAAGATTGAGAACCGCTGATCTAGTACCCTCTAGGAAACAATATAATCTGATGCAATCCCATTACATCCTTCATGCAATATATTTTAGCTTAACAGTGTAGTCTTAAGTTACTGGTACCAGCTTGAATCCTCACACATTGAATTTTGGTACAGAACTAACTTCTTGGACACTAGAAATATCTCCACAGAATGGTGAAGCCTTACCTTGCTAACACTGAACGGGTTAAAGAGTTTGTTAGGGTTCCATGAGTATTTCAAAAAGGATACACCATTGCAAATGTTTTTGAACCACTGCGCTAAGGCATCTGTACAAAAGAACGGGTGCAGGGGTCCAACAGCAAACCCATATAGAAGCATAGCGCAAAGATTGCACTGGTAGGATTGCACACTCCCCTTCATGATTACTAAAACACCAGAAGATTGTCCCTTCTGCGATCCATACGGACAGTCTTGCTGCTCTGAGGTGAGCAGTGTTACATCAGTAAACGGGGCAGGAGAGGAATACGTTATCATTCAATTACTCTTGAACTACAAATCTGACAGTATTGAAATAAAATTCTCCGTGGCCCAAATACTATGAAGATTAATTGGAGCTGCTTTTTTGTGAAATATTACTATCCCTTTAAAGAACGTGCACATGTGGCTGGAACTGTTAAACTTCAGACGTCAGCAATGATTTATAACAGCTCTGCTTGTCAATATGTTGGTGATACACTGTCCCTAAAACTATATTGCATTGGAACTGTATCTTCATAATAAGATGCACTAAGGTGAAAAAGAAGAGATAATGAAGATATAACTTGTCCAGTGTGCTAAACTCTTCTATTTGTGTGTTAATCTATGAAGCCTAAACACCAAGTTCCTTCAAGTTGGAGACATATTAGTGCATAGGCACCACAGAATAACACAGGAACGAGAGAAATTATCTCCTCTTTATCACACCTTAGTGCATAACCCCCAGTTCTTCTTAGTACATCAGCCACGACTAAGTTTCCTTTACAAGTCAAGGAAACTAATTTTTCAGGTACTTGTTTTATGACCTAAAAAACTTTGGGAACCACTGTTGTTCAATGTGCTCTGTATTAACTAATTTCAGTTGAAAAATGTCCCCTTTTATTTAGCAAGACTGATTTTCTTCTTGGGAGACTGTGAATCGCCTATTTTCTGTTTGTATTTTAATATGATAACAACGGCTGCTGTTTTTCCCTCATAGGAATTAAGCTGTAGACAATTCTCCCTGCTAAGTAAAAAAAAATCATCATTGTCTAAGACTATACATATTATTTGATCCATCTGCAAACCACATTAAGGCTCTAAGGTCAACTGCTTTGGGATACGTTGGGCTCAGCATTTCACCAAAAATAAAAGAACCAAGGAGTCTTCTCTAATTATTGATCCAAAATGGTTTGGAAGCTGCAGGGAGCCTCAACTGTACAATTATCTTGAACTCTGACTTAACAGTCATTTCTAATCACCAGTTTATAATACTGGATCAAAATATTAACATTGCATGAAATGAAGAACTTATTATATGTAAGAAAAAAAGAGGATGATTTTATATCTTTAACCTTTTGAGTGCCAGAGGGGTAAGGAACACATTGAAAAGCAATGCGTTGCATACCGCTCTGGGGCGGGAGGGGGACATTTTGTCATTGAATTACTCTTGTACTACAACTCCGACAGAATTGAAATAACACTCTCCAAAGTCTAAATACTATGATGATTAATTAGAGCTGCTTTTATTATGAAACATTACTATCCCTTTAAAGGAAAACCATTAATGTAATGATGCAGTCCATTGGATTTAGTAAGGACTGTATTGTGCAGCTCTCCATAGGCACTGACTGTGGTAGCTATCCTTTTGGATAAGTATCAAACCAGAGATTGCACTCTAGGTATTCACTTATCTTTGTTCATTCCTACCACATTCCATAGATTTAAAGGAACACTAACACCTCCTAATTATAACCCTCTGAATTTACCTTACAATGACCAAAAAAATCCTAATGGCCCTTGAGCCTTTATACAAGAAATAACATCTTTAATTAATCTTGCATGCTATGTCCATGGAGGCAGACATGACAGTTGCAGACAGTTGTGCAACCCATTACAAACTAATGCGCTGCACATCCATTTGATCCTTAAAATGTGAAGATTACTATATGCAGTGAGCAGTTTGAGGTCCTTTGTTACTGCTAGTAACTGTCATGGACACAGCATCCAGGACTGACTGAACATGTTATCTTTTGATCAGAGGCAGAAGGGTAACATTTCCAAGGTCTATTAGGATTTTCTGTCCATAGAACGGTAAGTGTAAGTTAAAAGTACTTAAAGGAATAGTAATGTTTCACAATAAAAGTAGCTCCAATTAATCTTCATAGTATTTGGGCCATGGCGAGTGTTATTTCAATACTGTCAGAGTTTTACTTCAAGAGTAATTGAATGATAAAGTATCCCCCTCCCGCTCCTTTTACTGAAGACTGTCTGGATCACAGAGAGGGACAATTAGCATAATGGAAAAACCTGAAAAAACTGTCGGGGGGGCAGGACTTTCATTGTTCCCACAGTAAGAAGATTGTCTCTTGCTGTCAGCTGTCTGGTCTTAAGACCAGATTCCACATTTGAGGGGAGGTGGCTTACACTAGGTAAAAGGGGTGGGAGGGGGATACTTTATCATTCAATTACTCTTGAACTGCATAAAATAATAATCAATATGTGCCAAACCCTATCTCTCAGACCGCTATGGTTTGACAGATATAGGGATTCAAAGTTTCCCCCTCCCTCCCCTTCTCCTGATGTGAGCTGTAAAGCTGACAGCAGGAGATTTGAGTCGTACGACTCGAGAAGGCTCTGCAGCAGAGCCGAAAAGAATTAATTCATTGGAAATGTCTACAAAGTGTGCCTGGTTTGCAAGCACACTTTGTAGACCCTTCCAATGAATTCATTCTTTTTAAGTAACTCGATTTGGGCTCTGCTGCAGAGCCGCCTGCTGGTCCCCGGAACGGGATCTCTTGCTGTCAGCTAGACGGTGACATCAGGAGAAGGGGAGTGAGGGGGGAACTTTGACATTAATGTCCCTTTAATGTAATTAATCATATATAGAGATATATTTTTCTTATTTATAACGTTACTTTGAATATGGTTTTTTATAAGTTTTAATGCACATTGTGATTAAAATAAGAATTCATGTTTTTTTTTTATATACATTATTACAATTTTGAACAAATCAACAAACTTTAGTCATGTGCTTTTAACAGCCAAACTTCTAATAACACCAATCGGATACTCTGTAGTGTATATTGATGAATGTTTTATTAACTTCTGGGATTAAGAGAAAGCTGGATGTGAACCTTATAGGGTATAAGAATGAGCCTGAAAATGGCAACATCTGTTTGCCTGCAGAAAAGGGGAAGGTCCCTGTGAAATGCGTAGGCTGTGAGAGAGCTTTATTATCATTGCCAGGGAAGGGGGAGTGGCTCATAGAACACAATTCTAGGGCAAACTGCACCATAGTGAACAAATAAAAACTCACTCACTGATTTAAATGGGCCTTTTAACCCCCCTTCAATGCTCAGCAATGCATAGAAAGATCTTTAGCATTCAAGGGCTGAACCCTTTGAATGCCAGAGTGGTTTGTAATGCATTGCAAAGCAATGTGTTCTATACCCCTACGTCATTCAAAGGGTTAAAGGCCCCATATAGATAAATGGGAATTTTGTAAATGTTTATTTGTTCCGTATAGCACAGTTGGTTTGGCCTGAAATTGCTCAGTTTTCTCATTGTGCATATGGCCCCTAGTGCCAAAACTAAAAATGTGATAAATGTGCTCTTCTCATGAATATATAAACACTGTGACCATTTGGTTTGTGGATGTAAGCTCCTAATAAATGATAAGTGTAATATATGGTATAAGGCTGAGTTCACACAGATGACAATGCTTCATTAAAAGCATGATGAGATTCACAAGGCCATTAGTCACACTCAGAACACACCATGCAGCAACTTTTATGCATTCATTGCATGGAAGATCTGCAAGGGATCCTATAGGTACATGGTCTTTGCAACCTCCAATGACTGTCCAACACATATGGGTATCAGTCAGTAATATTCAGCTGATGCTCACAATAGCTGGCCCCTGCCACACCACTCAATGTGGGAGTATCACTAGAGACTAGAGGTAGGTTAACAAACAGCTTACACAATGATTGAACTGCAGTGCTGTTGAACTTGCCTGTGTGAAACCAGCCTATCTGAGGAAAACGAACCAAAAAAAAGAGACGATTGTTTGACTTCATTTTTTTTTTCTTTCTTTTTTTTTTTTTTTTTTTGTAGCCACTTTTTATTTAGCATCTCTAGCCAGCCTACACATTAATTTATGACAGCTTTTAGAATGTTTTTACCAAAGAAAGAATTTTTACAAATCTTGGCAATGAGTACATGCTACACAAAAGGATATGACTCATTTTAATTTTTAGGTGGCACATTTAGTGTTAGATTCCTCCTTCAGCTGCACTGATCTACACTAGGGGGTAAAGGCAAGAAAACAATTTCAAGCTGAATCAGGCACAAGAATTTGTTTTCTAGCCCTTCATCGGTCTAATGCAAATTTACTAAACTTCTTACTGAAGAAATGATCCCCTTAACCCTTTGTTTGCCAAAGAGGTATCCAGTGCATTGCAATGCAGTGCTCTAAATACATCTCTGGCACTCAAAGGGTTAATGCCACTTGTGCCAAGGTGAGGGCAATGGGGTACATTTCAGTCTACTCCTTTCTAACTATACATTAAACAAGAACTAATGGAAATGGTGTGATTTTACACTATTCGTCTGTGCATGTCATGGGGCAGGTATAAGATGTCTTTACAGCATCACAGTGTCCGCATCGGTACGCTCTACAGTGACCATATACTGTGCCGACCACTCTGAAGCACAGACAGTGGTATTGGAGACTAGTGCCAGTGTACCTGCGCTGGTGTATTATTACATTTATCCCACTTTGACTGGCCAATAGGAACCACTCTGGATTTAAAAGGTATAATATATATAAATACACCTGGTAAAGTTGGAAGTTTTCATCTAATATATATTCAAACGTTCTTTAACCCACTGAATGCTAGAGGGGTATGCAAAAGGTATAAACTTACTTTAGCTTCTGTCTCTCCTCGATGCAGAGTATACAAGTGATGCACAGCACTTTGAGAAGAGGACCATGGGTGAGTAAGGATCTGGAACACATGGAAATCATGACCAAGCGTATCTGAGGTAACAAGCAGCATCCCTATAGAGAGAATAAGAGAGATCAATGTAGGGAACACACACTATGGCTATATAACTTGTCACTGAGTCAGACTTTCAGATGGTTAATCTAATAAAATGGTTATTCGTGTAGCCATGGTATAGAACGGATTACACAGATATTAGAGGAAGGCTGATGGCCACCTGACCAATTTCACAAATGTGATGTCACCTAAACCAGGTGGTTCATTCATATCCCAATTTATACACCTTGTCAATTATGACTCTTCTCAAAACCACCACACTTCTGAACACACTGAGGCAGGTGTACTGGAGAAAAGTGGAGAAATTCAGGTGGAACCAGCTGCACTATAGGTAACCAATAAATATTCCCTTCTATTAAAATGGGGCTTTTAACCCTTTGAACCGGGAGAAGTCTACAGTGCATTGCAAGGTCAGAACCTTCATAAAACCAATGCTCACCATAATTTTACTACTTCTATAGATTACTGATAGAGACATGCAGATTAGCACATTCTAGGCCTTATTCAGGAAGCTAAAGTCAAGTAATTCTGAGGTAACTCTACTGCTGCATAAGGGACAAATGAAAATACCTAATGATTTACATAAGCTTTTAACCCCATTAATGCTCCAGAGATGTCCCGTGTACTGCAAAAAAAAAAAAGGCACGGGAGGCCTTTCTAGTATTTGTCAAGTTAACCCATTAAGTGCCAGAGTGGTAGTGCAAAGCAACGCGTTGCGTACCCATCTGGTACTCAAAGCATTAAACACGCCATTTAAATCAATGGAAATTTGGGTAATGTTTAATTCTCCTTTTAGCGTAGCTGTCTGGTTCCAGAATTCCTCAGCTTCTTCTTAGTGCATCTGCCACACTCAATTGCTGATAAGTCCAATTACATTGGTTCTTCTAAAATCTCAAAATATATTCCATAGTACCAACCATCACAACAACATTAGTTCACATATCAATTTAAAAGTTAATGTCAAGAATAGTTTATTGAGTTTTATAAATTTTTTTCACAAGAATTAGTGAACAGATGAAAATAAAAGGACCAGGAGGGGGTACAGCAAAAGAAGAAGGGAAGGGGAAAAGGGAAAAATTGCAATTAAAACACAACTCCATAAGCCCACTCATCTGAAAACATTGCATCTATAAGCAAAATTGCTTTATGAGTATTTCCATAAAAGAATAGGGATAGATCAGGGGTGAACAGAGCCATCTCAAGGTATCAACCGAGTAAACTCCGGTCCCTCCAGAAACAACACCTAATGTATCCAAACCCCATTATATCAAGCTATTTCTTCCGGTGAGGAAGAATCCAGTTCCACCATTGATCTAAGCTCCTCAACTCTCTCCACCCAAACGGAAAGAGCAGGAGGAATCTGCCGCTTCTAAAACAGCGGTATCAAACCATTAGCTACCACCAGCAATTGAGGAAGCAGCAATTTTCTATACCTAGAAGGGCTTAGTAAAGTGTGGTGAAGGAGAAAGTGCTCAGGTTTGAATGCAGGTGGATTGTCAGATAGATGTTGAATAATTTTGTGGATCACTTTCCAATAGGGGACAATCATCGGGCAGTCCCACCAAATATGAAGCAGCATAGAAAGAACCAGATTATACCTCCAACAAAGGCCAGAACTGGATGGATCCATTTTTTGCAAAGCCACTGTGGTAAGGTACCACCTAGACGGAGCTTATATGCAGATTCCTGCAATTTCGTATTTGTAAGCGTAATCCCCAAGTCCTCCTCCCTCCGGTCCACATATGATGGGATCTGGGAGTGTTCAGCAGCAGCAGCGTATAAAGGTGGGATACACCATGATGGATAGGTGTAGCCTGTACACATTCCTTCTCAAAGGAAGTCAGAGGTCTAGTGATCTGATGCTGCTGGACAATGGAAGCCACATAGTACTTAAGTTGATGTTACCTAAATTTGTCAAGAAAAGTCGGGTGGGTATTGTCTAGGATGTCCGGCAATGTACGCAGTCGACCTGCAGCCCTAACTTGATATGATGAGAAGAGGGTAAACAGGAAATAGGGAAAATCCAGCTACCCGCTATACCTTGAGTAAAGTCTGGATTATGAATCAGGGGAGTCATGGGCGAAGGAAAAGAGGTCACAGAATGCCTGATTGCAATCACAGTCCAAACTGTCAATGTCGCATGAAAGAAGGGGCAGCGTTGTACACTGGAATCTCTCTGATCAGTCCGACAGTAGTCAATGTGGACCCACTGCTTCTGCTGCGAGGACGCCACCCAGTCCACCACCCGGTGCAAGTGGCATGCCTGATAGTAAATCTTAAAGTCAGGGAGAGAGAGGCCCCCCACCCTTTTAGGTAAGTGTAATTGAGACAGCTTCTCTCACGGACGCCGGCCATGCCAGATAAATCGCAAGACTGACGATCTTAAAGAGGAGAAAAACAAATGCGGTCGAGCAATAGGCAAGAGTCAGGAAGAGGTACAGCAAACGAGGCAACACATTCATCTTAACTACATTGATCCTTCCAGTCCATGTGATATGAGGGTATGACAAGGCTTTCAAGTCAGCACAGAACTGAGACAGTAAAGGCAGAAAGTTAGCCAGATACAAATCGTAAGGGTTAGGAGTGAGCCAAACCCCCAAATACTTAAGCCGATGAGAACACCACTTGTATGAAAAGGATCCCTGCAGACCCGCCTGTACAAAACTCAGGACAGAGAGATTAAGCACCTCAGACTTAGCCATATTGATCTTAAGGTTGGAGAGGGAACCATATTCAACAAACTCTCTCTGTAGAGAGGGCAAGGATACAACGGGTTGTGTCAGCAAGAATAAGATACCATCCACAAATGCCGCTACTTTAAACTGTGAATCCTTCAAGATAATCCCATGGATATCACTATTGTCCTGGATAGCATTCAAGAAGGGTTCTAGAGCCAGCACAAAGACCAGGGGGTGAAAAAGGGCACCCCTGCCTAGTCCCATTCTTAATATCGAATGGTTGCGAAAGGAGGCCATTAACCCTGACACTCCGAGGGCCCTGAGTACAGGGCAGAGATCCAAGCCCTCATATTGTGACCCAGTCACGTAAGCTCCAACGGTGCCATCAGAAAACCCCAGTCCACCCTGTCAAACGCCTTCTTGGAATCAGTGGACAGGAGCAGAAAAGGTGAACCCCCAGACCGCATGAGCTGCATGAGGCCCAGTACGTTATTCGTGTTATTCCTAGCTTCTCGCCCGTGAACAAAGCCCGTCTGATCAGGGTGTATAAGACCCAGTAAGTGGTGAGCCAAGCGAAGAGCAAGCAGTTTGGCAAACAATTTCACATCTGCTTTGAGTAATGAAATGGGGCGATAGCTTGAGCGTAATTCCCTATCCTTTCCCTCTTTAGGAAGGACCGTCACCGTTGCACGCAATGTCTGAGTATGGAAACTATGTCCCCAGAGCACAGAGTTAAACATATCCACCAGATGCTGCCTCAATTCTACGGGAAAAGACTTGTAGTATCGAAGCGGGAGACTGTCAGGACCTGGTGCCCTGCCCACCTGGGAAAACTTAATCACTGCCGCAAGTTCCTCAACAGTGAAAGAGCACTCCAAGGAAGAAATTACTGATGCAGGGAGAGTGCGGCTAACATGTTTCGAGAGGTAGCATTTTACAACTTCACTCAGGACTGAATCCGGCACTGAGCGATTATATAACGATGACTAGTAATCTCTAAAAGCGTCAGCAATCTGGGTAGTTAAGTTAACCAAATTGTTACTCCTACTCAGAACTTTAGTGACATGTGCAAGTTGTGACCGCTTATGCAGCATGCGGGCCAAGAGTTTACCGCATTTATTGCTATTTTGAAAGAAAAATTTCTTAAATCGTTCATGTGCTAGACGGTTCCTGGTAGTAAGGATATCTGCTAATTGTTTACGCTTTAACAAAACAGATTGGTAGTCAGCACCTAACAATGTACCCTTATGAATCTGTTCAAGGCCTCCCACACCATGGGCAGGGGAACTCCAGAGGAAAGATTCTCAGTAAAATAATTGTTGAGGACCAACGACGTCCCCAAGGCAAGCTGTGGATCTAGTAGAAGCGATTCATTAAGTTGCCAAGAACCCCAGGCCGGACGCAGCACTGGAGAAGAGATTTGTATGGTGACTGGGGAGTGATCAGACCATGTCATAGGCTCAATAGTAGCTGTGATAAGAGAGTCCAAATCCCTGTGGGAGAGAAAGAAGTAGTCAAGTCGGAAGTAAGATCCATGAGGGGCTGAATAATAAGTATAGTCACTAACTGTCGGGTACATGGTCCGCCAACAATCTATCAATTGATGCCGTGCCAGAGAGGCCCGCAACTTACTTATGAGAGAAGTAGGAACATGGGAAATATTAGAGGAGGAGTCCAGGGACGAGTCCAAGGTAACATTTAAGTCACCCCCCAGTACCAGGACCCCCTCCCGGAACCCCTGTAACTTCGATAGGGCTGTCATAAGAAATGTCACCTGTCATATGTTTGGGGAGTATATGGTAGCGAAAGTGTACATCCGATCCAGTATCCTAGCCAAGTCAAACAGATAGTGCCCCTTCCCATCCACAAAAGTCTCAATGTCAGTAAGTGGGACCGCCCGAGATATCAGAATGGCCACCCCCTTCGATATGGAGTGTATGTTATTGCTGTAGAAGGCCAAGGGGTAATGTATATTAGACAAAGAGGGAAGCTTCTGCTCCACAAAATGCATCTCCTGAAGGAAGGTTACAGACACACGCTGTGAGCGCAAGTCCCTGAACAAACTGGTCCTTTTCTCTGGTATGTTCAGGCCCCACACATTGAGTGAGTAGAACGTGAGGGGTAGTGGTGCAATGGACATTCTGAGGTAACGTTGCAAGAGAGCGGGGAAGAAGAGGGAAAGTAGGGGAAAAGTATCAAAAGTTGGGGCGAATAGGAAAGAGAGAAAAAGAAATAGTAAAAAAAAGGAGATGAAGACTAAGTTAAGCCTAGTCTAAAAAAACTACAGCCCACTACTAAGTGGAACACTGCGTCCGACACAGAAAGCTCCACCAATCAGGCGGGATGCTCTGTGTGAAAAGAAAAAGGGACGCATTAAAAAAATGTTGAAACTCAGGAAACATACAGTTAGTAAACTTCTAAAAAAACAATAAAGTGCAAATCGACCCGTTGAGTCTGGTCCGGTGAACCCGTCACAGACCAAGGTAAAAGGTCAGAAGTATGAACATATGTATTTAGAACAATAAAGCCTGGCTAAGGGGACATAAAACATCTCTAAATCACTGAACCCCAAGGGAGACCCTAGGAACGCCATCCCTAAGTGGAGCCCGGGACCCGCATCCAGCAAACTGAACTGGCATCAATCTACCTGCCGGCACAAGCCCCAGTACGCCAGTACAGGGAGGACCCCAGCCCCCCACCCACAGAGGAGAAATCCCAATGGCAACACCCTATCAACACAGATGCCCCATCCCCATATGCAGCAGGCCCCAAACCGTCAGCCAGACCTCGCTACTGTCCCAGGGGAACATACCAGGTCCAGCAGCGTGAATCAGCAGAAGGCCCCCCCCTCAACAACACACTAGAGGAATAAATACTACAACTTCATGGGGAATTCCGACCCCATCCCAAATCAACCTTCCCAAGGGCACCCAAACCCACTAAACATACCCCCATGAAAATAGGCACTACTATCCCTAGGTCCATGGTCGCATCTGATCAGTCCCATTTTGAGGTAAGCTCCCATCCAGTAACTTGATCCCTTAAGGATAGAGTCAACAACAGGGTGAACAGGATCCAGGCGTAATCACAGAATCCAAAGGATCATCGCCACCTGCGAAAGCCCCCAAGGAACAACCCCCAAGCACTGGGTGGAGGAAAGCAGAAATCCAGGTCTAATAGCTGGAACAGGGCAAGTCCAACATGCAGGAGTCATCCAACTTGGTTACAGGAATACACCTGTCATTCCAGGAAGATGCCAACAAAGAACAATCACTCCTCGGGGATCCATCCCCACCCCACGAAGCGGGGCCCAGCACTGGGACCCCTGGGTGGAGCCCTCCTCTGAGTGCGCATCTGTAGAGCAAAATCCAGGTCGTCCCAGTCTGGAAGCTAAAGATCAGGTAGATCGGCTGCATGGGTCAGGCTCGGGACATCGATCAGGCTCTTGACAGTCAGTGTACCATTGCTGACCCGAGTCTGAAGGCTAAAGGAGAAGCCCCACTTGTAGGGGATATCCCGTGTCGACAGGGCCCGTGTGAGGGGCTGTAGCACCCTCCGCTTTTGCAAAGTAATCCATGCAAAATCTTGGTATATGGCAACTTCTGAATCCTGGAAGGGCCAAAACCTCCAGGTCCTATCCCCCTGAATGATATCCTCTTTCAGGTGAAAATTAGAAAGGCAGCATACCACATCTCTAGGCGGACCTCCAGGGGGGCCCCACTGGCAGAGCGCTCAGTGAGCGAGCTCAATTTCAATTGGCGTGTCCACCGGCCTACCCAAGATGTCGTTGAATATGGAGGTAAGTGCAACCATCAAGTTGCCTGGTAGAACATCCTCAGAAAGACCCCAAACACGGACATTGTTCCGCCTGCCTCTGTTGTCCACGTACTCCAGCAACCTCCTCAGTTCCACCAGCTGAGGGTTCAAGTGGTTCAACAAGGCAGTTAAATCCTGCAGACCTCCCTCTGATCGTAGGGCAGGAGTCTCCACCCCAGAGACTCTAGTATCAAAAGGCTTCCAAGCCAGACAGAAGGCCGGTGATATCCTCCTGCACTTCACGCACAATCCGTTTAATGTTTGAAGCCAGCACTAGGAAATCCTCCTTAGAAGGAATAGCTCTCATGACGGCCAGGAGATCTTCCGGTAGGGCATGCGGCTGCTCAACTTCTGAGGTCAGCAAGGCAGAGACAGGGGATCCCTCCGAGGCCATCGATGGAACGCAAGAGTCCGCCATATTGGACTCCGCGTCACCAGTCGGGGTCAGCGCTGGAGTGGTGAAATAGACCCTCAGGGAGGACTCTCCTTGTTTTTTGCTGGACCCGGGCATCTGTAAGTCTTTATTCTGCCATCTATGTCTGACCATAGTTACAGGATAGGAAGAATGTGCTAAGTTGTTGGGTTACCGGAGCAGAGCAAAACACTTTAATATTGGATTTCAATATATTTAAGGTGTAAAAATTAATTAACAAAGCTGTCTCAAACCGTGTGCATCACATACTTGCAAAACATAAAAAGGGACATGAAACATAACCATAAATGTGCAAAACATATGGACAATAACAATGTATCAACAGAGTGGGGCAGAGCTATCGTAGGTGCAACAGTATCATTAAATGAAGCACAGAAGACATTAGTGACTCATTAAATGTTATGAACAGAAAATGTTTATGATTAATTAGTAGTGTGCACTGACTTGGGGGCCCACAAACATCTCTGCACTACGGCCATGATTCACTAGATTTGCCAGTGCAATACAGGGTCTTATGCACAAAAGAGAACAGCTATTCTGGAGCAAACCAACTATACCACATGGGAAAAGGGAACATTCCCAATAACTCAGATAAGGCTTTTAACCCATTGAATGTTAACAAGGTCTGATCTGAATCACTTCATGTTGCTTCTGAGCACCCAGACAGATTTAGCATGACTCAACTACAGTGGTTTCATGCTGCAAGTAAATAATCTTCATGTGTTTCTTAAAGGGATAGTAATGTTTCACAAAAACAGCAGCTCCAATTAATCTTCATAGCATTCTGGCCATGAAGAGTGATATTTCAATACTGCCAGAGTGGTAGTTCAAGAGTAATTAAATGATAAAGTATCCCCCTCTTGCCCCTTTTAACCTCTTAAGGACCATCATTCCCGGGGTGTCTGGTCCTTTAAGGACCAGATAGGAAAGTCTGACATGCTGTACCACGTGACTGATCACGTGTGCCGGCACATGGACGGGAGACTGAAAGAGATCACTCTTGGAGCGATCAATTTCAGTCCCTGCTATTATTCACAGCACTCCTGCAGGAATACTGTGAGTATAAAGTATGTGACGTGCCAGGACCGTCACTGGTCCTTAAGTGCCGAACAGCCGTGACAGTCCTGGCACATCACTGGCCGCAAAGGGGTTAAATTGTGTAAGATTGTCCCTTGACCAGACAGCTCACAGCAAGGGACAATCTTCTTACTGTGAGAACAATAAAAACCCTGCCCCCTTGACAGGTTTTACCTCATGTTCACTGAAAATTGTCCCTCTCTGCGTTCTATCCTAACTGTCTTGCTGCTCTGCAGTAAGCAGTGTTACATAGTCAAAGGCGCGGGAGAGGGATATTTTATCATTCAGTTATTCTTGAACTACAACTCTGACACTATTGAAATAACACTCTCCATGTCCCAAATACTACGAAGATTAATTGGAGCTGTTTTTATTGTGAAACATTACTATCCCTTTAAAGGAGAAAGTAAAGTGTATTCTATAATATAACAGAAATAATTGTTTGTTTTCCTTGCTCCTGGCAAATGGATGCAAATCGAAAGCAAAAATGACAGAAATTGTTGTTGTACATACCTACAACAAGTTATGATGTTACTGAAATGACTGTACTAGGTTCTCATAAATTGCTGGAGTTAAGCCAACCTAATGCATTGTTACTCAATTTTACCATTACTTTAAATGAGAAGTAACACCTTGTAGTAATTACCTTCCACTTATCTTGCTATGACCAGAGAATCCTAATGGACTTATGCATTTTTCTCTTGTACTGTTGTTCAAAAGATAACATATTCAGTCACTTCTGGATATAATGTCCATATAGGTGGATTTGACATATGCTGGCAGGACCACAGGACATAAACTCTGCTCAATGTACGTGTCAATCGTAACCTTTTAAGGACCAGAGGGGAGTGTAAACTATTGCTTCTCAACGCATTTCACGCCTCTATGATCCATAAATAGTGACGTGGACTTATGTACTCTGCATGCTTCAGTTTAAAAAAACAAATGCCTGTAACTCTTATGTCCTCCTCCATGGACCTGACAGGACTGAGTGGAGATGTTTTCTCTTGATCAAAGACACAAAGGGCCATTATGATTTTCTGGCCATAGACATCAGCTTCTTAAAACAGTACCTAGCATGCTGAGCTGACCAGTCCAGTTCTTGCATTTGATTATAAAATATGGCAAATACCTGCTTCCATGGATACACAATAGCTTAAAAACTCATGTGTGTGTGTCTCATAGCAAAAGGTTTGGCATGAAAAATGTACAATTTCCCTTTCTCAAATAGGAAAGTGACCTGAATCCTTAAAGGGATAGTAATGTTTCACAAAAACAGCAGCTCCAATTAATCTTCAAATATTTGAGCCACAGAGAGTGTTATTTCAATACTGTCAGAGTTGTAGTTCAAGAGTAACTGAATGATAAAGTTTCCCTCTCCCGCCCCTTTTACCTAGTATAAGCCACTTCCCCTCAGATGTGGAATCTGGTCTTGAGACCAGACAGCTCATAGCAAGGGACAATCTTCTTACTGTGAGAACAATGAAAAGCCTGCCCCCCTTGACAGGTTTTTCTGCTATGCTAATTGAAGATTGTCCTCTCTGCAATCCACCTTGTTGCACCACCTTGTTGCTCTGAGGTGAGCAGTGTAAGGGAAAAGGGTTTTGCTTATGCTCACAGTAAAATGATTGTCCCTTGCTGTGATCTGTCTGGTCAAGATGCCACATCTGAGGGGAGGTGGCTTACGCTAGGTAAAAGGGGCGGGAGGGGGATATTTCCATGGCTCAAATACTATGAAGATTAATTGGAGCTGCTTTTATTGTGAAACATTACTATCCCTTTAAATGCAACAGTAAAGCTGTCAAAGTTTAAATGCCTCCCTCCACCCGTTTTTTGCTTTAAATAATCAAAATGAAGGGGCGAATATTGGAATACAATTTAAAGGATGACTTTTCCCTACGAATAAGAGGCTGTTAAGTTGATTAGAAAAAAAAAAGGACTTTCCTTGGCAGGTGCCCTTAAAACTCCACTGTACTGTATCTGCAGTTGACTATATATGATCTCTTATGTCTGCCTTTAGTTGACACTTTGCCTCCTCACAACAAACAACTGGCTTCAACAGTCCTAAAAACAGCTCGGCATCTTTCATTAGACTGTAAACTGAAACATCTAGTAGTAGACTACAACACAGATCAAATGTAAGATATATGTATACATGGCACTTATATATACCTGACTGCTATATGAAGATATATGTATACATGGCACATATGTATACCTGACTGCTATATGAAGCACTCCTATGTAAGTTTTTCTGTTACACAAACTAATGGAGAAGGGCAAAAAGCTTATTTTCTTTTATGATGGATTTTCAAAAGTATAGAAGAGAGATTCCTTCTTTCCATGAAAGATCCTGGAGGAAGGAAAATACCTGTTAAAAAATGTGAGTTTGCATGGTCAGTAGGTTAAGCCCATTGATTTTAACCTTCCAGCATGCAAGCTCTCAAATGTTTGTACGGTTCATCACCTGTGCACGTGTAGGCATGTGCACATAAACAAGCAAACAATCATATGCATGCAAACATATCCATTAACTTACTTCAGGAAGATGTTGACAAAAATGGCCCCATGGCATTCCAACAGGAGGCAAAGCAGGCCACTTCCTGTCCATCTCTTCCTGCAGCAAACATTTTTGCCCCATTGCAAGTACCTGACAGCCCATTACTCCTACGGCAGAATTCACCTTTTATATAGATTTCTGGTTTTTGCAAAGCAATTGATCACTTGTTTTCTGCGTTAACCAGGGGTATTGCTAAGCTCAGAATGAGCGGGCTAAAGTCCCAAGTCACAAGCTTAACGCCTTAAGAACCAGGTGAAATGCTATGACCATCACACAGTTTGTACCCTTAAGGACCAGTGGCGGTCATAGCACATCACATACCTTTTACTTACAGTGCTGCAGCAGGGTCTGAATTTGACCGCTCCAAGAGCGGTCTCACTCAGACCCCAACGTGGTACGCCGGAAAACACAACAGGTCACGTGTACTGGCATGTCGACAAGGATCAAAGCAGTCCTTAAGGGAAGGTAATGGTGCTGATCTCCCTACTAGTAAGTGCAGCAGGACTGCACTATGCACACATAATGCATTAAGATGGACCAAGCACCAGGTCTCTTGGGAATCTAGCAACTCCCACAGAGTTAACCATTTGAGATTCACAGACGTGTGCAACATATTGCTCTGCCTAACCTTCTGCTACTGAAAATGGTATTGGCATGAAAGGAAAAGTTTAGTAAATCGGGGGGGGGAATGCACCTTATGTACCAAAGAAAAGGCCTCAAAAAAGTATTTTTTCTCGTAAATGCTTATGGTGCAATTGTTTTCCTTTACCTTGATCCTTACAACTCAAAAAGTAATCCTGTTCTAGTTACCATTTCTTCTCATTATCTGATATATAGTTCCAGCAGTGATAAGGATAACAATTGCTGCTCATTTAAAATTGTTATCCATCTCCACATAAAATGCTATAATTAAGACAAGACTAGTGGAAATAGCAGGCCAAAAAAGAAATTGTAGAAGAAAAAAAAACAGATATGTGTTTTCCTTTTCTAATCATCTATGAAGGAGGGAGGAAAGGGCATACACATGCTTTATTTTAATTTACAACTTCCTATCTTTCGCACGTACTGCATACCAAACAATAAGCTGCTTTCAGGAAAGCATTTAAAAAAATACAGAGCTCATATACATAAAAGGGAAAAAACTTGTACAGATGTAGACTGTGGCTTGAGAGCTATTTATGCTGTATCAGAAGACTAAACCAAACTCTGGCTGGGCCGTAAACTAAACCCACGCCCCAAATGAGGTGCCAAACCACAAAAAGCATTTGCGTCAACTGGGAATACAAGGAAGAGAAGGGCTTCTAATTATAGGCCCTGGAAGCGGAAGCCTAGAGTGATTAGGAGTTTAGGCGCTGTGGTATGTTTATCTAGGAGCTTCCTCTCTCTTTCTCTCCTGCTCACTTGCTCTTCCAGGCTGGATTTGATAGATGAGGCTTGGCTTACAAGGTGGGATTTAATCTGATGGTGCTATAGAGCGCTTGCTGTGAGCCAAATATGACCAAAGTTGTAAGATTTTTCAAATAGGCGTCAGATGGTTAGCCCAAAAGACCTAATTAAAGGCTGCAGCATACCTTCTGGGTAGCCGCTAGGAATGCTAGGAAACCTTAGTGGTAAGAGATCCTCTGTACATCCTATTTATAACACCTATTGCCACATGTCTATGTACAGGAGAAAGAGACATGAAATTCCATCTACAGTCTTCTGCAAACAAGACTGTAAAAATACAACTTATGCATCTGTTTCATTTTAACAACAGCTACATTAAAAAATAGAACTAGAAATTTTTTCAAAAAACACCCATCCCCATCGGAAATGAAACAAAACACAAAGGGAGATATGTACTGATTAAGTCTCCTAGGTAGAAACAGGACTGGATATACATCTGAGGTGCCCCCAAGGTGCAATGAGCTCCACTCATGACCACACTCTATTCTTCAGACCAACCCCTAAATACACCCAGTTACTCTAGTACGGTACACAAACACAAAGAAAGCTCTTAACCCCTTGGTTGCTAGAGAGGGCTCCAAAGCATTGCTTTAAAATATGATGGTGAGCTCCATGATATCAAAAGAGTTAAATAACTGCCAGTAAAAAGGTTTAGAAATGGTTAAATAAACAGGCCACAATAATCCAGGATAACTGAGATTGTTCTGACCAGCACTGCTGACATAACCCTCAGAGCTTAGCAATGTAGGCTGTTGCCTAGTCTACCTAATGGGAAATGTGGCTCTGGGTGCAAAACAGGAGAAAAGACTCAAGGACATTAATATGTATAGCTTTATTCTGTGGAGAGAAATGGAGTTTAAAAACTACAAATATTTTAAAGTAATTTAACAACAATCAAGAGGAAAGCCCTATTCTGAAAAATGAGGAATACTAGAACAAGAGGAAGGAGGATGGAAAAGTCAGATATTCATGGGTCAGTCTCCCTGTTGGAGGTGCAGTGGTTCTCAAACATGTTTCATTGGTGGACCCCCTAAAAATATGGTTCAACAGTCGCCTATGGAGCTAGTGGTTTTGCCCAGAATTTCTTCAGTTCCGTTTGGTCTCACTGATGCCAATGGGGTACAGCAATCTAAAACTGGAGTACTAACTACGTATGATTTTCTAAAACGAAAGGTTCCAGGGCACTTCGTTCTGTATATCATATTATGATGTGTTACCCTGCTGATACAATGTAATGACATACTGCCCTGGCGGTGAAATAACACCTTTGACCCTTTGAGTGCCAGAGGGGTATGC
Source organism: Rhinophrynus dorsalis (assembly GCA_037306005.1). Lineage (NCBI taxonomy): Eukaryota > Metazoa > Chordata > Amphibia > Anura > Rhinophrynidae > Rhinophrynus > Rhinophrynus dorsalis. The sequence continues at coordinate 318,250,398 of CM074719.1, forward strand.
AATGCATTGTAAAGCAATGTGTTGAGTACCCTCTGGAACTCAAAGGGTTAAGTTTGTATTTCAAAACTGCCTGTGCCTTGACCTATGTAGCCCATGTTAGCACTAGTGCCAAAGATGCTTTACAAGACCATATGCTTGGCCATAAATGGAATGAACCTTGACAGTGGTCCCCTTTAGTTAAAAGGGTAGCCACCGGTACAAGACATCAAAATATCAGAGAAATATAGTGGACATGAGCACATACACTTGTGCTGTGTTAATGTATGACAACAGTCTATTGGGCTTTATGTATAAAAGTGATATAAGGCAATTCTGGGGCACAGTAACTGAACCATAGGGGACACACACAAATTCCAAACATATCCACTGATTTCAATTGTGTTTTTTAACACTTTGCATGGCAAAGGGGTATCCAGCACATGCCAGAGGAGTATCTAATGCATTGCTTGGCACTCAAAGGGATAAACTGTTGAATGTTGGCAAGGACTACAATGTATTACTTTAAAATGCATTCATGATCTCTCTAACAATCAAGAGTTAAAAGCCCCATTGAAATCACCAGGGATTTTATGTGCCCCAATGTTATAATGTGAAGCTGCTTTGCTCCATAATTGCACCACTTTCTTTTTATAAATACCATCCACTTTCCTTGAAAGAAGCTATTTATTTTTGCTACAAGTTTTCTTAACCCTTTGAGTGCCAGAAGGACATGCAACACATTGCTACACAATATGTTGTGTACCCCCTGGCACTCAAAGGGTGAAGCTAGTACTTTACATGGTTGAAGTAATATTAAAATGGCTTCCCACCGAATCTTTACAAGTAGTACTAGAGGGAAATGCTATTATGTTATTGGTGAGTTTTACCGGAGAGATAGAATAAGCAGCCACTAGATCAATGGTTCAGCACAAGCCTCACTAAGGACCATATGCACAAAGATTAGTGGATAATTCTGGGGAAAACCAGCTGCACCATACTGAACAAAAATAAATAAATTACCAAAATTATCACGGAGTTCATTTGGGATTTTAAGTAATGTACCCCCACTAGCTTTCAACAGGTTAAAGGTCCCACATAAATCAATGGGATTTGGTGCAGTTAATTTGCCCCAATGAAATGAAGGCACACTATAAATATGGCATAGGAAAAAGTATATTTGTATTAATCTGTTGGAAAAAAGAAACAAAATTGTGTTAAACGGTTCCAGGTTTGTTTTTTTCTGGGAAACACATTGAGTGTGGCCTGGCGGAGTATGGTATAAGATCAAAGGGAAGCAATTCAGTGACTCCAAAACTCTGTCTCTTTTTCCCAGAAGAATGAAGTCTAACCCAAGTCTAGTATCTCTGCACATAATCAAGATAAGAAACTGAAGGCAGCAGTTTATAAACAACTGCTTTCAGCATTCAGTATCTAATAGGAAATTATAAAGAGAGACACAATATGGAAAGGATTGTGAAAGACCGAGCTAGAGACAGAAGTTAAATTACAATTCACTGTTTCTTTACCTCAGAGTGACCTTGTTAAAAGGATAGTAAAAGGATATATTGCAAGGCTTATCCTTAAAAACAAGAGTATTCTCACTTCTGAGAGGTGTCATTCAATTGTTACTGCAAATCAAACATTCATTTTTTGGGCACAGTATTTCCATGGCCTAAAAGTTTATGGTAGAGCTGTTGCTACAGTAGTCTATGGCTAACTGACAATAACTCTCCATAGGATGTTGTAGCAACAGCCTCCCTATAAAATATCGGTATCCTATTAAAATATCGCCCTCTATCACAAGGGAGACCTTCTGATGTTGCAACGCTTAAGGGTCACCAAATACAGGACGACATTTTTATAGTATAGTAATGAGTATTTATCTCCCCGGTGGAAGTAAAGCTGGTGCTGGGAGAAAAGAGTACCGGTGAAAGAGGTCCAAGCCAGCATACAGCCCGACAAGAGGGATAAAGGGATATTGATGTTTCACGATAAAAGCAGCTACAATTACTCTTCATAGAATTTGGGCCATCGAGAGTGTTATTTCAGTACTGTCAGAGTTGTCGTTCAAGAGTATTTGAATGATTAAGTATCCCCCTCCCGCCTCTTTTACTGATGTAACACTGCTCACCTCAGAGCAGCAAGACCGGATGGATCACAGAGAGGGACAATCTTCAATTAGCATAAGGGAAAAACCTGAAAACCCTGTCAAGGGGGGAAAGGTTTTCCTTATGCTCACAGTAAGACTATTGTCCTTTGCTGTGATCTGTCTGGTCAAGGGACCACTTACACTAGGTAAAAGGGGTGGGAGGGTGATACTTTGTCATTCAATTACTCTTGAACTACAACTCTGACAGTACTGAAATAACACTCTTCATGGCTCAAATACTATGAAGATTAATTAGAGCTGCTTTTTCTATGAAACATTACTATCCCTTTAAAAGTGCTTTAAAATCAGCTGTTAACCCCTTTGATGCTACACTCTGGCTGTGGTTCGGGCGATCCAGGGTGAGCAGAGACCCAAACTGGTCACTGCTGGAGTATAGCATCAAAGGGTTTAACAGGTGAATTTAAAGCACTTAGGCAGCACAAAGGCGGATCCTGTCCCTCCTGTGTAGCTGTGTGCTGGCTGGAACCTGCTCCACAGAGACTTTTCCCTCCAAGCACCAGCCTCACTTCCACCAAGGGAGACAAATACTCAATAGTCAACATCTACATGGCCGTGCAGGGGCTCAGATTTACTGTTGAAATGTTGCCCTCTATTTGGCGGCCCTTAAGTGTGCAACATCAGAATGTCACAGTTTTGATGCGAGCAACATTCTGATGTCTCCCTTTTCATTGTAGCCAAATATTTGGCGACATTTCAATAGTAAAGCTAAAATATCAGTTCATGGAAGCACTTCACCCAAAAAATGGAAACTGTACTTTTTTTTAATACCATTGCTGCCTAAGAAAAGGGGATTGCTATACGCATGAATAAATCATTTTTCGTTAGGCCAGTGGGGGTAAAGTTCCCTCCACCAGGAGGTAGGATACTCAAACTGTTAACTTCTAAACGAAGACAGCTCCTCCCACCAACTGCACTACTCTACCCGAAGCCCAGCCTATTGATCAGTTTACAGCTATCGAAACACAAGAAGACAGAGATGCCAAGAAGATGGAGGTGCAATCCAACCCTAGATCAACTTAGTATTTTCTCAGGGTGGGATGCTCTATATCCCGCAATATCTACGGCAAATGATTTCTCAGTGAATATAAAAATCCCCTTTTCACTTACAATACACTTTTCTCCTGGGATCCATTAATGGACACGGGGACTGAGGGGATGTTACAACATGGTCACAAAAACAAAAAAACTTTAAAGTTATAAAGTAAATGATGGCCAAGTAGATGCTTTTGCAGATCTGGTCTGCCGATGCTAGATGGTCCGGGATGTACTCACTGACCTTGCAGAATGAGCTGTACCCGTGAAAGGAACAGGTTTAGAATGAATAACATAAGCTTGTCTGATAGTTTATTTAATCCATGAAAAAATCTTAGCTTTGAAAGCCGGTCTGCCCTTTTTTGGCCTTCTGGGATGATAAACAGATAATCTGTTTGTCTGAAATACTGTGTAGCCTGAAGATAGTACTTATGGTTTTTAAAAACATCCAAGGTATGCAAACATACTTCCCTACTATTTTATGGATTGGGACAAAGTGAAGGTAATTTTAATTCTTGATTTATGTGGAAGTAAGAAACAACCTTGGATTGAAAATACATTCTCAATACTGCTTTATCTCAATGGAAGGCAAGATGAGGAGGTTTGCTCGAAAGTGTACCAAGTTCAGATACATGTTTTTCTGTAGTTATACAACGATGATATGATTTCCAACATGACACCCATCCTACTGCTTCCTTCAGGAGACTCAAAAACTGAACAGTAGTTGGAGTCTCAGGGTTAAAATACAGCAGCTGGTGGGAGGAGCTGACCGGTTTAAAGTTAACACTTTGAGTGCCCTAACTCCTAGTGGAAGGAACTTTCCCCCACAACACCTGTGTCCCCCTCTGGATGCAAGAGAAAATACTATTCACCTCTAAATTGCAAGCATAAAAAAATTATTAACCCCATGGCTGCTAAAAAAAAATCTCAAATACACTGCTTCATAATGCACTGGAGATCTCTCTAACATTCAGGGGGTTAAATAATGGCCAGTACAGGGGAATGCACAGTGGCAAATAAATCAGGAGCACTGGGATTGCTGGGGTCACAACCACAACTCAAAATGTAGGTGAGTCCATCATAGCGGATGAGCGCCTGAAAACTTGGCATTTTAGCGGTTGCCTACTCTACTTAATGGGAAATCAGGCTGTGGGCTTGGGTCATTTTTAATACCTGGGAAGCCACATTTTAAACATATTGGTATTCATCTGTTTAGGCATGATTCCTGAGAACAACTTTATGGTTAAATGTGGAAAACTATATATTGTGTTTTTTTTGTATCCGTTCATACCCGGGAACATTCCAAATGTGATAATAATAATAACTAGTATTTATATAGAGCCTTTCTCCCAGTGGAACTCAAAGCGCTTTCAGGGCACTGAACTAACCAAATCGGCAGCAGAAATAATAGGTGTTATTATTACCCAATCAATGGTACTCATTTTATCTACCTCGGAAGGATGAAATGCTGAGTTGACCCTGCCGGAATTTGAACCTGCAACCTTGATTTTTGAATAGGCTCCATAGTCAGGGAATTTACCACTGAGCTATCTCAACGGCCCCGAGATCTTAGAAATATTAACCCTTATAGTTCTCCAAATTGCAGATTCTAGGCCAGAGGTGCTCAACAGGTAGACAGCAGTTTATCATAAGATTCATGCTGGGCAGTTGTAATGGATCCTAAATCCTGCCAACACTGATGGCATTAAGATGGTCATAGTCTTTTCAAAGTTGCACAATGGACAACTAAAATTTCCATTTGATTTATTTGTGACTTTTAACCATATAACCAACGTACTGCTTCTCAATGCACTGGGTACCTATCAAGCCTTCAAAGGGTTAAAAAGAATTAACCCATTGAATGCCTCAGGGGTAAGCAAAGCATTGCTTCACAAAAACAACCTAAAGCAGGGGCCAGTTTTTTTCATTTGTGGGCCATATGCCGGGGCGTCCAGAGAGGGGCACTTGCGCACACCCCCTACACTTGCCTCCTCCATCCAAATATAGGGACTGGGTGAACTAGCCTGGGGGTCATATTATGGCTTTGCTCCCCCCACCCACCCAGAAAAATCTCTCTAGATGCCCCTGGCCACCTGATCAGAAACAGATATGTATAAGGGCTGTACTAATTTATTTATTGATAAAGCAGCAGTACAAAAACAAACAAAAAAAAAACAATTTTCAAACTGTCCGTAGCCTACTGACCTACTAACTGAAGTGTGTTAGCTATTTAGGTAAAAAAATAGGATTTTAGCATTCTTAAATCCTTTTCTCTTTAGGCCATATGGAACACAGGTACAATGGGGTTGAGTCTCTCCTCCTGGAGGGCAGGACACAGGTCAAAGACTGAGTCTTATGGTTGGTGACACCCTCCTCCTCTTTCAGCTCAACCTTCCCTCCGCCTGCAATTAGCCATAATTCATGTGACCAAAACCACATAAATAAAGGCAAGGCTGCAACAAAAGGTCCCTTTCTCTGGGTGGGAGACTTGTGTTCCAAATAGACTGAAGAGAAAAGGATTTAACAGGTAAAAGCACTTAGATCTTAAATTTTCTTTTATGTCCAATATGGAACACAGGTACCATGGGGATATACGAATATTAAGCTCCCAGAGGTAGGTAAAAAGGAGAAAGGATGCCCATCCTCTTGGTACTGGAGTTCCCCTGGACTATTCAGTATCTGAATAACCCAAGCAGTGTCAATGGACACTGAACTTACACAGCACAGAAGAACAAAAGCTAACAGGGCTCAAACAACTGAACAACAGTATAGCAACAAAGTGTGCAGGTCCCTAACAGGCACGACCGCCTGCAGGACCTTCTGGCCAAACCCAGCCACAGCTGAGGCCAGAACATTGACACTTTAATGTTTCGAAAAGGTATTCAAGGAGGATCAAGTTGCTGCCTTGTAAAACTGCTCAGCCGAGGCCTGATTCTTGCAGGCCCCACAGACATAGTGGAATGTGCTGGGATCTTAAAGGAAACAGGTTTCTTCTGGAGAACATACGCTTGGCATATGGGAGCCTTGATCCAAAAGGAAATGGTGACCTTGGAAGCAGCCTGACCTGCTCTAGGACCCTTAGGGATGACAAACAGAGTCAGCTTTGCAAAAAGGCTCCGTACAGTGCACATAAAATTTAAGGCTAAGCACCACAGCCAACAAATCTCCATATTATACTAAGGGTCAGGAGAAAAAGAAGGAAGAACAATTTCCTGATTGATAAGGAACTCAGAGACCACCTTAGGAAGAAACTCCTGAGACGTTCAAAGCATGCCTTGTCCTTATGAAAAACCAGGAAATGTCGGCGTCCATCGGGGCTTCCTTCCCGCGCCTGCCTTCTCCTTCGGTGCGGCTGGTATGGAGGTGGGCGTCGGGTTCACGTTGCCAGGCAACCGCGCTGCGGCGACGTGACATCACGGGAGTTGTGGGAAGCGGTCACGCAAGCAGGTGCTCAGTTGTTGAATGAGCTCCGTTGCGTGTACTGCCTTCCTCTTACCTATCTGATGCACCGTATCCCTGGTCCTTGTCCAGCGCTTTCCTGCAGTCTGTCTCCCTGTCAGTCTTCTCCTCTGTTCCAGCTCCTGAGTATTCCCTGGTCCTTGTCCAGTGTTGTGTGGAAGTCTGCCTCCCTGCCAGTCGTCTCCTCTGTCCCTGCTCCTGAGTATCCTCCCTGGCAATTGTCCAGTGTTTCCTGGACGTCTGCCTCCCTGCCTCCTCCAGTAGCAGTCTGTCAGTCTCTGCTCCTCTCCTTGCTGTGCCCTGGTGCTTGTCATCTGGATCCTTCTTGTGGACTTCATCTTCTCATCCTTGCCTAGTGGTTCAGGGGCATCAGGTACCCATTTTATCTGAATATATATTGTCCATATATGTATATATTCTCTGGGCCTCACTGTCCTGCCACTGTGTCCTGCTTCACCCATTCTCCATTTCTGGGGGTGTTTCTTCTTATAGACTATATTGAGCTGCTTGCTGTTACTCTGATCAGTCCTGATCTGTTCCGAGTTAGGTTTCTCACAGCGCACTTTCCCAGACCATTGGAGCATCACAGGAAAGGTGGTTTGCCGGACAAAGCCTTCAATTCAGCGACTCTCGGGACTGATACTACTGCCTAAAGAAAAGCCATCTTAAGCATCAATTGACAGATGTATGGAAGGAAGGGACTTAAAAGGAGGCCTCTGTAAGACTCCTAAAACCAAGTTAAGGTCCCACTGAGGTGTGGGAACCTTAAAGGCAGGGAAAGCATGTGCCACCCCTGAAGAAAAATCTTGACATCCAGAATGGTGGCAGTAAGCCTGGTGGCCATTGGCATACTCTGCTGCTGCACACTCAGGTAGAATGCTTTCTGGCTGAGTTCCCACTGGTTCAATGCCTTTGCGACTGAGAAAGTCTGCCAGAACGTTTTCTATACCTGGAATGTGAATGGCTGAGATGGCAGGAACGTGGGTCTCTGCCAAACAAAGAATGTACCTCACCTCAAACCAAGCAGGTGCACTTCCAGTGCCCCCTTAGAGAGTGATCTATGCACAGCTGTGGCATTGTCCGACTGGAACCTCACTGGCTTCGCTTTCAAGAGAGAGGTCGAATACACAAGGGCCAGCTGGATTGTCTGGCGTTTCAAGGACAGAAGAATCTCCTCCTGAGTCCACCTTCCCTGGATGTCCAGGTGACCCAGAACAGCACCCAGCTGCTCAGGCTGGCGACTGTCATGACCAGGGTCTGCTCTGGGATCACAAAGGGTTTCCCCTGTTACAGGTTTGGCTGACATATCCATCACTGGAGGTCCTGTCTGGCCTCTGGATGGAAAGATCTGAAAGTCCAGATGTTCCTGTTTCCTGGACCAGCTCTGGATGACATGCCTCTGAAGTTCTTTCATGTGGACCTGAAAGTAAGGTACAGCACTGGTGTAGACACCAGTCTGCCCAGAATTCTTATCTACTCCCTGATCATGGCTAAGGGAGACTCCGGGGCCTGGGAACCTTCCTGCATCAGAAGAAGAATCTTGTCCTCCTGCAGAAAGTCTTTCCCCAGACAGGTGTTGAACCTCAATTCCAGGAACACCAGAATCTGGAAGGGCAAAGGAGAGGACTTGAGCATGTTTAAGATGCACCTGTGGTGGGCCAGAAGTCAGGCTGAACGTGACAGGCCAAGAGCTCCTCTGAGGGAGTCTTGATCAAAAGATCGTCCAGGTAGGGAGTCATGGAGATGCCCTGGGTGTGGATGAAGGCTGCTATGACCCTACAGAGGTCATGAGGTGCTGAAGTAAGTCCAAATGGCAGAGCCATGAACTGGCAATGATTTGAGCTTAAAGCAAAACACAGGTAGGGTTGGCTTTCTGGGTGAATTGGAGCCACAAACAGATTGGAATAAAAACCTGAACTGCTCTCTGGAAGAAGAACTGGAACCAGAAACTGTTTTTCGAGCAGTGAATCCACTGCCTCCTAGAACAGCCTTGCCTTGTCTGACTCTTTCAGCAGTCTTGACAGAAAGAAGAGATATGGAGGGACCTGAAATCTGTGAGGTACCCTTCCGAGTTTATCCACAAAACCCACTTGTCCATGACCAAGGACTCCCAGGCATCTCTCAAAATGTGGAGAAGACCCCCTATAGGCAACAATGGATCAGAATTCTGCGATTCATGCAGAAGAGTGCTTGACAGGCTTAGCTCCTGGTGCTCCTCACTTGGGCTGCCAAGCCTGTCTTGGCTTTGCATCGGAGCACGCTGGAGAGTTTTGGCAACTTTATGGTCTCTGTGCCTCCGTTTGGCGGAGGGGACTGAAACAGATACACTTTCATTGCCATGGATGGACGTTTGGTGGGAATTTGAGGCAACAAGGTGCTCTTACAACAGTAGATTTACTGATAATCTCTTTAAGCTCAGGTCCAAACAGGGACCTGGCCTGAAAAGGCAAGGAAACAAGTGAATTCTTAGAAGACTGGTCCATAGGCCGAATCTTAAGCCGCAGAGCGTGTTGAGCGGCAACAGAAGAGGCAGAGGCCTTACTGGACAATCTGAACGCGTCAAAAAGATCCTCAGAAACATAGTTGTTGGCCTCCTTAATGCTGGCCAGAATAACCAACAAATCCTCAGAAATATCAGCAAAGACAGCCTCCACCAGCTGTTCACCCCACACGGCAACAGCCCTGTTAACCCTGGTAGAAACAAAAATAGGTCTTAGTGCTGCTCCAGTAGCCGATAAAATGGCCCTGAGGATAGAGCCCAGCTTCTTTGACAGCTGGCTCTTTCAAACCTGCTGCATCCGGAAGAGGAAGAGATGTAGTCTAAGCCAACCATGAAATAAGGGAGTCCAGGCTGGTGGCAAGGCCCACTGCACCTAAGCTTCCTCAGAAAAAGGGTACTGTTTAGAGAACCATTTAGTAATTTACAGTCTTTTGTCTGGGTCTTTCACTCATCCAGAAGAATTTCGTCAAGAGTGGCATTAGGCGGGAAGAAGGGAGAAGACTTCTTACATCTCTAAAAGTAGAAGGGAGGGTGTCAGCCTCATAGGAAACATAGAGGTTGTCGGCAGATAACCGGACACTCAGGATGTGAATCAGAAAATAGAGCATGAGGAAACAAGAAAACATAGCCCACACTGACCTTTGCATCTTAAACAGTTGCAGAGATGTGTCCCATGTAAATGTTACCCATAGAAGTCAATAGAGCAAAGATGGTGGCGGGTGGGCTCTGTGTTTAAAGGGGCCACTGCAGTAAAATTGGACAAACCCAAAAAGTAACCCAGAGACACACAAATCCCAGGGAACATCTAAGGGGAGTATAAACTAGGGCAAAAGTGAAGGAAACATGACAACAGACCCTACAAATTCTCAGAAAAAAACAAAAAGGCAGGAAAAGGGTTAACTGCAAAGCCCTCTACATTGACAACAGACATGAAATAAATATACCTAAGTCAGTGCAAGAGCCTGCTAAGATTCATAAAGCCTCACCAATCTTCAGTCTTCAGGTTACCATTGTAACTACAAGAAAACAGATCCTCATGAGGCTCAGCAGTGAGGGAAAACATGGCAGCAACATTGCCTCCACAAGACTGAAAGGGTCCACACAGCACCTACAAACTGGTCAATCCACTCCAGGGAAGTCCAGTAATGGTAACTTGCCTAATGGGGGATTATACAGTTCCATACCTAATAAGGAAAATAATAAAAATCCTAAAAACTAAGAGACTGTGTTTTGCCCTGCCATCTTCAAGCAGGACACGTGTATTATGTGAGTTAGTAGGCAGGGAGACGCAGTCTCCACCCATCAAACTCTGTCTTTTGAGTTGTGTGATACCTGTGTTCCACGCAAGATAAAAATCTGATATACAGGTATAAGTAGTGCAGGCAGGTCCTTCAGCACCTCATATGCACACACATACATGTCCTGGGAGGCCACTTCACACTGCTTGGGTTTCTTCTTCTCTTTCATGTTTTGGAAACATCATACTATTTTAATGAAACCCTTGAGGACCAAAGGTGTCTGCAGCAAATTGCTTTGCAATGCAATGAACCATTCTAGCCCCCAAGGGTTTACAGGAATGCATTGATAAGTGTGTTCAGTGGTAGCTACATTCATTTTTACAAAGTAAATGGAAAATCTGTAGGAGCAATGGGGATAAGGCCTTTCAAGATACATTTTCCTTAACCTTGTGAGAGCCACATGTGTGTGTTACCAGGTGTTTGTAATACTTCACACAGCAATGGAAGGTCACAGCCCTGATACTCTAACACCATTCTTCTTGTTACAGAATATAGTAGATTATCACCCTAGATCAGTGGTGGACAAACTGAGCCCCCCCCCCAACTTTTGAAGATTACAGTTCCTGTCATCCCAGGCCAGCCAATAGTGGGCTTAGGATGATGGGAATTGTAGTCCTAAACATTTGGAGGGCCTCAGATTGACCAAAACGGACTTAAATGCTAAAAAAGCTTTCTAACACAGGGGCATTCAAACCTGTCCTAAAGTCCCCCCCCAACTGTGCATGTTTTCAGGATGTCCTCTATTAACCCCCTAAGGACCTGACATACCAGAACCGTCACACAATTTGGTCATTTGAGGAGCAATGCCAATCCTGGAACATAAAGGGCTAATGACTGCAGCAAACCTCATTTTGTGCTGTGGTGGTCATTGTGGATATGCTGTACTACACTGCTCCAGGACTGTGGCAGTCAGTTCCAGCTATTCCCTAGAGACTTAGCACATTTCATTGCTGTTACAGAGGTCATATGTGCCAGTGGAGCCACATGCCAAAGGCAATGCATGTGTGTATGTATGTATCCATTGCCTGTCACTGTCCTCTGCTTCTCTCCTCCTCACTGTGATCGTGAAGAAGAAAGAAGCAGAGAACAAAGCTCCCAACAGGTCAGATGGCCATAGATGGGGCACTTCTGTTTTATGTGGTGGTGCTGGGGGCAGGGCTATTGGATAGCGAGTATTTGGTTATTCCATGACCTACTGACACCTTTTTGTGTGGCTGAATATAGGATTTTTAGCAAGATCAAAGTATTCTGTTTACATAGACTAATATATAAACACATATACTGAGGTTTAAACAGACATTAATTTGACAGTTATTACTGTGACGCAATGTGATACACTTATATACAAACCACAAAGTCTGATCTCTAAAAAAAGAGGAACACCAAGGTGGTAAAGAGGTACATACCTGTAGGGATTTTCATCTCAGAGGAAAAGTACACCCCTAAAAAGGGACACTTGTCATATCTTTCATCCAGTCCCTGTTTACCCCTTAAGGACAGGTTCGCGGCTGGCACTTATGGACCACGGAGCATTTTTTAAAAATGTTTTCTTAAATTGGAACCGATTCAGGGCTCCCCAAACAGCATGCAGCCGCGCGTGGAGCCCTGAATTCCATGATGTGCCAGAACCGTCGTGGGTCTTTATGTCAAGTTTACCCATGACGGTCCTGGCACATCATGGGTCCTTTGAGGGGTTAAAAAAATGCACCAGCTGAGTATAAATCACAGGAAAACCTATAAACATTTTTTTTTATATATATATATTGATATCAAACTGAAAGATGGGTTATACATATAAATATGGTATTCAAACCCTACTTATCCTTACAAAAACAGGATATAAATTGTGTGTGTAACTCAATTGTTAATATACTGATATAGGATATTTTTATTTTTTCTTATGTTCATGAACTTTTATTTGAAGGACATTCTCTAAAGAGGTACCAAGTGTGTTACATTGTGTTAGAGCAAGGGAGGTCAAAACTGTCTTCAGCCCCTGACAAAACTGAAAATGCCAAATTTCTAGTAATATTTTTGGAATTTATCATACCATGTTTGTTTCTTGTCATTTTGATTGTGAGACCTAAAAATAATTATACACGTATGTACTTGTTCCCTTACAAAATGTTATATGTGCCCCAAAATTACAGACTGCGTGTCATGGATTCATTGTGCAAAAAACAAATCAAGTACCATTCTTACAAGGTACAATGGTCTTTTAATTGCTATTCTTTTTTCAAATACTGTATTTGTTTTTAACCTTCAAGCATCTACTTTCACACACAATAGGTCCTGTATACCGAACAAACAGAATAGACCATATTTGCTAATGTAAGAACAGGATAGATTTTGTATTACTATACACTGGTTTTATGTACATATTATAGCTGTGTCTCTGTATGGGTATTCATACAGGCTTATAATCTACTCTATTGTCTCTTTATGCAGGTGATGTCTCAGTTTATACATACAAGATTTCACATTTCCGTTAAAATTCCCTATTCTTTTACACACAGCTCTGCCAGGTGAACTAACATTGTGTGATGGGAATAATGTAAAATCCTTTTTATGCACTTAAAAGGTTTTGTATAAGGGCAAAGCAAAGCAATTCTGAGGCAAACTAATTACACCACAGCAAACTCCATTCAATGAAATGGGGCTTTTAATCCCTTGAATCCAAAGCTTGTGAGCTATGATAGCTCTCTGGGCTACCAATGAGTAGCTTTCTCCTCTACAATCAGATATTAAGCAATCTGGCCAGCCAGAGACAGGCCCATGTTTGAAAATCTGCTCTGTGATTGGCTGCAGCCAATCTGAGCACAGCTTTCATCAGTGGTACTCAGCAGGAGTCAGAGAGCTGATACTAATGTTAAATTATATTAATGATAATAAAAGCATTTTTATGGTTCTCCTTTCCCACACTCCTATAATGGCCCTTGTTATCCACTTTTTTACAGATTAATCTGCATGCTTTGTCTTAACTACTTATATACAAGTGAGTAACTACAGGAATTTTCAGAGGGTGCAGTTATGCTGTGACCCAGCATTCAAGGGTTCAATTTTCTACATATGCCTCAGAAAATGTTTTTGTTTTGGTGGGCCCAAAATATGTCTGCACTGGGGCTCTCCAGTCACTGGTTACATTACTTATTATATAGTAGTTGTTATGAGCAGTATGTGGTGTCAGAGTGGGTGAGAGAATATGGTGTCACACCTTGACTCCATATACACTCGCTCATTATAACAAAAGTAGCAGATTCTGTTATATTCATTAAATGTTTTAATAAACTACTCTAATAACTTTAAACACACATAGTAATATGATTGAGTGTTCAGAAGTATGAGAAGGCACTGTCAATAAGAAAAGCTAGGGCTCTTTGGAGAGACACAAGTTTTGTCTTTAACACTGAACGCAGATTTCTTCTGCTAAAAATGATATGTCTTCTGACAGAATGTTATCACCTTGAACTGTCATGAAGGTCACTGTGTAGCACTTTGTTATTGGATGGTGTGGGAAGAAACAAAGAGTTGTTAAGAATAGATTTGGAAATGGTTTAATATGTTCAGTTTTTTATTCATATATTTTCAATATATATTTTGTATTGGCTCAGTATATCTTTCGTTGATTAAAAGTAGCTACCATTAAAAAAGGTGGGAAATTCCTGGCTTATAGGGAGTAAAATTCAGAAGTTTTTTATGCTTCTTAGAGTACATTTTTATTTGCAATAATAATTTTCAAAGTGTTATACTGCTCTCAGTCCTTTTATATAATTTATTTATTTTGAGCTTATGACACATTATAAGATGCTTTTTTCCCTAAATGTACTCTTTAATAAATATTTAATCAGTTTCAGCCTTTCCCCACCGCCATGTGATTGCTGCTACAATGATCACATGTGCCGGAGGAGCCACAAGACAAAGGCAATGTATGTAAACATTGCCTTTGTCAATGTTCCCTGCCTCTCTCTTCCTCATTGTGATTGTGAGGAAGAAAGAAGCCAACACCAAACATCAAAATAGAGAAAATGGCCAAAGGAAGAGGGGGGGGGGCATTTTTACTTTGATTGATGGTTGTGGGAGCAGGACTAGAGATACCACAGGTTTGGTCAATTGATGACGTACTGCCACCTCTTTGTGTTAGTGAATAAATGATTTAGGGCGAGCCCAAAGGGTTTTATTTACATAGATTAAATTAAACACACATATAGTGAAGTTTAAACAAATATTATGTGAGTTTTATTATTGTGGATCAATGTGATACACTTATAAACACACACCACATAGTATGATCTCCAAAAAATGGGAGAGCAGGGAGGGAATGACTGACACAGGGATTTTCACCTCAAAGGGACAGTACCTCCCCCTAAAAAGGGATATGCAGGAAGTTTGAAGGAAAGCTTATAACTTTTATTCAGTCGCTATTAAAAATGAATCAGCTGAACACAATTTATCAGAGGAATTTGTGCTTTTTAATTTTTTACACATTTTTTTATCATCAAATTAAATGGTGGGTTATCCATATAAATGTGGCATCAAAAGAAAGCCTTACTTATGTTTAAAAATGGCATAGAGTTTGTGTGGGTGAACTAAATGAATGAGGAGAAAAACATGGTTGAACAAACTCATACTAAAAATGCCAACATTGTTCTTGTCCTCTAGTATCAAAAAGCCCTTGTCAACAATGGGTTAAGGACCAGAGAGGTGTGCTACATGTTTCCTTTATATATGTATATTGTAATTATTTAAATACTGAGTGAAAAAGGTACTCCTATTGATGGAAGATGATTTATTCAAAGGTTAGTACAAAACATTTTTACTTGAAATTTTGTAATTAAACTGCAAATTTCACCAGGACGTGCCATTCCTATCACTTACTACAGAGATCTACAGTCAGAAGCAGGCTCTTCCACAGACTGCATTATGAACACACACTGCATTATAACAAAAGTTCTTCTGAACACTAGCTGATGCTGTTGCTAAGTTTGATTAAAAAAAAAAAAGTTTGTGGTATAACTTTTGAATGAGGAATCTCCCACCAGTGGGAATAACCTTGTTTTACTCAGCAGGAAAACACCTAAAAAAATATTTTTTTCATAACTTAAGTTAACTGCTCATTTAACTCTTTAAGGACCAGAAGTGTGTGCAAAGCATTGCAAAGCAATGTGTTGTACGCCCCCTCTGGCCATTACAGAGCTAAACCCTTAGATGATACAGAGGTCTCCAATACATTGCGTGGCATGTATGGAGACATCTAAGGCGTTAAAAGGCTAATGAAATGACAAATATTTAAACAGAAATAAATCCTGTTATTATTATCTTCAACACATACTGACATTTTGTGTCCCTCATGGCTCAAAAGCAACATGATAATTATCTGAGGAAAGATCTGTTTGCAAGCAATAGCTTTGCTTCACTAATAAGTCGGGTGTTGTTTTTAGACTGCAGTCGCACTTGGTTTGGCAGAGTAACTATTGATTAATGGCACCTAAAATACTGAAATGTTTAGTCACTTGACCATTTTGATTGGCTAAACATCTGTGACTATTTTGTAATGCTAAGGAAATTTGAGCCTTAGTTTTGATGGGTGTGAAATTGGCTGCTGACCACCATGAAGCAATCAATTTCCCATTAATCAAAGCCCAGCTGCTAAGCTAGGACCTATCATCTGTCTTTCCCAAGTCTAGCCGCTTGCTAAAATCTTGAAATCTGTTGTTAACCCACACTTAATGGCTTTCACCAGCAAACTGACCAGGGAAGGCTTCTAACAGCCTCATGCTCATAAATTATTTCTGAGCCTCACAATGTTACACGTTTCAAAAGGGAAAAAAACAACACAAAAAAATAATTCTTGCACAATATTTTTACACTATGGGTAATATTATTATTAGGAATATTATTTATTTAAAGACCACAAACAAGTTTTGCAGCACTGTACAAAATGGGAGTGAGAATAACATAACATGGGCGTCCAAAGTGTGGCCCAACTGAGGTTTTTAAGAAAATTTTTTTTAACCTAATCACACAGCAGACATGAACTAGTAGACCAGTAAGACCTAATCCCCTACTTGCCACTACCATACAATTCAAGACTAGATGTCTGTCACATATCAGCATTGTCGTTGACTTGATCGGTAAATAAATAAATCCAATTTGTTTAAATAGCTGACAGGCTATAAGTAATAATAGTTAGCAATAAACAAAGTGGCCCTCACACTTTCAGCTTTCTGATCATGTGGCCAGTGATTGAGAAAACATGGATGCCCCTGACATATGATGTATAGAGCCCGATAAAAACAAAAGGTAGTAAGGACCCTGCTAGTAACAAGACAAAAGCTGAGCAATTCTGGCTCAGACCAACTACACCTTGAGTGGGGAAAGTGAGGCCTCACAGCTGTTGCTAAACTATATTCACGGCTGGATTTACATTCCAGGCTCCCCTAGGAAAGGTACTCTGGGCACCCTTAGCTCCACCCACTGCCACACCCCCACTCCTCACATGACCACACCACCAGTCTCATCCACTGTTTCCTGATACAGAATATACATTTGGCCTACAACAAGCAAGAACATAAAAGATTTAACCAGTTGGTTGCTAGAGAGATCTCCAACGCATTGCTCCGCAATGCGTTGGAGATCTCACTAGCATCCAAGGGGTTAAATAATAGCCTGTAAATGGGTGTATAAGCTACTGCATGGATACAGAGATTGCTCTGGCCCCACTCACAATTCAGAATGTGGGTGTGGCCAGCACAGCTGAGACACCCCTCAAAATCTGGAGCTCTAGGCAGGTGCCTAGGCTGCCTATTGGGAAATCCAGCCCTGACTATATTTCTCATCATTGTCCACAGGCTATTGTTGTAGTTGCTGGAGAGCTTCACATTGCCTACCCTTGAATTACACCATACTGAAACAAGGAAAAAACAGTATAGCGGTTGCTCTAAAAAAGTTGTACTACACACAACAGTGAAAGAACCCTAAAGCTGAGGGCAGATCAGCTTACTATACAATCTAGTTGTATAATAGGATACTAATAAATATATGTGTGGCTAATCTGATTTACAATATAACTGCTCCATTTAATACAAATATTTATTTGTTTGTTTAGAAAATGTTTTACCAGGAAGAATACATTGAGATTTCTCTTGTTTTCAGGTATGTCCTGGAGAGCTCTTACAGTTGCATATTTACACAATACACACATATACATACATACCAAAAAAGTGTTATATACAGTTACATATTGTTTTTAGATAAAAAGAAGCACTTATTTTAAGGGATTTTAGACTGAGAGAAGATCTAATTTTTGGGGTAGGTTATTTAGACTTTTGGAGCTCTGAAGGAGAAGGCAAATGAACAGTGATTTGCAGGGGAGGGCTGGCAACTTGTGGCCTGGGGGGCACATACAATCTACTGGCCCATTTCTTCAGTCGCTCCAGCCCAGTGTACCAGCCCATCCCCTTTAAAGGGATAGCAATGTTTCATAATAAAAGCAGCTCTAATTAATCATCATAGTATCTGGACTTTGGAGAGTGATATTTCAGTTCTGTCGGAGTTGTAGTTCAAGAGTAATTCAATGATAAAGTGTCCCCATCCCGCCCCTTTTACTGATGTAACACTGTTCAGACAGATCAGAAGTGAGGTGCCCAGGTAGATTGCACAGAGGGACAATCTTCAATTAAGATAAGGGAAAAACCTGAAAAGCTTGTCAAGGGGGGCAGGGCTTTCATTGTTTTCATTTAAAGAATATTGTCCCCTGCAGTTACCTGTCCAGTCTATGGACTGCATTCCACATTTGAAAAGAGATGGCTTACACTAGTCAAAAGGGGCGGGGAGGGGAAACTTTGCTTGTGAATATCTCTTAAACCATAAAGGTACAAAACAAAATAAAGTTAAAACGAAGTATTACTATCCCTTTAATTACATTTAGTATTAGTATTAATGCTGTTAAGTAAGGTAAACGAGACCACATAGCTTACAGTTGAAATGCGGCTACTCTAGTGATACCATAGAGCTTACAATTTAAGTACAGCAACATGATTGATACCATAGAGCTTACAAGGGAAATGGGTTATGCTGTTAGTGTAGCTCTATTTGGATTGTAGCTCTGTGGTATAATTTATGTAGTTCCATTTCAATTGTAAGCTATGTTGTATCACTAGTGTAGCTCTATTTACAGCGGCAAGTGGGAGACCGAGTAAGGCAGTTGCCCACTGGCCCAGACATGTGACCAACCCAAGTATGGAGAGCTGGAGTAGGCATATTGCTCAGGTACAAATACAAAGTTATGTGTAATCTTCCACAAGACACCACAAGGCAGTCCCGGGAGATACACACTAAGGAGGCGCCCAATAGATATATAAATTCACAGTGATGAAAGAGTCTTATATCAATGTCCCAAAGACATAAAAAAAGATCCGCTTCAGTCCTTCCGCAGCTAGCTGGTTGTGGATATTGGGCTCTCCACGGCACACACTGTAGTAGGAAACAAAAAACAGCAGCGCAGGAAGATCTCTCTAAGCGTAGTATGTAGTAAAGCACATTACCAACACCATCACCCGGTGCTCTCAAAATGCTACTCACATAGATGGAGGCTATAAAGGATCGCCTCTAGATCGCAAAAGCACTCCTGGCATATACCCCAGGTCAGTAATCCCACGCAACTCTCCACCAGATCACTCAATACTTCTGGATAAGCTGGAACCAATATATAGGGCCACACTATTTCTCACTATAGGTATAAACCCAAGTGGATATTCGTATGCCCAATGATTCAGCTAGAATGAGCTAAGTGGGTATATATAATAATAATAATCCTTTATTTATATATTCAAGCACTCAGGCTAAAATATCAGAGATATACAAATGTGTTGAAATTTATTATCTATAAACAAAGATAAAAATATAAAAAATCTTAAAAACAATGTTACAACTGAAATAGCTCTACGCGTTACGAAACTCTTGTTTCTTCTTCAAGAGCTCCTGAAGAAGAAACAAGAGTTTCCTAACGCGTAGAGCTATTTCAGTTGTAACATTGTTTTTAAGATTTTTTATAGTTTTATCTTTGTTTATAGATAATAAATTTCAACACGTTTGTATATCTCTGATATTTTAGCCTGAGTGCTTGAATATATATACTCATATACCCACTTAGCTCATTCTAGCTGAATCATTGGGCATACGAATATCCACTTGGGTTTATACCTATAGTGAGAAATAGTGCAGCCCTATATATTGGTTCCAGCTTATCCAGAAGTATTGAGTGATCTGGTGGAGAGTTGCGTGGGATTACTGACCTGGGGTATATGCCAGGAGTGCTTCTGCGATCTAGAGGCGATCCTTTATAGCCTCCATCTATGTGAGTAGCATTTTGAGAGCACCGGGTGATGGTGTTGGTAATGTGCTTTACTACATACTACGCTTAGAGAGATCTTCCTGCGCTGCTGTTTTTTGTTTCCTACTATATTGCTCAGGTAGTCTGGTTGCTTTCCAGAGAAATGGTTATAAACTAGGCAAGATCTATATTCTATTTGATTTGAGTGTTAACCAATTTAGTTCTTTAGCCATATCAAAGTGATGGGTAGTGTAATTACACTGAAGAAAAAGCGCATAATAAAATACACAGTGTGTCAAGTTTAGTAAGATGGATTTGTGGCACAGAAGCATATACTATGTCCCTATAGTCTATAACTGGCATTAACAGGTGTTGAACAATACGTTTTCTTAACAGGGGACTTAAGATTTGTTTCTTAACAGAGCGCCTATTATAGTATAAAACTTGAATGTTAATTTATCCATCATTCAACTTCAGAGAAATCATTCTAATATTGCTTTTTGCCCTGCATTTTCCACTGTTTTGCACCATATAGACCATGGCTAGTCAATTAGCGGACCTCGAACTGTTGGAGACTACAGCTCTCATCATCTCTAACCAGTCAATGGCTGATGTAGACTATAGCTGCACATCAACCCCTTAATGACCCTTGACGGTCATAGTACGTCAGGGGTCGATCGGACTAAACTACCCATGACGTACTATGACCGTCATGGAATTCCGGGCTCCCCCCGCGGCTGCACACCATTCGGGGAGTCCTGAAGCGGAAGGAGCAAAAAAAAGAAAAAAAAGTAAATGCTCCGTGGTCCTTAAGTGACCGTGCCGATCGGCTGGTCGTTAAGGGGTTAATATGCCAAAGCAATTTTGAAGAACACTTACTGCACCATAAAGAAGAAATAAATAAATACTTACATAAAAATGACTCAAATGGCAAATTTAACCCCTTTGAATGCTATAGATATCTCCAACTTATTGCAAAACAATGTGTTGGAGACTTCTACGGCATTTTTGGAGTTGTTAGCCCCATTTAAATTATTGGGACATTTTTATTTCTCCCCTATGGTGAATTTGGTTTGCTTCAGAACTGCATCTTTCTTGTATTGCAACTTATAATACAACCCCCCTCCTCCAGCATTCTGTTTATGGCCACCTGCTCTGATCAATGTCTTCAGAGAAATTCCAATTTAAACCTCTTTAACTATTAACCTGAGACCACCATCACATTTCAATAAACAGCATTTAAGTAACCAGAGGAATTTCACGTCCGTTAAAGGCGCAGTCAAGCGTACAAAGGGGTACACAGTTTAATCTGTTTTACTGCAGCTCCAATATTAATTTCCCTGTTATAAATAGTTGGAAACGCACTCTGCCAGGCAAGGAGGTGTAATTATTTGACATGTGAATGTGTCGCACTTCACAGCTCTTAGCCTGCTCGATTGGAACGAGGAATGCCTCTGAAAACATCAATTATTTACTAAATGAAGAAAGTGCAGATATTTATTAAAACTTAACTCTATTTAAAGTGAGGGATCCCTCCTCCCTTTTCTCCAATTTTCAGACCATGGCTAATTAATTAAATGACTTTACTATGGGAATCAGCAGAAATCTACTGATTATTATATAACTCCTCCTCCATGATTCAGAAGGAAAACTTACACTGAATGTTTTATACATAAAACAAGCTGGGACTCAAAGAAGAAAGCACCATACACAAGTACTAATAAGGCTAGGTTCACACTGTGACTTAATAGAGCTGAGCTGTATCCATGAGCAAGTTGCCAATACAAAGTCCCCTTCTATGTTCCTTTAATACCCCTGTGATCTATTTCCCTGCTGGTATGACTTAAGGAGGGAAATGTGGCATCAGCCAAACATGACTGGCTGATGTCCGTATGGGCCTGTATTGATTGGTTATTACAGTGACCACTACAGTGATTTAATCGCCCATTTTATTATCTGTAAATAAGCCCCAAAAGCCTCCATGCAGACTGTTTCTGCTGCATTTCCTGCATTCTGATGTGACTGTAGCAATGATGCAAGGTTTGTTGAGGTTCCAACACACTAGGCAACAGTCATCCATGTGAACAGCCTCAATAAATAGCAAGCTATTTGCATGTTAGGGTACCTAACAACGCTATGCAAACCCAGCATAAGGCCAACTTCACATTGGCGACTGACACAGCAACAAGTTTCATAGAAGTTGTTTCTATTGGGCAGTTCACATGGGTGACATTTTCAGCTGCAATAATTTTCAGTGGCAATCTGGTGTTGCTGCAACATATAGCAATAAAGTTGCTGCAACGGTCACTATTGTGACCTAGGACTTAGATTATAAAACCACTTTACTGATTCAGTGTTGCTTATAGTTCTCATTAACTTATTTGCTCTGTTTAGTTTTCATTTTGTTTAACCCTTTCAGAGCCAGAGGGGTACAGAATGCATTGCTTTGCAATGCCTACCATACCCCTCTGGAACTCAAAGGGTTAATAAATCTAGACTTTTACTTATTTTTTAAGGGGGGGTTACGTTATCTGAGGGGTAAGTTACTATGTAAACATAAGTTCTTTCAATTTGGACCTAAAATCAACCATGTAATAAATTCAAATACCCTTTAACCCTCTCAGTGTCAGAGATATATCCAAGATATTGTAAAGAGACATATGTGCTAAAGTCAGTTAATTTAAAGGTATTAGTGACTACTGCTTTTGTACTCAGAAAGTTAATTCTGGGCAATCACCTTAAGATTGCTGTGGTATTTGGAGCCCTGGCAAAGGCAGGAATGTCTGCTCCCTCAGAGCATAAGTAAAACTAGATTTTAGGCCTCAGTACACAAATGAAGAGATTTTAACTAGGGTAGTGTAAAGTACAGAGTTTATAGAAGTGTATATAACCCCAGTAACACTGAGCTGCCTGTACTACAGTGCCAAAGAAGTTACAGTAGTATAATTACCAATGTAAAATAGCAAAGAAAATAATTACTCTGACTGAAAAAGAAATCAAATGTATGGTCAATGATTAGGCTTTTCAGCCTTACCTGACAATGTTGAGAATTTAAATAATTTGGCTAACCACTTATTTTTCAGAAGGGATTTGACACACAGACCTATACACCCCCAACCCCCCATAACTTTTGTGCATTTGAGTGAGAACTTATCTCTGGCTTTAACAAGCTTATTTGGCCATTGAATTTCCATTGAGTTTTCCAAATGTTCAGATTGGTGCAGTTGGTGTGTTCCTAAAATGGTGTAATTCTGTAGCAATTCAGCTGCACCACAGAATGTTGCTTTTAACCTATGGAATTCTAGAGAGACCTCACAATTGGACAGTGTATGTTGGGGTCAGTGCTATCAGTGAAACAAGACAGGGATGGCAACAGCAGTCTTTTAAAATTGATTGACAAAGAACACAAGAAAAACCTCCATTACTGTATAATTCAAAGCAAGGAAATGGCTATTTGGATGTCCATTGTTCAGCAGATGCTGCCTCAGAATAAGGCAATGATGGTATGTCACTTCTGGCCTACTATATGACAGAAGAAAGAGGGTTACAGCTAAAAATCACATTGTCTTCTTCCAGGAGAAGCGGTAAGAGCACTGTAACCCAAGAGAGACTAAAGGACTGAAAGGAAAATATAATTGCTATGTTAGTTTTGGAAAAAAAAAAAAAAAAACATCTAAGGCCTACCGCATGTTGATTGGCTAACGTGCCTCCCTGAAGAGTGCAGCAATACATACATACTTCTTGCTATTCCACAAACAGTACAATAATCCTCAGAAAAACCTTTAAGAAACCTTCTTTCAACCATCACTGGCAAGAATTTACTAAAGTGGACCTGTCACCCTAACACAAGTTTAGTTTGTTTTACAGAGAATAAAATTCAGCCTATATGTTGTTCTAGTCATTATTCTCTGAAGTAAATTTAAATCTACCTTTTATGTTTTGGTGGCCAAGTGGGTATGTTAATGAGTTCTGTTCAAGACCAAACTTACCACACTCTCTGTGCATTAGTAATGATCCTTGTGCAGTGGTGGGCAACATGAAGCCCTCCAGCTGCTACCAGACTAAACTTCCATAATTGCCCGTCAACCAAATGATGGGAGTTGTAGTCTGGAGCAGCTGGAGAGCCTCACATTGCCCAACCCACCCTAGCGTGTAAATTCTGAGTAGATTCGTTCATAGCATAATGTTTAGTAGTATTGGCTCAGCACAGAAACTAATTGGCATAAAGTGTGAAAAAGATTCTTTATGCATATACTGCCTTCATTTACATGAGTATGAAGTTTACATTTTTCCATAGACCCCAAGTGTCCCTCTTTAGGAGGGACAGTCCCTCTTTGAGATCCAAATCCCTCTGTCCCTCTTTCCCACCCTGGCGTCCCTCTTTTCAGGCAACCAGACTGTGTGGTATGTTTATTAGTGTATTGCATTGTTCCACAGCACTAAAACTCACATTAACCCCTCAAGGACCAAATATGTACATGTACGTCATGGAATTTAGGGGTTTCGGGACCTCTGATTCCAGTTTACAAAAAAAAAAAAAAAAAGCTCTGTGCTCCTTAACCCCTTAACGACCCTTGATGGTCATAGTATGTCATGGGTAGATCTGACTGAACGACTCATGACGTACTATGACTGTCATGGAGTTCCGGGCTCCCCCCGCTGCTGCACGCCATTCGGAGAGTCCAGAACCGGAAGAACAAAAAATCTGTGGTCCTTAACTCACCGCGCCGATCGGCCGGTCATCAAGGAGTTAAGTGCGGCT
Organism: Rhinophrynus dorsalis; assembly: GCA_037306005.1. Taxonomy (NCBI): domain Eukaryota; kingdom Metazoa; phylum Chordata; class Amphibia; order Anura; family Rhinophrynidae; genus Rhinophrynus; species Rhinophrynus dorsalis. The sequence goes on from CM074719.1 coordinate 318,274,929, forward strand.
GGTTCTTAAGGGGTTAATGTTTGTTTGAACTTCACTATATGGGTTTATAAAATAGTCGATGTAATGAAATATTTTGTTCTTGTTCTAAATCATTTATTCAGTTATACAAAGCATTGTCAATAGGTCATGAAACAACCTAAACATTTTTGGTAAGGCCCTGCCCATTAGCCCCGCCCCTAGCAACACAACCTAAAGCATAACTGTCCCTCATTGGCCATTTGAAATGTTGGGAGGCATGTTTTTCAGTGTTTTTAGGTGCCTTGAAGAGAAACAAATATATAAAATCAGTTAAACTTACTTTAGGCTCATAATGCTAATACAGGGAAAAAGAGGGAATGTAGGTAAATTATTTCACTCATCTACTTGCTATGGGTCTAAATGGACACTCAGTTACTCACTGAATTACCCCCATCAGGTATAGAAAAAAAAAAGGCAGAGGATAAAATAAGGCTTACTCTCAACTCAATACTTCAGGGCATACCAACAGGTCAAGCTTATCCTTACCTACATTTACATTAACACCTTGTAATGATAAACTTCCCACTTATTTTAAGTTGGGCAGAAAATACCAATGGTCAGTATGCATCAATTCTGTGTGGACTGGTTCCCGAAATTGTAATTTTATTAGTTCTGGATATCATGCCCATGGAGGCAGACATGAATCTTTGTTGCAGGAGTTCTGGAAGGAAAACTTCTCCCAATGATGGCCTCCTATGAAGACTTCAGAGGTAAAGTCCAGGAGAACTGCAAAAAGAATCATGTCTCCCTCCATGAGAATGATGTCCAGTGCCATTAAAGAATAGCTTTAGAGAACCAACCCAGATAGGATTATTTCAATCTTATATTTTTGAAGCATATTTCATATTTTTTTTTATTTTTTGTATTTTCAGGTACATATTTGATACAAGGATGGAGGTAAGAAGACTGAAAATGACAAGACAGAAGAGAAGAACACAGAAGATGAAGAGAAAGAAGAAGACAGAAGACTGAAGAAGAAAATGGACAGTAGATGACCAGGGTTCTGAAGACCCCACTGGACATCAGGATAACTGGTGTTTCTTGTTAAGGTATGTATTTTAACATACTGGCAGAGGTTTTTTTGGCAATGAGCGGAATTGAATCGAGGTTTAAATTAGGTGGGATTAAAAAAATGCATGCAAATATGTAGAATGCATACTATGTAATTCTGCTGGGAGTCGTATGCATACAGCAGATGAAGAAAGGCCGTATGTTGCCAATTTCCTGCAATGACATGCACACAATCGCTTCAAATCCTTTCAGTCTTGGGAGGTAAAGCATCACCTCTCTCTGATCTGATAGAGACAATAGGGTGCAAAGGGGTTTCTGGACAAATGGAAACCCCCACGCACTTTGTCCTTGCTACATTTACTATGTTACTGTGTTACATTCAGAATAGAGAACAGAAGCAATTCTGGAGCGAACCGACAGGAAAGAAATAAAAAAATTCACATTGAGGCAAATAGAGCTTTCAATCCCTTGAATGCTAGCGTGGTCTCCAACACATTAATAACAGTTTAATTCTTGGAATTTAAATTTTTCCCACCTACGGTACAATTGGTATTCTCTAAAATCGCTCATCTTTTGCTTTCTGCATAAAGCCATATGTGGGTAAATACTGATGGAATCCATGAGGAGACTCTATAGTGCACACTGACTATGGGAAACCCTGAGGATACTTTTACCCAAAGACCTGATGATCTCCTTTCAATACCTCTTAATATAAATATATCTTTTGTTGGGATTATTTCACTTTAAGGATTTTTTTTTTAATGAAGCAATCTTCCCTTCGCGGCCCCACCACTGAAACTACTTTAAGCATGTCAGCAGTGTTAATGCAACCGAAAAGCATAGACTCCATGATGCTTATCAGTTGTGTGATTTACTAGCTCCTCCACTTTGAAACATCTCGCAAATCTGTGACTGTTCTCTGTCTACCTCGCACCACCCATATCGAGTCCACTCCAGATCACAGCTCTCTGCTGTGCTGTGCCTTGCCAACATCATAAATGTTGCCATTAAAATATTTGTTTTAATTCTGACCTCAGAGTCACAGCTAATAAACAAGAAAGGCAACGAGAAAATTGAAAAACAAACTAGATGCAGCTGTTGAAGTGGACGTTTCACAATTGTGTTTAAAGCATCCTTTAAAGCAGCATTTTACGACCTCCCCTATCTCATAAAAATAAACAGTCCACAGTATCAAGAAATGCACCGTATATCTACCCTCCTATTTTGTGAATAGGAGATCAGGGAACAAAAAACAACACATTATTTAAATAATCTGCAAATATTACCTTAGTAGAACTTGAGCTAGATCATCTAGAAAGTTCTGCCTTTCAGCATGCTTGGAGAATGCATATACCTTTGCAGTCCTCCTGCTCTGTCTTAGGGCTCAAAGGGATGACTTTTTGGCAGCACAACATTTTGCAACACAACTTTTTTGTAGCAATTAAAACAATATTGGTGAGTTTTTAGTATTACAATGTAGCAAGGTTTCCCCAGCATCCCGTTCTCTCAGTGTGAACAGAAGTGACAAAATTCAGGGGAAACACACCAATCTACAATAGTTGTGCAGTGTCAGTGAGATCCCATTGAAACCCATACTACAAATATGTAGCTGTCTTATCGCACTCTTAGAGGTAAGTTGCAGCATGTTCAATCTCTCTGTATGCGGCCTACGTCAAATACCCCATAGAACATAATGATTCCCATCTCATGCTTTTTCATGCATTACTCCAAGAATATTGCCTATGAGAAAGGGGCATTAAACAGTAGAGTACAGCCTCCTACCAATAATCGATGCAAAGGAAAAAGTGCTTCCCCAAGTCTGATGAAAAACAGCAAATGTAATGTATAAACCTTAACTAACCCTTAAAGGACCCATGACAGTCCTGGCACGTCATGGGTTGGACGTGAGATAAGGACCCATGACGTGCCAGGACTGTCATAGATGTCAGGGCTACAGGCGCGGCTGCATGCCATTCGGGGAACCCTGCTTCAGATAGCACAAAAAAGTGCTCCGTGGTCCTTAATTGCTGGCCGCAAGCACACGCTGCGGTCCTTAAGGGGTTAAAGAATCTGCAACGTTGTATCATAACAGACTCACATCTTGAAGGGCTTTTCCTTTTAAAGGGATAGTAATACTTCATTTTATCTTTATTTTATTTTGTAGGCATTAAAAACCATGAAGAACAATATAAGTCTTATCTCTTAAATCTTTATGGTTTGAGAGATATTCACAAGCAAAGTTTCCCCCTCCCGCCCCTTTTACCTAGTGTAAGCAATCTCTTCTCAGATGTGTAATGCAGTCCATAGACCAGAGATAACAGCAGGGGACAATCGTCTCACTATGAGAACAATGAAAGCCCTGCCCCCCTTGACAAGCTTTTCAGGTTTTTCCCTTATCTTAATTGAAGATTGTCCCTCTCTGCAATCTACCTGGGCACCTCCCTTCTGCTCTGGCTGAGCAGTGTTACATCAGTAAAAGGGGCGGGAGGGGGACACTTTGTCATTGAATTACTCTTGAACTACAACTCTGACAGAATTGAAATAACACTCTCCAAAGTCCAAATACTATGATGATTAATTAGAGCTGCTTTTATTATGAAACATTACTATCCCTTTAAAGGGATAGTAATACATCAATATAATTCCATTTAATAATGTAACTAGTAAAAAATGAAATAATTGCGCCGTGTTAGATCTCTCAGACCTTTATGGTTTGAGAGATATCAGATTACAAAGTTCCCCCTTCCCTCCCCTTGCACTGACATCAGCTTTCTATCTTACAGTTGGAGATCCCGGTCCGCAGATCATCCTGCGGCTCTTCAGCGGAGCATAAATTGCGGTCTTTAGAAAAAAATGCTTCATTTGAATGGTCTACATGAGTGCTTGCAGGCACACATTGTAGACCATTCAAATTAAGTATTTCTTTCTAAAGAGCGTGATTTTGGCTCTGCTGAAGAGCCGCAGGATGATCTACGGACCGGAATCTCCGTCTGTAAGATAGAAAGCTGACGTCAGTGCAAGGGGAGGGAAGGGGGAACTTTGTAATCTGATATCTCTCAAACCATAAAGGTCTGAGAGATTGAGAGATCGGACACGGTGCAATTAATTCATTTTTTTACTCGGTACATTATTAAATGGAATTATACTGATGTATTACTATCCTTTTAAGTAAAACAAAGACACTCCCAATGCTGGGAGAATCTTCAATTAAACATTATTAGTTCAAACTTTCATGAAGTGGTGGAGCTGTTACTCACATTCTATGGAAATTGCAGCTTGAGGTTCACCTTGACGATATACCATAGAATGCAACAGAAAAACTGTCTAGACACCAGGTGGCACTGCTAACAATTTAATATTAAAATGGATATGAAGTGTAATAACTATGGAAAATATAATATACCAACAGTGGGAGCATCCTTGTTTTACTCAGTAAGAAAAGCCCTATAGTGTATGTTTTTTTTATAATAAACGTGTACTGCTCCCTTAAATGTTATCAGTGTAATGTTACCTGCCTGTCTATAAAGCTTTCTATCAATGTGTTTACAATGGTGAATGTTGTCCTTTAATGTGTTCCTGTAATCAAACTGTAAGAATATTTCTATGGGTTTGAGCTTCCAGAGATTAGCAATGTTTTTACAGCTTTAAAGCTTGTTGGCCAAAATATGACTATTTCTCAGATTGTTCCCTGGGAAAAGGGTTTTAATTATATATTTATGATATTGTTCTTCTTTTTGGACATATATAAATGTTGCAGATCCTAACTGATTAAACTAGATTTAAAGAGCTTAGTAATATTTTTATAGGCGTTCTGTGAGGAATTTGCATTGTGCAATAACAAACTAAAATAATGTTTAAATATCATAAACTGGACTATAAAAAAAAGAAACTAAGCAATGTACACAGTGAATACTGATGTCATATTTTGCGAATAAATGTGTAGCAAGATCCCAATCATATAAATATAGCCTCTCCATAAAGGTGATGTACTAAGACGAACTGGACCAATTCTGTGCAAAACAAATGTACCATAAAGAACAGCCAAACTTGTTCTTTGATATAAGTGGGACCTTTAACCCCTTAAATGTTAGAGAGGTCTCCAGTACACTGGAGACTTCTCTAACATTTCACAGGTTAAAGGCCCCATTTAGTCAATGGAAATTTGGGACATTTTTATTTACTCCCCTATTGTATAGTTGGTTACCTCCAGAATGACTTAAATGCTTCATGGTGTATCGGCCTCCATATAACTTGTGTATTTTATTTCAATGTTATCCCACTGACACACACCCCCTTCTTCCTCTCTTACTGTCATACTCAGTCCACTGGACTTGCCGCTCCCTGATCTTGAACCAGGGACTTCAGGTTATGGAAGATGCTTCCATCCCTGCCACCAGAGGGCCTTTCATCTGTAGGCTATTCTGCAGCAGCAGCATCCTTTTTCCTCTTACTGACTTTCCTGGTGCCAGTTGGTTAATGGCTTCCAGCTACACCTTGTTTAGACACTATTTAAACCAGCCTGCCTGCCCTCCCAGTGCTCAGTTGTTAGCCCTGGTGATGAAGTCTCAGCTTCTTGCTTGTTTGATTCTCTGGTACACCTTGGCTTGTACCTTGACTTCGCTTGAATTCTGCTTGTCTTGACCTCGGCTTCTACCTAGAATTCACTTGAACTTTGCCTGCCTCGGACTATTGGCTTGTCTGGACTACTCAACAACTCCAGTATCTCTTCTTTTCCCAACTATCAGTGTACCTATCCTGGTCAGGCCCCTGGCTCAGCCAGGTGTGGGATATCTAGCTTTGCAGCTAGCACTCTGCTCCCTAGATTCCTCTACAGAGACTGTGAGCATTAGGTGCTTTATCAGCCTTTTGGACCACCATTGGGATCCAGTCTCTTGTATGCCTGACACTCAGGCAGGTCTCATTATAGAGCTCCTTTTAAATTGGACACCCTGAGCCAGGCTCAAAACATTCTCCATCCCAACATTAATACCCTTTGAATGCTACACAAGTCTCTAAAGCATTGTGAAGAAAAGCATTGGAGACTTCTCTTTCATTCAAGGGTTTAACTACCAGGGGAGGAAAAAACAGTTGTGAGGATCATAATCCATCTACATTATAATAAGCTGAGCACTGGTTATTAAGCAGCATCTGAATGCAGTGGTACATACACTGCTTTGTGATCCTCCTTGAGTCATCATATATCCTCACCATCTTAAAGGGAAGTTCACATACAAACGTGTGTGCACAAAATGACTTTCCCAAAGTAGGTGGCTATTTCTTCCTGTTGCTAAATTTTCCACTCATTGGAAATGTAAACAGTTTTCAAAGACAGGACTTCAGGGGTCACCTAATATTGGCAGAAGAATAATTCCTATTCTTAAGTGCAAGATGCGTCTACACACAATGAGGACTGAATCAGGCACTTGAGACATTAACCCTTTAAGAGGGGTATAAAAAAAAGATTTACACAACCACTACAGGGATGGTGCAGGTATCAGGGCCATAACTAGTATCTACTGGGCCCAGGGGAAACATTCAAGCTTTCATCCTTGAACTAACCAACACCTAAATATGCCTGAGGGCAAGAGGAATAGGCATGGTGACAGAAGCAGAATGGAAGAGTAGAGAGGAAGGTGAGAGTGGAAGATGGAAGGGACGGAAGGAGAGAGAAAGAATGGAAGGAAAAGAGGGGAGGGAGCGATTATGGCAAAAAAGGCAGAGGAGAGGTGAAAGAGGTTGGGAAATTGCATTCTGGAGAAAAACAATTGCACTACAGGGGACAAATCCACATTGATTTAAATTGCAAGCTAAACCCCTTGAATGTCAGAGGGGTCTACAATACATTCCTTCCCTAAGCATTGAAGAACACTCTAACATTCAAGGGGTTAAAGGCCCCATTCAATATATTTTTTTTTTATTTGTGCCCTATGGTACAGTTGGTTTCCTGCAGCATTTCTTCACTTCGACTTTATACATAAGACACCATGGTGATCTGAACGGCCTCCTTCAACCTGAACTAACCAAATGACTTAAAAAGCTAGGCCGCAGAATAGCTCAGAGTGGCTGCAGAGATCTATGATCCTACTCCTCACTCTGTTCTCTTGAAGCAGACCCTCACTTTCCCTGCTATTTATTTTTCTTAAACTCTGCTCCCTGCTGGAAAGCAACCAAAACCAAAAGCAGGGGAACTGTATGTGAGCATCTGCTGTGATGTGTGATGCATGCTGGGAGGTTTCTTCAGCTGTTAGAGTGTTGGAATACATACTGAAAACTGTGACAAGCACTCACCGAGAATGAACAACATGAAGTGTTTTCTTTTAAGGCATGTTGGCCTTTCATAGGTGCTATAAGTCATGTTTTTCGCTCCCATGTGCCATTACAGAGAGGAAATCCCCATATCCATATCAGACTGGTTCCAACCGCAGACAGCCCAGCTCCAAAATGTCAGGCATATCCAGTCAGCACAACAACAGATGTATGTTTCGACCTACGTGGGCTTTTTCGGGGTGGCCAAGCTGATTCCCTCTAGGCACATGGAGAGCAAGGACCTAAGGGGTGACTTGTAGCACCACAGAGAGGCCATCATGCCTTAGAACAAGACACTTTACTTGTTCGTGCTTGATGGGTGCTCATTACACTTGTTTGCTGTAGGTCTTCCTAAGGAGAAGGTTATCCCAGGCATGGGCCCTTGGTTCCATGTGCCTAGAGGGAGTCACCTGCACCACACCAATGATGCCCACATAGGTCAAAACCTACGTCTGTGGTTGTGCTGACTCCCGTGCAGAGAGGATATGCCTGCCAGTACAAGCTGGACTGCCTATGGGTGGGACCACTCTGATATGAAAATTTCCTCTCTGCAATGGCACATGGGTGTGAAAAACTTGACTTGTAGCACCACTGAGAGGCCACCATGCCTTAGAACAAGACACTTTATCTTGCTCTTGCTTGATGGGTGCTCATCTCACTTGTTTATTGTAGGTCTCCCTAAGTAGAAGGGTATCCCAGGCATGGGTCCTTGCTTCCAAGTGCCTAGAGGGAGTCAACTGCACCACACCAATGAGGCCCACAAAAGCAAAAACGTACATCTGTGATTTTGCTGTCTCTCTCGTGTGGAGCGGATTTGCCTGACGTTTCGGAGCTGGACTGTCTGTGGGCAGGACTAGTTTGATATGGATATGGAAACTGGGAGTGAAAAACATGACTTATAGCACCATTGAGAGGCCACCATACCTTAGAACAAGACACTTTATCTTGTTTGTGCTTGATGGGTGCTTGTCACACTTGTTTGTTGTAGGTGTTGGATGTCTGAATAAGACTGAATAAAGACTTAGAGAAAGTTTGAATCTGCTCCAACAGCTGAAAAGAACCCCCAGAACAAACTGAGTGTCACAGAGAAGGCTCACAACAGATCCATGTTCCTTCCCCTGGCACAAAGCCAGCAGGGGAGACAGGAAAAAAAATTAAATAGCAGGCAGTCAGCACAAGAAAGTAGGGGGAAATAACTATTAGAACTGCAAAGGAAAGGGGAAAAAAGGATTTTACCAGGTACTCCAGTAGCCTTGTTCAGAATAAAGTATTTAGGAATATGATTTAACCCTGCTGCATGCCAGAGGCATGTGCACCGCACTGTAAAGAAGTAAAGCAGGAGAAGTAATGGGAGCGGGGTGGGGGGTGGGGTGGAGGCCCAGAGATCATAGATCTTCTGTCTCCACTGAAACACACAGAAATATTTGACGGCACATAAGATCCATCCAGCGCATCTAGTCTGCCCATTTTTCCTACTGGAAAAACCTCAAACCTTATTTGGTCCCTGGTCTTGTCTTATATTCAGGACAGCCTTATGCCTATCCCATGCATGCTTAACTTCGCTCACTGTATTAACATCACCACTTCTGCTGGTAGGTTATTCAACGTATCTACCATCCTCTCAGTGAAGTAAAACTTTCTTAACTTACATCTAAGCCTCTGTCTCTCTCTAAATTTACACTATGATTTCTTGTCTTAACATTTCTACTATTTTGAAATTTACTTACCTCCTATACTTTGTCGAATCCCTTCATATCCCCTATCCTTTCTCTCCTCCAAGCTATACGTGTTCAGATCCTTTAGTCTATCCTGGTATTTTTTTAACCATTTTAGTAGCCCTACTCTGAATTCTCTCCAGAATATCTACATCCTTCTGGAGATGGGGTCTCCAGTACTGTACCCAATGCTTTATGTGAGATCTAACTAGAGATCAGTAGAGTGGCATGACCATTCCCTCTTTCTGCTACTAATGTAGCTAGGTATACAACCCGGCACCCTGCTTGCATTCTCAGCTGCTTTGTTATACTGCCTGCCAACCTTTAAGTCATCAGAAATAATTACTCCCAAATCCCTTTCTTCTATTATCTCCAAAAGCACAATATCCTTAATAATCTAGTCTGCCTCTGGATTTTTATATCCAAGGTATATTATTCTACATTTATCAACTGCAGCTGCCACACTTTTGTCCTGCAACAAACTTGGCCTAGCAGTACCACTCAGCTCAGATACTGCCAGTCAGACCGGGTTCTGCCCCCAACACTCCAAACACCATTCTGCTCCATTCAGTTTCCAAAAACTCTGAAGGAGGTAAAAAAAGCTCAAATTCAGGCCACAATATAATACACAAGCCCACTTGAGTTTTGTGTGACTTCAGTTTCACTTGGCTCGGTACTACCACTCAAGCTCCAATGTTCTACGCTATGCGCACAGGCTGCAGCTCTGCCCCTAGAGCCACTAGGCAATCACCTAGGGTGGATCAAATAGAACGCAGTAGGGCCATTTCTTTAGTAGGAAACCATTTGAGTATGCATAATTTTGAAAATAAAATAAAGATCATGATAATTGTAGAATTTGTGTTACTATTAAGGCACTGTTGATTTCTGAAAGCTCATTAACCCTTTAATTGCCAGATGGTTCTCCAAAGTATTGCAGGGCAAGGTAAAATAGATGTTGGTACAATACATTACTGCATACTTTATTTACAAAAGTGAGGTCTTGTAAGCAAACAAGAAAAATGTGTTATGGCAATAAAAAAAAAAAGTCTATTCTGTGTTTTCATATATCAAAAAAAGAATTTTGCAATATCACTGATTATTCCTCCCCGACAAAATCAAGTATAAAAAACAAAACAAAAAAAAACCTTTAAAATCAATATATAAGAAGGATCATTATTACCAAGAATAATAGCACTCATTAGACTAATACTCTAATTTACAGGCTTAAGGGAGTCCATAAAACCAGCAGAGAGAACATTACTAGGTTGTAACCCAAGAATACGATGAAAAGATCTGTCTGAGAGAGACCTCCTGTTCTCCCTGACAATGGCAAGACGGGCTTCTGCCTGTAATCATATGCTGCTTCTGGAGAGGTCTGTATTGGTATTTAATTCAGGCTAGTGAAGATGAGCTTTAACAGATCTACAGTAAACTATTATTGTATGAAAAGAAATATCTTGCTAAGAAATCAAGTATTGTTATAAGTTATCTTTAAAATGCATTGTTTTGTTTTTAAAAGTAATTTGAGTTATATAGCTGTATCAGGTATGCTAATTAAAGTACTGCCTACCTCCTGAAAGGGTTAAGTGAATGGAATGGTGGCGGTAGCATATGGCTAAAACAAGAAGTGTCTGCACAGTGATTCTTAATTAGCATAATCTATAAATATAAATAACTCAAAAACTAGTTTTCCAAATACAAAATGGCTAATACAACATACATGTGATTTTGAAAGCACTTTCAAAAGCTCCATAGACGTTTTCAAGTGATAGCAGGAAAACGCAAAAAGGAGAGAGAAGAAAAGGGAGGACGTCCATGTTGGATCTTTAAGCAACAATTAACCACTACCATAACAACCAGTGGTGGTATCCTCACAAAAGTTGTGACTGGGGAATTGCTTAAAAATCCTCAGCTATAAGCCATTGAAATCTCAGAAACAATTTCTCAAATGATCTTCCAGTATTTAATACTGGTGGTCAACTCCTCTTGATCATGTTCCCCCAAACAGCATAGACACATATATAAAATACAGACTAAGAGAGGTCAACTAATGGTGCTATATTGTTTGTTTCACACTTGTAAAATAAATATTTAAAAGCTTCATGTATGAAGGGTCAGAGAGGGACTACTCCCAAGGTACTCTGACATAAATTGCTTACAGAGATTTGTATTTAAATTTGTTGTTTTAATCTACTCCAACCTACACATTGATTAATGTATAGCAATTTGGATTGGTTTGTTTCACTTGTTTCTAATTGTTCATATGTATTATGGTGTCGTTGGTGTATCACCATGTGGTGGTGAGAGTTAATCCCTCACCACCATATAGCACTTTATGTATATGGTCCATTCAGCTTGCTCTTAAATGCACACATGTATTATGAATAGGTTACTTACATCATGGACACTTTAGAGTATTATTAGATGATGGTGGGGGTGGTCGTCCTCCACTTGTGGGAAACCGACTCATATTATCCAAGTATTATGGCTATTGTATCTATGCAGACATTTAGATCTTTACCATTAGAATAGATGGCCAGGTGGTTGCTGTTATAAGTAGGAGGTGGCTCATCCATGATGGTCAATTAGATGTGTTTGAAAAGTTTATACAAGAGGAAATTAGAGGAGAAATCTCTTTTGTCAGGCCAGTAGCTTTGAGAAAGCAGCATCTCAGAAGGATATGTAGGCTGTATGAAGAATGCAAAGGAGGAGCAATTCTGCACCACAGATGACACATACACATTTCTAAAATTCCCATTGAGTTCAATTAGGCTTTTAAGCCTTGAATGCTAGAAAGGTTATCAAAGTATTATTTCACACTATATGAGATCTTTTTAGCATTCAAAGGGATAAAATCTCTATTTTCAATGGGTATTTTGTGTGTCCAGAATTGCTCCTCTATTTCTTTGCGTATATGGCACTAAGTTACAGGAAAAGTTTAGTTGCACTGAAAGGCTGGCAAAAAGTCCTCTGGTAATAAATATTCTTCATCAAAGGTCTACAAAACGCATCATTAGGATCACACAATAACGGTTACTGGGCTCCAATGGTTATTATAGGGTTACAATTGCTGATATAAAGGGTATTTACAATGGTTCCTATATAACAGGGCTCGAATGGTCCCTATGCAGCGATTAAGAAACAGAAAGGTGTGGAACACATTCTGAAACAAGGTGCTGCTCACCTCTCTTGTCCTTAATGGGTTAAAGCATGACCTGTATATGGACCTTAAGGACAGTCTGGATAGCCCTGTTCTACACAAACATTCTTTATTACCCTGGTGTTTTCTTGGTATTTACTCGAGTAAAATCTGGAAAAGGAGGGAGACTGCCAATCTTGAGAGCTGTTTGCTACTCATTGAGCAGAAGGTAGGTGGCACAGGAAGTATCGAGTGTGGAGATTGTACAATAGAGGAACAGGCAGCTAGTCAAAATTAGAAATTACAAGGAAGGGTGCTTCGGTGTTTAATCATCCTAACATTTGCTACACTGAGCAATCATGTTACAGGTATAGGCACAGGCTTTCCCTTGCTGGAGAGGACTGCTGTTTCTAACATATGGAAGCACAGCTCCTCTAATGCTGATGGGATCCAGGCAGTGGTGGTGGTAGGTGATTCCATAATTAAGAAGATAGATAAGGTAATATGTCACCAGGATCACTACAATCAGACAGTTGGCTAGCATGGTACTTTTTGGTATCAGTGACAAAGTAAGTGGAGATGGAAGTTCATTAAGAATGATTTCAGGGACTTGGGTCATAATGCATGTTATAAAATACTCTCTCTACCACATGGCTACACCAGAAAGGCAAAGGGAGATTACAGAGATAAATTTGTGGCTAAAGACTGGAGCAGCACTGGGCTGTCTTTTACCTTGTATCAATCTTTAAAGTAGATTGGATTGTACCTTAGTAAAGGGGGCAACTATGCTAAGTAAAATAGGATTTTAGTCTTACCTGTTAAATCCTTTTCACTTAGTCCATACAGGTCACTGGTACTTATGGGAGGCGATTCGCCCCTTTAATAGGCAGGAACAATTATGCAAATGATTGCAGGGGGCGGAGCCTCCCCTCCTACTTAAGCCACCTTCAGGCCAGAGCCACTAGATTGATTTGAGACCCTAAAACTGACCCCAGGTAAGCAAGAAGAAAGACTCCTGTGAGCATGCCCCAAAGGTCTCCCACTGAATGCCACAGGAGAGCCAGGTCTGGTCCCTTGACAGGGTGGGAGACCAGTGACCTGTATGGACTAAGTGAAAAGGATTTAACAGGTAAGACTAAAATCCTATTTTCACTGTCGTCCAATACAGGTCACTGGTACTTCTGGGATGTACAAACATTGAGATGATCCAGAGGTGGGAATAAGGCAAGGACCAGAACAAGGCCCAAGTCATTAAAACTGCTATGAACCAGTTAATTACATAGCCCAAACTGTAAGTGTCAACGGACACCAATCAAGGGAACAATCCCTGAACTAACACAGCACACGGAACTAGAGCCAACTGGGCTCAACAGTAAGGAAGCACTAAGGATCACAGAGTGGAAGACCTACACAGGCAAAACTGCCTCCAGGACTTTCCTTCCAAAACTGGCATCAGCCGAGGCCAGCACATCAACACGGTAGTGCTTTGAAAAAGTGTGCACAGAGGACCAAGTAGCCGCTCTGCACAGTTGATCAGCGGAAGCCTGATTCTTGTAGGCCCAAGAGGCCCCAATAGATCTGGTGGAATGGGCAGTCACCCGGAAGGGAACATGCTTATTCCGCAACTTGTAGGCTTCACGGATAGTAGCCTTAATACAAGAGGCAATGGTAATTTTGGAGGCCGGTCTCCCTGCCCTAGGCCCCTCAGGAATGACGAATAGAGCATCAGACTTCCTGATAGACTCGGTGCGATGAACATAAAACTTAAGGCAACGCACCACATCCAACAAATGGAGATCTCGTTCCTTGTCAGATGAAGGATTAGGGCAGAAAGAGGGAACCACAATCTCCTGATTGATGTGAAACTCGGACACAACCTTGGGTAAGAATTCCTTGGTAGTGCGAAGCACAGCCTTATCCTTGTGGAACACCAGGTAAGGAGGTTTACAAGACAGAGCTTGTAACTCTGCTACCCGGCGAACTGAAACAATAGCCAAAAGGAAGGCCATCTTCCAAGTCAAGAGACGTAATGGAATGGAAGCCAAGGATTCAAACGGGGGTCGCTGGAGAACTCCCAGCACCAAATTGAGGTCCCACTGGGGAGCAGGACTCTTGAAGGCAGGTCGAACATGAGTCACACCTTGGAAGAAAACTTTCACATCAGGAAGGATAGCAATTCTTTCCTGGAAAAACACAGACAAGGCAGAAGTCTGAACTTTGAGGGAACTCAAACTGAGCCCCTTATCAACACCGTCCTGCAAGAAGGCCAGGACAGTGGGAAGATGAAAATCAAGGGAGAATTTCTTCTCAGAGCACCATGCCACGAAAGTTGACCATATGCGATGATAGATCTTGGAGGACACAGGCTTACGAGCACTGAGCATAGTTGACACCACAGAAGGAGAAAATCCTTTCTTTGCTAGAATCGAGGATTCAACCGCCATGCCATCAAATGGAGATATCCCTGAAGAAGTAGGTCCGGACGGGCAGGAAGTGGGAACAGATCCGCCACTGACATGGCCATCAACTCCGGATACCAGGACTGGCGAGGCCAGTTTGGAGCGATGAGGATAACAGGACAACGCTCCCGCTTCAGTTTCTGGATGACTCTGATCAATAGAGGAAGAGGAGGAAAGATGTAAGCCAGAGAAAAATCCTATGGGATCGATAAGGCATCCACTGCTAGAGCAAGGGAGTCCCTCCGCCGGGAGCAAAACACCGGAACCTTCCTGTTGTGTCTGGAGGCCATCAGGTCCACCTCCGGCATCCCCCACCTCTGGGTGAGCAAGTGAAACACCTCTGGATGAAGAGCCCATTCTCCGCTGTCGACGGTATGACGACTGAGGAAGTCCGCCATGACGTTGTCCACGCCTGGAATATGAACTGCAGAGATGACAGGCACGTGATCTTCTGCCCAAGACAAAATATCCTTGACCTCCAACCAGGCGGTGCCGCTTCTTGTGCCGCCTTGCCTGTTGATGTAAGCCACCGCAGTGGCGTTGTCGGATTCCACTCTGATCGGACGACCGGTCAGTTGAGATTCCCAGTGTCTCAGGGCAAGCCGGATGGCACGTAGTTCCAGAACATTGATGGAGAGAAGAGATTCCTCCAGACCCCATTTCCCCTGAGCACTGAAGCGACCCAACACAGCACCCCAGCCCCGAAGGCTGGCATCCGTTGTGATCGTGGTCCAACAAGGAACTTGAAAGGATCTCCCTTTCAGGAGATGGAAGAGATCCAACCACCAGTGCAGACTCGATTCCACATGAGGAGGTAGAGAGACTGACAGATGCTGATGATCTGGATGATTCTTGCACGTCTGGATCACAAATCTCTGAAGTTCCCTGGAGTGGGCCATGGCAAAAGGTACCGCTTCGATCGTGGAAATGAACTTCCCCACCAGGGACGTCAACTTCGTTACCGGCACTAAGTCCAGTTCCAGAATCCCCGCCACACGGATGGCTATCTGATGAGCCACATCCTCCGGCAGAAACACCATGCATTGGCGAGTGTCGAACAGGAGACCCTGGAACAGAAGCCTCTGAGATGGGACCAAGTCCGACTTGTCCAGATTCAGGATCCAGCCATGGCGGGTCAGAGTGTGTATACACCTCTGCAATTGCTGGTGAAGAAGCTCAGCCGAGGAAGCTTTGAGGAGGAGATCGTCCATGTAGGGGGTCACCCTGACCCCGTCCTGATGAAGCACAGCTATCAAGGAACCCAACACTCTCTGGAAGACCTGAGGAGCTGAAGTCAGCCCAAAGGGAAGAGCTGAAAACTGAAAGTGTCCCCTGTGGCAGGCAATCCTGAGATACCGCCTGCTCTCTGGATGAATAGGGATGTGAAGATAAGCATCCTGAAGGTCCAGGGAGGCAAGGAACTCCCCTGGAGACATAGCTGCAATCACAGAGCGCAGGGACTCCTGGCAGAAGTGGGAAGTCACCGCATAGGCATTGAGATCTTTGAGATCCAAAATAGGAAGAGCCCCTCCATCCTTTTTGGCCACCACAAACAGGTTGGAATAAAATCCTGAACCTGTGTCCTCCAGAGGAACCACTTCCAGGACCTCTTTGTCCAAGAGATCCTGAATAGCGTTGTCGAACAGACGTCTTTTTGTGGGTTCCTGAGAAGGACGAGTAAAATGGAACCGAAAAGGAGGAAGGGAGGAGAAAGGGATCCTGTATCCCTCTGACACCACCTGAAGAACCCATGGGTCTGCCACTGACTCCTCCCAAGTCTGGCGAAAGATGCGGAGACGTCCACCTACAGCCGGATGCGGACCCGGGTTCGGCGAGTCATGCCGAAGCAGTCTTGGAGGTCTTGGCCTTGGGGGCCACTTTGGGCTTCCAGGACTGTTTGGGCTTGGAGGAGGAGCGCGCAGCGGGAGGACCCGTTTGGGCCGAGGAGCGTGTCTCAGTCTGAAAGGAACGAAGGGACCGATTGCGTTTGGCTGGAAACTTTTTCTTAAAGACTGAGGGTAGAAGAGTACTTTTACCGCCAGTAGCCTCACTGATCATTTCTTTGAGTTCAGACCCAAATAGCAAATTCCCCTGAAAGGGCAAGGAAAGCAAGGCTTTCTTAGAGGCTGTATCAGCAGACCAAATTTTCAGCCAAAGGGCACGTCTAGCCACCACAGAAGCAGTGGAGGCCCTCGCCATCATGCGCACAGCATCAAAGGCAGCGTCAGCAACATAATTCTGAGCTTCAGTGATATTAGCAAGAAGCTGCAACTGTTCAGATACTGGTGCATCCTGGCGAACTGCGTCAGTCAGTCGTTCAGTCCAGGCCGCAATGGCTCTATTAACCCACGCCACTGCAAAGGTTGGACGCATGGCAGTGCCAATGGAGGCAAAAATAGACTTAAGAGAAAGTTCTAGCTTTTTATCCGTCCAATCCTGCAGGGCAGAGGCATCAGAGACAGCCAAAGCGGTAGACTTGGATAGCCTGGAAACAGGAGCATCCACCTTGGGGGGATGAACCCATTTTGCCAGCTCAGTCTCAGGAAAAGGGTACAGTTTAGCAAACTTTTTGGAGACAGAGGAGGATCTATCAGGATTCTTCCATGCCTCAGAGACTAGACGGGCAAGAGTAGGGTTAGTTGGAAAACAAACAACAGGCTTAGATGGTTTCTTTTGAAAAACGTCAGTAGGATCATAAGTGGATTCCTGAGTCAGAGGAAGGTTGAGCGTATTCAGTACAACTCTAATCAGACCCTCAGCCGAGACTTCAGGGTCACATTCATAAGGGTCCCCAATGGACCTGTTAGACTCAATAACAGTGCGTTCCTCAGCATCAGAATCCTGCAAGAGTTCTTCCTCAGAAGAATCAGACACATCAGGAGCACCCTGTGGCTTAGGCAGGGAGGTCCTGATTGTAGCGGGGGTCTGCCAGACCTGGAGAGCCCCCTGTACCTGAGAGGGAAAGAGTTGAAGAGTGGATCTGAGATCCCTAGTGGCAGTTTTAAACTCCCTCACCCAAGATGGCTCAATAGCATGGCTGGGAAGCCCAGGGTTGCTATCTTGACCAGTGCAGTTAGGGCATAGATCCCCCACATTATCACTAGATAGCCCAGAGTGACAAGAGGAGCAAAACGCCATGGGGGGGCAGACCCCCCCATCCTCCTTTGACTTGGGTCTAGCCCCTAGCTCCAGTGAAGTAGACATGCTCACAGCGTCAATATACCCCACTTTAAACTCTATCACCCAGAAAAAGTGTGGAAGATTAAAGTTTCACCCCAGAAATGCCTAATTTTGGACTTATCTGGCCAGCGAAGGGTTAATCTGTTGAGGGGAGAGAAGGCTCGGTCCCTGCGTAGTGTACTCGCTGAGGAAGAGCTCCACAAAATGGCGGCCGTCAGGATAGCCAATCAGAAACAAGCGCGAACCGGGCGCTCATGGGAAATGTAGTTTTCCCCATACAAGTACCCCAAACAGTGCCCGAAGCCCCCCTGAACACCCCACACTAATAAAACACACACCGGATCATAGAGCAAGAGCTTAGCATTAAAATGAGCCCTCTCTGGAGTTGCTGTGACAAGCGGTTCCAGAGATATGTCCTACACTGTGAAATCTCATACAGAGTAAAGGAGCCATAGCGTCTAAGCGGGAAAGCCACGCTTAAAGGCGCGGAACACCATTTTTAATAAAGTTTAACAAAACATTAAAAAGTGCCCAAACATACATAAAACACCTAACTAAACACCATTCAAGGCTCCAAACCCAGAGAATACCACAGAAATTGAATTAAAACATTGAATGCAAATAAAAACACCCTATGAGTGCTGGAGTGCAAAGCAAACTCCCAAATACAAGCCCAGCAAAGGGACACTGTGGGGACAAGTGGACCTTCAGCACTCAATGGGTGGCTCACCTTTCCTGCAGGACTTCTGTCTTCAGGTGACTATGATGAAGTGGGAATAGACCAGAGGTAAATTTCCCAGTAGGGAAGCTGCTTAACTCAAGCTGTTCCCTCTTCAGGGCATAAGGTCCACAGAAAATCCCTGGAAGCTGCACCAGCCACTTTAAAGAGGGCAATTCACAGCCATGGTCACCCTCCTAATGGTGGTATTCCATATTTGAATAAAAAAATAACAAAATACTAAGTTGAATGCATAGATGTTCTCTACCTGGTGTGCACAGCACCCAGCAACAAATCAATCTGGTGGCTCTGGCCTGAAGGTGGCTTAAGTAGGAGGGGAGGCTCCGCCCCCTGCAATCATTTGCATAATTGTTCCTGCCTATTAAAGGGGCGAATCGCCTCCCAGAAGTACCAGTGACCTGTATTGGACGACAGTGAAAGATGGATAGAGGGTTGGAGGAGACATTAAAATGAGGAAATGACAGATTGTGCTGTTTGGTAAACTGAGTAGAAGTGGAAATGGGATTAGAGGAGAGGATGGGCAAGTTCACCTAACAGAGAAGTGCATATGTTATAGCCTGATAAAATCAAATACATAGTTCAAAGAAGGAACTTACTCAGAATTGCAGTAACATAAAACGTATGCTGGCAAATGCTTATAGTCTGTCTGGTAAGATGGGGGAACGACAATGAAGTGCAATAAATGAGTAGTATGATCTTTTGGTATTACTGAAACATGGTTGGTATACACAGGACTTAGCAATCAATCTAGAGGGATATCCATTTTTTAATAAGAGATGAGGGGGCATGTCTGTTTGTAAAGCAAGCTTTAAAACCCAGAATAAGGAAAGATATTAATTCATAGTCCTGTGAAAAAGTTGAGGCCCTGTGGGTTGGCACACACATTGAAAACATACACAAAAAATAGTATTGCAACGCATCACCTAATATTCGGGATTTTGAAGACGATCAGCTACTACTAGAAATAGAAAAGGCTTCTCAGTTAGGAAATGTAATAGGATATTTTAACTACCCTAAAACTGACTAAAGGAAACTGACTTTTGACACACCAAAAGGAAATAATTTTCTAACTATGCTTAATGACAATTTTACATCCCAACTAGTATAGAAGCAAACTAGAAATGAGGCCTTGTGGGACATAGTGGTCTCAGACAATTCTGAAATCGTATACAATATTCGGGTACAGTAGTATTTTGGCAGCAGTTTACACCATTTAAGAAAGGAGCAGTATTGGCACCGAAACAAGCTGTAAACGAAGAAGCTGGAGACTATGCTTGGAGACGCAGACAGTGTCGGTGGAGGAAGGCAAGCAAGTTACTGAGTCTACACTGCTGTGAGGGACGCTGAGGAACATATGCATATCTTCCTTTGTGCAACAGATAGATACTGCACACACTGCCGCAGATGCTGGATTCTTGTTTGTTGCAGTGCAAATGAAAGTATTGTAATATTTCAGTAGTAAGGGTATAACTGTACCATCATTTTCCTTTACTTTCTGATTGAAAATACAAATGGGTGTGTACTACTTATAAATATCTGGCACATGATTATCCTCACTGAGGTACAGGTATATATATATTGGACTCACTGAGATACGGGGACATCTTTATGGGCAAGCTCATTATTAATGGTTCTATACTTGGTCTAATATATTATTGCTCTTTTTGGCTTCCTTTGTTTACATATTGATTATATTAATATGCAGATCACATATTTCCATCATACTGACAAGCATTTATATAAAAAAAAGAAAGCAGCTCAGAAAAAACCCTTCTAGGTGTAGTATTTAGGGATTCTCATTGGCCGTCACCTTCACCCAGTGCTCTTAAAAACTTTACTCACATAGGAAGAGACAATATAGAATCTTCTAGACTGCCTCCAAGTCACAGACACTCCTGGTATAAACCCCAGGATGGTTACTCACTTCCTCCTCCAAAGATACAGCACTCCAGGCTCTTGTTCCTCAGGAATAGAAGGCTAAATACTATCCCACAGAAGATATACCAAATTGCCAGTAAGGATACTACACCACCTACTTATGTAATAATTAAGGAAGAGTGGGAAGAGTAAAAAACACCACTACAGTGTAAAACATGGGTGAAAATCAAGCCTTAAAGTGATAGTAAGTGTTAAAATTTATTTTATTTTATATTGTAGCCATGAAAAAACATTAAAAACTATGTAAGTCTTATCTCTCAAACCTTTATGGTTTGAGAGAGATTCACAAGTAAAGTTTCCCCCTGAGTGACATCCGCGCTGTAGCTGACAGATTTGGGATCCGGTCTGCAGACTGGCTGCAGCTCTTCAGCAGAGCAGAGATCACGAGATATAAAAATAACTACCTAATTGGTATAGTCTACAAAGTGTTCCTGGTTTGCAAGCACACACTGTAGACCCTTCCAATGAAATTGTTATTTTTATATCTTGCGATCTCAGCTCTGCGGAAACAACCAGTGAGGGGGAAACTTTTCTTGCCAATATCTCTCAAACTATAAAGGTCTGAGAGATAAGACATATCATTTTTAATGTTTTTTTCATGGCTACAATATAAAATAAAATCTATTTTAAGTATTACTAACACTTTAACCCCTTCCCGACATGTATGTCCCGCAGAAACTGTCACTTGTACATCCCGGAAGTCCGGGTCCCCGCACGGATTACATTAGCAAAAAAAAAAAAAAAATTCCTAGCCGGGCATTAAGTGACGGTCACTGAGGGATTAATGAAAATATTTATTAAAATATAGTCAAAATATCAAACAATAAAATCAACAAATATAAAACATCCATATTATGCTCAACGCATTTCGTAACTACTGTAACTTCATTGCTCCCGATTAGTAGTAGTTACAAAACAAGCTGAGCTTTTTTTGGATGTTTTAGCTAATGATTTTATTGATAGATATTTTTATTATATTTTAATAAATATTTTCATTAAGGCCTGGTTTTCACCCATCTATTTACACCGTAATGGTGCTTATTTTACTCTCCCCACTCTTTCTCATTATATTATGACATCAATAGGAAATATAGTATCCTTATAGATGATGAAGGATAATATTTAGCCTCATATTCCTACAGAACAAGAGCCGGGAGTGCTGTATCTGTGGAGGAGGATGTGGGTAACCATCTTGGGGTCTAAACCGGGAGTGTCTTTGTGACTTAGAGGCAGTTTATCACCTCTTCTTATGTGAGTAAAGTTATTAAGAGCAATGGGTGATGGTGATGGCCAATGAGAATCCCTAAATACTACAAGTAGATGGTTGTATTCTGAGCTGCTGTCTTTCTTGTTGTTTTACAGTGCTGTGCGTTTGGGAACCCAGACCAATACTAGCTAGCTGCGGAGATCCTTCTCATCCTAATCAAGGACTCTATTGGACTGTATTTAATGTCTTTGTATTTTTTTTATTGTTTCCACTATTTTGTTTTTTTGTGTAGCGTTTTCTCAGTTATACTTTTAAGGATTGCTTGATTGCAACCCTCTAGAGGATTTACCATATTGTAGTATTGTATCTAGTACTTATATAGTCTATCATTTAGGTGATAGAATTTTAATCGTATCCAGTATATAGTAAATATTTATTTGCCGATTGGTTATTTTTAACTCAAATACTACACTTAGATGTCCTTTACTATTTTGTCAGTATTTCTCCCCCCACCCCCTCTCATTGTACTGTCATGCTATCCCTTTTTGTTTTATATGCTAAAGTTCTACAGACCTGAGATCTTCTAGAACCAGCTGCAGTGAGGATATAGACATTCTTTAATTACCATATTGTTACGACACCAATTAGAATTAGTCTATTTTTGTATATTGAACAAATTGTCTGGTCTAACTATACCTTAACCCCTTAAGGACGGCCGCACACGCACGGTGCGGTCACTTAAGGACCAGGGACCTTTTTTTTTTTTTTTTTTGGAATCCGATTTCGGACTCCCCGAACGGTGTGCAGCCGCACGGGGAGCCCGGAATTCCATGACGGTCCAGGACCATCATGGGTCCTTAAGGGTATATCAACCCATGATGTTAGAATTTTTATCAGTGGCGTAACTAGAAGCCACCGGGCCATGGTGCAGAAATTGTCCCGGGCCCCCCCTCCCCCATCTTCACATTGCCCCATGTCCATCTCCTACCTTCATCACCCGCTCCCGCGCGGTTCTCAGTTATGCAGAGCGCTGGGAGATGATGTCATCTCCCAGCGCTCTGCATTACTAGAGCACCGGGAGATCAGCTGAGCTGCTGCGGGTACAGGCTGCGGGCGAGTGGCGACGGGTTCGCAGGGGGCAACCGGGCCCCTTGGAGTGACGGGCCCGGTTGCAGGTGCGACCCCTGCGACCCCGATTGTTATGCCACTGTTTTTTATTTATTTTTCACAACAAGGGAACTAAGGTTGTAGAATTCTATGCCCTGGAAAGCTATGTTTACAGGTACTGTGGATGTTTCAAAAAAGTACTGATACCTTTCTAACTCAGAACGATGCTGAGAATTATGACAGATGGCTTCAAAGCACATAGAATGTTGATCCAGGGAAAAACATTCAACTTTAATATATATATATATATATATATATATATATATATATATATATATATATATATACACATTTTTTTTTTCTTTTCTACCAATTTGCAGTTTACTTGGAAATTGCTTCAACAGGGGTTTTTGTGCCTTCTTCTGGATAAAAAAGGGTGATATGGCACAGGCTAAACTTCTTGGACTCATGTTTTTTTTCAGTTTCATCAACTATGTTACTATGCATTTCCATTTTTTCTCTACTATATAGAAGGATAATGAATATGTCACTGAACTTTTCCCCACACAGAGGCCTCTAAGACAAAATATTTCAAAATCATTATACAATATTAGGCAGTTAGTATTTATTTGCTATTACCTTTGTTAGTACAAACAATTACATTTTTTCCAATAATATAAGCATGCTTTTGGACACATATATGGAATTCCACTGAACATACATAACAACCAAAGTATCTGAAATAATCATTTAGTAGAAAAATGACTGCAATGAGTGAGATGCAATACAAACCAACAAACTTATTAATGCACAGAATGAATGAGATTTCCTTGCACTGACACTCAGTGAAAACACATGAGATCTCTTTCTCACAGGACCTCATTCTAGATCTTGCCAAACCACATAAGGGCACTAGTCACGGAGTTCTGGCCATGAAAAGGCCAGGGCACTGCTGAGTCATGGGAAAAAAGGATACCAAACTATAAATAAGCTGGGGTAAACATTTTAGTGTAAAAAACCCCAAGTAGTGTTGAAAGTTGTATCTGTATTTTATCAAGCTGCAATACATACACATTTCATGTTAAGTCTGTTATGAAAGCTAGAATTATAGTAAGTATAGGTTTTGCTTATGTTCTAGTTTATCAAGGCTATTACTAACCCAAAGTCAGTTTAAACAAAGGAATTGAAAAGCACTCACCATTCAGTAAAATAGTTTCTACTTTGTTTGGCAGGGAAAACAGGCATGTAGCACACATAAGGTCTGCCCTATGTTTAAAGGAATATTCGGTGTTTCAATGAAATATATGCACACACATATATACATACAATGGTTCAAGCACTGGCATTAAACAGGACATTTTTTCAACAATTTTACTGGTATAAGGTAGGACCACTTATGAGTACACACATGTTGAGTGCCAATACTTGAACCAATGTATACATATTGATAGACGCCAAGGTCTGTCCAACGTGTAATGTGCTTTCTTATATACTTATATACACACACACACATATATATATATATATATATATATATATATATATATATACAGGGCTTATAATTTTAAGTCCTTTGCTACTAGCCAGACTTGAAAAGTTACTCGCCACTGCAAGCCATAACATACCCACCAGGGCTGAATTTCTACTCACCAGAGCTAAATTTTCACTCGCCATTGGCTAGTGGCGAGTGGAAATTTTGAGCCCTGAATATATATATATATATATATATATATATATATATATATATATATATATATATATATATATATATACACACTCTTTCTCTTTATAAATGTTCACTATATCACAAAAATTAGACAAGGCTACAGAAAAATCAACTGAATGATATGTTCCAAGGAAACACAGGTTATACCTGTAAGTGAGATTGACAGACTGATAGAAATCACACTCATTGGATTTTATAAATGTAACAAAAGCTGAATCTATTCTCTAAGTGGCAAAAATAAGTGTAGCAACATTTCATTCTTATGTTTAGACATCCCTTCTAACAGCGGAGGTGATCAGAACAATGTTCTATTGTGTTTAGAAAGTAGTTAGATCTACCAATTAGATTCATTGTGTGTTGTCAATCCAGAACAGCTTCACCTCTCGCTGACCATCTGACCACAGAATTAAGCTGGTCCCTTTCTGTAACACTGTGACTGTAAGGAACCAAATGTGAGATCCCGTGAAAAAGGAGGCCCCCATCGAATGCTGGGTTCATCCATGCATTAAAATGCCCCTGTAAGCAGGAGAGAGCAACACAGACAACATGCACAAGAATGCAGAAATACAGAACATGCAAAATTCAAGGAAGAGAGCAAGTCAGGTATGAGAGAGAGTGCATGTGAGAGAGAGAGGAAGAGCACATGCAAGACAAAACAATCAAAATTATAGAGAATGAAAGAAAGCAGCAAGACAGAACATACAAGGGAAAGGAAGAACACATTGAAAAGAGAGCATGAAAGACAGAAGACACAAAAGAGTGAGCACATGTAAAGAGTAAGCATGAAAGTGTATGCAAGATATAGCTCACACAAGAGAAAAACAGAAAAACTGAGGGTCACTGCAAGACTGCAATAGCAAGTGCAAATGAGAAACTGAGAGACGCAAGAGAGCAAAAGAACTCCAGAAAGACTGAACTTGCCAATGCAAGACAGGACTGATGCTCTGGTGGTGGGTGTGTAATACTATGTATGGTACATAGCCTGGGAATGTCAGGCCGTATATGTACAAGTACTGTGCAAAAGCCTTATGCTGTAAAGTAAGAATGCTTTAAAAAATAAACAGGTTAATAATTTATTTTTATCAATTAACAAAATGATAGTGAGCAAACAGAAAAGAAATCTAAATTAATCTAAATTAAATCAATATTTGGTGTGACCACCCTTTGCCTGCAAACCAGCATCAATTCTTCTTTTTGTATGCATATAGTGAGGTGTATGATTAAACAATTGTACAGGTTCTAATGATCATCAATTTAATATGTAGGTTGAAGCATAATCATTAACTGGAACAAAATCAGCTGTGTAGGAGGAATAAAACTGGGTGAGGAACAGTCAAACTCAACTAACAAGGTTGCTGAAGACAATTTAATGTCAAAAGTCATACACCATGGCAAGACTGTGCACAGCAACAAGACACAAAGTAGCTATACTGCATCAGCAAGGTCTCTCCCAGGAAGAAATTTCAAGGCAGACAGGGGTTTCCAGATGAGCTGTCTAAGCTCTTTTGAAGAAGCACAAAGAAACAAGCAACATTGAGGACCATAGATGCAGTGGTCGGACAAGGAAACTTAGTGTAGCAGATGAAAGACACATCATGCTTACTTCCTTTCAAAATCGGAAGATGTCCAGCAGTGCCATCAGCTCAGAATTGGCAGAAAACAGTGGGATACTGGTACACCCATCTACTGTCTGGTGAAGTATGGTCAGAAGCGGTCTTCTTGGAAGACTTGCGGCTAAAAAGCCATAAATCTTACGTGGAAACAAGGCCAAGTGACTCAACTATGCACAAAAACACAGGAACTGGGGTGCAGAAAAATGGCAGCAGGTGCTCTGGACTGATGAATCAAAATTGGAAATATTTGAATGTAGCAGAAGGCAGTTTGCTCACTGAAGGGCTGGAAAGTGGTACAAGAATGAGTGTCTGCAGGCAACAGTGAAGCATGGTGGCGGTTCCTTGAAAGTTTGGGGCTGCATTTCTGCAAATGGAATTGGGGATTTGGTCAAAATTAATGGTCTGCTCAATGCTGATAAGTACAGGCAGATACTTATCCATCATGCAGTACCATCAGGGAGGCATCTGATTGGCCCCAAATTTATTCTGCAGCATGACAACCCCGAACATACACCCAAAGTCATTAAGAAGTACCTTCAGCGTAAAGAAGAACAAGGAGTCCTTGAAGTGATGGTATGGCTCCCACATAGCCCTTCTCCAAGATGTTTGGAACAACTTACATGGCAACTTCCTTAACAAACTGTATGCAAGTGTACCTAGAAGAATTGATGCTGTTTTGAAGGCAAAGGGTGGTTACACCAAATATTGATTTGATTTAGATTATTCTGTTCACTCACTATCATGTTGTTAATTGATAAAAATAAACTATTAAGATGTCTATTTTTGAAAGCATTCTTTCTGTACAGCATTTTTCACACCTACTAAGACTTTTACACAGTACTGTATATGTAGTCATCCAAATAAATTTTAAACCACGATGTGGCTCATAGGCCAAAATATTGCCAGCCCCAAGAGGTGTGTTGGTTTTTAATAATAAAAGCTTATAGGCTCCCTAAATAGGTTTGCCAACTCATCCTTTTAATATAAGCCACTTATGAAACCAGTGCAGCCCTAGAGTGGGAGTGGATATCAGCTGTGTATGCCAGCAACTTCTATCATCTTTATCAGATCAAGGCAACTGTAGTCCAACAACAGCTAGGGAGCCAAAAGTTGTCCACCCCGCTCTAAAACTGCAAGGTTTTCAATGTAGCTCTGAGGTATGCATCATTCATAAGT
This sequence comes from Rhinophrynus dorsalis, assembly GCA_037306005.1. Lineage (NCBI taxonomy): Eukaryota > Metazoa > Chordata > Amphibia > Anura > Rhinophrynidae > Rhinophrynus > Rhinophrynus dorsalis. The sequence goes on from CM074719.1 coordinate 318,302,263, forward strand.
GGCATGAATTAAAGAGATGAGGTGTCATTCCTTAGTGAATGTATTTATATTATAACAAGGATTATTTTGCATTGTATTGCAGTGTTTATAGGTATATGTATATATTTATAACTGTAGTGAATTTAATCTACTAGCATTCCATACATTTGCTGCAAATAACCTTTTTGCCATTGGGTTAATATTTTATTTCCAAATTATGTGTATGGAATACCAATGAGGACATTGAACAGTTTACCAAACACTGCCCCCTGGAGACTGCATTTGAAAGCATCAATGGTCATTTGTGACACGTTACTAAAAAACACAAAAAAAATTCAGATAACTGCTAGGGATTTTATTTTATAAGGCCATTTCATGTGGGTGACTTTAACACAGCGATGGTGCATTGGTGATATCGCCAGTGGTGAAATATACAACGCTGGACTATGGTAATTACATAAAGTCCAGCAAGTTGTATTTTTACTATGTACACACAGGAATGTAGGAAAGATGAAGCAAGAAAGGTATGTATGATTACCCCATTCAGACAGACAGTTGTGATGCTCAGGGTAACCTCCAGTGAAAGGCTAACCCAGACTTACATGGGCTGGCCATGAAACACACCCTCATATGTACAGACTGGCAGTGAAACACAGGAGAAAGGTGAGTTTACAACATAGGAGAGAACTGTAGCAGGGGGCTGCTATAGTTTTGTCACTTGTGTGAAAGAGTCCAGAGATGGGAGTGCTCAAATGTAAGGCCTCCAGCTGTTGGGAACCACAACTCCCAACTAGTGAACAGCTGCTTGGGGATAATGAGAGTTGAAGTCCCCAACAGCTTGAGGCAACATTTGACTACTCCTGCTATGAGAAACACACACTAACAATTAAAAGATAGTAGTATTCACTATCCAACAGTTACAAGTGCAAATAGCTTTACATGTATAGATTAGCAGGTTTTTCAGAGGTCTGGATAACAGTGTGCTCTTAACAGGAGACACATTTCTGTTTTATACATTAAGCTCTTGCAACATTCATGACGTAATCTTCCCTTCTGCATAATACTAGTGTGCTCTGGATTATAACTCTTCATTTAATCAGGCATATTATGGTTGTTCCCATGAGGCACTAGAAGATAACCGGTTTTACAGTTTATATTCTTAAATTGAGATTCTCCCTTTCAATATTACTTTTAAAAAAAATGAGTGTTTTAACATTCATATGGCTTGTAAAAACACCATTTTTTTAAAGTGACAGTCCACTTCTTTTTCTGCTTTACACATTATGTGCTTAATATACAAATTCAGATTGCCTATACTAAAAAAAAACACAAAAAAAAACAACACACATTATATATATTTTTTTTTTTTTTACACTTTTATGTCACTGACATTGAGATTCTTGAATTTGTGTTTCCACAGAGCTGTCAGTCAGAAACTGTGAAAACAGGGATTGTGATAAAATATTACACTACTAGTTGAAGAGCCCGTGTACATGGGCCACAGTGGCACCCAGCAACGGCCGCAGTGCAGTCATGCACAGTAGAGACTGCCAGCTCCGTGGCTGACACAGAACGGGGCGCTCCAAATTCAGACCGTAGTCCTCTCTGCGCAGACTACGGTCTGAATTCAGAGCCCAGCTCCGTTATCAGCCGCAGCACGGACAGTCTGTAGTGATCATGACTGCAGCACGTGCAGCCATCTCTACTGTGCATGACGCCTTCTCACAAACACACATTTAGCGAATTATTATATAGCATCCTTGCAGCAGAACGGCCTGCCTCCACAACAGCAAACACAGCTCGATGGACTACAGGGATAGTGCAATATAGCATTATCCCTGTTTTCGTAGTCCTTGACAGAAAGCTCTCTGGACACAGAAACTCAGTGAAGGAACATAAAAGTGTAAAAGAGATGGAAATAATTATTAATTATAGGCAACTTTACATATGATGCACATATAAAATATACATATAAAATATGTAGTCAAAATAGAGGATGACTGTCACGTTAAAGCAACAGTAATGTTTTGTGTTAATTACATTTGTTCTGTTTAAAAGCTTTTTTCCTTAAAGGATTTATTATCATGTTTTACTCATAGGAGACTGGCCTTGGGCTGTGCTCCTCCATTTAAATGAGCAGAAAACTGACACCATTAGCTGGCAATGGGGCTGGATGCAACCCAGAAGTATGTGGCTCACAGTCACATACTTTGCAAAGTTACACAAGCAGCCAGAAAGACCGCTAGGGTTGAGATAGATAGCCAATCCATAGCAGTCTATGGGGACTGCCAAGCTTGTGCCATGGAGTCTTTTTTGAGATCAAAAGGAAAGTTCCAGAGTTATTCAAACTCATTCCACTGGGCAAACAATAAAGACCCAGCTTCCTTTATCAGTCTGCTCCCAGAGGAGCAGAGCTGCCATTAGGGCACTATACTACATGACAGTTGTCTTTTAAAGTGGATTTGTCACCTTGAATTATATTTGAATATTTTAAAACGTGTACTGTGTTATGTGAGTCAAAAGACCATCAGATGCACAGATTAGGAGATATTGCTATTTTTATTTGGAAAGAAATTTCTTTCACAGCATCATATGCTAATTAAGACCTGTGCTGCACTGAGAAAAAAATGCCTTTGGACACCAGGTGGCAGTATTGCTAAAAGTTTAAAAGAAAACTTTAATAACTTTAACTTTAATAACTTTTCAATAAAGTTTCCCTGTGTTTTTTTTCATTAGGGTTAAACTGCTGCATCTTCAGTGGGATTCCTTTGTTGAGACATATATTTCTAGGTTCTCTTTGGGCCATATTTAATAAGCTAAAGAGATGCAATTCTGGAACAAACAAACTACGCTGTAAGAGACAAATAAAAATTCTACCAACTCAGACAGATTTAAATGGGGCTTAAACCCCATGAATACTACAAAGAAGCAAAGTGTTAGATAAATTTTGAGCATTCAATGTATTAACCCCTTGTGGGCCAGATGGTGTGCAATGCATTGCAAAGCAAGGAGTTGCATAGCTGTCTGGTCCTCCCCAATTGTGTAGTTGGTTTGCACCAGAATTGTACGTCTTTAGCCAAAGAGTGCTGTATAATTTATAGGTATCAATGCAATCCCACTGAAAATGCTGCCATTTGACCCTCATGAAAAACCATGGTAAACAAACTAATGTTTACAACTTTGAGGTTTCCCCAAACTGTAACATTATCTCGTTGATGAATACGTTTCCTAATTAATGTCACTGTCCATTCCAGTCAGTTAAGTGACCACAAAACAGTGACCACAAAGGATTCCTTATCACAGTGCATGACTTTTAGGTGTTGCTAAAATTTTAATGAAAAGAACTCTTTCATCTATTAACAGGTTGGAGCTCCACTAGCTACAAGTCTGAGGAGTAGATTAACAACTCCTTATTGTTTTCTAATCTTGTAAGGTGTTTAGGTGCCTGTGACCCGTGTCTCTCAGCTGAGTGGGCTCACCCTGAAGGTTATATCAGTGAAACAACCTGCAACTATGGTAACTCTTGCACGAGTCAGTGAATTCATAATCTCTGATTATGGGGACTGTGAACAGTTTAGATGTTCCCCATAGCAATGGATAATTCCAGGACAATTTAAAAGTATTAATGATGCAGACTGATGAGTAAATACTGGTAAATAGTGTCTATTCATAAGCTTAGGGCAACCATGCAAAGCAGGTCCAACTTGTTTTAAAACAATGTTTAATAGCTTCCTGCCTCAGTCACCCATTTTTAGATCCGCACTTGTATCTGTTCTTTGTTTTTTTCGGGTCTGTTGATCCACATATCAAAATAATTTTTTGGTAAATACACAGCAAAAAGCAAAATTAAATACTTAATTCTAGATTAGCCATTTATCAACACATGAAGGTCAATGATTATCAGTGTGTCCTATGGAATCCCATAACAATTACAGACACCAGGAAAAAGTAGACAAGCTATACTATTTTAAAAAGAAGACAACCCACAGTAACAAATGTAGGTAACTTGCCTTTCTACCCCAGGCTGGTGTACACAAATACTTCCAGAGCACAGAGATACAGGTGTTTTTTACATTTCCCCCCACATCAATGGGTACTAATATCTTTGAAAACCATGGAATTTCCTAGTGTATTCAGTAGCTACTTCCTGTCCGAGAACAATGATACCCCATTAGTATGAATTAATGTACTGTGGGGGGTGCCAGGGGCTCAAAACAACATCAACTGTTGATTTTCTTAATGTATGAAATTCCTGCACTAAAATGGTTGTAGGAAACACAGCCATGAAGAAAAAGTAGTCAAGGCTTATAATTTTTCAAAAGCAAACAACCCTCCACATCATAGGCTGGTATAAACTAGAACAAAGCTATATGGGAAAAACAGGGCTTTTTTTTTTCACATAGCCCTATTTTGAAATTTGTTAAAATACTTGAAAAACAGAATTCACTATTGTATTATCCACCTACTTATAGTCTGAGAAAAATGGTACCTTATTAGTATCAACTGAGACACTATATGGCATTCTAGAAGGAGAAAACCATGTATACCCGTTGTTGTGTTTTTTTGAGGGGGGGTTACATTTTTCAAATATGAATAAATATGCTCTTTTGCTGGGTGATATACTGACCACCCATCATAAGCATTTGTTTTAATAGTAACCCTCTTCTAAAAGAAGAGCCTTCCCTATACCCATTTTTGTGGGGTTGTACATGTGTGTGCATGCATAAAAGTGCATGCATGTACAGGAGTGTGTGCATGTAAATGTGAACAAGAGAATGTATATATTTGTGCATGGGCGAACGTGCAAGCATCTGTGTGTGTGTGAAATCAGGGTACCACCCCTCTACCTGTTCATAAAACAATTACTTTAAAATCATGGGTATAATATGCACAATTTATGTGAAGTGGTGGGTGCGTATTATACAGAAGGAAAAAAAAAAATATATATATATTTATTTCTGTTCACCCCAACTCCGTCTGCTCTCAGCAGCTTCCCTACTTTCCACTCACCCCCTCCGAAGTCCTCTGTGACAGCTGCACAGCAGGTGGCATGCTTACATTTGCCACCCACGTCCAGCAATGCCCTGTGAGGACCTTTCAATTTAATCCAATGGTGATGCCCTTTGAGGACCTCAAGGTCCTCGCAGGGGAACACCATAGATTTAATGCATAGAGCTCTGTGCATTGGATCTACAGTATTGCCCTTACGAGGACCATGATGTCCCCAATGGGCTTTACCATTGGCTTAAATTGAAAGGTCCTCACAGGACATTGCTGGAAGCGGGTGGCATGCCGCCTGCTGTAAAACTGTCACAGAGGATTCAGGAGGGGGTGAGTGGAAGGAAGGGAAACCGCTGAGAGAGTGGATTGCTATGGGTGGAGGGAGGTAATCTGACAACCCTAATTTTTAGGCACTATTGTTTTCCCCTGAAATCTTGGGCATAATTTACACCTGTGTATTATACCTGACAGTTTACAGTACAGCATGATGGGGGATCTCTACATCACCCAGCATGTACATTATTCCCTCTGAGTGCTGGAGGGTAAGCAATGCATTGTGAAGGAATGCACTGTTCACCTCCTTGGTAATCAAACGGTTAAAGAGTACCCTTGAAGTGGGGACTTTCCTCTATCATAAAAGGGCAGCTTATTTTTTATTTGTATTTTGTTTATGTCAGTTGATCTGTAATCACCTGATTTGTACTTCCCTTGTCTGAAAGTGGGATTTCCTCTCTTTCAAACAAGGGTAGTCCCATATATGCAAGGGGTAAGATCAGAGGTCTTTAAGAGCTAATTCTTCCCCTGCCATACTGTATTATAAAGTTGTGTGATTGATTACCTTACATTAAAATATATAAATGTACCCCCATTTGAAAGAAGGGATTTCTCTCTTTCAAACGAGGGTCCTGTGACCTGATTTGGAGCAAGATGGATGAAAACTAGACTCTTAACCCCTTCAGGACCCACGGTGCACATATATGTCATGGGAAAAATATACGTATATGTACATCATGTAATTCACGGGTCCCTGCGCAGCTGCATGCTGTTCGGGGACCCGTGATTCCATTTCCAGAAATAAAAAAGGCCCCGTGGACCTAAAGTGCCAGCCGAGTGGCTGGTCCTTAAGGGATTAAAGAGACTCCCCTGCTCAGTTCCATAAAAAATTGTACCTAGTGGCCCAGTGTAGGGTGACACATCCTGTATAATAATGTGCTAGGATGTTTGTCAGAAACCGTCATGCGCAGTAGAGACTGAACGAACGCACAGAATGCTGGGAGTTCTGTGCTTTCGGACAGTCTCTACAGTGCATGATTGCGTCGGCGGCAGGACGCAGAGCAGGACCGGCCTCTTAACATCACTCAGACCTTGGCCCGTGTACACGGGCTTTTACACTAGTAAATGATATAATCACATAGGGCTCCTATCGAGGACATCATTAATGAGAGACCATACCAAGGACTGTAGACTTCCAGATAGGTAACTCGCAGCCCCTGGTATTAACCCCTTCCCTACCACTGTATAGAGGATGCGGCTGTCCACGTCCTCAGCAGTTTTGAGATATCTGCTGAGGACGTGGATAAAAATATCCTTAGGAACAAAGTGGTTAAATGGGCCTGTCACTTAATTGTATATTGTGACATACATGTTTCTGTATTCACCTCCCTTTGTCTTTTCTGGTTATTTCTCCTTTTCCCGCCTGTATTCCCCCCCCCCATCCTCTCCCCAGCTCTTCCTTTTATTTGTCTTTGGAAAAATTTCAATAAATGTCAAGTTATAAAAAAAATGGGCCTGTCACCTTGAATTAAACTTTGCATATTTGAAAACGTATTAAAAACTGCCTATTTCATGTTTGCCAAATGATAAGCGGATATATATGTTTAAGAGATCCTAATACTTGTATATTCTGTGTGGCTCTATGGTTAAGTCTGAGTGCAGTACTGCTTATTTATGCTAATGACACTCTTGGGTGCAGTGTCATAAACTAAATAAGCTCTGTGTTGCAATGACAGACCTTCTCTCTTTTAAGAAACAGAAGTATCAATATCTCCTAATCTGTACATCTGCTGGACATTTGGCCAACAGGATACATAGGCAGTTTTGATATATGCAACTTAAATTTAAGGTGACAGGTCCACTTTGTTACTGGTACCAAGTATCATTCTCCTAAATTTGATGCTAAAAGAGATTGCACAATGGGCGTATGACACCAGTCCTAACGAGCTGTTTGCATACCCTTGCAGGCTCATGAGCATTGTTGACTATCTCTGATCTTTACTTTTGCATATGTAAATTGCTCTTGGGGTTGGCCACCTTAAGAGTAATGAGGGGGATCCAGACGTGGACCTCTTGATCACAGGTGCCTAGACAGATCAGCTGCACCTCTCCAACAAGGCCCAATAAGGCCAAAACTTGCGCCCGTGGTTGGTTGCTTCTCTCTTCGAATTGTCTGGCATTTCGTAGCTGGACTGTCATTTGAGCATGACCAGTATGATATGCGTCAATATTTCTTCTCTGTGTATGGCACTTGTGAGCTAAAAGAGATTGCTCTCTGCATACTCTTGAAGGTTCATGAGCCTAGCTGAGCATCGATGACCTATACTTTTGCACATAATAAATTTATTGGAAATACAGAGTTAACCTTTTGTGTGCTAGAGGTGTCCAATGAATGACAAAGCCAAGCCTTGGAGACTTCTCTAGAATCCAAGAGGTTAAATAAATGTTTGTTGGTTGGGTGTTCCACACACATTTCATTTGAAACAAAGAGAGTTCTGCCACTTTAAAAAGTTTGAAAACAACTGCATTAGGTAAAAACTTGAAACCATAAGCATCCCACTGGAAAATTACTAATGATAACCTCAGAGGGGAATTTACTATATAACTCATTGGCTGATTTTGTCCAGCTTCTGCTTAGGAACGTGACAAATATCTGATTATTGTGTAGACATACTAATAAACTCCTGTGGCTTTAATCCTTTTAGTGCCAGAGTAATATGAAGCACTGGCACTCAGGGTTAATGAACTTTGTACTCATACGGAGGCTGATGTACTAAGAACTAGAGTGATTCGGGAGCAAAACCAACTGAACCACAGGGTACAAATTAACATTTCCCAGTGATATAACGGAGACTTTTAAAGGGATAGTAATGTTTCATAATAAAAGCAGCTCTAATTAATCATCATAGTATTTGGACTTTGGAGAGTGTTATTTCAATTCTGTCAGAGTTATAGTTCAGGAGTAATTCAATGACAAAGTGTCCCCCTCCCGCCCCTTTTACTGATGTAACACTCCTCAGCCAAAGCAGAAGGGAGATGCCCAGGTAGATTGCAGAGAGGGACAATCTTCAATTAAGATAAGGGAAAAACCTGAAAAGCTTGTCAAGGGGGGCAGGGCTTTCATTGTTTTCATATAAAGAAGATTGTCCCCTGCTTTTATCTGTCCAGTCTATGGACTGCATTCCACATCTGAGAAGAGATGGCTTACACTAGGTAAAAGGGGCAGGAGGGGAAACTTTGCTTGTGAATATCTATTAAACCATAAAGGTTTGAGAGATAAGACTTATATCATTTTTCATGTTTTTTAATGCCTACAAAATAAAATAAAGTTAAAATAAAATATTACTATCCCTTTAACCTCTCGAATGCAAGAGAGGTATCCACTAAGTTTTAAGTCAGTATTTTGAAGGCCTCTGTGGCATTCAAGGGTTTAAAGGCCCCATTTAAATATATTTATTTTCATTTGTCCCCTAAGATGCAATGTGTTTGTTCCAAAATTACTACAGTTATTTTAGTACATCATCCTCACTGTATTTTATTGCTGTTGTATAAAATGCATTGCGTACCCCTTTGTCACTTCAAGGGTTAATAAACCTGCAATTTGACCGATTACACTAAAATAAATTAAGGGAGATTCACTAAGTGGTGATAAAGTGGAGATCACTTCTCCAGTGATATCACTTCTCCACTTCCTATGTTATTCTATGGAGCCTATTCACTAAGATATCTAAAGCTGAAGAAATCTTAGTGAATAGGCTCCATAGAACAACATATGCCTTATCACGCCTTAGCGAATCTCGTCCATTGTCTCTCCAATCAAAATGTACATCCGCTGGGCCAATTTGTACCACAGGACCCCAGCACTGAATACATTTTAAAGGGGATGTTTACCCCCTTCACAAATTTACAAATTTGCTTAAATATTTTCCTTAGCAATGATATCTAATGGAAAGTGAATCCTTTTTTTAAAAAAATTCAGCCAGATTGGAGAAATTTAAAGATTAAATATATCTCTGTACCTTCTTCTGGCAGACAGAGCTGACCGGATCTGTACCGTAGTCTGAGCTTCTATCCAGCCTCCTCCGATGATGGAGGCTGCCTTTCTCTAAGCTGGCCCAATCTCACTGGCAGAGACAGATTTCTGGCCAATGAGAGTGCCCCAACTTAGAGACAGGCAGCCTCCGTCATCGGAGGTGGCTGGATAGAAGCTCAGAGTGCGGTACAGATCTGGTCAGCACTGTCTGAAGGAAATAGGTACAGAGCTACATTTAATCTTTTAATTTCTCCAAACTGGATTTTTTTTTTTTTTTTTAAAAAAAGGGTACACTTTCCATTAGTTATCATTGCTAAGGAAAGATTTAAGCAAATTTGTGAAGGGAGTAAACATACCCTTTAATGTTAACAGTGTATATTTGCACAATATGAAAAATATTATCAGCATAAAGTGTTGTGCATACATTAAATGAACTATGGATATCATAACTCCTATTATCTACATAATCCAGTCAGTGATGCTTTTATACTAATGCAATGGGACTGCTTCCATAAGAGGAGAATAATGAAGGCTTAGGGTAGCGTGGCCTTCCCTAAATGGATACTCACAGCAGTAGATTTAGGTGGTAGACTTGCTGTATGCAAAATTATTATTAGCCTTCCCAAACACAAGAGTCACTCTACTCCCACCATCATCCCCAACCAGCCAATGGCCTCATTAAAAGGAATGTGTTGTAAATAGAAGCTATGATATCCATAGTTCATTGACTATTTGCAGCACACTAAGTACAAATAATACTTTTATAATCTCCAGATATATACTATAATGACGAACATTTATTCAGAGCTCATGTACTTTGTTACAAATTGGCCCAGCAGGTGTACATTATGAGTGAAGAGAGAATTCCTTTCAGTGTAAACGTTAGAATTGCAATTTTATTTTGTTATACACCATTTTAAAACAATGGAGTACCTCAAAACTAACAAATACTGGAACAAATCAGCTGTACCCTGGGGTGTTTTAACAATTGGGCAAAGTATGCAACTGCCTAGTGTTAACTAAAGAGCAGGAGCTCCCTACACTCATAATTTTCATTCTCATACATGACAGCTTGGAACCCTCTGTACCTTCTTATTATTTCCTCAAGCTACAAAAGGTGTAAGCACTTAGCATTGTGTGTACCTGGGACTGATCTTAAAATAATCTGAAACTGGTTTAATTTAAAGCGGAACTACCACACAATATAAAGTCGCCCCCCAACAATTAGGTATATGGCGACTAGCTTCTTAATAGTGTTATTATCTGCCACAAGTACCACAATCTGAAGTAATCCTGTTTCTTCAGAGACTGACGGCCAGGCTTCTTGCTGTAGAGCCGTCTGGTTGCCGGCGCCGTCAGGCCCTTCCGGTGCCATTCGGCTTCATACAATGCTACCTAGAGGAGACCGGGATGGTGAGCGCACAGACGTCTCTAATCAAGATGTCTGCATGCAAGCCTGGCCATCAGTCCCTGAAGAAACAGGATTACTTCATATTGTGGTACATGTAGCAGATAATAACACTATTAGGAACCATGTCGCCATATACCTAATTTTTGGGGGGTGACTTTATATTGGGTGGTAGTTCCACTTTAATTTCAAAACTGCATTAATTTATTATAAGTACACAACAGGTATAGTTATTACTTAACCCCTCAAATGCTAGAGATGTCTCTACCGCATTGCCTCTCTAGCATCCAGTGGGTTTATAGTGGCTCGCTAAGTTATATTTTACCCAGGACCCACCAGTGCTTAAAGTCGAACTCTCACCTCCCATCAAGTCATCACTATATAAATATCTGGCTAAAGTTTCAATCTTTTATTTAATTCTTTATTATTTTAAATCCGTAGCTTAACGGAGATATTAGCTTTTAAAGTCTTACCCGATGACGTCACGGGTGAATCACCGCGGTACAGCTCAGTACCGAAAGGCTGTGAATCAGATCATAAGTGAGCCAAGTCACCTTATGATTTGTGAGTCTCTGAAGGATGAGGGAATAAGGCACAACATGGAAGGAGGAGGGCAGGTAATTCACAGCCTTTCAGTACTGAGCTATACCTCAGTGATTCACCCGTGATGTCAACAGGTAAGACTTTAAAAGCTAATATCTCCGTTAAACTACGGATTTACAAAAAATAAAAAAAATAAAATAAACGACTGAAATTTTATCAGAGCCAGATATTTATATAGTGATGACTTGATGGGAGGTGAGAGTTCCACTTTAAATCAGCTGTGGGGCAAATAAAAATCCCCAATTTAATTTGGTCTTTAACTCATTAAATGCCATAAAGATCACCAATGCACTGGACAAAAATTAAAATAGTTTTGGAAATTGTTTATATGTTCTCTATGGTGCAGTTAACTTGCTCTAGTTTTTTGTAGTATATCACCCCCAGTACGTGTCACAAGGCATCTTTCCAGCTTTACAAACTTTACTATAAAATCCTAAATGATAATTTGCTAAGGTTTGTCAGAAGCCATCTTGTGCAGTAGAGGCGGCTGCGTGTGCTTTAGTCATGTGTGGTACAGACTGTTCGAGCTGTGGCTGTTACGGAGTAGGGCTCTCCAAATTCAGACCGGAGTCACACAGAGAGGACTCTGGTCTAAATTCGGAGCTCTTCATCCATATCAGCCGCGGCTCAGCCATTCTCTACTGCTCATGCCTACAGAGGTGGAACTGTGGCCTGTGTAAACGGGCCTTTCAACTTGTAATATAGTAAAAGGACTGTCTATAATCACTGAGAAATGTAATTAGTTTAACCAAGAAATTCATTTTTAAAATTGTGTTCATAGTAAATACTTACCACTGGGATTAAAAGCCATACAGCAAATTGGCTTCTCGTGGGCAGGAAAATGAGCAACAACACCATCTCCATCGGAGTCCTCACTGACCAGTACCTGGACATGGTAGAGACAATTCACATTATTAAAACTTTTTCAGCAGAAATGTCTCATAAGTCTGCTAACTTTCATTACTGCTATAACCTTATTAACTGAGTTACAGCTCCAACAAATATTCAAGGTGTAGAAAATGTTAACTTAATTACAGATTTTAAAAACATAAAAGATACTCATGAAACAGTGAAGAGCAATGTGATGACCTCCAGCTGTTGCTGGACTAGGACTCCTGTCTTTCTCTGTCAGCTTATGGTTGGCAGAGGTTGATGGTAGTTGTAGTCCAATACAAAGTTGCCCCCCCATTGTGTGTCCATTTTGTAATTGTTGCAGTCCAGAGAGTTGGAGCAGTGTTGTGGTGGTGACTGGAGAACACACACTGCAGCCTACACAGATGTCTTGCAAGCCTGGGGCATAGCCAGTGCCTGTGGACACCCCCTGGAGGCAGGAGAAAGCCTCCATCTCTAGTGAGTACCCTACCACGGGTGGGTTTATCCTACTGATTGAAAATATTACACTTAAAGGTGGTTTGTGCTTTCTCTTCTTGTCCTTTGTTTGCTTCCTCTTCAGTTATCCCTGCGGTGTACTCACAGGGTGAACTCAGGAGGAATTATCTGAGTAACTTGATGCAGACATATTTTATGTAACAGTTAAATAAACTAGGCAAAGCGTTAGAAAAGATGTTTTGCTATGTTATAGTTCGAGGAGTAGGATTTAAACAGTGATGTAATTAAAGAGCCTTAAAACCCTTAACTGCTAGAGGGGGATCCAGTGCCAAATACTCCTGTGTCACTAACAGGGTTAACAGATCTGCTCCACATAAGTACTACAGCAGTGTGTCTCACATATCCCACATGAGATAAGTATAAACATTTGATGAATATGGCTCTTAGATTATACTGATATCGACACATTTTTTTAAAGAAGGCTAAACAGAACCTTCCTTCAACCCTCTGAGTATCTGGAACATAGGCCATTTCTTAAACCCTGCAGGCCAGACACATTTTCAGAATTTCTGCTACCAATCTATTTAGGTATGATTCTCACTGATGCCCATGATATAATAATAATAATCTCCAGTGTGGGCTACAGGGGCCTCCAATGTATTGCAAAGAAATATGTTGGACCCCACTGCTGCACACACAAGGTTAAGTGTTTTGTTTTTTTGTTTTTTTTTTTATCATAAAGACCTATTGGGGGGCATCAGGGCCCCTTCTGATGCCCCCACAGCTATTGATCTCCCAGTCAAACGCTCTGGGACATCAATACTGTACTAATGTTATGTCACTGATGATCACGTAACCGGTGATGCGAGAAGGATTCCCCATCCCGCCCACTCCTACTTGGAAGTTCGGGTAGAAGTGAACATGCTATCCTGCATCCTCCATATTGATCTCCCAGCCCACCCAATGAGGTCTAAAAATAAATAATAAAAAAAAACGTCAGGGGGTAGGGTGACAACAGCCATGTGAGAGACACGGGCTTGACCATGCAGGTACGTATGGCCAAGCTTGTGTCTCTCATATGGCTGGTACTCAGAGGGCTAAAGGAGAACAAACACCTCCTAATTATAACTGCCCCGACCTTTACCTTACAATGATCAGAAAATCCTAATGACCCGTACAAATACTCCCTTACTCATTGATTGTTTTTTTTACTATGCCATGTCCATGGACGCATACATGACTGATGCTAACAGGACCAGAAGATCTATTACTGTGCTCACTGAACATGGTAATTTCATGCACTCTGTCTACTTCAAGTTTGGAAAAATGGTGCGCAACTGTCATTTCTGCCTCCATGGTGTCACACAGTGACTTGGAATAACACACCGACAAGTACAGATACAGTAAAAATGAATATCTTTATTGAGAAATAGAATAGCATAAAATAGATAGTACTTCCCCAACCCTCTCTGGACCAGGTGTAAGAAAAAGTGTCTGGGCACTTCCCCAACCCTCACTAGGCAGGTAAGGGTCAAGCACAGGATCCATCACTGGAAAACGGTAAATACCCCTTTGAATGAAGGCATATACTAGTAGCAGTGATGGTAGTGGCTACTAGTACAGGAGCAGGTGTAAAGCCCATGGAAAGCGAGGGAAATTTCCCAAATAAATAAGGTGGTTGAGCTCAGAGACAGAACTCCCTAGAACGCTAGGGTAACCAGTAGGCAACAGAGAATAGGAATCCCTAGAACACTAAGGCAACCAAACAGGCAAATGTGACTGAGGCTACCTAGAATGCTAGGGCAGCCGAACAGGCAGTGGTGACTGATATTCCCTAGAATGCTAGGGTACCTGAACAGGCGGTGGTGACTGAGACTCCCTAGGAAGCTAGGGTAGCCGAACAGGCAGCGGTGACTGTGAGGCCCTAGCATGCTAGGGTACCCAGTGGAGCAGAGTGGAGATAGCGATAATGCCAGTGACACAGACTGACACAAACTGAGCACTGCTAGAAGGAGCACAAGCAGAGACAGTAGGCCATGAGTATATAGGATCGAAGTCAACCAAAGCCGGGTCAGAACAGAGCGGACAGCAACCAGAGCCAGGAGTCAAGCCGGAGCAGGTAGTCAGCCAGAGCCAGGGGTCAAACCGAAGCGAGTAGTCAGCAAGAGCCAGGATTCAAACCGGAGCGGTAAGCAGTCAGGGATCAAACGGAACCGAAAGTCAAAATGAGCCAGGAGTAATTCACAGGAATCGCGCATCGGAATAACAAGAGCTATAGTGCACAGTTATACCACGAAAGGGCAAAAGAGTAAAGTCAGGCTGAGGCCTATAAGGCCTAGCAAGTAGGTGGAGACTCAATCTGGCAATTAGCAGTGGCCAATAAGAATAGTGAATGTGCTTCAGAGCGACAACCAGGAAGTACAGCAATGTCGCCTGCAAGCACAGCGTTGCTCAAGGCAATCACGGGCACCGTGATACACAGACATAGCATTCGGGGATGGCTGAAGATATTATTTCTTGATCAAATGCAAAAAGGAAAAATTTGTAAGTGCCATTAGGATTTTCTGGCCATGGTAAGGTAAATGGATGGTTAGCATTATGAGGTGTTAGTTAGCCTTTAATAGGCATGCAAATGTCATCCAAGATCAGATACATTTGATCGCATTCCTGAGGATGGAGACATGAATCTGGGATATTGTTCATCGCATAGGATTAAGCAGCCTCATATAATACTCAATAGGGGTCTTATAAATCAAGCTAATAAAAGGAAAGTATACAAACCCTATACTAAAAGCAGAGAAAGGGTAGCTGTAAATATTGTTTATTTTTGTTGGACAATTATATGATACTGCTACTTTAAGGTTTAATAGCTCCCAGAACTTTATGACAACAGAATAGGTTGCCATTAGACACAAGTGCTAGAGATGACTCTTGGTCCTTCAGTAGCTCACATGGTGCTTAGTGGTACATATTATGACCTCCAGACCTCCTGCCAGCAAGCTCAGTCACTTCTAATTGGGAGTGAGGAGGAAGAAATATATTTTTGTAAATGCATTGGAAAATAAAGAAGAAAGCATGAGGTCAGAGTTAACATCCTAAAACCAGTGGGAGCATTCTGACTGCAGAGAATAAAGTGAAAACAAATAGCTGTTTTGGGATGCCAGAACAAGCTGTTTTTAATGTTATATGCCATTTACACAGAAATTATTGCTTACCCCCTTCAAGACCCAGAAGGGGTGTGCAACATATTGCTTTGCAATGTGCTGCATACCCTTCTGGCCCTTAAGGGGTTAAAAGGAGTCCATAAATACACTGGGCATTACACAAACTGGTTAAAATAATAAAATATATGTCTATTTCACAGAAAACACTGGGAGGTAACAGCGGGAACCAGAGTTTCCACTGGGACCTTATCTTTGTTCTTAATCTATGATATTATAAAATGGAAGCTTCAACTTTTTTTTTAATGTCCCAGTGTCATCATTAACCCTTTGAGTGCCATAGAGGTATGCAACACATTGCTCTGCAATGTGGTGAGCACCCCTCTGGCACTCAAGGGCTTAACCCTTGTAGTATTAAATGGTTGGCCAACACATTGTATGGCACTGCATTGCACACCCTTCAGACTCTCAAAGGGTTAAGTAAATTACTCCTTTCCTCAGATATAAATTGCTCTTATATCAAATGAAGGCTGAGACATCCACAGACATGTATATGCAAGTTTCCATATCTTGAGAGTACATAAAGGGACAGTAACACATAATATGGATTTTTTTTTTTTACTGCTGAGTATACTGCTTAGAGATGTTTTAGTCACAATTTATTGCAGCTTAACCATTTGAGTGCCAGAGAGGGTTTCCTACTCATTGCAAAGCAATGTGTGGACACCTCCCTAGCCAGTGGCTTAACTATAGGGGTCGCACCAGCGACTGGGCCCGTGACTCCAGGGGCCTGGGAGCCCCCTGCGACCCCTCCACCTGGCGCCCGCAATCTCCTTCCAGACCTCTAGTAATGCAGAGCGCTGGGAGATGACATCATCTCTCAGTGCTCTGCATTACTGAAGCGGACCACTAGGGAGCTCAACCCGCGTATAGGTCTCTCCTGCCACTCCAGGTTGGGGGGCCTCAGGCATTCAAAGGGTTAAACATTTTGCTGCACCCAAAAATATGTTTGAGCTGCAATTTTGAATAAAACATTCCACAGCATCGAGAGTGCCCTTGTTTTACTCACCGGCTAAACCCTGTAATACTGCATATACGAATCAAAACTGTCTCTCTAGATTTTATTATCAGGCTGGGGGAGCTACTGAGACCCCTGAAAATGTGTATGCGTGTGTTCGCACCATACATTGTAATGGGATCAAATTGGCAGATCTATCTGGCCATCGCTTATTGATGAATCCGGCAGTTGCTGAATTGGCGAATGGTTAATGCACAGATATATCCTCCAATTTTCTTGCGCATTAAGCCATTTGCACCATTATGAATCCCGGACTTGGTTTAGGGCCTGGATTACATTCAAGCTTAAATCGCTGATTGGAAAAATTCACAGAAAATAAACAAAAACACATCAGAAGGTTTTTTTGACTCGCGTCATCACATAATAATAGTTCATAATCTTCCGAAGCTCACTTCGGGGATGATCGGGAGATGAAACACAACACATAGAGCATTAATGGAAACATCCAGTTCAGAAATTACACTGCAGCCAATCAAGACTTCCACTTTGGCTTCCAATCAGTCAGTTTTTAGGGCTGCTAGAGAGGCCAAACGTAACTGATCTAGAGCCAAAATGTTAGTCTTTGCTGACCCAAATGTGCATTCTTCTAATAAACAGACATTACAGCTTGCAATACCAATAAAAAAAATATGCAGCACAGACACCACGGACACCTGTTATGCTCATTATTAACTAAATAGCTTCAGGACATAGTGACACCAATTTTGCTTCCTTGCATATTTTAGCTATACTAGAATGCAAAGGGATAACAAATTTTTATACTTAAATTAGAACTAACAACTCCTAATAATTACCAATTATTTACCTTACTATGGCCAGAAAATCCTGGTACTAGCAACTGTCATGTCATCCTCAATGGACAGAACATTCAGGATTGATTGAAGATATCACCTCTTGAACAAAGGCAAATTTCATAAAGGCCATTAGGATTTTCTTGCCATAGTAACATAAGTAGGTGTTATTATTAGGAGGTGATACTTCTCTTTTATGTATACAAACTGGAAAAATATGTATTTAGAACAACAGTACTGTACCACTTCTAAACATTTTCTCAACCCCTTAGATGCTAGCTTAGCAATGTGTCAACGACATTTCTAACATCCAGGAGGGTCACTAAAGGGAATGCAGTTGAGAGAGGACTTGGCATCAAAGGAAGCCCTTCATTTCTGTACTGTATGCCAAGTGAAGACTTTCTGAGATCCTCTGGTGTTAAACTGTACCTTGTCAACTGAATGGGGCCCCACGTCAGATTTTGAGCCAGTGCCTAGTAGGCTCTAGTTACATTCCTGCCATCATCCAATTGGTTAGAATGGACTCTTTAAGTTGACCTGTCACCCTAAGGACAACAACACAGAATATTGATGCACATTCTTATTTATTCAGTACTAACCCTGTATACTGCAGCATTTTGCCTGCATACAGCCACTGTGTTAAAAAAAAAGTTGGCTGCAGTATGCTAAGCTTGCCACCATGCCAAGGTACCTCATTACAGGCAAGTCCTAACGTTAATTAGCTTTATCACGTGAGCTAAATCTCTCCTGCTTTACTCTTTATAATGGAGAGACTCTATGACTAGCATTTTATAGTGCTCTAAAGGAGTGGTGTATGAATTAATGGAAGCTGGTCAAGCTTATTAAATCATTTTCTATTTCTCCATGTGGAACACAGGAGCTATGAGCTAAAGTATCCTTCTGCAGGTGTATAGGACACTTGCATTAAAAGGCTCTTAGTGGCAGAGAATCCCTCTGTGCTTCACTTTACCCCCACCAGACATGCTATAGCAAAGATCAAAGAAAACAAAAGTGAGGCAGTTAAGGGAATCATCTGAACTAGAGAACCCAAGAGGACCTCCCATCTGTCTGGGACTCAGACAGCTAGTTTTTCTCCAGGAGGGAAGTCTTGTGGTCCGCAAGGACCAAGAGAAAATAATTTATTCATAGGTTCACAAAAATATATATTTCTCTTACGTCCATTGTGGAAATTACTAACATAGGGATATACCTGAGAATCCACAAAAATTCCAGGGACAGAAAAAGCAAAACCCCTGAAAAACAGACCACTTCTAACAGAGATGAACTGGACAAACATGAACCTCAGGTGTCAACGGTCTATAGGGCCTTCTGCCAAAAACTGGGTTCAGTTGAAGCCAGCACATCAATACGGTAGTGTTTGACAAATGTGTGAAGAGACAACCATGTCACAACTGTTCTGAAGAAGCCTGGTAATGGTTCCAAGAGGAACCCACCAACCTGATAGAATGAGTCATGACCTGAAAGGGCACAGGTGACTTCCTGAGAACATATTCCTGATGATTCTTAATCCAAGAAGCCACTGTCACCTTAGATGCATCTTGGCCCACACAAGGGCCCCCAGAAATGACAAAAAGCAAATAAAATTTTTTAAAAGGCCGCATGTGATGAACATAGTACTTCAAGCACCTAGCCACATTCAAAACATGAAGTTCCTGCTCATGTCTGTCTGTTAGATGAAGCAAGAGACGGAGAAGGAAGAACAATATCCTTGTTAATGTGAAACTTGGAAAAAAAGGGGAGAAACCTTATCAGTGTTGAAAAAAAAAAAATCAAAAAGGGAGGCTTACAAGACAAAACCTGAAATGCGACCACCCACCTAACAGGTACAATAGCCAGCAGGAAAGCAGACTTGAATATCAAGAAACACAGGGAAATTGAAGATAGAGGGAAACTGAAGACAGGGGCTTGAAAGTAGCCCTCTGAAGCACTCACAGAACCAAGTGCAAGTCCTGAAGGACTGGGTAGTCATGAGGTACCCCTTTTACAAAAGTGTGCATATCTGGAAATAAGGTGATACACCTCTGAAAAAACAAGCAAAAAGAGCTGAACTATAGACTTTAGTAGAGTTAAGACCAAGCCCTTTTCAAGACCATTCTGAAGAAAAAGATGAAAAAGTTGTATCCACAATCCCAGTGCTTCACACCACTTCTAAAACAAGGACCATTCCTTATGGTATGCCCTGGTTGAATCTTGCTTACAAGCATTCATCATGCTAGCAATGACACAGTCAGAAAAACCCTTCTTCCTCAGGATGCTGGCTTCAAGAGCGAAGAGCTAAGCCATCAAAGCCAGTTTCTCCAGTTCTGGATGACACAGCGGACCGAGTCAAGAGGTGTGAAGGCAGAGAGAGCCGAAACAGCTCTGCTAAAGATACACTGAGAATATCTGAAAACAATGGGGCCAGAGTGGAGTGATCAGAATAACCTCAGCCCACGCCATCCTGACTTTCCACAAAACTCTCTGAATCAGGGCAAAAGAAAGAAACACATAAACCAAGGGTAAATACCCAAAATGACCATCACTACAGAGCTAGAGGGTGCCAGTATCTGGCAAAGAGCTGAGGAACCTTGCGATTATGCTGATAGGACTCTGTCCACATGAAAATCAGCTGAATCTTCTGGTCCCTCCCTGACAGCTGATGTAGGTCACTACAGTAATATTGTTGGACTGGATCTACAGAGGGGATCCCTGGAAGGACTTAGACCAATGCCCCAGAGCTAAGCAAAATCACCCAGAGCTCCAACCTAGTGATGGAAATAAAACTCTCCACCGCGGTCCAAAGACTCAGAGTCATCTGAGGGCCAAAAGTGGCAGTCAGGCTGGAATCCTTCATAACTACTACCCAGTTCAGTATGACCAATGGCCGTTCCAGTGAAATATGGGGCCTACTCAGCCACCAATTAAGGCCCAACTATTATACAGGAGAGATAACACTGATGTCTGGGCCAGTTCATGAGAATCTCCACTTGCAGCTCCCATGTATGGAATTGGCAATGAGAACTCCCTCCATAGCAGAGACCAGATGGCCCATCTCCTTCATCTTCATGTACTCCCGTACTGTCACTAAGTGTCAAAATAGGGTCTGATGTCACCTGGTGAGACATAAACATAATCCTGTATTCTGGTAGAAAGTCATTCCCATGAATCTCATGCCAAAAAATGCAGGATCAGGAACACAAAAAGAAGAAGATGTCTTGAAATTGGTAACCCAACTGCGCTGTTCCAGAATAGACATGCAAGTCTGAATCTGAAGGAGCGGAGTCTCCTCTGAAGGAGTCTATAGCAAAAGGTCATTTAGAGAGGGTGTCAATGAGATGAGCGGATGTAAGCTGCAGAGGCTGTAAGAACCTTTGTAAGGATCCATAGAGCAAAAACCTGCCGAAAGGGAAGGGGCATGAACTCAAAGTGACAATCTTGAAAAGCAAACCTCAGGAAAAGCTGATTATATGCATGGATGGGAATACACATATAAGCGTCCTTTATGTCCAGAGAGACCAAAAACTCACTTGGACACATGGCAGCAATAACAGAGAGCAAGCATTTCATCTTGATATGGAATGTAAGAACAAAATGGACAAGGAACTTCAAGTCTGGAATAGGATGGCATCAGTCATCTTTTATGGGAACTATGAGTAAGCTGCAATAGAATCCAGTGAACCTCTCTAGAGAAAGAACTGGTACCAAAACCTGCATATTTAGCACAGAGACGTTGTCTAAAAACAGACAACTCTTCGTAGGATCGTGAGGAACTTTGGATATGAAAAAAGAGAAAGGGAGGAAGGTACTCAATATATCCCGAAATGACCCACAAAACTCACTGATCAACTACGGAAATGGTCCACTCTTTGTTAAAAAGGTGCAGCTGATCTTTGATTGCCTGAGGAAGACCAGGTCCCGTGAATAATGAGGAGGTAGGCTTCTTAGCTGTGGGCTTCTGAGAAGGCTTTTTTTTTGCCTGTGCAGGAGGACTGTTTGAGTTTTGGGGTAGGGTTTGCCTGGGCTGCTGAAGACATAGAAACTCTGGGCACAAACACATAGTGGTGGGGTAACAAAAATCGTGCATCGTCTGTGAAAAAAGGAACGCTTAGGAGTAACCTGAGGTAATAAGGAACTCTTGCCTCCAGTGGCATGACTTTTAAACTTTTCCAGCTCTGTGCCAAATAACTGCTTGGAAGACTGCTATCTGCAAGATACACATTAGCCTCATGGATCTTAGAGATTGCCAGAACAATATTTTCCTTAAGCACATTTGTATGGAAAGCCTCCAAAAGCTGTCCCCACCCCAACAGCCATGGCTGTAATCACCCAAGTTACAGCAGAGGTGGGACATAAATCGGCATCAGAAGCCGAACAGTTCACCTTAAAGAGATAAACCATGCACTTTTCACCTTGACCCTTAAGTGCCGCTGTATCAGCAAGCAGCAAAGCTGCATTCTAGGTTAGTGGAGAGATTGTATGGGCTACTGTTGGGGGTGTAGAACTAAAGCATTGGCAGAAAAAGGATACAAGAGAAGGGTATGTCTGGAAAGGAAAACATCTTGTCAGGCATCTTCCATTCCTCTGGGAGTACCTGGTCTAAGAAATGGTGAGAAGGAAAAATTGGCAACCTCCTTTTTGCACCTTTTAAAAATACCAGGGGAAAAAGAACTGGAATCTGAGGCCACGCAGACAATCAGGTTCTCCAGGATGGCCTGAACAAGACCCTAAGCAGAAGAATCAGTCTTCCTCAAAAGAATCACCAATTGTGAAGGACGAATCCAGTTCATCCTCATCAGAGTCCCCTTACACAGAAGGAGTATGTTATATGGGTGAAGGATTGTGATTAAGTCCCTCATGATGGAAGGAGAGTTAGAATGTCTGCGTGCCAACAGTTATTTTAAGGTTATAGCCTTTTTATATGTTTAATTTGCTCATTCAGGAGCTATAGTTCTGATGAGTGAGTGTGTGTGTAAAATAAATAAACTTTCTGGTATGAAGTTATGTCTTGCACTATGAAGTATAGCTTTCAGATAAAGTTTAAAGTGGTGGTAAAAAACAATTAGGTTGGAGTGGAAGTTGCAAGGGGCTGATGGTACATCAATTGCATTGATTATCAATGAGATGTGAAGTTTGTGACAGTCAGCAATCATTTGAGTGCCAGATTGGTACGCAGTGCAGTACTCCTCTGCCAGTGAAAGGGTTAAACATACTGACAGAGTGAAAATAATATTCTTCCTCCTTTAGTGTGCTTCCTCCTCCTTGAAGGAGGTGTTCGAATGAAGACAGATTTGTGACTTCTCTCTGGAAACGTTAGTGTGTACTATAACTCCATTCCCCCACTCCACTTGTGCATGCACAGCTCTCCACCTCCAGCAATGATCTGTCTCCATTGTGAAGTTATTTTGTGTATGGTTCGATGAGGTCATACAATTCCCACAGGCCATTTCATCCCCTCTACAGTGGTAATGGGTTGTGTTGATGAGTACATGGTGGGTTGTGCATGTAAACTTGCCTTTGGGTGGCAGGTCTTGGAACTATACCATGCTTGTGTACATGTTTACTGAATAAACAAAGCAGCTGAAAGCCTACACGTTATAGAGCTTTTCATGCTGTCGTCAGTTGTTTTAGTCAAACGTCAAATGGTGTTTTTAACCCCCTCAATGCTAGAGAGGTCTCCAATGCATTGTTTTACAATGCATTAGAGTCATCTGGCATTCAAGGAGTTAAAGGGGAAGTACCACCCCACACAATGTTTACCTTAACTAAGTCCCCATCTAGCGACTAGCTGCTTAGTAGCGCTAGTCGCCAGAATAATTACCTTATTTAGTAGATTTCTCCTCTCTTCCATGGGTGACAGGCAGGACTGAGCGCAGACATCTTGCCATTGTGACGTCCGCGCGCCTGCGCTGTCAGTCCCAGCCATCTCTAGGAGGCGTTGCTAGAAGTCATTTGGCTCCAGCTGGGACTGACAGCGCAGATGTCACAATGGCAAGATGTCCGCACTCCGTCCTGCCTGTCACCCATGGAAGAGAGGAGAAATCTATTAAATGAGGTAATTATTCTGGTGACTAGTGCTACTAAGCAGATAGTTGCCAGATGGGGACTTAGTGAAGATAAAGATTGTGTGGGGTGGTAGTTTCCCTTTAAAAGCACCATTTGAATCAAAACAAATTTGTATTTGTTCCCTATGTTGTAGCTGGTTTGCTCCAGAACTGTTCCAATTTCTTTGTGCGACTGCCCCTCAATTCTTTTTACCAAACATAAATGTATTGAGTGTCTGGCCTGTCTCTCCTCATAACACTTAACGTACTATGCATTAAGTTAATAAATATCTGTGGCTTGAAGCATACAGCTGGCTTTTCCCTTGTACTGCTTGCATGTGCATTAAATACAGCACAGGATTACAAGCGATCTATCTAACACGTAGGGATGTATGTTCACAAGAAAAATGAAGGCATTCTGGGGCAAAATATTTGCCCTGTAGGGGAGAACCAAAAACTCCTACTGATTTAAACTGGGATTTCAACCCCTTGAATGCTAGAGTGGTCTCCAAAGTGTTGTGAAACAATATGTTGAATACATCTGTAGCATTCAAGTGGTTATTTTTGGAATTTTTAGCTAGTTTACTAGTTTTTCAAAAGACCCAGGGCTTAGGCCTGCCTAATTCATTGTTATTATTTCACTGCACAGTCCAATTGCTCCATTGCTAGTAGGAAGACCAGAACCATTACATGCCACAAGCTGGCTACAAGACCCAGGGCTTCAGCTTGAGACCTGGGGCTTTAACCTCACACGCAGTAGGTAGCAACACCTTTTTCTCACCCCACTGGTATTCCAAGGGGTTAAAAAATGTGTGTCTACTCCTGTCTGTGCATATTTTCCTAAGGCAGTGAAAGGGTTAACCCTTTGAGTGCCAGAGGGGTACGCAACGCATTGAAAAGCAATGCGTTGCGTACCCCTCTGGCACGCAAAAGGTTAAAGAAGCATGGCATAAGAAATTAAAATCCTTCCTTTATAACACAATTATGGCTTTGTTCTCAGTTGTCTCAGCATTCCCTGTTCATTCCAGAACTTCTAAGCAAAAGGTCTGCAGAGCTCAATTTTAAACAAGTTCTCTTGTTTGCCCTAGATGAGCTAAGGTATATTATTATCATTTATTTTTAATGCTCCATCAAATTCCTCAGCCCTGCTCAGGATAAAGCCAATTAAATGTATATCATAGCTTTATTCTGCCACTATAGCCACAGAGTTGATGAACGGTAAGAAAGCATAATGCTGAATGAGCACTCAACCTGATCCATAACTACACTGCTGCTTAGTGCAAGATGTACATATTGAATGAATAGGCACTTGCTGAAAAGACCAAGGATTGTGCTGCAGCTCACTGCTTCTTTAAAGTTAAAGCGGAACTTTCACCCTCTATAAGGTCGCCCTGCAATAATTAAGCAGGTAACGACTAGCTTTACAATATATACGTTACATCTGAAATGTAGCCCATTATAAAGAAATCCTTTATTGCAGACCGGAAGCCAAGCATCAGAGCAGACCTCTTGTCTGCACTGTCAGTCCCGGTCTCCATTGAGAACCACTGCAGTGTGCCACATGGTAACTGGAAGGGAATGAAGGCACAGGAGCGCAGACTGCACTAACCTGGCCCGTCAGTCTGCTACAATAAAGGATTTCTTTATAATGGGCTACATTTCAGAGGTAACATATATATTATAAAACTACTCGCTACCTGCTTGATTATTGAAGGACGACTTTAATATAATCTCCTTTCTTTATTCCCTAGGAACTCTCTTGCTCATTGAGGCTGATGTACTATGAAGACCTGAAGCAATTTTGGGACACACTGCACCATAGTGGACAAATAAAAATTTCCACTGATTTAAATGAGGCTTTTAACCAACTGAAAATTAAGGATGCTTTCACTGCGTTGAGAGACCTCCTTAGTATTCAAGGGAATAGTAGCCATAGCTGGGAACCTTGCTGTCAGTAGCCCCCTGAGGATGTAGGTAACATTCAAAAGCATCATAATGTGAGCAACGCTTAACAGCAGATGGAGTTGGAAGGAGGAAAGGCAGGGTTTGCCCTAGAGATAGAAGACATGAGGAGTGGGTAGAATGGAATTTCAGGGATTACCAGGGAATTCTCTAACCAGAGAATCAATCTCTGTCCCCGGAGATCTGGTAATTAACTCAGAAAAACTGAGTCATCTGGACCAGAAGATAATAAGCACATTTAAATCAATGGGAATGTTGGGAAGCATTATTTGTCAACAAAACAACACACAGTTCAGTGGCTCCAAAATCACTACACGATATAAGTGCCCTTTCCTGAGGATACTCACAAGTCCCTTTATATCCGATAAAAACATACAGGGTCTGTAAATGCTTATAAATGAAGAACAGTGTGCAAACTGAACATTATTTGTCCCCTGTGGTGCATCTGGTTTGTTTCAGAAATGTTGCATTTCTTCTTAGTGTATCAGCCTCCATGTATGTTTATACCACCGACTGTAAAAATTAGACAAGTAACTTGTGCGGAAGTCACTACAAGCTTCTAAGAACAAACAATGGTCCTCTGTCCTTGTATGGCTGTCTATGAAAGACAATTTAAAATGAAATTAGAAAATCAGCATGGCCTATGTTTAGCTGGAATGGGCTATACAATCATGTTGAAACCTTAAGACCCTATTTTGCCCACCCACATTTTGAGGTGACATTAAGTATAATAAAATGAATATGGAGGTCCATGAATCCTGACCCTCCAAGGCTTTTAACTAGAAAGTGGGTCTCCAAAGCATTTCAAAGCAATGGGTGTAGACCTTTTCAGCATTCAAGGGTTTAATCTGATAAATATGATGGACTAGTTTCACTTCACTCTTCTGGCCATATGTCAGTATTCCGAAAAGGAAAACTGCTTTCTAAGAAGCAGCAACTATTTTATTTTATATCTTAAAACAAAACTATACAAATAAGGGTTTTTAACGTGTTTAAAGGGATAGTAATACTTTGTTTTATCTTTATTTTATTTTGTAGGCATTAAAAAACATAAAAAATGATATAAGTCTTATCTCTCAAACCTTTATGGTTCCAGAGTAATTCAATGACAAAGTGTCCCCCTCCCGCCCCTTTTACTGATGTCACACTGTTCAGCCAGAGCAGAAGGGAGGTGCCCAGGTAGACTGCAGAGAGGGACAATCTTCAATTAAGATAAGGGGAAAAACCTGAAAAGCTTGTCAAGGGAGGCAGGGCTTTCATTGTTTTCATATGAATTAGAGTGTCCCCTTCTGTTATCTGTCTGGTCTTACAACCAGATTCCACATCTGAGAAGAGATGACTTACACTAGGTAAAAGGGGCGGGTGGGGAAACTTTGCTTGTGAATATCTCATAAACCATAAAGGTTTGAGAGATAAGACTTATATCATTATTCATGTTTTTAATGCCTACAAAATAAAATAAAGTTAAAACGAAGTATTACTATCCCTTTAAGGCTCATTCCCATTGAAGACTGAACCACGGTTCGAGCATGAAAAAAGCCATGAAAGTTATTGTGTCATATGGGACTCTTCTCCCTACTGAAAAATGCAGCACCTCACAAGATCTTGCTACAAAGTTTGGTCCAACAGTATGTTATCATAACTTCATGAGATCTGTGTTGATTTCAATAGTATCACACAAAATATTGGATGTTAATGAGATTAAAGAATATATTAAGGGAGAGCTCTTTAAATGTAGTTAATACAATGGAATAAAATTAAATATAGTGTAATTACTCGTTGTATAACCTATCCCCCCAACAATGAGCATATGAGAAACATAATTATACATATACAATCTTTAATCAAAAAAAGACATACATATATATCTATAAAACACTATATATCAAATACTATGTCAAATACATTTATACATTTAGCCTAAAATGTCTGCTAGTTGCACCACTCAGATACAGCTATAATTGATGTGTGGTATTTGATAAAGTTTTTGAAGTAGAAATAAGAGTCAATATAGAACACCCAAAGATGTAGGTAGCAATCTTAAAATAAGAGCTTTGTATTCCCTCTCCCTTAAAGGTGTAGTTGTAACCTGTAACTCCTTGCTCCCCACCGACTGGAAATCTTCACGCTGTGTCCAGATCTTCTCCCCAAGCTAGAAGATAGCAAAGTCAATTTCGGGGGTGGCCCTCTGGTGGTAACCACTTAGGTTAACTGACACTCACCTAGTCCGTGCCAAGGGCTAGCCTTCCGGTATATCGCTCAGGATACTGGAAAAAAGGAGTTCTTACAAGCAGACAGAGAGTAGCGATGCAAGGTATCTCTATCAATCGGATATATATTCTTTCATGTACACTGTTTCTAGACTATACCCACCAGTCTTGGGATTGTAGCAGCTATTTAAAATGCCCTTGTGGTAGCCTTCTGGTATCTTGTATTTTATATTCTAAGATAGAGGTTTATTTAATCTTATCTGATTATTTCTTAGAATTTTATTTTATTATTTTCTTTATATTTTGCTGGTAGAGTGCCTTTTTTCCCACACTACTTTTTTTTCTCTATTGTTAATGAGATTACCATGCAAAGAAAATCTGGAGAAAATAATCAATGGAAAAGTAGTGAATCATGCGATTAATTTAAATAATAAATCACATGCTAATTGCATACAAAATGTATGTGCTTTTATATGCAATTTCAGCACATCAAACAAATAACCAGTGTAAACATAGCCTGCCACATTAAGTTATCTAGGTAGGTCAACCGGAAATTTTATATAAATAAATAAATAAATATATATACAAATATTATTATTAGTTTTGTTTTGTTTTTTTAATATCTGAAATGTCCTGTGTATAGTGACCTCTACTGAAGTCTTCTTCTAGGACAGATACAACTCCTCACAATAAACTACAGGTTTCAACAGACCTGAATAATTTCTGAAGAATCTATTTCCCTCACTTGTATTTGCTGGCCACTTAAAATGTTGATAGGCATGTTACAATAGGAGAGTTTTATCCATTTACTTTTGTGCTACAAAGATTTTACTTTCATAGTCTCAGTCTGAAATAGATATTCAAGCCAACTCCTGCATGAAATGGATTACTTAGAAATACACAAAGCAACAGCAAACATTACTGACACATCAACTATCACAGAAATAGAGGCAGCTACTTAATGTAATGCATTGGCGACTTCTTGAGCTTCCAATGGCCAAATGTCTGAATACCATGGCCAAAACTGATTTCACTAAGCAGAAAGTGCAGAGTAAATGGATGGCACAGCTCAGCTCAAACAGAGGCATAAAAGAGAAATGAAACAATATGTGAAAGTGAAAATGTGAGAGTACAAACCATTGTTGTTCAAATCTGTCCTCAAATGACTTACACAGGCTCATATTTAAGGATACCCACGAGTAAGTGCAGGAGAATGAATCACTGGTCATTCATTTGGAGTAACCCACCTGTGCACAAGATGGGATATCCCTAAATCCTGGCATGTATATTGGGCCTTGATGATAGGTTTGGACATGTGCAAAGCAATTCTTTAATTTTCCCTGATGAAGGTTCCACAATGCAGGGCTTTTCTAATAAAAAACCTTTTGCTTTACTACTTGACTGGTGTGCGGTAGTTACCTGAGATATATGGATAAAAATTGTGGACTATAAAAATATGAAATGTCTCTAGCAGTTGACATAAATAAGCATATCAAAATAAAGGCTAAGCACTGTGTTCTGCTGTCTTTAAATTAACCCAAGATATTGCCTCTGTAGACAGGATTTAAGCCTTGGGTGTCACATTGAAATCTTTTAATCATGTTGCTAGGCCATGTAATGGTGAATTACAGTGTTGACCTGCATGTGGCACTTTAATAATATGTACTTAAGGAGCAATCCACAATTCTTTTAGTAACCTAGAATAAACCCAGTGAATAAACAAAAGATAAACTATGTACAATGATGGTTGTGTTTAGCCACACGATTAGCAAAAGCAATTATTAGAATTTCATTACTATACTAGGGCAGGGGACCTATTATCCTCCTTTTGGCAGTGGACTACAACTTCCACCATTCCCGGCAGGCCACAGGTTCAATACACATGATACAAACTAGGTGTGGGCCAACCTCAGGTCCCCAGCTGTGAAGGATTAAAATTACCATCATCCAATGGCAAGCTGGGGATGATGGGAGTTGTAGTCCTCCAGAGCTGAAGGGCCTCAGATTGCCCACTCCTGAACAATACTAATTTCAAGAATCATCTTGTATAAAATATATAGTGATCTCATTTAAAGCGGAACTACCACCCGACACAATCTTTAGCTTCACTAAGTCCTCATCTGGCGACTAGCTGCTTAGTAGCGCTAGTCACCAGAATAATTACCTTATTTAATAGATTTCTCCTCTCTTCCATGGGTGACAGGCAGGACAGAGCGTGGACATCTTGCCATTGTGACGTCCGTGCGCCTGCGCTGCCAGTCCCAGCCGGCTCTAGTAGGCGTTGCTAGGAGCCATTTGGCTCCAGCTGGGACTGACAGTGAAGACACACGGACGTCACAATGGCAAGATGTCCACGCTCTGTCCTGCCTGTCACCCATGGAAGAGAGCAGAAATCTATTAAAAAAGGTAATTATTCTGGCAACTAGTGTTACTAAGCAGCTAGTCGCAAGATGGGGACTTAGTAAAGCTATAGACTGTGTCGGGTGGTAGTTCCCCTTTAATTATTTGGTAGGATAACACCATGCAAGATCAGAACCCTTAGTCCTCGCATGGACTCTAGTATCAAGACCCAGGAGGACAAGTTGAGGACCCAGCTCCTATTTCGGAACCAACAGAGGACATTGGACCAACCAGCATGCTATAGAATGACATTTTATGGTATTTGAGATGTGTAGCTTTCCTTTAATGGACAACTATCCTATTCATTATTATGGCAGGGCTGGACAAAACCAAGAAGTCTGTGGCTTTTCACTGGCTCTGTTGGTTACATGTATAGACCCACAGAGTTAGAGTATACAAAGTAAAAGAGAGAAGAGAAAGCTCCATACTGTCAAGCACCAAACGTTAGCTCAAACACACAGTCATCCTCTCAAACACTAACCCTACTCTACCCCTAACAACAATACTACCCCTAAAACTAGCGTAATACCCAGATCTGTGTAATATTTACCTGTTATCCACTGTCTGTTGTCTTCTTCCTTCTTTTTTTTTCTCTAATCTTCTTTTCCTTGTTCGTCTATAAAAGAAAATAAAATGTCAATGTAATAAGAAAAAAAGAAACATGCCCCAAGATATGCCATAGTTAACCCTCCGGTGTTCAAAGGGTTAAATGTAGTGTGGCATATTCTTCTATGTCTTTTGACAATGAATATGTAAAATCGTGTGAGCCATAATTATAAAAGAAATATCTATGCTTAAATAAAATTCTGCTGGCGGTGGTAGCAATGTCTACCAGCATACGTACTGGGTCATTGTCACCGAGGGAATTTTGAAGAGACACTGGCTTTTTATATGACCATTCTCTGTTCAAAATGGATGCACCTTCAACTGGCTGCGATGTGTGCTTACACACCTCCCAGCCAATCAGCTTCTAGGGTGGGGGATGACAAAACCTGCATTTTGAAGAGAGATTGGCCATATAAAGAGTCAGTCTCTGTTCAAAATTAAATTTCATAATTGGGACTTTGGCAATGGCCCGGTACGTAGGAGGGGTGGTGGGTTGTGCTGGTAGACATTGTTGCTGCTGCTAATTTTATTTGTGCATAGATATTTCTTTTTTAATTATGGATCACAAGATTTTACTTATTCATTGTCAAAAGATAATGAATTTTTGAAGAATATGCCAAACTACTTTTAACCCATTGAGTGCCAGAGTGGTAAGCAACGTATTGCTTTGCAATGCGTTGTGCACCATTCTGGCACTCAAAGGGTTAAGCCTTTGAGCATGGAGGGGTACCCCTTCGGCACTCAAAGGGGTTAACTATGGCATAACTTGGCGGCATGTTTTTTTTTTTTTTTTTTTTTTAATTACATTGACATTTTCTTTTCGTTTATAGAAGAACAAGAAAAAAAAGATGAAAAGAAAGAAGATTAGAGGAAAAATAAGAAGGAAGATAGAAGACGAAGATGGACAGTAGCTGACCAGGGTGCTGAAGAGACTCTGCTAGGCAACAAGATTACTGGTAAGTGTTTCTTTTCAGGGGCTGCTATTTTACCTTAGTCAGATTAACCCTGTGAGTACCAGTGGGGTAAGATTACCCCACTGGTACTCATAGGGTTAATTCTACTAACATTAGAAACATTTTTTGAGTACTTTGGATGTATTGATACATTGATATGGGGCTTAGGGCTGGACACTTAGGTTTTTGTCTTTTTTAAACTTTCAATTCCTGAGTCTGCACTTTGAGAATTCGTTAAGGGATCTTAGTGCTTAATGCATGGAATTGAATGGCATATTTATGAGTTGTTGTTTTTTGTTGTTTTTGTTTTTTTTTTTACACGGACGAAGATACTGCAATATTTATCGCCCAAGGTGGGGGGGTTTTATCCGGAATTGCTTACAGTGCTTCCAAAAATACTGTCAGCTTTTTTTTTTTTGGCCGACGAGGCCAACTGAATCAAGGCCATAATGTTTTTGAAAAGTACCTGCAGAGTGTCACAAATTACATAGGCTGCAGTACAAACTGTACCACACCGCTCCGCAGGCCGTCCCCTGTAAAGGAACACTCCGTCCACCACCTTTCCCGACTCTCCCCAGGGCTGTGCGCACTACCTTAGGCAAATGGCACACTAAGACAGAAAGTAAAGGTACAAGGTGTCCATTCTACTTTCTCTCTCACTTTTTTGACTTGGGAATCTAGCTTAACCCTTTGAGTGAAAGAGCACTGCTCTTGATAAAGGCCACAGGACTGGCCAAAGCGTTGATTAAATATAACAACAAAATTTCATTCAGAAAAGGATCCTGTGAGTGCCATCTTCATAGCGGAACTGTGTATATATATATATATATATATATATATATATATATATATATATATATATATATATAATTTTTTTTTCCCTGCGCGTCCTCAACATTTGTTCCAATAAAGAAAACACTCCAAAATTTGCTATCTGCTTGGAGCCTATCTCTGATGTTTCAGGGCTGTCAGTAATATGCAGACTTTGTAAAAGATTTATTTGCATTCGTACACTATAAAAAGGTCATTTCTGCAGAATGGGTGGGCTAGTGGATAAAATAATTGGATGATGAGGATTCAAAAGGTCACACCAAAGTAAATCTAAATACAAGAAAGCATATTAAAAGTCATAAAGCATAGAAAGGTTTATGTTTGTAACGCTAATTGAAATGAGAACATCTGCTGGCATTTATCTTCAATGCATTTTAGCTAATTAACTGATGTAAATAAATACCAAAACACTTTACTTGCCACGTAATGGCCAACACATCATTAAAAGGAAGTTTAAACAAGTCAGCTAACATATTTTCTTTACCACAAAATACCTAGATGGAAACAGGGGGAGCCTGAGAGGCGTCCGACATCCAGTTCTGCATTTAATAAAACATGTCATTTTAGTGACAGAGTGAACAGAAACAGGACAGCTAATTCTGTGTAATTATAATGGGTACATGTAGCTATCTGTTTTCTAATTTTGACCATTCTGATGTAGGTTGCTTGTCCCCCTGCTTTTTAACTCCTCACATTTGTGATATAATTATACAGAATAACAAATGAAATTGAAACAAATACATATAATGGAAAGACAAAGTTTTGGAGAATCAATGTTAAAAAGTGGAGGAGAAGCATCATTTTATTGTATGTTCATAGTTGCACAAAACACTAGGGGGCACAATTAACATTTGTGGGACATATACACAAAAACAAAGGAGAGTGGAATTGAGTAAACAGCTGTACCATAGAGAACTCAGAAGTGTCCATTGATTTAAATGATGCTTTTAACTCCTTGGGTGCTTGAGAGGGCTTTGGAGAACTCTTTAGCAATTAAGAGGTTAAAAGACCCATTTACATGAACGGGAATTTTATATTTTGTTTGCTCTGTATGGTACAGTTGGTGTGCTTCACATTTTCTCCATGTTTTATATTGCATATAGCCCACTGTATTAAAAAAGTACAAAACGATCACAACTGAACATGCCATATTCAATAGTGATAAAAAGAATTTTGCTCCTATAAACCTGCTTTGCTTATGAAAAAAATGTCCATTGCAAAGTCAGTTACCCAGAAAAATATTCATATCTTATACAAGAGGCATTAAAGTGAATATAAGAAGCAGCTTTGTAACTAAAGGAGGTTGTCTAACAGCTATGGGACCTGAATTAAAACAAACCCTTTCACTCACAGATTGCCCTGCAAATTTCAGTGATCTGTAGGGCTGGATGACAGTAGAACCTCACGGTGCTTATGACAGTGACAACAACAATGCTATCCGCAGCTCCAGTCCTCAAGGCACAGCAATAGGTCAGATTTTCAGGATATCCCTAATTAATCACTTGACAGCTCATTCAAAGCCGCTGATTACTCACCTGCAGGAATACCTTGAAAAGATGTTGCTATATCCCCAGTACTAATGTTGAGAAACATCTACGTAAGGGATTCTAAATAAGTACGTGTTGTTATTCAACCTATACTCAAATTGCACATGGCACACCTGGTGAGAATGGGCCCCTTACCTTAAGACAAGTTTAGTTTAATAATTTTTTTAATGAAAGTACATACATAGTACATATTTGGTACATACACATTGTACTAGCTTTTTTCTGTATAGTATATTGTTTTTGAGGATGTAACCATTAGCACTTTATGCTAATTCCCTGCACAGTATTCCAAATAGTTGTGTTCAAGGTCAAACATTTCTTGCTATGGTATTAGAAATGACCCTTCCAAGCTCTGCCTAGATTCATACATAACACATTGTAGGGTAATACTGGCCAAACACTGAAACTCATTAACATAAAGTGCCACAAAGTTTACTTCCAAAAACTATTTATACTGCAAACAAATGACTGGAATAGCAATTGTAAACTATTTTTAGTCTCGATAAATTGGATTTAATCATGGTTATAAAGGCATCAATGGATTTTTTCACCTCAAGTTTCTGTCATAATCTACTGGGGAAATTCATCAAGCCGCATATAGCCCAGTCAGCGGATTTGCTTGCTTATTAGCCATTTGTTGATTCAGCAAAGGACGGATCGTAACTGGCCGCCGCTTAATCATCAATAAGCAGTGGTCAGCTAGACTGGCAAATTCCATCCTCCAGCTTCAAATTAGAATATCCCATTACATGCAATGGAGGTGGACACGTGCTTACACAGTCTGTAGTGTGTGTGTATATCACAGGCATGTTGGCATTTACAGATCTAGCTGTACTTTTTGTCCGTGATTCTCCTCTCTTATCTGCAACTTTGTGTTAAGTAAACAAAGATCCCCATACAAGTTATAGGAAGTTGCTTATCAAGCCAAGATGCCTTAACTCAGAAAGACAGCAGTTAAAGGGGAACTTTCACCCCTTAATAACTAAATCTCCCCTTACTGCTGACCTGGCGACTAGCTGCTTAGTAGCGCTAGTCGCCAGAAATCTTACCCCGTTCTCAAGATTTCGCCGTTTGAAAGGATCAGGAAGCACGGACGTCTCTTCACAGTGACGTCCGTGCGCCTGCGCTGTCAGTCCCTTGTCAGTCGTACGGTGCACAAGGGACTGACAAGGGACTGACAGCGCAGGCGCACGGACGTCACTGTGAAGAGACGTCCGTGCTTCCTGATCCTTTCAAACGGCGAAATCTTGAGAACGGGGTAAGATTTCTGGCGACTAGCGCTACTAAGCAGCTAGTCGCCAGGTCAGCAGTAAGGGGAGATTTAGTTATTAAGGGGTGAAAGTTCCCCTTTAAGGACAGCTACATCTATACTCTGGCTTTTCATTGAATTTCTCCACATTGCATATGTAAGGCTGGGAAATATGACTGATTACTGATAAATTCCCATAGGTATCCATCAATGATTACAGCAAAGTGCTGAAGAAGAACTGCATATTTTCCCATACCTTGATACCCTCCAACTCCTCTATCTGCCTATTTGAGACAAAAATCAGTGATAAATGTATCACTTATAATAAAATACAACATTAAAAACAGAGCAGCTTATCTACCAAGTCAAAACATTTAGTAAATGAGAAGCAAAACAGCTGTGTCATGAGTCATGTGTTCAGAGAGAGTGGAGACATTCATTACAGACCTCTCTAATGTCCAAGCTTTAAAATCAATGGGCATTAGTATTTCTCCTCAATGGTGAAGTTGGTTTGATACAGAATTGTGCCTCATATTCTTTCGCTTATGGCCCTTAACCCTTGGCCAGAGAGACACTCAATGCATTACAAAGTTCTGGCACTTAAAGGGTTGACATGAGATTTCCAGAATAAAAGCAATGAACAAGTACTATGACTTGACTGCGAAAACTCTGATGTCCTTGATAAGTCAAACTACATTGTTCTCTAACACTTTAAATAGCAATCCTCCATCTATTTCTATTATAATATCTGATAAGACAATACATACTCTGTGTTTCATTACAGGAGCTTAAATCTGGAAATAACTATTTTCTTAGAACAATAGCTACAATTATTTTTAACTTTCTACATTTCTTTATTCTGGGATCCATCATTGATTCCCCAGGTCATATGTCACTAAATGACGAATGTTGCCATTCTAGACAATGTGGAATGCCATTTTATAATACTATGGCATTTCAGGTCAAGGGGTAGGCTAAGGCTGAGGTACAAGATTTCTGCTAATTGCCCCACAAAGCATGGATTAATAAAAAGATGGGAAGAAAAACAAGAGGCAAAAAGGATATTAATCAGTCTAAGCTTACAGGCTATAACAATGAGCACAATTAACATGCTTCTTAAAATAGAAATGCCATATGCTTTTGTTAATTGAATAACACTTGGATCTATCTTTTCAAAACGAAATCCATTATCAGATCCTGTTTTTGTTTAAATTCAGGCTGCTCAAGTGGCCCGAGGCCTACCTGAGACCTCCATAGATTTCACTAGATTACATCACTTTGTTAACCCCTGGAATCATCGAGATGCCGCTAATGCCAAGCCCAGCCAAGAAAATATTGGACAGCACAGATGTAAATAGAGAGACTATTTGAAATATCACACTATAATATTAAAAGCTTGCTTTGTTTGCTCTAAAGATAGTGAACAAAATGGTTTGGGTTAAATAAGTACCATATGTTCATTCAACCCATTGGAGACTAGAGACTTCTACAATGCATTGTTTTGGAATGATTTGGATAGTGGGTGTCGAAACAGATGTATTTTTTATAATGCATTCAGTGGAAGAGCAATAGTCACTGACTATGGCTCCTCATAATAAGTGACAGGAACAGCATCACTTGGTGACCAGAACATAAAAGTTGCAGCTTATTGCTTTGTGTGATAGGGGTTGTTCAACGCCACCTCTCTAGCAGTTACAGAGTTTATTTAAAATAAAATAAAATAAATACATATATAAATAAATAGCTGTAATTACTTTTGAATGGCAAATCTCTCAGCAGGGTTAGTATCCTTGTTTTACAGGAAAAAGCCATGTAGCATATTTTTCCATAAACAAAGTTTATGCTCCTTTAAACAAAGATTAAAGGACATCTATGTGCAAATTTTCTCATGCTTTATTATAATAAAGAAATAAACACTCAGGCCTTTACAGGAAAAAACAGCATAGCTTCACGGGACTTAAAGGGATAGCAATACTTAAAATGTAAAAAAAATATGTTGTAGGGGTTACCCCCCTGAGTAAAACAAGAGTACTCCCACTGCTGAAAGGTGCTTAATTCAAAAGTTATTAATTTTCAAAGTTGAATTTTTTAGGTGCACTATCACAGTGGCCTGAAATTGTACAGTGGCACTGTTGCTACACCAACCTATGGAGATTTATGGTCCCGGGACAAGAGCTATCCATAAGATCATGTAGCAACACTGCCACTGTACAATTTCAGGCCACTGTGATATTGCACCTAAAAAATTCAACTTTGAAAATTAATAACTTTTGAATGAAACACCTTTCAGCAGTGGGAGTACTCTTGTTTTACTCAGGGGGATAAACCCTACAACACATTTTTTTTTTTACATTTTAAGTATTACTATCCCTTTAAGATATCTGACACATTGGGGAAGAAATAATGATTTGTATGCCTCTCTATCTAGACAGAAAACTGGTATTCTAATGTGCAATACACAACCGGAAGTGAGCAAAGCATACTGCTTCCTCATGTTTGCGGAAAAACAGTATATGCAATACCCTATATTTTATTTAGTTCAGTCAATTAGGAGGCGCTAACTCAGGAAACGGTCCTGTATATTGAAACAGGACACTCCACAGAAACCTGCTCTTCTAGACGGATTGCCCTGCAGCCTTCGCTTTTCAAAGAGTCCAACCTCTCTCACAGACCAAAAATGGAGTACAGAGTAATCAAAAGCTGGCACTGATCTGATAACTACCAAGGGAGTCCTATAAAATATATAAACAGGCACACTGTTTCTTGTCGAGGAAATTCACTTAAATAAGGTAACCCAATTATATACTAATGGAACATGGAGAAGGGAGAAAATCAGTCAGGCTGGTGCATATATGCCTCTAAAAGAGCTTTGAAGTAAAAGAGAAGATAAAATGTAGACAGAGACAGAACATGGGTCAATAGATTTTTTTTTTAGATGAGAATAATCAGAGTATGTTTGAAATCATATGGAAATGCTAGAGAGGGGACAGAGAGAGAGATAAGGTTAGTGGTGGAGTAAGAACAGAGGAAAGTTGTGAAGGGACAGAACAAAGAGGGCAGGTGGGAGCGTTATAGGAGAACAGGAGAGCAGATACCTCTTCCACCATTAATCTGAATATGGGGGGTAGACATGTAAATGGAACAATGTTGAGTAAAATGGAGAGGATGTGGGGAGAAATTTCACCTAATAGTGTCACTCATATCCTTAATAAACATGTCAATATCTTGTGCAGAAAAATCTGAGGAGGGAGTATGCTGGGTGGGACAGAGTAAGGAGTTGTAGGTACTGAAGAGTCATTTAGGGTTGAAGGAAAGAGTAGAAATAGGCTTGTTTTGAAAGGGAAAGAGTAGAGCAGTATGAGTGTAGCATGAACATGTACTGTTTAAAATCTTCAACAGACCATTTGGCAGTTCGGAAGCATCTTTAAGGGACAGTAATGCTTAAAATGTAAAGAAAATATATATTGTATTGTTTATGCCCCTGAGTAAAAGAAGTGTACACCCACTGCAGAAAAAATGTTTTATTTAAAAATGAAATTGTTAGAGATTATGTTGGTACACCATCCAATGGACAGGTCTGGTCATTTGACCATACATCTCCACAGGATGCTGTCACAACAGTGCCATGGTACAACTTCAGGCCACTGTGATATTGCACCTAAAAATTCAAGTTTCAGCTATAATAACTTTTTAATAAAACACCTTTCAGCAGTGGGAGCACCCTTCTTTAGGGGGATAAACCCTGCAATATATATACATACATTTACATTATAAGTATTACTATCCATTTAAAAATGTTGGATTTGTTCTGTTTACCATGGCCATGGTATGGATCTGTTGGAGAAGTGTAGTTAGAATTTGTG
The DNA here is from genome assembly GCA_037306005.1 of Rhinophrynus dorsalis. Taxonomy (NCBI): domain Eukaryota; kingdom Metazoa; phylum Chordata; class Amphibia; order Anura; family Rhinophrynidae; genus Rhinophrynus; species Rhinophrynus dorsalis. The sequence continues at coordinate 318,341,581 of CM074719.1, forward strand.
GACTGAAAGGAACATGAAGTGGGATTAGGCTGCAGGTCAACAGGTAGTGGTTGGTGAGAGGGAAAGGACTGTTAGAGAAGTCAGAGTCTAACAGCATGTGTGAGATGATTAGGACAAGGGAATGACCATTTTGGTGAGTGGAAACATCGGTCCACTAAAGGAGATCAAAGGAGTAAGTTATGGTGAGGAGCTTGGAAGAAACAGATGTTCCAGTGACATCAATAGGTATACTGAGGTTACAAGGATGACAGTACGAATATCAGATGACAGAACGTAGGGAAGCTGTGCACAGACTGACCAAGAAATAGCAGAGAAGAACCAGGAGGAAACAGTGATTGCCACCCAGAATGAGAATGAAGAGAAAAGGTGGTTGGCCTGGACTTCAAATGAGGAAAATATGATTGAGGCAACATGAGGAATGTATTGAAAGATGCAACTTGTGGATAATTGGAATACAACCCCCCCCCCCCCACACACACACACACACACACACATACACACAAACACTGGAAAGAAAAGATTAAAGGGAGGTTTTAGGAGTACTCCCAAAACCAGGTTCAAATCCCAAAGTGATGTGGGATGTTTAAAGACAGGGTAGGATGAGCTGAACCTTGGAGAAAAGTGGGCACATCAGGAACAAAGGTAATGTAAACCTGGAAAAGAACAGAATGAGCAGAAATCAGCCTTGATGGAACTAAGGCTAAGCCCTTTCTGAACACCATCCTGGAGAAAGTTCAAGGTAACTGAAAGCCAAAAAGCTCTTGTCCACAAGTCTTGGTTAGCACAACACTTCTAAAAGAGGTACCAAACCCTATGATAGGCCTTGGAACAAACCAGTTTTCTAGCCTGAAGCATAACAGCAATAACCTTGTACGAAAAACACTTTTCTTCGTGATGTTCGCCACAACAGCTAGACCGTCAAAGCGATATACTCAACCCATGTGTGGCAAAACAGGTCCGGGGTCAGCAGGTCCGAAAGCAAGGGAAGGGTAAAGGGCTCTGCCATGGACAGAGTGAGTAGATTTGAAAACCAGGTCCAATGGGGCCTGACGTGAGTACGCTCCATCCTGATTTTCCTCAGCACCCTGGGAATCAGGGGAGTTGGAGGAAACACATACACCAGGGGAAAATCCCATGGGATGGTCCACCAAGAGAGCCAGAGGATCCTGGGGCCTGGACCTGGGGCAAAGCTGGGGGGCCTTGCGGTTCAGGCGAGATGCCATGAGATCCAATGCTGGAAGCCCCAATAGTGAATGATCATTTTGAAGATGCTCTGATTGAGCTCCCAGTTTCCAGTATCCAGGTGCTGGCAACTGAAAAAGTCTGCCTCTGGAATGTGAACCGGTGAGAGTGTTCACATGTGGTTCTAGGCCCACAAAAGGATCTTCTGGACCTCGATCCAAGCTACATGTTTCTGGTTCTTCCTTGGCGGGTAAATAAGCAATCACTGTCATGTTGAAGAACTGAATTCATACAGAGGCGCCAAGAAGAAGAGGCCAGTGATGCATTCCTACCTGTTCCAGAGGTACTGGGCCATGAGTGGGCCCAAGTTAACACTCAATCCCACCATGGTGACCACAATCCAATCAGGAAAGACAAACAGATCACCATACATCAGATGCGATCACTTAAGCAACTAGTGAAGGTCCACCTTTGTCCAAAGGGACAGAGCATGATGAGACAGATGAAATTGATGTCTGGACCAATTCCTGATGATGCCCAGTTGCAATTCCCTCATATGTACCCATACCGTCTTTGACTGCCTGGATATTGCCTGTGACACCTGGAGAGAGGTGGATTGAATCTTCTTGTTTGGGAAAAACACCCTGCCTTGCAGGATGTCGAAATGCATGCCTAGAAAATTATGGACTTGGGAAGGAACTTAATTTTTTTTAATTTAAATTGAGTATGCAACTCGGCTTTTCCAGAATGGAATCACACTACTGAATCTGAATCTGAGTGCTCAAGGTTACCTCTTTCCTGATAAATTCTGGACAGGAAAAAAACAGTGAGGGTGAGGGACTTGAACTTTATGCAGTACCTTTCCAAAACCACGCGCAAAACCCACTGAAATCTGCCCACACTCTTTTGCCCTGCCCTCACTTATGCTGCTCAATACCACCCAACTTTAAATACTCACTCTCCGGCCCGACTCTCTTCCTGCTCTAGGTACCCGTGCTCAGTACATCTGTGTGGGACTGGGAGTGTGTCACTCTGTGTTTGTGAGACTGTGTCATTCTATAAGGGTGTTTGTCAGCTTGTGCATTAGTCTTTGTATAACAGTTTGTATTATTCTGTATCTGTGAGTTTGACTGACATTACATGGGCAACGCCATTCTCCTTTTGATATAATTGTTACATTATTGGCATTTCATATTGCTAAATATGACCCAGTGAGTCATGTGGAGGTGGACTTGCCAGCTTCAGGCTTCTGAACAGACTTCTTGCCTGTCCAAACCTGTTTGGGTTTTTGGGGAGGTCACACCTGCAGGGCCTGAGGACCTGGTGCCCTAAGCAAATACCAGAACCGGCAGGGGTAACTAATGCCACAAGTCTTCTTAGGAACAAAGGAACAATTAAGAGTACCTTGAGGTAGCAAGGTACTTTTACCCTCTGTGGCACGGATGATAACATTCTGCAAAGCAGGGCCAAACAAGTGCTTGCCCACAAAGGGAAGAAAAACCAGAGATTTATTGTAAGAGTGGTCAGCCAACCAGATTTTAATCCTCAGTGTGCAAAGCGTAACTACTGAAAAAACTGTGAGAACCTGGTGGAATCAACGACTGCTTCGCATCGATAAGCACTGTCTTCAAAAATCATGGAGAGCGAAGTAACCAATTCATCCTTGATCACCCCAGATGATCACAGTCCTGTTAACCCAGGAAGTCTCAAAAAAAGGACATATATATATATTATCATTATTTTTTTTTTTCCTACAATAATTATCAGTACCAACATTCACCTATGAGCTTAAGATTATTCTCAAAAGTAAAACTAGCACAGTTTAACAAATCCCTAGCTGTATATATATATATATATATATATATATATATATATATATATATATATATATATATATATATATATATTAAGGCAAGAAGTCGGAGAAGCACGCTCAGAAATCCATGATGCATTCAAATCACATAGGTGTTTATTAAATCGACGTTTTGGCCAACAACAGTGGCCTTTATCAAGATTACACCAAACACAGACAAAACCAACCCTTAAATAACCAGTGTAAAAATAGCGCCAAAAGTTAGAGCTGTTTGTTACCAACTTTGAGCCAATCAAAAAACAACATGTATACGAACACAGAGAATGAAATGAAATAAGACATAAAAAATATGTGCATCCACCATGTCTCAAACTAGACTATACATCAATACAGTGAAGTTTAAAAAATATACATCTTGATCCATGATTGACCCCCACGGGTCAAAGGTATCTCACTCCCGATTGGATCATGCAAAATGAATGTAAACATTCTCTGTGTTCGTATACATGTTGTTTTTTTGATTGGCTCAATGTCGGTAACAAACAGCGCTAACTTTTGGCGCTATTTTTACACTGGTTATTTAAGGGTTGGTTTTCTTTGTGTTTGGTGTAATCTTGATAAAGGCCACTGTGGTTGGCTTAAACGTTGATTTAATAAACACCTATGTGATTTGAATGCATCATGGATTTCTGAGCGTGCTTCTCCGACTTCTTGCCTTGTATATACTCTACTTATTGGATTAGCACCCGGACCATAAGGAGGACAACTGAACAGTGAGTGCTGCCATCCCCCCTATGTTTATATATATATATATATATATATATTCACATTAAATTTGAATTTATTATACGGATATGTTATGGAGAGTTGGCGCTGTGAGCTTTCTTTCTCTGTTCCTGCCATGTGCACTTCTCCCTCACTCATTCTAGCAGTCTTTCACTTATCCTATTTAACTACTTATGTAATGCATAAAGATTATAGCACTATTACTTATTTTCTTTTCTCACTCTTGCCCTTTACGGACTAGGCCTCCACCCTGTCCTAACATGCATGCACCCTGTCTGTTTGCAATCAAGAATTCCTCACATGACCTGGGAGGTTGATAAAAAGTTTTCATTTATGGAGAGGACTGTTGTACCCACAGCCCTCTCATACCCACATAATGCAGACCCACTGTTTTTTGTTTTTTTTTGCATCAGGTAAGACCTTCTGTTTTTAATTGCACCCCACTGGGACCCACAAACACTACAAAGAGCATATTTAAAGGGTCCCTCGCTCTCCAACATGTTTAGTATAACATCTCTTCAGGGATCTTCTGATTTTTATTTAGATAGGGCTTTATATGTGATTAGAGTAGGACTTGCCTCAAACTGAGATAACATGAAGGGCTGGCAAGCTTATACACAAAAAGACAATTTGTGAAAACCAAAATCTCACTTATTTACTAAGAAATATTACAAATGCCAAATACAGGACACACACTTGTTCTTTATACAGAGGAGCACTGGTTTGCCTTTCTGACAGTAAAACAAATGCAGTGATTTTGTAAGATCTTTAAAGTGAAATGAATGCAAACAAACTTCTCTCTCAAACCGCTATGGTTTGAGAGATACATGCATTCAAAGTTTGATGTTTCCTGCTGTCAGTTGTAAAGCTGTCAGCAGGAGATCCGTTTCATCCGACACTGAGACTCTGCAGCAGAGCCACAATCGTTTTATTTAAAACAAATTACTTCACTGGAATGGTCTAAAAAGTGTGCTTGCAAACCAGGCACACTTTTTAGACCATTCCAATGAAGTCAATCATTTTAAATAACGTGATTGTTGGTCTGCTATACAGCCTCCGTGTCGGCAGACATTGATCTCCTGCTGTCAGCTTACAGCTCACAGCAGGAAACATCAAACTTTGAATGCATGGATCTCTCAAACCATAGCGGTTTGAGAGATACTTTTTGTTTTTTTGCATTCATTTCAACTTTTTAAGCTCTACACAATACAAAATATTTTTTCTTCGATATTACTAACACTTTAAGTTTCATCTTTACTTTAGCCATTGTTAACTGAAATAATAGTTTGATTTATTTAGCTTTAATTAATTGCTATAAGGTAGTAAATCCATTTAAACATCTCTACTGATGGGTGTTAAAATGGAAGAGAAAAAGCTGAACAAGCACTGGGAGTATTTAAATTTTGTAGACAATATAGGTATGACATGAAGTGGAAATGAAAAGCTTTCAAAGAAAGGTCTTGCAATAATCTGTATAAGAGTTGGGTTATTGTCTTGTTTGATGAGTGCATTTACACTCCCATCCCGGTTATTCTATGTCATTTTACACCATATATCTAAACTTAGATACCCTGGAGCAGTGATGCAAATTAACAAATGAAATCAGACATTGCAAACAGTTATCATAAATCAATCCTTATTTGAAGTAGGGTGAGAAAGACAAAATGTGACACTTCACACTTGAGGCTGTCAATGTGTCATGTAAATGTTCACTATGAGTTATATACACACTGGCTTTGATTCAGTCTTTCTTGTGCTTCATAACACCGAGCATCTGTGCACATTCTAGATTCATATAGTGATTTTTTCAGTGATTTATTACAGCCAAATCAAAATATCCCCTATAGTTCTAAAGAAACCACCAGCTTTGAATGTGGTTAAGAGAATGAAAAGAAAGCCAGTAATCAAATAGTTGTCTCTGATTGGCTACAAATCAAGGCACAAGTGATGGAAGTTAGTACAGTAACGAAGAATGCATGGGACAGACAAAACTATATTCTTCTTCTTATGTAAGTACCACAAAGAAAATTGGAGCAATAGAACTACACCACAAGGATAAAAAAAATCCCTATTGACTTAAATCATTTGAATGCTAGAGAAATCTCCAAAACATTGCTTCACAGTGTATGGGAGTTCTAGGGATAAGAACCACAATTTAAGTCTATGGAAGTATTTTTATTTATTTATTTTTTTTCATACGGTACAATTTATTTGCCCCATAATTATTCCGGTTTTCATTTATTCCATATGGAACAATTGATTGTTTTTTCTTTATGCATATAGACCAGTGTGAACCTACTGGTCCCCATCTACTGTCAAAGTTGGTGTTTCTATTATCCAACAGTAAGGATACAAATTGTGTAAAGTAGTAGACTATAGTCTGCTACAAAAATACGAGCTTGTAGTCTGTAAGTTATTGATAAAGTGAGAATTAATACTTTGCAGGAAATAACTAAGTTAAGAGGTAGGTGCTTAGGACATGAATAAAACAAGACTTAGTAGTCTGTAGACAATAAGTAGAGTGAGAGGAGCAGGCTGAAGACTATTGGAAAACTGAGGAGGAGTAGTATGTAGGATATTTATAAAGTAAGAGGTAGTAGTCTGTGGACATTAAGTAAAGTGAGAGGTAGTAGTAGTTTGTAGGCAATAAGTAAAGCAAGAGTTAGGTGATCAGGCCATGAATAAAGCAAGAAGCAGTAGTCTGTAAACAAAAAGTAAAGTGAGAAGAGCAGGCTGTAGGCTAAAAGTAAAGTGAGAGGAGTAGTATGTAGGCTATTGATAAAGTGAGAAGAGTAGTATGTAGGATATTGATAAAGTGAAAGGTAGAAGTCTGTAGTCATTAAGTAAAGTAAGAGGTAGGAGATTAGGCCATAAATAAAGCAAGAGGAAGTAGCTATAAGGCCATTAGTAAAGTGACAGATAGTAGTCTAAGAAATAATTATAGTGAGAGGAAATAATTGGTAGGTATTTAGTAACAGGTAGTAGTCTGTAAGCAATAAGTAAAGTGAGAGGTAGAAAACTGTAAGCATTTAGTAAAGTAATATATACTAGTTTGTAATCAATAAGCAAAGTCAGAGATACTAGGCAATTTGTATGTGATAATCAGTAGTCTGTAAGTAATAAGTAAATTGAGAGCTAGTCCATAAGCAATAAGTAAAGTAAGGTGTGGGAGACAGGAAAGTGGCTTGAACAAACAATGTTTAACCTCTGGGGTAGAAGGAGGGATGGGACAAGTCAGAGATAGTAGGCCATTAGTATGTGATAATCAGTAGTCTGTAAGTAATAAGTAAATTGAGAGCTAGCCCATAAGCAATAAGTAAAGTAAAGCATGGGAGACAGGAAAGTCAGACGCAGTCATATGCTGCTTTTGTAAGACTTTAACCAGCAACACAATAACTCATTACACGAGAAAAGAAGAGCATTACATGAGATCGGGGGGATCACTAAGTCGTGATAAAGAGGTGATAATAACTTCTCCAATTCCTGTTATTCTATGGAGCCTATGCACTAAGATTTCTTCAGCTTTGGAGATCTTCGGGGATAGGCTTCACAGAATAACATAGGAACGGGAGAAGTGATATATCACTGGAGAAGTCATCTCCACTTTATCACCTCTTTATCACCACTTAGTGAATCTTCCCCCAGAAGTACTATGCATCATTATATATTACCAATACAGTATTGCATAAGATCAACTGACAAATATACCATTGGATAGACCAGCAGGGCAATATATAATTGAGAACTGTAGAGTATTACATGGAACAATAAGAGCATTACTCTGTCCAGTACTTTTCATTGCCCTGCCGGTGGCATGTAATGAGGAATAAATGTATATATATCCCCTGGGGAGAATACTTCTACAAGCATCAACCCTGGGATACTGTAGGAAGCGCCACAAATAGTATAAAAAAAAGAATAATACTAATAATAAATAATAAAAACTACAGTGTTTACCAAATAATAATAAATAATAATAAAAAGTACAGCGTTTACCAAATAAAAAGTATACTTTCAACCTTAATATAGATAGTCCTATATAAGGTGACAAAGAAAGGAGTTTCCAAGAGTCCTTTGGAATCCTATGCAGCTGTTATATGGGTAGGGACTCCCACCAATATACTACAAGAAAAACACAAAGAAAAAACAGAGCAAGGAATTCCTCTAAGTGTAGTATATTCACAATCTTGATCCTTCACCTTCACCACGTGCGTAGAAATGGTACTCACTTTTTAGAGAGGTTAATACTGCCTCTCAGTGTATTCCACGTGCCTGGTTTAAACCCCAGGTCGGTTATCACCTCTCAGTCTCCCAGGTTTCCTCCATGACTCCCTTCTTCTGTTTGATGTCTTTCAACAGAATCGTACCATGCACAGGTGAATTCATAAATTATACATTTATTGTACAAGTCCTACGAAACGCGTTGAGCGGGTATTTTGTTTATACAGTATTATCTGTTTATTTTATTAAATTAGCATTGCTATTTTATTTATTTTTTATTATTTTGTACAATAAATTTATAATTTATCAATGCACCTGTGCAAGGTACAATTAATATTAGAGCTTATAGAACACCCAGTAGTCTATTTATACCCAGAGGAGATTACCCACCCTAATAAAGGAGAACACATTCTGTTGAAAGACATCAAACAGAAGAAGGGAGTCTGTGGAGGAAACCTGGGAGACTGAGAGGTGATAACCGAACTGGGGTTTAAACCAGGCACGTGTAATGTGGAATAGCCCTGCTAGTCTCATGCTGTACCAGGTAAAAAAAAAAAAAAAAATCATCATCATGGTGTGAGCTAGCTTAAAATGTCCCTGTCTAGAATCTTAGTCTTTTTTTGGCTTAAAGTTGTCAGAATTGGAGATAAAAATTTAGTTTCTTTACAATACAGAAATATTGATTACAATAATCTAATACTGGTCTGTCCAACTGTCATTTCACTATTTTCCATTGAATCATCTGATGTCTGCTTGAGAATCTATTAGTCTTTATTATATTACAAAACATACTACTATGTTACTTCTCTCCAGTTTGTGGGTCTACAAAAACACTAAGTACACACAATATAAAAACAATTTCACAGAACTGATTGGCTGAAACAGAAAAGACACTTCAGGCCAATATACCAACAACAAAAAGTATACACTTAATAGCAAAACACGTCTGATTTTAAAAGTGTAAGGTCTAATATAAATCAAGACAAACATCTTATGCCTCCACCATCACTACCATTAATTATCTTTTAATTTAAAATAGATATATTCTGTTAAAATGTGGTGCTCATACCTGGGAACTTTGAGATTTTTAAAATATTAACCCTTAGAGCTACCCACAATATAGATTATAGGAGATATATCCCTTCTTGCTGTAAAAGGTAGATTATCCAATCAGTTCTCGATGAACTTATAACTCCATATAGCTTAGAGACATTACAGCTTGAACACACATATGACAAGCGGGACTTCTCCCTCCGCTGTCCTCATAGAATTGGCAGAAATTTTGATACTAAACAAGCATGTCCACATATCATGTCGTAGGAAACACTAGACTTTCTGACCCAGAGAATTTGGCCCTTGACCCTGAGATTTGGGTGCAAACCCTGAGAGTTGCAAGGTCTGGTGGTAATTAAGTTTATTTACAACATATTTTACTCATATCTCCCTGCCTCACATTTGCAGTGATCGCTGTTCTTCCCACACTTTTATGCATTTTGGCCTAATACTTTGATTTATTCTGTATAAGCATAGCTGGGAACTTTTAAAATGAGCTTACCTTGAGATCTTTGGAATGTGAACCTTAACCCACTGAGTGCCAGAGGAGTACAAAATGCATTGCAAAACTTGATCTAACCAAGAGGTGCACCAAACAGTCCTCCAGGAACCTCCAACAGGCTGCAACTTAGAGATCTCTCTGCTTGAACACACAGAAGACAAATATGACTTCTTCTCCCTTTATCTTACTGGCATACATTTCAGTTTAGAGGCTAGAGAAGCAGATAAAATAAAATCTCAGGTATAATATGCACCTGTGTATAATATGCAGATGTAAATAATGCCCCCAATTTTAGAGGAAAACAAAAGTGCCTATGTATAATATGCACCCTTGTTTTCCCTCCCTCTACCTGCCAAAAAAAAATTTGTTGTTTCCTTCCCTCACTCCACCTCAATATGCTGCTACCTTCCCCTCCTTCTAATCACCTCCTCCGGAGGCCCCTGGTACATCTGTGTAGCAGACGGCATGCTTGCATTTGTCACCCACTTCCCACATTACCTTGTGAAGGCCTGTGAATTCAAGATAATGGAAGTGTCCTGAAAGAACCTTCATATTGAGGTGAAGGGAGGGAGGATGGGAGCAGACAGATGTCCAGGCGGCCACTGGTGGGGGAGATTAGAGGGAGGTAAAGGTGACAGCATATTGAAGTGGAGGGAGAAGGGAGCAGCATTTTTTTTACTCTCGTGTATAATAAGTATCCCCCCCAACACACACACTTCACATAAGGTGAAGAGGGGCAAAACTGTGTATATTATACCTGAGATTTTACGGTAATTGGTGTAGCTCATGTAATGGGTAAAACTGGAGTTCCCAGGTATGGTGGTTCTATAGTGGCTTCTATGTAGCAGATATATCTACAAAGATGGCACTCAAGATTCATATCTTCCCTGCTTAATGAGTAGTGATCCATCATATGACTGGATTTAAAGGAGCTGTACACAGGTTGAAGGAGAAAAGATCATCTCCATAACATAGTAGAGAAACTTTAAAAGCCAGAGGGATATACAGCACATGCATATGTACTTAGTGCCACAGGCAGTTAGGTTAGGTGTTATAATAAAATAATGATTACGCCGGGAGAGAATTTTGTAGGAATAGTAAATCAGGTTGAATAAAGATCTGCCTACTAATAAACAGTATAACCCTGTATGTTTCCTTTTGAAAGAAATGTTATCTAATCCTCTCTTGAATGTAACCATTGCATCTGCCATAATCACCTCTTTGGGCAAAGAATTCCACAATTTAACAGACCTTACTGTAAAAAACCCTTTCCTCTGTTGAAGTCTAAACCTCCTTTCCAAAATCTCAAGGGGTGTCCCCTGGTCACCTGATTAGGCCTTGGAATAAATAGCTCACCGCAGAGATCCTTGTATTGACCTTGCATATATTTGTACAATGTGATAAGGTCTCCTCTTACTCGTCTTTTCTCTAGAGTAAATAAACCAAGTTTGTCTGGTCTTTCCTCATACGTCAAGTCCTCCACTCCCTTAATTAATTTTGTTACTCTTCGCTGTACCCTCTCTAGTTCTAGTATATCCTTTTTCAGAACTTGTGCCCAAAACTGCACTGCATACTCTAGGTGAGGTCTTACCAGAGATTTGTACAATGGCAAATACCTCTTTTTATGCAAGACAGGATTTTGTTTGCCTTTGCTGCTGGTGTCTGACACTGGTCACTGTTTCCAAGTTTGTAGTTGACAAGGATACCCAGGTTTTTCTCTAGCAACGAGTCCCCTAAAATGATTCCATTAAGTTCATAAGTAGCCTTGGAATTATTTCCTCCCAAATGCATGACTTTATACTTCCCCACATTAAAGTTCATATTCCAGTTGGAGTTTTCATTTGCCCTATGATTTACTACTCTTTTGATTGTGTATATGACCCAAAGTGTCTGGAAAAAGTGAAACCAAATAATGATTCTCTAGATATGTCACCAGCCTCGTATAATTAATGGGTTTATTGGTCTGGATAAGGGTAAGACAGAGGATGTAAGTAAGGGTGAATACAGTCGTTAGAAAGAGTGTGGTTACAGTTACATTACTTATTACTTGCACATATAATAAGGATATTAACACAATATGGACTACAGTATACAACCAAGCAATCATAATTAATGCCTGCAAAACATGATGTAGTGTTGAGGGACTGTACTTATTATATACAGTCCATCAAAGTAAATTAATTTAAGAACATTTGGGAGAGATATATGGCTCTTTTAATCATTTGAGCATACCTCCTCTGCCACTCAAAGGGTTTATGGTTTAAATAAATGTGAACTGGGGAACTGGAAACCTTTTATTTATTTATTTTTTAAGATATGAGTATCTACATTTCTATTCTATTAGATAACTGCTTTTTGTTAAAAAAAGAAAAAAAGTAGATTTAGAGATAACAATTGATACATATACACAGGGCTCAAAATTTCCACTTGCCACTAGCCAATGGCGAGTGAAAATTTAGCCCTGGCGAGTAGAAATTCAGCCCTGGTTGGTATGTTAGGACTTGCAGTGGCGAGTAACTTTTCAGGTCTGGCTAGTAGCAAAGGACATACAGACATACTACATCTGTGAACACAGCAACCAAAATATAAAATGCTGTAGGACATGTTAGAAATCATTTATTAAAGGGATAGTAATACCTAAAATGTAAAAAAAAATATGTTGTAGGGTTTATCCCCCTGAGTAAAACAAGAGTACTCCCACTGCTGAAAGATGTTTCATTCAAAAGTTATTAATTTTCAAAGCTGAATTTTTTAGGTGCAATATCACAGTGGCCTGAAATTTTACAATGGCGCTGTTGCTACACCATCCTATGGAGATTTATGGTCCTGAGACCAGAGCTGTCCATAGGATCGTGTAGCAACAGCGCCACTGTACAATTTCAGGTCACTGTGATATTGCACCTAAAAAATTCAACTTTGAAAATTAATAACTTTTGAATGAAACACCTTTCAGCAGTGGGAGTACTCTTGTTTTACTCAGGGGGATAAACCCTACAACATATTTTTTTTTACATTTTAGGTATTACTATCCCTTTAAGTGATGAATACTGAAATATGTTATCATTTTTGAAGTGCTGAATATTAAAGCCTATATACAGTCAAAATAATGAAGCGAACAACATTTCTTATGTTTCTAAGATAATATGCCAAAAACCCTAATTATTTTTAAGTATATACTCCAAGAAGAGAGCATTAATGGCCAGTTCATGCCCTCTGTGTGATGAAATAAAGAGCTGCATTAATGTAAAATAAACAAAACTTGACTGAGTAATTTATCACCCACTGTTGCCGTGTTAGAGTTCACAGGTTCAAATCCTAAGAAAGTCAATTAAGCATTTATCCAAGGTCATTCAAATAAAGAACAGTTGTAAATGTGTATTATTAAACCAGACAAATCTATGGCAAATGTAAATGACTGGGAGGAGGATCAGTCCAAGATAAAAAAACAGTAAACCCCATATAAAAATATTTAACCTAAAGGGCAGATTGACCTGACCATAGCAACGCTATTCTAATGGGTAAAAACTCAGCCATTACTGAGTAGCTCAGACAATACTGCAACAATCTCTGCATGGTGGAGTAAAGGCTACTCTATTCTTTATAACTGACTGCCTCCCCTCTCAAACTCTATATTATTACTAGCAATGCACAAAGACAACATATGGCCTACAGTAGTAATACAGAGCAGGAAGAAAGACTGTCCCTGCTAAGACTCTATATTAGTGATTGACAATAAAGTTGGAGTCTTAAAGGGATAGTAATACTTCGTTTTATCTTTTTTTTATTTTGTAGGCAGTAAAAAAAAACTAAGAACAATATAAGTCTTATCTCTCAAACCTTTATGGTTTGAGAGATATTCTCAAGCAAAGTTTCCATTCCTGCCCCTTTTACCTAGTGTAAGTCATCTCTTCTCAGATGTGGAATGCAGCCCATAGACCAGACAGATAACAGCAGGGAACAATCTTCTTTCTATGAAAACAATGAAAACCCTGCCCCCCTTGACAAGTTTTTCAGGTTTTTCCCTTATCTTAATTGAAGATTGTCCCCCTCTGCAGTCTACCTGGACACCTCCCTTCTGCTCTGGTTGAACAGTGTTACATCAGTAAAAGGAGCGGGAGGGGAAGACTTTGTCATTGAATTACTCTTGAACTATAACTCTGACAGTATGGAAATAACACTCTCCAAAGTCCAAATACTATGATGATTAATTAGAGCTGCTTTTATTATGAAACATTACTATCCCTTTAAGCTGCTACAGTAGTGAGTGTCGCTATAGTATGGCTAACGTCATTTACAGTAAAGATTTATATGGGGTACTGTTGCTTAAAAATTGAAATGTGTAGGTGATTAAAACCTTATTTTTACTTTTTAAAACAGCCTTCAAAATATAAATGGGTTGCAGGGTTTTTTCAATCATTAATAAAATAACTTAATTAAATAAGCTTTTTTATATAAATCAGCATCCTATCCTCAGTCAAGCGGGGACAGGGGTAACTGTTGTCCTGGCCCACGTGAAGTGGGACCAGAGCTCAGTCGGGACATACACATGGGAATTATGTAGGCTTTGTGGGAGGAAGACAGGGTCTTCACAAGTCTAATATAAAGCAAACAGTAACATTATTCTCATTGCTTGCTTTATGTCAGTCTCACATTCTCCTGTGCCAAAGCAGATACCCCAGGCAGGTGTGAGCTGGCAAATGTCCCTTGGGCCAGTCTACTTATCATGCTTAAAGACTACCCCAGCCACAGTATACTTGAACTATGTGTTGAAGATATAGGCTAGATCCTCAACTTAAGACAGACATCTCTGTGCCCACACAAAGCTTTCATCCAGAGAAGATGTCTATGTTAAAAGGAGGATCTGCAACACATATTTAAAGTATACAGTGGCTCAGGTAGTCCATAAGCATCTCAAGTAAGATTAAATTCAGATAGGTTCAGTTGGCCCTCCAGAAGCTTGTCCCAAGTCCCAACTTGTCATCTCTAATTTCTGGCTGTCACCTGTCCCAGCACTGGATATTATTTTCTTGCAGTCTCCTCAGGGTTGCGGTCGCATTCCTGGTCATATTGAATGTCAGGTGGGACAGGCATCCCCGTAATTAGAAGGTGATGTGAAGAGTCTACCACTGAGCTGCATCTGACCTACCCGGCAGCAACTGTGGACTTTGCCAAGGAGAATTAATAATAATAATCCTTTATTTATATAGCGCACACAGATTCCGCAGCGCTTTACACTCATATTGGTTCCTGTCCCCATTGGGGCTCACAATCTAAATTCACCTATCAGTATGTTTTTTGGAGTGTGGGAGGAAACCGGAGTACCCGGAGGAAACCCACGCAAACACAGTGAGAACATACAAACTCATTGCAGATGTTGTCCTTGGTGGGATTTGAACCCAGGACCCCAGCGCTGCAAGGCAACAGTGCTAACCACTGAGCCACCGTGCTGACTTATCTTCATTCGCCTGTCTGTACATTGCATTTAAACCTTTAAAGGACCACAGGGCTTGCAACACATTGCAAAGCAATGCAATGTACACACCTCTAGTATTTAAAGGGTTAAACTTGTTCTATACTTGTATTATAACCACAGTGCTCAAAAAGTGTGCACTTTCTGTTCTGAGGTGAGCAGTGTTAAATCAGTAAAGAGGCAGGAGGGGGATACTTTACCATTCAATTACTCTTGAACTACAACTCTGACAGTATTGAAATAACACTCTCCATGGCCCAAATACTATGAAGATTAATTGGAGCTGCTTTTATTTTGAAACATTACTATCCCTTTAACTTCCAGCAATGCTCCTTGAAGATGTCTCCATACACTGCTCCTTTCCCTTATATAATAGCCCTCCTTTACACACAGCATGGAAGACAGAAAAACACTAGGTGTCCGGGGAACTACAGAGGTTTCCTGTAAGCCTGGATCTGCACTGGGGTAAGAAACTTGAGAGAGAGCGTGTCCTTGTAAATGTAATAGTGGCAGGGGCTTGTTTCTTTTTTACTCTCTCCATACACTAAATTGTGCAAATCACATTGAAATTGATGTACTAAGATTGTAAGTGGTGGAATTCTACATCAAAAAGTTAATTGCACCCCAGAGAACAGGTTCCCAGATTTCCTTTTAATTTAAATATGTACTGTAACCTCTAGAATGATAGAGAACTTTGAGATCGCTGTATTGTAACCTCTAAAATGATAGAGAATTTTGAGATCGCTGTAGAATTCAAAGGGTTAAAATATCCATTTAGTTAAATTGTAATGTTGTATTCTCCAGTGATTTGCTCCAATATTGCACCACTTTTCATTAATACATCGGCCTCAGTTTCAATGGGGACAGAATCTGTTTTGGTTTCATTCATTTTGATCTGAGACATAACTGTGTTAAGGAACAGACTGGCAAAAAAATGTACATTTCAACATCTAAGGTTAAAAGAACACCTTACATTTAAAAATACATTTACTTGCATGTTTTTAAAGAGACATCCTACCTAGAATTTTGTCTAATGTTTTAAGTGAAAGTTTAAATTTTAATTTAAAAGAGTACTGGGCAAATATGTCTTGTTACATTTAAAATATGGACTGGGTTTGTACATGGGGATTTTATACCGTAAAGTAAGGAACCTTACTATTATAGTAGGGCAATTAGCACCATTACATGCCCCAAACTAGCAACAAGGCCCAGGGCTTTACACATAAGGCCTGAGGCTTTAGTCCACTAGCAATGACCCTGCTTGAAATCCTGTTTTTGAAGGATCAAAAACATAACCTGCCAGCTGAAGTGCTCTAAACTTAGAAGAAGGTTCTCTCTTGAGAAATGTTTACGATAACACTATGTCCGTTATCTACCCGATATAGACACCTGCCACAAAACCAGTTTAGCTTGTGCATACACGTTTAGAGAGGTTTGAATTATTCTGATAGATGATATCTTACAGTAGAACATTACCATAGATCTGGTGGAGTGCTCCACATGTTTCTTTCTGGTCATATAAGCTTATGGTATGGTAGCCTTGATCCAAGAAGCAATATTGACTTCGGATGCAGCCTTACCGACTCTAGGGCCTTCAGGAATTATAGAGAAGGAATTTGCCTTTCAAAGTACTTAAAACTTGAGGCATCAAACCATGTTCAACTGGTGAATATAATTTCTTATTTGGTAGAGGGGTCCGGACAAACGGCAGAGACAAAAATTTCCTAGCTGATGTGGAAGTAGGAAACAACTTTAGGTATGAAACCTCTAGAGGTAAGAAGGACAACCTTGTCTTGGTGAAAAAACAAGGCAGAAGGATTACAAGACAAACCTTGCAGCCCAGCAACTATTTATACAGAAACAATGGTTACAAGAAAATACATTTTAAGCATCAAAAAACGCGAGGAAATAAATAAAAGGGAGACTCTGAAGAAAGCCTAAGACTAAGTTAAGGTCCCATGGAGGAATGGAAATCTCTAAATGAAGTGAAAGCATAAGCCACCTCTCGAACAAAGGTCTTAACATCCAGTAAAAGAGCAATACTGGTGTGGAACATAACCAAAGAGCTGAGACCTGTACCTTCATAGAGCTCAGACTAAGACCTTTGTTCTCACCATCTTGTAGGAAAGCCAAAATCATAGGAAGGCTGAAGTACTCACATCCCTATCAGAACAGCACTAGTAGAAAAGGGACCATATTCTGTGCATTCTGTGTACATAGGATTCTGAAGCCTAGGGCTTGGGACAGGAAGCCCCCAGAAGAGTGGCAACAAAGGAACTAACTGACCACTGCTGTGAAAGTAATTGTGTTTCAAGGACATTTTCCTGGAGTAAAAGGGGCACTGACAGGAGACTAAAATACGGTCTCTTATTGGTTCCGAGCACAAAGATGCCAGCTGGAAGTGTACAAAAGCTTTGTGTATCTTCAATAAGAGAGTTCTGTTTTACCCTCAACAATACACGTTTTGCTTGTGTTTCTGGAGGGTATTCCCAGAGGGGAGTTGGCTGCTGAACTACATCTCAGCCACTGCAAGAGCTAAATTCACTTGTCTTGCCAGTCTGCTGCCTTGGGGAGATGATTTGGTCACCTGCTGCCCTAGGGCTGGAGCCCACCAATGACTGTTTTTGAGCCCCAAGTTCAGAAACCAGTTGACCCTTTTACCCCTTGGCTTCCTCTGCTCCTCAAACCTTCAAGTTATGGCTGGAGGAGTGGGCCCAAAGGACCTGTGGTTAGTTACCCTTGAACAAATGTGGTGGGCCAGGTTAACAGAACATAGAAAGTGCAAGCTTTCAGAACACAAACATCCCTTTTTCAAAGGCTAACATAAAATATAGGTGATTTTGAAATTGCTTTCATAATCATCTTTGTTAACCTAAAGTGATAGGTCCACTTTAAATTCTGTTTCCTAAGCATTATTTGTGGTTTTGCTCTGTTCAAAAACTATGGATGGCTGGGAGGGACATCCTTCTGAAGCATTTTCCTGTTCTCCCTCAGGTATGCTACTTTAGAGACCATGAAGTCAAAATTATTTTTTCTTCCCTTAAGCCTGTACCCCTTTTTGTGCATGCTTGTATTTGACAGGCTTTTGCAGCAACTGATAAGACATTAGAATGCAAAAGAAGAAAAATTCTTGAGCAATGGGGGTTTTAACCCCTTGAATGCTTTGCAACACACTGGATGCATGTCTTTCATTCAAAGGTTAAAAACCCCACTCAAAATTCCACTTAAAGGAATAGGAATTTTTCCCCCCTGTGATGCAGTTTGTTTCTTCCTTCAATTATTCACTATTTTTTCCACCAAGGTTACTACTAACACTCCATTTTGAGTATACTTTGCATGCTTGTTTTTACTTCACAAATGCATGTATCTATTTTGAACTCTATCTGCTGTTTACATACCCAGTGCACCATTGTGTTTGAATCCATCTGGAGATAAAAATGTCTTCTGCTGATTTTATTATCAGCATAACAGTCACTTTCAGGTTTATATTTCTGTTATGTGCTACAGTGTCATACTAATGTACATTAATATGAATATAATAAACATGTCCCTGTTAATTTCAGTTGCTGATGCATGAAGTTCACATGGATTTGTTGAACAAACTCCAGTAACTAAGTGGTGTGCACCCAGTGTGGTCTGGATGGTGGGCAGTATGGATACCTTCACACTACTGAAGCATTGATCAGAATTCAGCATTTACCTAGTTACCTGCTCTTATTCAACTCCAGTAGTAACAGGGGAAGCTCCATAAAAGAAGAGTACGCTACTCTGAACAAACACGGTTACCAAATTTAACATACATAACTTTTTTATTTTTATAATAATTTTACTTTTATTTTATTTTTTAATTTACTTTCAATTATTAGCAAAGTTATACAATAAATGTTATAATTAAAGGGGATCTATCACCCCTGTACAAGTTAGTTAGATTATTTAGCGAATATGTTTAAAACTGTATTAATTTTTTTTCAAAAAACACTATTTGGGCAAAAATTTATGTTTAAAGAGTGCCCTGCAACCTACTTGCGGACAGAATGCAGCTACCTGCTCTGTACCACAGTCCGTCACTCTGCCTCTGCTCCCCTCCCTTTATCCAGCCTCCTCTGATGACAGAGGCTTTATGTCTGTAAGCTGGAGTGACCTCATTGGCAGAGATCGATATCTAGCCAATGAGACTGATCCAGCTAACAGACAGAAAGCCTCTGTCATCGGAGGAGGCTGGATAAAGGGAGGGGAGCAGAGGCAGAGTAACAGACTGCGGTTACAGAGCAAGTAACATGCAGGGCACTCTTTAAACATTAATTTTTGCCCAAATAGGGTTTTTAAAAAAACAAATGAATACAGTTTTAAACATATTCACTAAATAATCTAACTAATAAGACTAACTTGTATTGGGGTGATAGATCCCCTTTAAAGGGTGGAGGGGGTTCTATAATTTATCTCTTGGATGCTAGGCACATCTTCAGTACAATGCTCTGGATATCGATCTAGAATTCTAGGGGATAAGTCACTTGGTGTATTTCCTTTCTGGATACTAATGACTTCTCCATTGCTTCACAATGTGTTGGATATGTTTTTACCATAAAACAGGGTAAATGCAAGAAATAGTGCTCAACTATTACTAGTTGACTTATTTCTTCAACGTGGATGTAATAATCAAACCCATTACTCAATCACTATAACAAAATAGAAATAACGCATACTTAAGAAAGAACTAAAACCCCCAAACACCCACCACTTACCTTACTATGGCCAGAAAATCCTAATGGCCCTTGTGATTTTTCTCCTAGTGCCTTTGTTCAATAGTTAACATCTGCAAGTCAGCCCTGGATGTTACATACATGAAGCACAAATGAAAGTGGCTGGCAATTTTTTCCAAAATGAAGCAGGATCTCTATATGGACCTGAGGGCTGTGCATCTCATGGTGAAGGTGCTATCTCTTGAACAAAGGCAAAATTCATAGATGCCATTAGGATTTTCTAGCCATGGTACAGTTTGTGTAGGTTAATATCAGATGGTTTTATTTCTTATTTAAGGGATGTTTTACCTGTCCTGTGGGAACAGTGTCTGTATCAATGATGGTGATCACTCCTGGCACAAGAGGGCTGCGTCGGGCATTACTGTGTGTAGACAAGTCCTCATCTGTGACACCTGCAGGTAGTGTACCAGTAAGCTGGGTAACAACTTTCCCAACCATGGTAAGTCCAGTCTTTAAGGTCTGTGAAAGACAGATCAAGAGAGTAGCATAAACATATACATAACGTGTGAGAATCAAGTAAGCAGAGATGCATTAAAACAGATGAAGTTTTCTCAAGTCAGTGCCTCAAGGATCTTTTCTATGACAGGTTACACAAATATTCAATAATATACACTATATCTTTATAACTTCTTGGTAAGGCCTTATCTTGAATATGGAATTTTGTTTTGGGCACCACTTCTTAACAAGACATTACTGAACTAGAAAAACTACAGCAATGCACAGCAAAACTGATAAAGGGATTTTAAGATTTTCGTTTCAGAGTACCCAAACTGACTTCATTTACATTAGAGAAAACAGGAGGAATATGACTACTCTTTACAGATATATTCAAAGACAATTCAATGACCTCTCTGGGAAATTACTTACTCAAATAGCTGAGCAAAAATCAACTGGGCATCCTTTAACACTAGAAGAAAGGGGATTTTAACTAAAATAAAGGCAAGGCTTTTTTCTTCAGTAAGGGCAGTAACACCATGGAATTATTTTTTCAGGAGGTTGTTTGCGCTGATGTTGTAGGTAACTTTAAAAGAAAAGTACCAGATACCTTTCTAGCTCAGGACTATATTGAGAATTATGGCAGCTGGTTTCAGTGAAAATATATGGTTAATCCAGGGAGATATCCAACTGTATTTTGGGGTAAGGAAGGAATTTTCTTTTACCCACTTGGAGCTTAGTTAGGCAATGGCTTCAACAGGGTTTTTTTTTTCCTTCCTCTGGATCAACAAAGGTGATATGGCATAAATTGGACTTGATGAATGCATGACTTGTTTCACCCGTATTCAATATGTATCATATCAACCAATGAGTATTATATCATATTCAATTTAATATACATTTTTATTTCTTGTGAATTTATATGATGCTGGATTTTGCCCTTGAGTTTGATAAATGACTTCATATGACCTATATCAAATAAAATGTATTCAGGATTACACTGATATTCATTTTACAAAATTGCAATCTAAATTATTATTTTTGTTTAGTTTGTTTTTAATCGGATGTATATAAGTTTTTCTGATTAACACGATGACAAATTCAACTCAAGTGTAATATTCATTAACTCAGCAAGGACAGTTAAGAAATGTCATGTCCCTAAAAATGCTGTTAGTGTGGTCTAATTGAATTATTTAGGCAACAACATGTAAACAGACCATCTCAATGTAATCACAAACACATAACTTTAGAAAATACACTCATCTCGTTCAAAATTAAACTTTATTAAAAAAAGATCTTTAATGAGTTTCTTATACAAACAAAAACCACCAGTTTCCAAACATCTTACCCCCTGCAAAGACTGCAATCCTGAGTTGTAAACTGTTAGGCAAAGGGAGGTAAAGTTAATGGATTTGTGCCCTAGAAAAGAGGAGACTCTCCATAGAAATTATTGGTTGCTTAACCCCTTAGCGACCACTCACATGCCAGGACCGTAACGGAGGTCCGGCACTTAAGGACCAGTGAAGGTCCTGGTACGCCATGGAGTTCAGGGCTCCCGGAGTGGCTGCATGCCCCGAGATCACCAAGTGCTGGCTGCGCGTGCCAGTCCTTAAGGTTAGGACTGAAGATGATGGGTAGTGTAGTCCAACAATAGTTGGTGCATCATCAAGAAATGATGGAGGTGGTAGTCCAACTAAAATTGTTGAGCCAAAGTTTATCTACTCCTGCTCTAGTCCTGTAATGGTTCCTACTCAGTCCTGCAGTATACATCCTATAATATAAATGGCCAGATGCATGTTTGTCTGATGCAATCATGTGCAGTACAGACTGCCCGAAAGAGCAGAATGCTGGCCCGCGTACACAGGATTTTGCAGTCATGTGCAGTACAGACTGTCCAAACGCACAAAACGCTGGCCCGTATACACTGGCTTTTACACTAGTATATTACAACTGGCTGAACGAAAAATATGAGATTGCAATCCATGGATGGTCCAAAATCTTTACATTTTGAAAACTGACCTAAAAAAAAATTGACCTAACACCAGTACAGGACAGATTTCAATCAACAGATACACATAGTTTTGGCCTGTTGTAGACTTTTCTGGCATCCAAGGAATTAAAAATAACAGAATACACATTTGGCTTTGGTTTAACCCCTTAAGGACTGGGAAAATCTGAGGTCGTTTTCCCTTAAGGACCGGAGCAGTTCTGACCTTTTTGACTATATCTTTGTTCAGCAATGTTTTCCCTCTAAGTCTTTTATTCCACCCCCATAAATTATATACTGTTTTTTTAAGCACAAATAGGGATTTCATTTGATACCCTACTTATATGGATAACCCACCATTTACTTTATTAAAATTAAAAAAAAAGGTAAAAAAAACATCATTTTTGGTTTTTCTCTTTGGATCAATTGGGCACAAAGGGTTAAAATTTTATGAAGACTGCATGAAAGGTATGACCGGTCAGTCATACCTACAAAATGCACAGTTTAAAGTGGCCACTGTCCCCCCTGGGTGAAAATCCCCATGTCCCTTTTTCCCACCCTATTTTGACACTTTTTTTTTATCTGTGACATTTGGCGGTGTATATAAGTGTATCACATAGCTCCACAACAATCACACTTCCACTTTTGTTCAATTAGATTATTTTTTTTTTTAAATAAAATATTTTTGTAAAAAAAAAAAAAAAAAAAAAAAGGGTTTTGTGTTTAAAAAAAAAAAAAAAAAAAAAAAAAAAAAATTATTGCAGGTCAGAAATTGACCTGCATTTAGCAAGCCTTTGGCACCAGCAGTGAAGGGGTTAATACCCCTAGCTGCTGTATTTTCTTTCACCACTAGGTGTCTCCTGTCTACTTCTGTCTCCGTTACTTTCATAGCAACGGAGCCAGAGGCAGACTTGACAGGCACAGACAGCATGCTTTCTTTGCTGTCTCTGTCTGTCACTTTGCCGGTACATGTGATCGCTGGAACGGCGATCGCATGAACCAGCAAAGGCAAGAAGGGCTGAGACTGAACGCCCCGGTCTCGGAGCGTTCAGTCTCAGCCTGGAATTAATGATAGCAGCGTGCACGGACCGTCATGGGTCCTTAAGGGGACTGCAACCCATGACGGTCCAGGACCGTCATGGGCCCTTAAGGTGTTAAATAGTTAAAACCAGTGTATAACACAGGAAGCACTGCAAGGAATGTGTCTAACACATTACTCCTTTTTATTAAACCAAGCCTATCTGTGCCTCACTGCCCTGTTTACATGGAGTTATAGTCTACCATTCATAGGATTACTCTTTGAGCACAGATTACAAACGGATTGCATGTTAATAGAAATATATCCATACTTCCCACCCCCTGAATTATTATTATTTATTTTTTGCAGTAATGGATGAAGTTTAATTAGAAGCACTGCAGAACTCTTATCTTTTTCCTTGTTCACAACCTGCATGCAGTAATGGATGCAAAGCTTCTTTTGGGCCTCTCAATGATTCAAGGGGTAAGAATTAATGGGATGTGTATTCATCCCTTATGGAGCAGTTAGTTTGCCCCGAAATTGCTTCATTTTCTTTCTGAATGTGACCTATCGTATCCAAAACGGCTCTTTGGCATCTAATTTACTTTACTCCTCATTTAGTACACACCTATCAGTATTTAAAAAGGAACTACTAACTGCATTTCTTTGCATCACAATCTCATAAAGAAACTGAATGATCACCGTTACTAAAATTCAGGTTACACCTACATGAAAGAGAACCTAGTAACATGTAAATGTTTTAATACAATAACCTTTTGGAGACTAGAGAGCTGCACAACACCTTCTGAGCATTTTTTGTTGGACACCAACACTGACATTCAAAGGGTTAAAGGGAAACTATCATGTTTTACTATGCATGTTCCAAAAGTAAAATAGCGGCTGTTCTGTAACACCCTAATACGTTACCTGTCAAGTTTTGTGGGTCGGAAAACTGGCTCCCTCAGCTGGCAGGGGCCTGGATAAAACCAACAAGCCTGTGCCCAACACAATATTCTTCATAATCTATTCAACCAACAGGTTGCTACAATTTGCTTAATTTGGACTAGCTTTATTAGTTCAGTTCTAGCAATACAAAAATATATGTACTTTATACTAAGCTGCATAAAGAAATACATACACACATAGCAGGATGTTTTTTCTCTGCAGAAGGATTTAGATAAACTGAGTGAATGGGTAGAAAAGTGGCAGATGATATTTAATGTAGATAAATGTAAGGTTATGCATTTGGGCTGTAGAAACAAACATGCTACATATACACTAAAACGAAAACAACTTGAGGAATCCTCATTAGAGAAAGATTTAGGAGTACAGATAGACGACAGACTTCACAGCAGTGTGCAGAGTCACTCAGCTGCTGTAAGAGCATATAGGGTACTAGCCTGCATAAAAATAATTACAGATGCATGGGATCCAAATATAAATCTACCTCTATACAAATCCTTGCTAAGGCCTCATCTTGAATATGGAGTCCAGTTTTGGGCACCAGTTCTTACAAAATACATTACTGAACTGGAAAATGTGCAGAAACACAAAACTGATAAAGGGATTGGAGAATCTGAATTATAAAGGGAGACTACCACATGGGTATGTTTATATTAGAGGAGAGATGTCTAAGGGGTGATATGATTACCATTTACAAATATATTCAAAGCCAATACAAAGAACTGTCCAATTAACTATTTACTCAAAGAGCTGAGTAAAGAAAAAGAGGTCATCCATTAAGACTAGAGGAAAGGTGCTTTTGACTAAAATAAAGGCAGGGATTTTTTACAGTAAGGGCAGGAAGATTTTAAAAAGATTTGCCTCGGGATACTGTGCTTGCAGATACTGTAACTGCTTAAAAAAAACTTGTATCTAGCACAGAAAAATATTGAGCATTATGACAGTTGGCTTCAAAGCAGACAGGACTCCATATGGAGTCAGGAAGGATTTTTTTTACCCACTTGGGGCTTAATTGGAAATGGCTTCCATGTTTTTTTTTTTTTGTTTTGTTTTGTTTTTTGTTTTTTTTGGCGGGGGGAGGATTTGCCTTCTTCTGGATCAACAAGTGTGATTTGGCATGGGCTGGACTTGATGGACGTATGTCTTTGTTTAGCCTCTTCAACTATGTTACTATGCTTATATTTCAATACAAGCTTTTAAGAGATCAACCATCTTCTTCAGGTCAAACAGTACTGCAGTATAATAAAAATATAAACTGTTAATACAAACACCAAAGTACTCACATTTTTATATTACAATTTGCTTGGAATCACAATGTCACGTGTATGTAACAATATTACATGTTGCACCTGTACATCCTTCTTTCATTTAAAAAAAAGAAAAAATATAAATAAAACAAAATAATAAATACAGTTTTTGAATGGTCTGTTTTACAACAGGCTGGAGTAAGATAATGACATTGGAACTCGTCTTCCTGTGCCTTACTCATTATGGCAGCATCTAGACCAGGAAGTGAAGAGTACAAGGAAAATTGCTTCAATTACAATGAGGACATTTTAAATCTATCTCTGTGAATGTTACAACATGTTCTTTCCAGTAAAAGCAACTTACATCTTTGCATTGGTGTTCCTTAATGACTTGACTACCTTTGACGAAAGGAAATAACTTATTGTTAGGAGTTATGATGCACAAAGTTTCACTAATCCCCTTGCTATACTGTCGCCATTTCCAGCAACAACAAAAAAATAACAAGACCAAAGTGCAGCCATCTCTGTTGGTTTCATGGCATACTTGTCAATTTAACCTACACATTAAAATTTGAGCAACCTCTAAATCTGATGATTTATACTGCATGTTTCAGCACTTTATCACATCATTTCATCACTTGCTAATATTTCTGAAGTGACCTCTCTAAGACCCCATGGCTTGTGTTTTTAGAGAATGTTAAAAAGAAAACAAAAAAAGAAAAAACAAATTATGTGTGGGGCAAGCCAACAGAATTAAGCGGTGGTGCCTCAAGGTTTGTGTTACAAAGAGAAATTGAAATGTCATCAAAATCACTCATATAAAACACACAGTATATAACGTCACTCAGCATTTCGTTTTCTTTCTTACAGAGAGAAGTGGCTTGGTGAACTGAGTTTTAAACCTCAACCAAGGATATTTTAACATTTTGTACAAGCATTTAAACCAGGGGAGGGAGGCAATCTAGCCACCCAGCTGTGGAGGACAACTCCCATTATCTCCTTCCAGTCATTAGCTGGCTCGTGATGACTGGGGCTGCAGTACTCCCCAACTAGAGGACCTCATGTTTCCTGCACACAATACAGTGTGACCACATTTCCTTTGCACCATTTGAGGATACTACCGAGTTCAAATGACTTTTAAAACATTTTTATCCAGTACTTTTACCCTGATGAAACAGGCAGTGCCCTGTGAAATGTGCGGGGTGATTTATCCTCCATACATTGAGGCAAGCTCATTTCTTTGGGCTTGAATATTATTCTCCTTTTTTCTTAACGCAGAACTATCACTCCAAATACAGTGCCCCCCAAATAATTTTTCAACGATAAGCATAGAAATACGAGTATTATCCAGAATAAGGCCAGCGTTAAGAAATCCTACTCAATAAGAGACAAACAGGCAGGCATTAGCGCAGACATGTTGCCTTAGAGACATCTGTGCTTCTGAGCTGTCCCATCCTGGTCTACTCCAGGATTGGTAAAGGGGAGTTGCATTGTACCTTAAGGTACAGGAAGTGACTGACGGCGCAGACACACAGTTGCCACTACAGCAAGGATCCTGCCCATCAGTCTCAGATCAAGTAGGATTTCTTAATAATGCTGGACTTATTCTGGTTAATAAGAGTATTTCTATGTGGGGTCACTTTATCTGGAGTGATAGTTCCTCTTTAAGAGTCTGCCTCAAATTTACTAGTTTACTTGCTGGGCCTGGGTTGAACACAAGACACTATGTAGTATATAGGTCCTATGAAGGACTTGTGAGTCAAGAGAGAGACTTTACTTATTTGGTCTACAGTGTTCTCCCTAAAGTGCTTCAATAAAACACTAACTAGATATTTGAGGTTATAGGGGACAAATAGCACTATAATAATGTGCCTATACTGAGATCTCACAGAAACTGTGTTCTCAGATTATATTGATCCATCACTGATCCTACCTGAAACTACTGTTGGCAAAGAGCTCCTTAAAAAGCACAATAGAAAACAGTACTTTACCCTGCCTTCAAAACACAAGTGAAAATTGTGCACACACATATATACCACAGATAAAGGTGCTTGTATATCATTCCCAACAAAAGCACAATATCAATATTCTTATGCAGTTAGTCTGATGTTGTCTACCTCATCATCTGTGTGAAATCTCCCAACACAGGACTATTCATAGGTGAGGCAAGACAAACGTTAAGAAAACAAATTAATTATACACTTGTGGGGAAACATTTTTGCAAACATGGACACAGTATAAAGGATCTCAGGGTCACTGTACTGATGGAAAACGTTCAGACCCAGGGAGACAAAGATCTGGGAGTACAAACTGTTAACCAAGTTTGAAACTCTGAACTCTGGTCTCAACTATGCCAAGGAATTTATGTCACATTCCACAAAATTTTACACACAAATTCAATATAATTTGCCATTTTTGCTTGCTATTTGCAGATCCCAGAAACTGGAAAGCAGTTAATACTTCAAAGAGAGATAATTCTTATATGAAACTTATAATATGAGGTGGATTTTACTGTAGACTATAAAAGATGCCTCAACTGAAATCATGAATGTGCAATTATTATCTGCTGTACAAGCTATGTAATGTGTGTGTATATATATATATATATATATATATATATATATATATATATATATATACACACACACATA
The DNA here is from genome assembly GCA_037306005.1 of Rhinophrynus dorsalis. Taxonomy (NCBI): domain Eukaryota; kingdom Metazoa; phylum Chordata; class Amphibia; order Anura; family Rhinophrynidae; genus Rhinophrynus; species Rhinophrynus dorsalis. Next base: position 318,369,669 of record CM074719.1, read on the forward strand.
CAATGTGCACAATTATTGGGCAAGTATTTTGACCATATCATTATTTGTATGCATATTTTCCAACTCCAAGCTGTATAAACTTGAATGTTTATTGGATTTAAGCATATCAGGTTATGTGTATTTGTGTAATGAGAGAGGGTGTGGCAGCTTCATTTCCTCAGGCAAAATGGGCAGAGAAAGAGATATAACTGACTCTGAAAAGTCAAAAATTGTAAAAAGTCTTTCAGAGGGATGCAAAACTCTTGAAATTGCTAAGATATTGGGGCGTGATCACAGAACCATCAAACGTTTTGTTGCAAATAGTCAAAAAAAAAAACGCAAATTAACTGCCAGAGAAGAATCAAACGTGAAGCTACCAGGAACCCATTATCCTCCAGTGCTGTAATTTTCCATAACTGCAACCTACCTGGAGTGTTCAGAAGTACTAGGTGTTCATTGCCACGGTAAGGAAGGCTGAAACCCGACCACTACTGAACAAGACACATAAGTTGAAATGTCAAGACTGGGCTAAGAAGTATCTGAAGACAGATTTTTCAAAGGTTTTATGGACTGATGAGATGAGAGTGACTCTTGCCCGTGGCTGGATCAGTAACAGGCACAGAGCTCCACTTCGACTCAGACGACAGCAAGGTGGAGGGGGGTTACTGGTATGGGCTGGTATTATCAAAGATGAGCTAGTTGGACCTTTTTGGGTTGAAGATGGACTCAAACTCAGCTCCCAAACCTACTGCCAGTTTTTAGAAGACACTATCATCAAGCAGTGGTACAGGAAAAAGTCTGCATCTTTCAAGAAGACCATTATTTTTATGCAGGACAATGGTCCATCGCATGCATCGTAGTACTCCACTGTGTGGCTAGCTAGTAAAGGCTTTAAAGATGAAAAAATAATGACATAGACCCCTTCCTCACCTGACCTAAACCCTACTGACAACTTGTGGGCCCTTCTCGAATGGCAGATTTATGCTGAAGGAAAACAATACACCTCTCTGAACAGTGTCTGGGAGGCTGTGGTTGCTGCTGCAAAAAAAGTTGATCGTCAACAATTCAAGACACTGACAGACTCCATGAATGGAAGGCTTATGACTGTTATTGAAAAGAAAGGAGGCCATATTGGTCACTGATTTTTTTTTTTTTTTTTGGAAATGTCACAAATGTTTATTCTCACTTTAATAGATTAAAATAAACACGTAAGAAGGGAAAATTATTGTTTTTCATTTAGTTGCATAAAAATTCTGCACACTAATAGTTGCTCAATAATTGTGCACCCATAGATATTCTCCTAAGAAAGCCAAAACCTCACTTTTACTTTCTTAAATATTCAGGTTTAAGGTTTCTTAACATTTTGGATTGACGGACAGCACTGTAGTTGTTCAATAATAAAATTAATCCTCAAAAATACAACTTGCCTAATAATTGTGCACACAGGATAGATAGATAGATAGATAGATAGATAGATAGATAGATAGATAGATAGATAGAGATATTGGTTATTCAGCTCTCATTCTAGAATATGTCTGATGAAGACACTTAGTTGGTCTTGAAAGCTTCCTCTACTTTTCTGTCTCCTTTCTCTTCCAACTGATACACTGTTGAAATATAGAACTGCTGTACAACTTTTATCACCTTCAACCTTCCAAAACAAACAGAGAATAAAATTCTGAAAATTTACTTGGTGATGCAACAGTCATTTACCCCAGCACTGAAAACGTTAATTGTATTCACTGTATACTTTTCTTTACCAAGGAGGGATATCCTGAAAAACAGATCTATTGTTATGTCTTGAGGGTTAAAATTGAGAAATATTGTGTTAATGCCTCCGATGCTATAGATTTCTCCACACCATTACTTCACAATACACTGGACATACCTGGAACTTTCTTTCTAGAGTCCCCAGAGGGGGCTCAGGTGGTGCTGATGGGGGATATAAATGAAGAAATTTGCTTCACAAACGGTGGTGCTTAATCGCAAGGGCAGGGCTTAATTGAGTTATAAAATGGGTAGAAAATGGGAGGAACAGGCTGAGAAGAAGCAGAAGTGGGCAGAGTTTCATGAAAATACTACCCACCACTGAAAAATCAGCCTCCATCCCCGGAGACCCAGTAATGCGCTGGAGAGTTCCCAGCTATGGCACTGTAGAGCTCTAGCATACAAGGAATTCAAGTGGACCTGTCACCTTATAACAACATAGCTGATTTGTTATGTTATATAAAATATGTTGGGGTTATTTAGCTTTATTTAATCGTATTGTGGGATGTGTATGCGTGTTTGTGGCCGGCACTTAAGGACCACTTTTTTTTGCCCATCCAGTTCAGTGTTCCCCGATCGGCGTGCAGCCGTGTGGAGCGCCCTGAAATCCATGATGGTCCTGGTAAGTCATGGGTCCTTATCGCACATCAACCCATGGTGCCAGGATCATCATGGGTCCTTAAGGGGTTAAATGTGCTTTGCAAAGTGAAATACTGGAAGTGGGATCCCTGCCCTACAGATGGAAACAACTTATCTCCACATAATAATAAACAGAAACCTTAGCAGTAATTGGAAAGATGGAGTATAAGAGGCAGCCCTCTCTCCAGTCTCTCCAGCATTACAGACAGTGAGTGAGGAAGAGAAGTGTGAAAGAGATAAGTGAAGGGAATTCTAGAATGACTAATGAACATACTTTTTGCACAACATGATATGCCATTAGCACACATACAGCACAAACAAAGCATAATTACTCACTTGCTTTACAATATGTTGGAAATGTACATAGTATCCAAGGGTTTAACTAAAAATAGTGATTCCTCCAAATAATATCTGTCGATTTATTAAATGTAATTAATTTGTTCATGAATTTGGCAATATTTAAAAATAAGATGCTTGGTGAAAGATTACTGTTAGGTCCCTAAGTTCGAAAGAAAAGGGGGGGGGGGTTCCACAGCAAATCAACTGCATTACAGAGGAGAACCAACATTACCCATTAAAGGGATAGTAATGTTTCACAATAAAAGCAGCTCTAATTAATCTTCATAGCATTTGGGCCATGGATAGTGTTATATCAATACTGTCAGAGTTGTAGTTCAAGAGTAATTGAATGATAAAGTATCCCCCCTCCCACCCCTTTTACTGGTGTCACACTACTCACCTCAGAGCAGAAAGGTGGTGTCCAGATGGATTGCAGAGAGGGGCAACCTTCAATTAGCATAAGGGAAAAACCTGAAAAACCTGTAACTGGGGGCAGGGTTTTCATTGTTCTCACAATAAGAAGATTGTTCCTTGCTGTGAGTTGTCTGGTCTTAAGACCAGATTCCACATCTGAGAGTAGGTGGCTTACACTAGGTAAAAGGGGCAGGAGGGGGAAACTTTATCATTCAGTTACTCTTGAACTACAACTCTGACAGTATTGAAATAACACTCTCCATGGCCCAAATACTATGAAGATGAATTGGTGCTGCTTTTATTTGAAACATTACTATCCCTTTAAGTTAAATGGAGATTTTAGCTCCCTTTACTTCTAGAGTGGTCTCCAACACATTGCAAAGCAATGCATTACAGACCTATCTAGGAAAATTTTGGTTAAAATCACCATTTATATAAATAAGGATTTTTTAAATTCTATTTTTTCCCCAGTGGAGCAACTGATTTGCCCGAAAATTCCAGCAATTTTTTTTTTTTAAAACATACCCCATGATGTCACTCATGCACCTCTTCTAAGCCAATCAAAAAAAATGTATATAACTTGATATGTACATACCCATTCAGACATTGCCAAGACATATGGTCTCCCAAAACATGACATCACAAACAGATGGAGATTTTAAACTTGCATAATAATGCAACAGCACACACATGCCCTTTTGAACCAAATCTATAAATTAAAGTTAATGGATTTTTGTGAAAACTCATTTGGGGTTGTCTGTTTGCACGTGCATTCTCTTGTGTGCTGTCAGTTGTTTCTATGACGTATGTGATAAAATATGTGGCACTTTTTTCATCTGACAATGCTAAAGTTATCTTATAACATGCACTACTTCAGAATTAGATAAAGAAAGGGCTAGTCATCCCAGTGAGCCAATATTCAAATAAATAGAGACATAACATGTTAACTTTAGAAGGTTATTATTACTATTCCAGATAGCAATACGTTAACCTTCTGAAATGCCAGATCGGTGTACAATGCAATCTAAAACTAGGAGTCGGACTCCACACTGGTTTTAAAAGGGTTCACAGATTTGCACTGAATATCATTCAACAAAACCAGGATTATATAACAAAATGTTGTACAACATGATCTCATCCAGGGTAAAAATGAAAAATAAATAAAGCCTTGAGAATCATATGCGTTGACAATGGTGTTTAAAAGATGACAATTTGGAGCTGGGATATCAGTAAGATTGGCTTAAATTACCAATGACTTCAGAGTCAAAGTAACTAAATTTGGAGATGCATGAAAAAGGAAGAGAGGACAGACCCACAGTCCCATGTGACCTGGGGTCTATATGGCGTCTAAGAACATTTAAAAGCGAGGCCGAGATTGCAGGCGTCTGCAACCAGGACCAAGCCACAGATCAATGGTAACTGTTTTGTTTAGTGCTAAAAACTCAAACTGCAGTGATTAGAAAACACATTAGTGTTCATCAATTAGCAGCCAAACGTTTGTTTTAATAATTCATAGGAAACGACTTGCACAAAGTCTGTTAGTGTGTTGTCAGGAAAGCCTCAGAAGGGCCAACAGAATTCGGCGCCACTTTGTATTGACGGCAACATTAAGTCAGGAAGCCTGGTTAACCCCTTAGCGTCTCATCTTCCATACCCCAGCAGAGAAAATCATAACTGGAACATACACAGCTCATCCATCAGCTATATTTTTATGTTTGGCTCTTATCTAAAGTATTGTATGCCAAGGAAGCTATACATAGTGAAAATACAATAAATCTTTATTAATATATAACACTTTACTATAAACAGCTAAATCATCTTTGGATCACATGCAATGTCATTTGTTTAATTATTAAAATATGTAATTTAAATAAACTTCCTGTGTTAAAATGTTTTTTTTTTCTTCCAACAATACATTAGATACATACATTGACAAAATCCCTGCAATATTTCACATTTTGAAGATATGAAAAATGAGACGTCTGGTTATATCTTTGGATCTATGCAAAAGTATTAGGTCATACTTTAGGTGATAATTGTAACCATAAAATAAAAATGTTATCAATTTAACCTGAAAGCGAGATACATGAAAATGTTATCATTCCAAACTGGGAGAGGAAGAGAGTGAAGATCTTGAACATCCTATATAATAATTTGTTAGGATGGTTGTCAGAAGCCGTCATGAGCATGTAGAGACTGCGCACGTTGCAGTCATGCACAGTACAGACTGCTCGAACGTGCCGCGGCTGATACAGAGCGGGGAGCTCAGAGTTCGGCCGGAGTCCTCTCTGCGCACCTTCATCCCAGGAAGGTGCGCAGAGAGGACTCCGGCCGAACTCTGAGCTCCCCGGTCTGTATTGGCCGTGGCACGTTCGAGCAGTCTGTACTGTGCATGACTACAACGTGCGCAGTCTCTACTGTCCAAATTCGGAGCGCCCCGCTCTGTATCAGCCGCGGCGCTTTTGGGCACTCTGTACTGTGCATGACTGCAGTTCCGGCAGTGAGCAGAGAGGCAGCAGCCGAGGCTGCTGGGTGGCGCCGTGGCCCGTGTACACTGGCTTTTAAACTAGTGTAATTATATTATGATATTATTATTCTTCTTTATTTATATAGCGCCAACTAATTCCGCAGCGCTGTACAATTGGGAATAGACATACAGAGGTATTAAAGAGTACAATCAGATGTGGAGAACAGGAGGATCAGAGGGCCCTGCTCGTGAGAGCTTACAGTCTAGAGGAAGGTAGGTTTGATACAGAAGGAGTAAGTGCTATTGCGTTTAAGTGCCTCCTGCCACATGAACTGCCAGTCAGTGGGTGGGTGTGAGAAGTGCCGTTGAGTGAAGTAGTCCATGCAAGGGGTGATTCTTGGTGATAATGTTTATGGAGGAAGTTGATAAGGTTCCCTGAAGAGGTGAGTCTTCAGGGAGCGTCTGAAGATTTGAAGGCTGGGGGAGAGTCTGATGGGGCGGGGGAGGGAATTCCACAGCTCAGGTGCAGCACGGGAGAAGTCCTGTAGGCGGGAGTGGGAGGATGTGATAAGAGCTGTGGAGAGCAGAAGGTCATGTGCAGAGCGAAGATGGCGGGCGGGAGTGTATTTGGAAATGAGAGATGAAATATAGGGGGGTGCAGTGTTAGTGAGGGTTCTATAAGTTAGCACCAGAGTTTTGAATTTTACTCTGTATGCTAATGGGAGCCAGTGTAGGGACTGACAGAGGGGTGTGGTGTTAGAGAAGCGATGAGTGAGGTAGATTAGTCTTGCAGCAGAGTTCATTACGGACTGTAGCAGGGTTAGTCGGGTGAGAGGCAGGCCAATTAGTAAATTGTTACAGTAGTCAAGACGGGACATAATGAGTGTTTGGATTATAATTTTGGTAGTGTCTTCCGTGAGAAAGGGTCGGATTCTAGAGATGTTGCGGAGGTGGAGACGGCATGAGTTGGAGATTGACTGGATGTGAGGAATGAAGGATAGGGCAGAGTCAAATGTGACCCCCAGGCAGCGTGCTGTAGGGGTTGGTGTGATGGAAGTGTTGTTAACGGTGAGGGTAATATTTGGGATAAGGCTGGTTGTAGATGGAGGGAAGAGAATTAGTTCAGATTTGCCAAGGTTAAGTTTGAGTTGACGGGAGGACATCCAGGAAGACACCGCAGACAGACAGTCAGACACTCGGGACAGGAGGGAAGGGGAGAGGTCTGCGGAGGAAAGATATATTTGGGTGTCATCAGCATCGAGATGATGGTGAAACCCAAAGGAGTTTATTAGTTTTCCAAGGGAAGCAGTGTAGACTGAGAAGAGCAAGGGTCCCAGTACTGATCCTTGAGGCACACCAACAGACAGTGGGAGGGGTGGGGAAGTGGAGCCGGAGTAGGAAACACTGAAGGAGCGGTTGCAGAGATAAGATAAAAACCAGGAGAGTGCAGTGTCGCAGAGACCTAGGGAGTGGAGGGCTTGGAGGAGGAGTGGGTGATCAACTGTGTCAAAGGCGGCTGACAGGTCCAACAGAATGAGTAGGGAGTAGTGGCCTTTTGACTTGGCTGAGAGCAAGTCATTGGCCACTTTAGTGAGGGCAGTCTCAGTGGAGTGATGAGGGCGGAATCCGGATTGCAAGGTCTAGCAGGGAATGGGAGCAGAGGAATTTAGTGAGCCGGTTATATGCAACGCGCTCGAGAAGCTTGGAGGCGAATGGGAGTAGGGAAATTGGCCGGTAATTTGACAGTGAGTTTGGGTCCAGGGAGGGTTTTTTTAGGATGGGAGTGATTAGTGCATGTTTGAAAGAGAATGGGAAGGTGCCGGTTGACAAAGAGAGGTTGAATAAGTGAGTAAGGATTGGAGTTAGTAGAGGGGAGAGTTCTTGGGTGAGCTGAGATGGGATTGGGTCGAGAGGGCATGTGGTTAGGTTTGAGCGAGTGAGGAGAAGGGAGACTTCATCCTCAGTGACAGGTGGGAAGGAGCTTAATGTGTATGTGGGAGAGGCGACAGGGCTGAGCTGGCTGGGTGGGGGTGGTAGTGATGAAATGTCATGTCTGAAGGATTCAATCTTGTTCTTGAAGTGGTTGGCGAGATCTTGGGCAGAGAAGTTGATGGAAGGTGTTTGTGTTGGTGGGTTTAGAAGAGATGTGAAGGTTGAGAAAAGGCATTTGGGGTTGGAAGAAAGATTAGAAATTAGAGAGGAGAAGAATGACTGTTTAGTCAGGGAGAGGGCAGAGCTATACGAACGGAGAATGAATTTATAGTGTGTGAAGTCAGCTGTGGAGCGCGATTTCCTCCAGTGCCTTTCAGCAGTGCGTGAGCACCTTTGGAGGTATCGCGTTAGTCTTGTGTGCCAGGGTTGTAGTGGGATTGTGCGTGGGTGGCGTGGAGTTGCAGGTGCAGCGATGTCAAGGGCTGAAGTGAGAGTGCTGTTGTAGAGAGCAGTAGTTTTGTCTGGGCAAGTGTGAGGAAGGGGTTGAGAAGAGGCTGCAGGGAGGTGGAAAATTGTTGCTTATCAAGAGTATGCAGATTTCTCCGCATGCGCTTGATTGTGGGTTTGCGTGGTATGAGGAGGTTACCGGTGAGGAGGTGGTGGTCAGAGAGGGGAAAGGGGACATTAGAGAAGTTGGAGACAGAGCAGAGGTTAGTGAAGATCAAGTCGAGGGAGTGACCATCACTGTGTGTGGGAGAGCTGGTCCACTGCGATAAGCCTAAGGAGGTTGTTAAGGAGAGGAGTTTGAGGGCAGGGGGGTGTTGTGATTATCTATAGGGATGTTGAAGTCACCCATGATGAGAGTAGGGACATCAGAGGACATGAAGTGAGGGAGCCAGGAGGTGAAGTGATCAAGGAATTGTGCAGTGGGACCAGGTGGCCTGTATATGACAGCGACACGCAGGGGGAAGGGAGAGAAGAGGCGAAGTGTATGAGCTTCAAATGTAGGGAAGGACAGAGAGGGAACAGTGGGGAATACCTGAAATATATGGTTAGGGGGCAGCAGGATGCCTACTCCCCCTCCATGTCTGTTGCCAGGCCTCGGTGTGTGTGTGTGAATTGAAGGCCTCCATATGAGAGTACGGCAGTGGAGGCAGTGTCTGATGATGTGAGCCAAGTTTCAGTGATGGCAAGGAGGTTTAGGGAGTGAGAAATGAACAGATCGTGAACAGCTGTTAGTTTGTTACACACAGAGCGGGCATTCCAGAGACCAAAACAAAAGGGGGGGGAGGAGGTTAGGTGACGGGGTACGGTTATTAGGTTGTGAGTGTTGCGCGTGTGAGTGGGTTCTGTGGTACAAGAGAGAATGGAAGGGGGGCCTGGGTTAGGTGAGATGTCACCTGCAGCAAGTAGGAGGAGAAGGGACAGGGACATAAGGTGAGAGTGAGATTTGAAGCAGTGGGGCTTTTTTGCAGGGGTAGAAGGAGATGGTGGTGATAGGGAGCGGAGGAATGAAAAAAGTTCATAGGAGCAGAGAAGTGGTGAGTGAAGAATTGAGGGTGCAATGTGAATGGAGTGACACTTAATGTGGACACAGGAGGACGAGAGTCTTATGCAGGTGAGAATGGCGATCACAAAGCAAGGAGCTAATTTGCCCATAGTGGGGTTAATGAATGGGGCAGTAGAGATGTGCAACAGTCAGTAATCCAGGAGAGTACAGATGACTTGGCAATCAAGGGTCAATCCACGGAGCGGAGGGAATAGGTGCCAGGGAAGGTGAGGAGAGTCAGCAGCAGAACTGCAAAGTACTTGGTGAGGGTAGGAATCAATGCAGGGTTAAATGAAGTAGTCCACTGATGATCAGGAGAGGTAGATGTTGTAATGGTTAATGGTGGTTGGAGAAGAAATCAAAGTCAAAGTCAGATTTGGTTGTCCCCAGTGGTTTAGTGGTTAAATAAGCAGTTTGTAAAATCAGACCTGGAAATCCTGGTTTCTTGCATCAGGTGGTCAGTAGTTTCAGTAGAGGATGCAAATGCCAGCGCTTGGTGGAAATTACTGTTTCTTCACTCTGAATTCAGCCTGTTTACTTCCCTCTTGTCTTTATGTGGCTGCAGCAGCTGTTTCTCTCTTGTCCAACTCTCTTGCCTAACTCTCAGTACTTAGATAAAGATGTACTTTGATAAAGGTGCCAACTCTTACCCCTGGCAAATGCCACCCCACGCAAATGCCACCCCTAACTGGGCCTGAATATATAATAACTGGAGTCCCTAAGAACACTGACTGACTGACTGACTGAGGGATTTCCAAATTACAAATTGTTTTGGGATGGGAGAGCTCTGAGTGTGTTCAGGTGTGACACCATTAAATCTCTGATAAGAAACAGACACAGAGAGATATAGGGGAGGAATGGGGGAGGAAGGCAATATGGAGACTGGAAGAGGGAGTCAAAATGGCTAATGTAGATTAGTACATACAACAAGGGGTTAAATGGTAGAGGGAGACTGGATGAGATTGGAGTTCCAGGTGAAGGGTAGATTAGTACATACCAGGAGACTGTATAGTTAATAAACAGTTGGGTTACAGCACAAGACTTCAAGCAGACTGGATGGGAAACACATACCAGATATCACTACTTACTTAGGTGTATAGGATATTAGTATATTTCTGTCTACTGACCCCATTTCTCTGATGTCATCACTGACTATCTTTTTTTCAATACTAGGTTATTCATATTAAAGCCCAACTTAGGTAAGAAACATTAGCTGGGATAAATTCTGCCAGCTTAAAATAAGTTCCTATGAGTGCTTTCAGGCACTGGATTGTATTTATTTTTTTGAGGTTTTATAAGTATCCATGTGAGCATATGAATCAGGAGATGGCAAGCTTTGATAATTGTTCATTCCCAGTTGAACACATAGGTACACTTTAAATTTAAACAGTAAGTTGCAATTCGGTACTTCAAAATTGTATGAAAATTAGTCTGTGATGGAATAACTTTGTATTTTAAGTTGTGTGAAGCATTTAGCATTTGCACTTAATACAATATTGTTTAAAGATTGTATCAGTAACCTGTTACATCAATTTTTTATTAATAATAAAAGCATAACAAATTTGTACAGGCAAACTTGCCAAAATTAAAAGTTAATTTAAAGTTATTTAGTACACAGATCAGACATGACCACTAATCACACTTTAGTTTAACCCTAAAAATGGCAACACTGCTAAAATAATACATCAGCTTAACAATATAATGAAATACATTATGAAACAAAAACCCTTAAATTACCTTAATATACTCATTTTCTAAACTACAGTAAACGTGCTTAAAAGTGCTTGTCTGAGTGCACTTGACATTTCACAGTAATCAAACAAGCTGGATGCTAACTCCCCATTATAAAGACATTGACAATAGTCAGATGAATAAATCTAGGGCTATTTATCTGGGGAACAAATGGTGCTGGTAGTACATAATGTTATTTTGTTTTTGAAAGAAAAATACCATACAGAATAATGTAAAAAAAAAAAATGCTGGGACTGAGTACCCCACAAAAGAAGTGCTGGAACTGAGTAAACACAAAAATATTTAAAATAAAATAAATAAATAGAATACTGGTACAGTGTACCCTCCATTAAAAGAAGACCGGTACTGAGAACCCCCATAAGAAAATAAAATTATAGTAACGTCTCAAACAAAATGCAGCTCAGATTCATCTTCATACTATTTGTCCCATGTAGAGCTGTATTTCAACACTATCAGACTTGTAGTTCAACAGAAATTGAATGAGAAAGTATACCCCTCCCGTCCCTTTTACTTACGTAACTCTGCGCACCAAGCCAGTCCAGATGGAACACAGCGAGGGAAAATCTACTGATTGTCCCTTGCTGCAAGCTGTCGAATTTGGCAGGCTCTATACCTACCTAAGTTACAATGTCTTTTAGCTCACTAGTGCCATAAACAGAAAGAAAATAACCTAAAGCACATTACACTGATCCTGCCAATTAGGGTTGCACCGATACCGATACTGGTATCGGTATCGGTGCCGATACCAGCATTTGCGCGAGTACTTGTACTCGCGCAAATGCGGCCGATACCAGCACCGATACCCTGTGTCAGGGTCGGTGCTGCAGTGAGGGAACCGGGGAGCTGCTCACAATGCTCCCCGGTTGCCTCTCTACCTCAAGTAGCGTATGAGCGTTGCCGCGGGTTACCATGGCAACGCTCTGACGCTGACTTCTGCCGGGGCTCGCGAGAGAACAGCGAGCACCCGGCAGAGGAGAGTATGGGAGGCTAGATGGGAGCGGGTGGTGAGAGGCAAAGAGGGGTGAAAAGGAGGGAGAAAAAAGGGACTAAGAAAAAGGGGGGAAAAAAAGGCAAAAGGAGTAAAGATCAGGAGACAAAAGGAGGGGAACTAAGAAAAGGCAAAAAAGAGGAGGGATCAGGAGAGAGCAAGACAGGCAAAAGAGTGGGATCAAGAGTCAAGGAGGGGGACAAAGGGGGATCAAAAGGAAGAGAAAAAGCCAAGGCAAAAGCTGAAGAGGGGGAGAATGAAGTAAAAGGTAGGAATCAAGAGGGGGAGAAAGAGGCAAAAGGGGACAGTCAAGAGGTGGTGTGTGTGTGTGTATATTATATATATATATATATATATATATATATATATATATATATATAATATTATATTTCAAGTACTCACCAATACTTTTTTGAGGTCATTTGCCAGTTTTCCAAGTACCTAAAGCATATATATTATATATATAATATATGCGCTTTAAGTACCTGGAAAACTGGCAAATGACCCCAAAAAAAGTATCGGTAATTGGTATCGGCGAGTACTTGAAAAAAGTATCGGTACTTGTACTCGGTCTTAAAAAAGTGGTATCGGTGCATCTCTACTGCCAATATAGCAGTCCAATCCTGAAGTGCCAGGCAATTCTTCTCTGAACAAAAGAAACAGCCAACTCCAGACATACATTTTGGAATTCTGGGGCCTCCAGGCACTGTGAGTAAGGGGTCCACATTTGGATTTCACTGTTATCCTAACATGACCAATCTCAAGGATAATTTGTATGTGCAAACATACTGGTCGAATAAGTTCAACTAGGGATGAGCCTACCAAAGAATTTAGCAGTCTCTAGAGGAATGGTATCCAACAAAGGCTGTAATCTCTTTTAGGTCGCTGATGTTCTATTTGGTGGTGCTGAATAACCCTACAAAAAAGCTGGTACACACACACAAGGTTATATACTGGACCAAATATTCACTAAATGTACTATGAATTACAGTTAGAATGCAGGATTAAAGGGATAGTAACCCCCCCCCCAAAAAAAAAAATGTAAGCCAAATTATATGTATAATAAAAACATACTTAACACCCTCATTCCCATCTCTCAATCCGTTATGGTTTGAGAGATGTATGAAAATAAAAGACCTTCACTCCCTCCCCTTTCTGCCTGACGAGCTGTAAAGCTGTCAGAGGTAGAATCAGGTTGCCCGACTTTAGGCGGCTCTTCAGGAGTGCTGTCATCAGGATGTCTAAGTATAATTACTTCATCTGTATGGTCTACAACGTGTGCCTGGCTTGCAAGCACACGTTGTAGACCATTCCAATGAAGTAATTATACTTAGATACCTAGATGACAGCGCTCCTGAAGAGCCGCTGTCTGGTCCCAGAAGCAGGATCTCATGACAATCCGCTGTACAGCGGATGCATGAGAAGGGGGAGGGAGCAGAGGTCTTTATTTTCTTACATCTCTCAAACCATAACGGTTTGAGAGATGGGAATGAGGGCGTTAAGTATGTTTTTATTATTCCTAACATTTGGCTTACAGTTTTTGGGGGGTTTACTATCCCTTTAAAGCAGAACTACCACCTGCACTAAAGTCGCCCTGCAATACTCATACAGGTGGCGACTAGCTTTGTAATCATTATTTTAACTCTCAAAAGTGCCCACGAATAAAGTTATTCTTAAGTTTCCGAGACTGACGGCCAGGTTACTACAGCCTGTGCGCCTGCGCCGTCAGTCTCTTCCGGAGCCGCCTGGGCCAGTGCAGTGCCTGTGAAGGGTGAAGAGGACTGACAGTGCAGGCGCGCATTCAAGATGTCCACGGTTCTGCTTAAGGATAACTTTAGTTGTGGTCACTTTTGAGAGATAAAATAAGGATTACAAAGCTAATCGCCACCTGCATAAGTATTGCAGGGCGACTTTAGTGGAGGTGGTAGTTCCACTTTAAGAGCCCACATTTAAGCTGATCGTATAGAGCTATCTCAAATATTGCAATATTTTATGGTTGCACATGCTTGAATATTGGTAGTTAAACCTTTTGCAAGGCGCTGTAACTATTCTAGCGACTGAAGGATTCATGTAATACAAATAATTAAGATTTCAAGATGTTAACTTTTGAACAAAGGCATGAGGATGAAATTCATAGGGGCCATTAGAATTTTCTGGCCATAGAAAGGTAAGTTGTGTGTTACAGGTGATCTTAATTCTCCTTTAAAGGCACAGTAATGTTTCATAATAAAAGCAGCTCCAATTAATCTTCATAGTATTTGTGCCATGGAGAGTGTTATTTCAAGTGTTAGCAATGTCCAAGTACAAATATGTCGCATTGTGTAGAGCTTAAAAAGTTGACTTGAATGCAAAAAAAAGTATCTTCAAACTGCTACGGTTTGAGAGATACATGTATTCAAAGTTTGATGTTTTCTGCTGTCAGCTGTAAAGCTGTCAGCAGGAGACCCGTGTCGGCCGACACAGAGGCTCTGCAGCGGAGCCGCAATCGCATTATTTACAACGAATGACTGCACTGGAATGGTCTAAAAAGTGTCCCTGGTTTGCAAGCACACTTTTTAGACCATTCCAATGAAGTCATTCATTTTAAATAACGCGATTGCTGCTCTGCAGCAGAGCCCCCATGTCGGCCGACACAGATCTCCTGCTTACAGCTTTACAGCTTAATAGTTTATCACTTTCTTTGATTGGACACAGTGACATTCCACCCACCAGCGTGACGTCATAGGGATATGTGACCAGCAAGTCTGGCGTCTTACACGTGTGAGGGTTTATAAGGGATGCTTGTTGGACTTGTTCTCTGTCCTGAGGAAGGCCAGCAGAGTCTGGCTGAAACATTGATCAATCTGAGTAAATAAATTAACCCTTCGAGAAGTCCTTTGTGTGCTGTAGCTCCTTTCTGCATTACATTAATAGCCTAGTCACAGCACTCAGGAAAACCGCTATGGTTTGAGAGATACATGCATTCAAAGTTTGATGTTTTCTGCTGTGAGCTGTAAAGCTGTCAGCAGGAGATCCATGTCGGCCGACACAGAGGCTCTGAAGAAGAGCCGCAATCGCATTATTTAGAACGAATGACTGCACTGGAATGTTCTAAAAAGTGTCCCTTGTTTGCAAGCACAATTTTTAGACCATTCCAGTAAAGTCATTCATTTTAAATAACGCGATTGCGGCTCTGCAGCAGAGCCCCCATGTCGGCCGACACAGATCTCCTGCTTACAGCTTTACAGCTGACAGCAGGAAACATCAGACATTGAATGCATGTATTTCTCAAACCATAGCAGTTTGAGAGATATTTTTTTTGCATTCAAGTCAACTTTTTAAGCTCTATGCAATGCATCTTATTTGTACTTGGACATTAATAACACTTGCAGTACTGAATGATAAAGTATCCCCCTCCTGCCCCGTTTACTGATGTAATACTGCTCACCTCAGAACAGAAAGGTGGGTGTCCAGGTGGATTGCAGAGAGAGACAACCTTCAATTAACATAAGGGAAAAACCTGAAAACCCTGTCAAGGGGGCAGGGTTTTCCTTATGCTCACAGGAAGAAGATTGTCCCTTGCTGTGAGCTGTCTGGTTTGTGGATCAGATTCCACATCTGAGGGGAGGTGGCTCCACTAGTTAAAAGGGGCTGGAGGGGTATACTTTATCATTCAATTACTCTTGAACTACAACTCTGACAGTACTGAAATAACACTCTCTATGGCTCCAATACTATGAAGATTAATTGGAGCTGCTGTTTTTGCAAAACATTACTATCCCTTTAAGACGGGTATCATTAAGTCCTGCAATGTCGGGTGCCCTCAAGAACCGGTGCTGCAGATTCCTACTAACACATTTCTTTTAACCATGTGTAGGAGTCGTGTATATACGACAGTTCAACCAGTATCGTATTTTTCTATTTGGGATTGAAGGCTTTAGAAACAAAATATGTGTGAACTACTTTATGGATGTCTTCACATTAGCTTGTGGCAGTAGCTGGCACCAGTCGAAAACTTCTTGGAACTGGTGGGTGTCTGTGACTAGTATCTACCAGACTGTCAGATCTCATTTAGTTAAAAGGATCATTATGAACAAAATATATAATGCAGTGATTTCCAGTCTGATTAAATTAAGGAGCAATTCAAAATTATTACAGCTATTTTTTTCCTCCTATTTTTAAGCAGTATTATTTTTATTATGGAAACCAACTGGAGTTGTTGCTATTGCGGTCTGTGAAGAGTTTTAGTCTGAGATCTAAAGTAAAAAGTCTTAAGGTCACCAGGCGAAACATGAATTCAAATTATTTTTTTTTTTTTACCTAGAGATTTATCACTGCCTAGTGCATCTCCTCTACTGTGCCCAGAGATGTGTGGGAAACACAGTATTATTCTAAATAAGCATTTGCTCAAATAAAAATAAAAAAGCTAAAAACACACTCACAAGTCTGAGAGATTACTGACAGCCCACTGAAGGAAGCGTGCGACGAATTGAAGCATTTCGCCCGCAGGGAACATTTACATTGCTTGTATTTTGCCTTCTTGGATGGAGACTGCAGTGGGGGCTTAAATTAAACATAGTAAGTCTTATTTTAAGTACGGAGTGCGCCGGAGGAGGGAGGGAACGTATCTGCCATTACAATTAAAAAAATAAATAAATAAATAAATAAATACTCTCGTGTATAATACGCACCCCCCAATTCACATAAGGTGAAGTGGGGTAAAATTGTGTGTATTATACGTGAGATTTTACTGTATATATATATATATATATATATATATATATATATATATATATATATATATATAAAAAATCAACGTTTCTGCTAGATTCTGCTGGCCTACCTCCCTTCACACATATAAGATGCCGGACTTGGCGGTTGCATGTCACTATTATGACGTCCCGCTGGTGGGCAGAACTTCACTGTGTCCATTCAAATAAAAGTATAAGTTGAACGTCGGATTCCCTGAGTAGAAAGTTTTGTTCTCTTTAAACTCATTAACAACTAATAATACCTGAAGCAGATGGCTATGAACAATTATTTGACTGTTTTCATTTTTTGGATTTTGGATATAAGCACTGCTTAATAGTTTATCACTTTCTTTGATTGGACACAGTGACGTTCCACCCACCAGCATGACGTCATAGGGATATGTGACCAGCAAGTCTGGCGTCTTACACGTGTGAGGGTTTATAAGGGATGCTTGTTGGACTTGTTCTCTGTCCTGAGGAAGGCCAGCAGAGTCTGGCTGAAACATTGATCAATCTGAGTAAATAAATTAACCCTTCGAGAAGTCCTGTGTGTGCTGTAGCTCCTTTCTGCATTACATTAATAGCCTAGTCACAGCACTCAGGCATGTAATTAACTCTTGAAGTGTGTTGCGCTTCCATCCACAAACTATTTTATAATATATATAATATATATAATGTGGTAATATCTTGTCCATCTGGAAATTCATATCAATAATTATTATCAAAAATAGACATGCATAGTATTCTAAAGAAGGCAAATTCAACATAGCAAATATAGGATGGTGAATTGATGGATTTACAAAATTTAGGAGACACAGATGCTCAGTCTACACTACAAATAATCAACTACACGCATAAATCCATTGAAGGATCCCCTCGTGGTCATACAGAATCCAACTGGGAAAAAAAAAAAAAAGACTCAAATCCCATTCAGCATTCATTCTATTGGGAATTCTAATGTCCAGTTAATGCATCCAAAACAACTCTTGCCTACCCAAGAGTAGAAAAATATTCCCACCCCTTGGTGGTTTGCACAGTTTCTCAAGTCCCTGGAACACGAACTGATTAAAAGCCAAATTATGAAATACAACCTGTAAACGTGGGATCTAAGATCTTTCTTTTCCATAGCATCTTATCTCTTTTACAGGGAATGCTGTGAGGCCCACATATTGTTTGTTGCAAGCCTTACAGGCAATCAAATACACAACATGGGCAGTAGAGAAACTAATGTAATCTTTAACGATATAGTAGATATAGAACTAGCAAAAAACTTAGATGTCAAAGCAAAACTACAACAGCAACATCGACCATCATATTTGGAAAAAACAACAATGTCAAGTCATGTAGTTTTTAAATTTCTATTCCAAGAAAAAATCAGGTGATACGCCTTTTGCTGTTGTTGGTGCCCTCCTACATGCATATCTGCAACCATCCGTAAGGAGTCTTTTAAAAGTCCATTGATGATGTTGCAGACTCACCTGTATTCAACACTATATTTTACAAAAACTGTACTTGGTTTCTTACTAAAAATGGGTTTTACATAAGATTTCTCCCTGAAAGAATTCCGGATATGATCCTCCCATCTCATATTATCAACCAAACTTCTGGCTCTCTGCACCTGTGAAATGGAGTAACACTGTGCCAAGAGTGTATTATTACAAATGTGTTTCAAATGAACTAACTAGCCTTTAGGAATATTATACACAATATGACTTGGATGACTGCTGTTAGCACACAATAAAGTATTCCCTGAATGGGGCTTGCTATAAACACTGTTGTCTACAACTCCCGTCAATGAATTCCCAACTAGAGCCTAGTCCAAGAAGTCAACTTGATATCTGTGAAAATTGGATGTGAAACAAAGCCCCTATTTATTTAAATCTAAATACTCTATGAACTGCTCACTATCACTCAAATAAATGAAAGGTAATCTATGTATCTATGAGGAATGCAGGAGTATAAGGACAACACATCAGATGTGAGCCACATAAATTCTGAATGCCAGGTCACATTCTATAAAATTCACAAGACATGAGTGGTATCATGAAGATATGTGGGTAACCAACCAAATCAGATACATTTTCATTAAGGGAACCAATACCTGAAACCACAGGCCTGCCC
The DNA here is from genome assembly GCA_037306005.1 of Rhinophrynus dorsalis. NCBI lineage: Eukaryota > Metazoa > Chordata > Amphibia > Anura > Rhinophrynidae > Rhinophrynus > Rhinophrynus dorsalis. The sequence goes on from CM074719.1 coordinate 318,388,346, forward strand.
ACCAGCTGCACCAATGATCTGTGAGTTTTGGGTAATGGTGAAAAATGGGAACAATGGGTACCATAACAAAATCAGCCTCTTGATTACACAGCTGATGGATAGGCCCAAGTCAACTTCAGCTTTCATGTATGATTTAAACCCATAAGATAGTTCCCTCTCTAATGCTTGATATGTGTGTGTATATCAAAGAGTCAACTTCAACATGATAATCTACTTTGTCAAAAATGACAATACTACCACCCTTGTTTGAAGTTTCGATTGAACTCAAACAGAATCTCAGGAGCTAGCTTAGTCAGTTCATTTCTACACTTTCTTTAACATCATCAATATGCTTATCCCTAATGGGAACTAGGTAGATTTATTCTTGATTTCACTGGGGATATTATGCACCCAAGTGCCTGTGCCACCATTCCTGGACAAATATCCAAAATGTAACAATACACATTGTTAATTGAAGCAACACAAATTATTGTAATCCCCAAATATGGGAATGGTGGATTCATCACTTTATGGGTGGTTTTTAAAACAACATTCTTTATAATCATCCTGATTCTGGGCAATCACATCATCCAATAATTAACTCATCCTTGGATTGCAAAACTTTATTGACTCCCCCCTGACCCGTAATATAGTTTTACTGCCACACCAAAATAATTTCCATAGGGCTCTTTCAGAAGGGCGACAGAACAGTTACAACCCCTTGTTACACTAATCCAGATGCAGAAGCAGCAGCATGTTTGGTGGCTGGCAGATATGAGTGCCAGCCCACTGCTCCCCTCTGTGTGTGGCAGCCTCATTAGATACAAAAAGGCCAGCAGAGCAGTATATGGACAGTGGAAACAATGGGGTGCTTTAAATTAGCTTCACAACACAATATAAGGTAACTTTGTTACTCACATTGATGTTTCCCTGGTAGTACCTCAGTTCATACAGGTTAAGATAATAGGGGTATTGCTGCCCCTGATCGGGTAACTCCAGTGAAAACTATTCTTCAGATAAAGGGAGAAGAGTACCACAATATACCTTTTCCGCACGTACTTAAGAAACTCTATTGTACCAAAATGACAAACAAAAATAGAAACAAAATAAGCAAGAAAAACAAAAAAGCCCAGCACAGGACTTTTCATAATGTGTGAGAGCAACAATGCAGAGTTGACCATGTGAAAGAGGCCATAACTCCAAAGAGATTGCACCCTGCCCCAACAAAGGGGTTAAAAGCCCTATTAAATCAATGGGAATAAATGTTCCCTACGGCACAGCTGGTCTTCTCCAAAATTGCTCCACTTTTCTTTTGTGCATATAGCCCTGTGTTATGATGTAGGAATAATGAAAAAGGGGCAGACACAAACTAACCTGTTAACCCCTTAAAAAAAGAGGGTTATGCAATGTATCGCTTCTTAAAGTGTCATAGACCAGCATAGCCCTCAAGCGGTTAAGAAAATGAGCACTGTGCACAGACTTAACCTGCCCATTAGTCCAAAATATCAAGACATGATCATTATTAGCTATTCCCATGTGCAGTCTGAATTATTTGCAAAAACTCGACTGGTAATCTTTAGCCTTTCCCATGCCATTTCAGATGTCCTCCCCCTCCATTAGTGCTAATGGCTTCATGCTCACATAAGCTGTTAAGACTCATTAAGGAGTTATCAGGTAACAGGAGAAAACAGATGCAGTTTTGCTAAATCAATTTACCACCTCGAGGTTAAAGACAGTGGCGGCATCTCAGGCAGTTATTAGGTGACAACAGAACGCGTGTTTATTATTTGATACCAGACAGTACACAGACCATCTTATTTATTTTAAGTGTATTTCCATGTGTTTTATCACTTTGTCTTTGGAGGTACACTTTTCTTCTCACAACATGAAGCAACCTGTTTTTCTTGGTTCCAAGGGTAGCCTTTAGGTAAGGAGTGGGCAGATTTTTTGGACTACAGTAGGGTTACCATATTTGAACTCTGAAAACAGAGGAGACTTTTAGGTTTGAAACAAACTTAACCCTTTAGTTCCAGACACTGCAAATCAATTGTCTATGAATGAGGTCCTAATTTAAGATACTGGAAGATTCTGTATATTTAGTCCTGGAAATCTTTAGCATGTATTGGAGAGCAGCAGAAATAAAAGGAGTCTTAGTAGCAGAGAATTACTCACCACTAATGGTCATACCTGGGAACTTTCAGTTGAGGGCTACCCGGAGGGTAGTCCTCTGTTCAGCAGGGGGTATCAAAAATGACGCTAATCGCGTAAAAAAGGGGCGGGGCCTAACTCGAGTGTTGGGGGGATTTAACCCTTTGAGTGCCAGAGTGGTACGGAATGCATTGCAAAGCAATGCATTCCGTACCACTCTGGCACTCAGAGGGTTAAATGTGTCACACAGAAGGCTGGGGACGGAAGCACAACGGGAGAAAATGCAGATGTGGCAGACTTTCAATAGAAACTCTCCACATCCGGAGGAATCTGCCTCTATCCCGGAGACCCGGTAAAGCTCTGTCAGAACCGGAGTCTCCGGGGCAAATCCGGAGAGTTCCCAGGTATGCTAATGGTCCAATAGAGTAATTGGGCACAGGGCTTTCACTGGCACTAACCCTGACCTGAAATGCTCTTTGAGTGAGCATGTGTCAGAGAATTACCTCTCCAGCAGTCACAGGACTCACTTGTCCTTGCAGCATTAGAAGCATAACCATAGCTGGGAAGTCTCTGGATTTGTCCCAGAGACCCTGGTTTTAGCTGTTAATCTCCTCCTTCCCAGTGTGTTCCTCCCACTCCCCGGCCTCCCACTCCCCGGCCTCTTCCCCTCCTTCCTCCGTCCCACTTGTGATTAAGCCACACCCCTTTTTGACGCAGATCACATAATTTGTGTCCCCCAGCAGCACCACAGGACTCCCCTCTCTGGGGTGTCCACAATAAAATGTTCCCTGGTTTGAGTATAACCCTAAAGACCTCCTATGAATTTTGTCCTTGTGAATTTGATCAAGAAATAACAGTTTTAGTCAGCCTTGGAGGACATGTTCATGGAGACAGACAGAGTTGCCAGCAGATTTTTTAAACTGAAGCAGAAAGACTGGATGAGCCTAAGTAACTCCTTTAGAACCAGAATGGTGTACAATGTATTGCAAAGCCAGAGAACTTTCCAATATATTGAAAACTGGGCTGTTGATCTCTCTAGTTCTCAAGGTGTTAAAAGAACCTTTTTTTTTTTTTTCTATTAGGTACTAGTGTAAAAGCCCATGTATATGGGCCAAGGTCCGGGTAATGTTATGTGGCCGCTACCTCACTGCTCCTTGCGATGCAGTCTTGCGTCACCTCAATGCAATCATGCGCAGTATAGACTGCCCGAACGCACGCAGTCTCTACTGCACATGACGGCTTCTGACAAACATCCTAGCGAATTATCATATAGTATGGACTTTTAAAATGTACCCAGTGACTTTACAACTTGTACCACACAGCCCTGCAGGACATCCTCTGTTCTGCAAATCACCTCCCACAACCTTCCCCAGCTCTTCAAGGACATTGTCAACAAGGTGTCGCCAGCGTGCAAGTAGAGGATGAGGTAAAGTATGCATATCTGAGAAAGAACTAACGAGGAGTGGGGATACCCAGCGATATCCTGGTACCTGGAGATGCCCTTGCCCCTGGAGAGACAACTGAATGTAAGCCTCACAGAGACAGTGGGGGGGCACTCTGACAAACCCCGCCCGCTCCTCCTGTTTTCTGCTTGTTCTGGCTGCTCCTCTTGTCTCTTATGGTGCGATGCAAGAAACGTTCGCATTGGATAAAGGCATTTTTGTCCACAGATAGATTTTGCGCATTTTCTAATCCAGGAAGCTAAATACCGAACGCTTCTTAAATTGCGCATAAAAAATTCCATTTTATGACAACAGTACACAGACGTATAAATTCATTCACAATAGCAGTTCTTGCATTAGGCGCATTCGCTATTCCACTCACACAGATTCGTTAATCTTAGCCACACCCACAAAAAATAAATATACGCAGCCGTTCGCTAATCTTGAATTTTAATGCGCAATTCAACAAAATCATGCGCAAACCTATTCCCTAGTGGTTTTCACACGTGAATAGCGATTATGCACGTTTCCTGCATCGCGCCATTAATTCTTACTGTGCTCAGATGCAGCTTTCTGGATTCCGCTCCCTCTTAGGTTCCCCTCTTGCCAGCAACTGGAAAACTGAAGAGGGAGTGGAGACCATAGTGCAGCATCTGAGCCGGTGAGAATTAAGAGACAAGAGGAACAACAGGAGCAAACAGGGAAGGAGAGGCGCTACAACAACAGTAAACGTGATTTAAATTGCAAAGGATGTCAGACTAATAGATTTTAATTGAAAAGGTTGAAGTTAGATTGATAAGTAGCAACGTGACTTTATTCTGCTTTGTGGATTGGGAACAGACAGATTCCAGGCATGTTCTGTGGTACTCAACGGTTCAACTCCACACATTCTGATAACAGCAGTCTTGTTTTTCCAACCCTTAGAGTGCCAGTGGGAGTAGCCAACATATTCCTTTGCAGTGCGTTGGTTACCCCTCTGGTACTCAAAAAGTTAAACCTGTTTTCAAATCTAAAATACAGAGGAACATACGACTAATAACACAAGCAGAGCTATTTTCAGACAAAATTAATAATTATTTTGATTCATAGGTGAATTTAACTCCTTGGATGCTAGAGAGGTCAGGATTGGCAAAGAGTGTACAGAGAAGCTTTATAGCACCAGCTATCCAGCTTGCAGCCACCACTGAGGAAACACTGGGGGCAGGCCTAGGGCAGAGGGAGAGTGTTGCCAATCATTATAAATGTTATCAAGATGGCAGCGCTCTCCCTCTTGCTACAGAGGAGTTTCAGATAGTTTTTCCATCTTGGGGGGAAATTATTTACATTTCATGGGGGCTTTTAAGTTTGTCGGGGGGGGGGGTTTAAAACAATTTGGGGGGTAGGGGATGGAACGTGACAGTTCCACTTTAAATAATTGGGAATTATTTTTCCCCTACGGTACAGTTGATTTGCCCCAGAATTGCCCAACTTCTGCTTTGTGCACATAGTACAGAGTGTTCTGAGTGCCAGAGGGGTGTTCAACAGCAGGGTGATAATGTACTAAGGTGTGATAAAAAAAAGTAATGTAGAGGAAATGCTTTCTCTAGAGTTATAATCTCTCCAAGTGCTATGTTATTCTATGGAGCCTATGCACTAAGATTTCGTCCACTTGAGAAATCTTTTGCACATAGGCTCCACAGAATAAGACTGGAACTGGAGAAGTTATCTCCTCTTAATCAATTTTTATCACATCTTATTGCATCTCCCTTAGTCCTTAGTCCAAGCCTCTATTGCCTCTATTGCCTAACAAAGAGAGTACACTTAGTCTACAACATAAGACAAAACAGTTCTTAAAGGGATAGTAATATCTCTATTTTATTTTGTAGGCATTAAAAAAACATGAAGAACGATACGTCTTATCTCTCAAACCTTTATGGTTTGAGAGATATTCACAAGCAAAGTCTCCCCTTCTGCCCCTTTTACCTAGTGTAAGCCATCTCTTCTCAGATGTGGAATGCAGTCCATAGACCAGACAGATAACAGAAGGGGACACTCTTATTCCTGTGAAAACAATGAAATCCTTGCCCCCCTTGACAAGTTTTTCAGCTTTTTCCCTTATCTTAATTGAAGATTGTCCCTCTCTGCAGTCTACCTGGGCACCTCCCTTCTGCTCTGGCTGAGCGGTGTTACATCAGTAAAAGGGGCGGGAGGGGAATAGTTTGTCATTGAATTACTCTTGAACTACAGCTCTGACAGAATTGAAACAACACTCTCCAAGGTCCAAATAATGTGATGATTAATTAGAGCTGCTTTTATTATGAAACATTACTATCCCTTTAATCTTTCAACTGCTAGAAAGGCCTTCAAAGCAGTAATTCGCAGTGAGCTGAACACCATTCTAACATCTAAGAGGTTAAAGAATGGCCAGGAAAGTGGCATACAAAAGTAAATAATCCAATTACCAAATGCCAGCATGGATGGGGAGGAGCACTAAGACAATGCATATGTGGGTGTGGCCAATACGGCAAAGGCACCACTGGAAGCTGGCGCTCTAGGCATTTGTCTAATGTACCTAATAGGCAGACTGGCCCTGACTCCCTGTGGTTTTAGTGAGCAGACTGTAGACCAAAAAAAGTGCACCTCTAGGACAAATACAGAGTAAAGCTGTTTATACAGCAATGTTTGCCAGGTACAGTTTGTAGAAGAAAAGGCAGCAGATTTGCAACATGGTTATAAAACAGACCACATTTCTTTTAGTGTTCATGATCCTTGAAGTAAAGTTGATCCTAATTATTTTCCATAAACAAACAATGCCCCATTACTATAGCTGCTACTTCTATAATATCCAGTTCACATGCAACAAAGATGGATATCGTTAAAGCAACATGTATAGTCAGCGTAAATCTCACCAACTAAAATTAAGACATACTTTTTTTCCTGTGGTAAAAGAATAAAATTTGTCAAATGTCAGAAGCGACGTCTCTTGGGAGCCAAATAACCTTTCTAGACGCTCACTCTTAATGCTTTCATGTACTTCCAAGCAGATCCCCCCTCTCTCTATCTTATGGGATGCTGAGGTCAGACAAGACATTCACATAATGCAATCCAGGCCTACTCTAAAGTTTGGGGAAGTTATGAATGGTTCATTATGCTTTAATGGTTTCTTTGAAATATCATGTAAAGCAGTGATTCTCATACTTTTCACTGTATTGGAACCCTTAAGTTTCAAGCAAAATTTCAGTGGAAACCTAACAAGGTGAGGCTGTAATACATTAACCCTTTGAGTGCCAGAGGGGTAAGCAAAGCAATGTGTTGTGTACCCCTCTGGCACTCAAAGGTTTAAAAATATCAACAATCCAAGGGGTTAACCCAGTATCAGTAATCAACGTATCTGAATGATGGTTGGTACTGATTGTGTAAAACTAAATTGTTAAGCTATCATTTATTAGGTAAGCCAGAGGTAGCTAATCTTTGAAACTCCAGCTGTTGGTTCATTGGGATGTTGGCAGTTGTAGGCTCCAAAGGATTGGCCACTCTGGAGGTAAGCACTACCAGTTAATTGTATCTGGTATCGGAGACATGGGACCTTACTTATCACATTAAAGAGGTGCATTTCTGGAGCAAACCAAGTGCACCATAGGAGAAATAGGAACATTTACATTGTGCAACTTCCATTAAGCAAATGCCAACTGATTTAATGAGGTTTTTAACCCTTTAATGTTAGGCACCCCCTTCAATGTATTGTGAAGCGATGTGCAGAATATATCTAGCATTTAAAGGGGATCTATAACCCTTCTACAAGTTGCTCTTAAATGTTAGTTTATATAGAGATTATTTTGAGTAATTCATTAATTTCGTATTTTAAAATGCTATTTGGGCAAAATAGAAGGAATAAATATTGCACTGACCCTACTTCCAGATAGACTGCAGTTACCTGCTGTCTGTCACACTTCCTCTGCTCCCCTACCTCTATCCAGTCTCCTCCAATGACAGAGGCTTTTTGAATGTAAACTGGAGTGATCTAATTGGCAGAGATCGATATCTAGCCAATGATATCACTCCAGCTTACAGACAGAAAGCCTCCGTCATCTGAGAAGGCTGTATAGAGGGAGGGAATCAGAGGCAGAGTGACAGACTGCAGTTACAGAGCTGTACCTTCAGTCTATCTGGAAGTAGGTTCAGCGCAATATTTATTCCTTCTATTTTGCCCAAATAGCATTTTAAATATACGAAATTAATGAAATACTCAAAATAATCACATTATAAACTAACATTTAAGAGCAACTTGTATAGGGGTGATAGAGCCCTTTTAAGGGATTATAAACCCCATTTCAATCAATGGGAATTCCCCCTATGGTACAGTTGCACCTCTTCAGCTTAGAAAATAATATTACATTATGTGAAATGTAATAACCTTGTACGCATTCACTGGCAGTCAGGGAAAAGCACATACACAATCTGCCACCTTAGACTTATTCCCCGTCCGCCATTACTGAAATGTGTTCAGTGAGACCCCTTGCAGTTCTTCAGGGAACCCTAGGCTTCTGTTGGACACAGTCAGAGAACCACTGATATCAAACCTGGTCTTTCCCTTCTTTTGTGTACATTGTGATCAGTGATATTTCTTTGCAATCACTGGCTATAAAAATAAAATGACACTAGTTTACTTATTTAGTCTGGTATGTTGCACAGGTACCAATACAGCTTCCATTGACAGTGAAATACTTGTAAAATACATTTTCCTCATGTTTTACCTTAGAATCAGTAATGAAGCTACATACCTACCTCTAAAACATGTACAGTGTGCATCTATTAAGCAGAATGAATGCAAAATGGACCTACAAAAAGCCATTTCAGATTTTTGGTTTGAAAAGAAGTTTTGCTTCTATGTTTAAACACCTTGGATTCTAAAAGCATCCCCAACACATTGCATCTCAATGATTTGGAGACATTTCTAGCATCCAAGGGGTTAAAAGTGTTATTACTTTATTCATGTATTTATTTTCAAAAGAAAATGGTATTGAAAATATTTATGGTAACATTTTCTGGGATAACTTTACTTTTATTCTAGTTATAAGACCATGAAAGACAGATTTAAAGAAACAGATTTAAAGGGATAGTAATGTTTCACAAAAAAAGCAGTTCCAATTAATCTTCATAGTATTTGAGCCATGGAGAGTGTTATTTCAATACTGTCAGAGTTGTAGTTCAAGAGTAATTGAACGACAAAGTATCCCCCTCCCTCCCCTTTTACCTAGTGTAAGCCACCTCCCCTGAGATGTGGAATCTGGTCCACAGACAAGACAGCTCACAGCAAGGGACAATCTTTTTCTGTGAGAACAGTGAAAGCCCTGCCCCCATTGACAGGTTTTTCCCTTATGTTAATTGAAGATTGTCCCTATCTGCAATCCACTTGGACACCACCCTGCTGCTCTGAGCTAAGCAGTGTTACATCAGTAAAAGGGGCGGGAGGGGGATAATTTATCATTCAATTACTCTTGAACTGCAACTCTGACAGTACTGAAATACTGAAATAATACTCTCCATGGCCCAAATACTATGAAGATTAATTTGAACTTCTTTTATTATTAAACATTACTATCCCTTTAAAAGTGGGCATGGCCTAACAACTTATGTGTGAAAAAAAAATGTAACTCCAAAAATTACCTCCACAATATTCTGCCATCAGTAGGTCTCTATAAAAACCATAGTAACGTGTATACCCTCCATGATTCCTAAGAATGTTTCTTTCTGCCACCTTGTGACAAAACAGTGCTAATACCATCAGGTTATCAAAAATGGTATGGTTTTAACGTGCAATAAGATTAGTGCTATATAAATCAAGTATAATAATAATAATAATAATTCCATAAAAGTGATGCTAAAATTTAGATCATAATTTCCAAACCACCGTTATATTTTAACATAAGGCCAAATGAAGAGGGCACATATAAATCACCAGGTTTATTGCCTCTATGAGATTCCTGAATGCCAATGGGATCTTGCATATTTAAAGAGTGATCATTATTGATATCTAAAGATGTTATACTGGAGTGATTCTCCCTTTAATGGGTGTATTTACTAAATGGAGGATTGCTCCATTACACATAAAAAAGAGAGGGTAAGCAGAACAATTTACGATCATTTCCAATTTTTTTTATTTAACGATTGCATATCTGTGGTAGGAGTGTGATTCCATTTTTGCAAATGAGCACATTTTTCAAACACCCCAGTACAAATGGAGGCAATAAGTGTACACATAATTCCCTTTCCATGCAAGGCCTGACAGATTTTTCTAGGCATCTAACACATGGATATTTGTTTCATTCACGTTAGGAAATAAAAGACATGAAGATGGCTGTTTTTTGAGAATAAAACTTCAAAATCAACATTTCTGCTGCTCAATCACCTTCTGCCACTCAAGATAACAGAATAATGTAATAGATTTGAGAAGCTTTGTGTTAGTTGATCTTGTCCAATAACTCGCTCTCTCTGTGTGCTCTCTATATTCAGAAGAAAAGTGGAGTAATTCAGGGGCAAACCAACTGCAACATAGGGCAGGGGTGGTCAAACTTTTAAAACAGAGCTTCCCTTGTTATTGTCAAAATCTTTTAGGCCCCTCTTGGATTCATGCACCATATGCAGATTTTGAGAGCAGTCTCAAGAATTTCATAGATTGTGAGGGCATCTGCCAGTCTTTTTGGGTGCCTGTGGGGGGCAGCAGTTTTCTCAGGAATGCCATGGGGACAAATACTAATTCTCACTGCTTTAAATGTGGCTTATAACCCCTTGAATGACAAAAAGGTATCCAAGGCATTGTGAAGACCTCTTTAGGATTCAAGGGGTTAAAGTCACATTTAAAGCAATAAGAATTTGTACTTGTCCCATATGGTGCAGATGTTTTGCCCCAGAAACACTCCCCTTTTCTTTTGAACATGGGGCCCCTCAGTCTCTGTCATCCTGATATGTTGCAAAGCTTGACATGAAACATCAGGGCAGTTTCCACAGGACGGAACACTCTACATTTTGCAAGCACTTGTAATCACATACTGAAGTATGAATCATTTGTGTAATGGCCATTAGATTAACTTATATAACACACACAAACCTCTAAATATTTGAGTCACTGGTTCCAGCGTGTCGGACATACTTACTTTGGCAGCGCTAATGACAGTGGCAGTATATGATTGAATATTGTCTCCACACGCTCCTCCACGAGACTGATGGCACCGGATCAGCTGTCAAACAAAAAAATAATAATAATGCTTTAACCTCAGAGATGGTTAACCTTTTCATTTATGGCAGGGAATTTCAAATTCACTTCTCAAAGGCTGTAATACAAACAGGCCAGGGTAGAAGGATACTGCTTCACTGCCTGTAATATATGTACCCTGTTGCAAAAGGGTTTAGAATAATTTACCATGAAAATATAATTTTACCATAATATTTGAACCCTTCAGGGAGCAGAAGGGTATGAAACATATTGCTTTTCAATACACTGCACACCCCACTAGCCCTTTAAAGGGATAGTAATACTTCGTTTTATCTTTATTTTATTTTGTAGGCATTAAAAAAACATGAAGAATGATATAAGTCTTATCTCTTAAACCTTTATGGTTTAAGAGATATTCACAAGCAAAGTTTCCCCCTCCCGCCCCTTTTTCCTAGTGTAAGTAATCTCTTCTCAGATGTGGAATGCAGTCCATAGACCAGACAGACAACAGCAGGGGACAATCTTCTTTGTATGAAAACAATGAAAGCCCTTCCCCCCTTGACAAGTTTTTCAGCTTTTTTCCCTTATCTTAATTGAAGATTGTCCCTCTCTGCAGTCTACCTGGGTACCTCCCTTCTGATCTGGCTGGACGGGGGGAGGATACTTTGCTTGTGAATATCTCTTAAACCATAAAGGTTTGAGAGATAAGACTTATATCGTTCTTCATGTTTTTTTAATTGTTTGCTTTTGCACAATCCAAGCTGAAAATGCCCAAAGTTAAGATTTAAATTATCAAAGCCAAAAGATGGTAACAGCTGTTTGTGCATAGGGTTTATTTCCATATATTTCTACCACATTTCTAAAGTGACAAGCAGAATGAACACAATACCTTTACTGGCTAACAGTGTAGACATTAATTTGGACTGCATGGTCTGAATTCAATTGCAGGAACAATCTTATCACCAGCTTCTCTCTCAATAACCCCTTAGGCCCCTATGGGCAAAACCAATACAGCAAAGCTGCACTGGATCTATTGCCCATGGAGAAAAGTAAAAGTAACATGCTGTGCTATAGAACATTTCATAATGCAACTATTGCCTCATGTGAAAGCACCAAATTCGAGCATGCCGCAACTTTACTGAGAAAACTGTATTAAATGGTCAGTAATGTCTGGTTAAAAGTATTCTCTGAGTCTTACATTAAAATTAAGAGATTACGCTATATGCAAGTCCTTACTTGCCAGTAGCTCTTTCCTGGCACGTCACCAGAAGCTGCAGTCTGGCCTGTACGGCTGCAGCGAGGGACAAACTTCAGTAAGCAAAGGGAAATCCTGCCCTCCTTCATCAAGAGGAGTAGGATATCCCTTATACTTACTTACTGAAGTTTGTCTGTTGCTGCAGCCGTCGAGTTACAGACCCAATCTGAGGGAGGCGGCCAGAAGGAGTGGAGGGGATCTTTAACTCTTCATAACTTTTGAACTACATGCAAGTAAAGACTTACATACAGCACAATATCTTAATTTTAATATAAAGAAGACTAAGATAAATACTTTTAACTAGACATTACCGAACCTGTAAGGAAAGGCCTGCACTGTGGCCTGTGGGGATGTGTGTAAAATTTTCACACAAGCTGAATTGGAAGTTATGATGTTCTTAGCAACATCCAATGAAGGGCAGACCGACATGGGCGTAAGCTAATACAGGCTGGTGCTCAAGTGGTCTGGCCATCAGACACACCTCTCCTGCATCTGAAATGGCAGTCAAATGCAAGAGATAGTTGAATGAACTTACCGACTACAGAACTGTCACAGGGGGCTACAAGAGTTCTGCTGCCACTGTGAAAGAAGCCTTATTCTTCAATAGGAGCACCTTTTATGTGCGTGTGTGTATGTGTATGTGTGTGTACACATATGAGGTAGTTTCAGTTTATCAATGTACTGTATAACATGTCTGATAAAAATACTAAAGGGGTCAACAAAGGTGAACTCTAATGCTACTCAGCTAACCAATAAAGGACTCATGTTCATTCTGTTGCCTGCTTTATCCACAGCTTACATGTTTCCATCAAGAGGGAAATGAAAGATGTTCAGAGGAATGACAATAAACTCCTGCTAATCATCCACACAAGTATGTATTACACTGGAAGGGGCTGAGATCACATAGTAGAACATCTAAAGATGTAAAGTTCTAAACATTTAAAAAAGAACTAACTCCTCCAAATAATAACACCACTTATCTTACTCTAACCAGATCATCCTAATTATTTTATCCTTGTGTCTTTTTCAAGATATAACATCTCCAATCAGTCCTGGATATCAGGTCCATGGAAGATGGAATGACGGGTACTTGCAGTTTTTTTGATTCAAAATAAAGCAGGCAGAGTGCATGTGCCAACTTAACCCTTTAAGTGCCAGAGTTTTGCACAATAAATGGTGAAGCAATGCAATGCACACCTCTCTGGTCATTAAAGGTTTAAGATTACTATTTGCAGTGATCATAGTTTGAGGTCCTGCTAGTAACCAACATGTACGCCTCCATGGACATGACATTTAGCACTTATGGAAGATGTTATCTCTTGAACACAGGTACAAGGAATGTAAAATTGCTGGAAGTCATATTGATCCAGTCTATCTCAGGATAGTTGAAATTTCCCATTATGATTACATTTCATGACCTAGAAGCCTTTTCATTTTTTTTTCTTTGCCTTCCTCTGGATTAACTGGGGTGACATTGCATGGGTTTGACTTGATGGACACGTCTTTTTTCAGCTTCATCAACTATGTTACCATGATACAAGGGAAAAATGTATAGAAGCCATTATGATTCTGGCCACAGTAACGTAAATTAGGATTTTTCCTTTAATAAGCTCTCTGGAGAGTTTCCTTATGTATCAGTAAAATTTTGCTTACTTATTCACCAAAATGTGCATATGCCATAGCCATACATATGCTATTGGTGGTATACTGCGCGTTGTGTAGGTTTGTGCTAGTGTTTCACTCCCCTCCTTGAACATATAATCACTAAATTGACACCTATTGTTCCTGTTCAATACTGTGTGTTGACCAGTTGGTCATTGATGTGGATCACTAGCTTGTTATTGTAGGGGTTGTTTCTGGGTAAGAGACAAACTGTTTGGTATCCAATGCTTAACAGACATCTATTTCTGTACAGGCTAAGAATGTAAAAGTTCTGAGTTTGGCAGGTCCAGTTATTGCAAACCACATCATATACGCCACCGGTTGCATATGTGTTGGAAGTAAGTGAGCCAGAGAGAGGAGGAAAGTGGGCGTAATGAAGTGAGATGTGGGGAGAGTAGGAAGATAAATTAAATGAACCACTGCAAGAGAATGAGGCCAATTATTTGGAGAATGGGCACTTAACACTAAATATTGCTGTCTTGAGCTAATCCAGATAATTCCAAGGATTACATAACTAATCAAATAAATGAAAATAAATAAATACATACAAATACTGGATCATATCTGATCATTTGAGCAATACCACTTTCAGCAAAACCTGTTTACACCACTTGAAATGGCTTCACTACATCCTCTACAATTAGAGCATTTAAATTAGGTTGGGGATATAAAAGGGACTGGGCGGCTGGAGATTATAAAAGGGGCTGATAGCACATGGGGCAAAGGGAAACTATAATTTATGACCCAGCCAGGCAGCATGTAGCTAATTGATGCAAGCCCCCTTATATTTATGATAGGACCCCAAACATATAGGCCATCCATAGAACTCTCCTAGCATTTACACTTACAACATTTAACAACTTGCAAGAGTTGCAGGCTAGAGGACTGAAGTAATACATAATTGTTTTTAACACTCCCAAACTTTAAGATGGAGGCAGGAAACCTCCATCATACTGTATCAACCACAAATTATTTAGATGTTTATAATACATTAAGCTACATTCTTTCAGAATGTATTTATGCAATGTGTAGTATCCCCTTAAGAAACCCCATGACGTGAATACAGGAAGGAGGGTTGGTAGCCGAAGGTGTGAGAAGCTGTTTTTACATATTTTAAGAGGGATTCAAGTGGGTAACCAAAGTCTTGCTTTTCCAACATGTCCATTGATTAGGTCACTAGGATATCACTTCAGTGCCACTGTGGGTTCATTCAATAAAATACATACATATGTACAGGAATTCTTGTTGATTCCTCATACATATTCACAGCTGGGAAATTATTTTATTTTCACTGTACTCACACTTACCTTAATGTATATGCTAAACTTTGTCATAAAAAAGTTTACAGGTAATGCCATAATTCATTCACACAATAAAACAAAGTAGAATGTTTGTAAATAAATGATTTTGTAACAGATTCCTCTTGAAGACTATGGAGAATTTTTTTTAAGTAAAACTCTAGATTAAGTTTTCAGGTGCAATGTAATCCACATATATAACATAACCATAGGTAATAGAGGGCAATAAATAAGGCCTAATGCACAAATATAAAATGGCTCAATTCTTAAAAAAAAACAAAAAAAACAAAAAAAACAAACACCTTGGGAGTGTAGAGGAATAAAAATTAATGTTGCACTAAATCAATACTCTGCAGACACCTGTAGCTTACAAAGGGTCAACCCTCTGAGTGCCAGAGGAGTGTGCAATGCATCGCTTTGCAACGGTTTCATACTCCTCTGGCAATCAAATGGTTAAAGCCCCAGTTAAATTAATGGCAATCTTGGACATTTTAATTTGCCCCTTATGACGCATTTGGTATGCCCCAAAATTGTTCATCTTTTGCTTTCTGCATGAGACACAAAAATAATTCTGTCACATTTCTGAGGTTCCCTATGGTGCAGTTGGTTTGCTCCAGAATTACTCAATGTCCTAATGCATTGTAACCTAATAATCTATCCATGTACCCACTTTAGTATAACACTATAAATTTAGTTAATCAAGATTTTGGCCATGTATCTCGATTTGCACATCCAAAGCAGATTTTACGACAAGAAAATGCTGAATTGTGTCAGAGTGCAAAAACATAGATGGACTGGATAGTGACCTCAGTGGTACCATACAACTTTAATGAGATGCATTACCAAAATCCTGGCGTATGCACCTTTATGAGATTATATCACCATTAGAGGTAGGGACAGGGACACAATGCTGTTAAGGCAGAACACAAATGGATAATTAACCTTGCAACCACAAGGCCTCCTGGATTCAAGGAGTACAACATTTTGCAAATATATCGTGTTTGTTTATCATTTTATTGATTCTGTGTTAAATTTGCTTGTATGTTGTAAATATCTGCACCTTTAAGAAATGGTATGGACAGGGCCGGCGCCACCTATAGGCGAGGTAGGCGCCGGCCTAGGGCGCACATTTGCTGGGGGTGCAGACTCAGAGCAGAGCCGCACGCACCTTGGCGGCGGCTGTGTGTAAAAACTGAGGAGAGAGAGGCACTGCTCTGAAAAGAGCGAGCACCTAAAACACCTCCTCCTGCCTCCTAAACGCCTCCTCCTGCCACCCCCAACGAGCGTTACAGAGGAACAGAGAGGAAATGTGGAATTCTTGCATTATGGTAATGTGGGATTGGGGATTGCGATAGCAGGGTATTGTGTACTTCTAGTGACATACTGTAGGTGTCTGGGAGCGCGGTAATGTGTAATTCCAGGAGAAATGGAGTAACGTGACTCTGTGGGAATGGGGAAATGTGAGTCTGTGTGAATAGGGTAATGTGACTGTGGAAATAGGACAATGTTAATTCTGTGGGAATGGGGTAATGTGACTGTGGAAATGGGGTAATGCACACACACAGACACATACTAACACACTGATACACAGAGATAAACACACACACACACACACACACACACATAGACACACATACTGACACACAGATAAGTACACACACACTGATACACACACATGGGAACACACACACACAGTGACAAGCTGATACACATAGAGATAATTACACACACTGATACACATACAGACAAGCATACACATTGACACACATACACCTATAGAGAACACACACTCTCACACACTGATACACATATAGAGATGCACACACACACACTTATACACTGATACCCCTACAGACACACACACATTGGCACACTTATACACATATAGGGAACACACCCACACATTGACACTTATACACATATAAGGAACAAAAACACGCTGACACTTATACATATACAAGGGTGGGGCATAAAGGGGTGTGGCACAAGGGGCAGAGCCAATAGGGCGGCAAAATGAGGTTTTGCCTAGGGTGGCAAAAATCCTTGCACCAGCCCTGGGTATGGAGAGTGGGGAGAGGCCTGGAAATTATTAGAGCTGCATTTAAAAGCTGGTTCACTTTTATATAATTTCACTTTCCCAACCTCACAGAATGGTAACCAGTTCGGCAAATAACCTAAATGAGCCAACTGCAGTTTCCCTCGCTGATGTACTGAGATGAACTTGAACAATTTTGGGGAAGCTAACTGCACCATAGCAGACAAATGGAATTTATGAAACATCACACTGATTTAAATGGGGTTTTAACCCATTAACACAAGGACCACCATAGGAATCTATTGCTTGAAGATGGATACCGGTCCTGGCATGTCATGGGTTAATGATTAGAGCATACCTCAGGGCTTGCTATCATTGAGGCTTTTGCACATGTGATCACTTCTATAGTGATAAAGCATGCCAATGAAGCCACATGACAAAGGCAATGTAAATATACAGTACTGTGCAAAAGTCTTAGGCTTAGCCTTGTTCTTTTTTACACCTATGATAGTTCTTAATGACTGGCTGTATGTTTGAAGTTGTTGTCATGCTGAAGAATACATTTGGGGCCAATCAGATGCCTCTCTGATGGTATTGCATGATGGATAAGTATCTGTCTGTACTTCTGAGCATTGGTGAGACCATTAATTCTGGCCAAATCCCCAACTCCATTTACAAAACTACAGCCCAAAACTTGCAAGGAACCTGCACCATGCTTCACTATTGCCTGCAGACACTCATTTTTTTACCGCTCTTCAGCCTTTCGGCGAACAAACTGCCTGCTGCTACAGCCAAGAGCACCTGCTGCTATTTTTCTGTACCCCAGTTCCTGTGTTTTCATGCATAGTTAAGTCACTTGGCCTTGTTTCCACATTGGAAGTATGGCTTTTTGGCCGCAAGTCTTCCATGAAGACCACTTCTCACCAGACTTCTGCAGACAGTAGATGGGTATACCAGGATCTCACTGTTTTCTGCCAATTCTGAGCTGATGGCACTGCTGGGCATCTTCCGATTGAGAAGGGAAGTAAGCATGATGTGTTTTTCATCTGCTGCACTTAGATTCCTTGGCCGACCACTGTGCCTATGGTCCTCAACATTGCCTGTTTCTTATTGCTTCTTCAAAAGAGCTTGAACAGCTCATCTGGAAAGACTTTATCTGCCTTGAAATTTCTGCCTGGGAGAGACCTTGCTGATGCAGTATAAGTACCTTGTGTCTTGTTGCTGTGCTCAGTCTTGCCATTGTGTATGACTTTTGACATTAAACTGTCTTCAGCAACCTCACCCTGTTAGTGGAGTTTGGCTGTTCCTCACCCAGTTTTACTACTCCTACACAGCTGTTTCTGTTTCAGTTAATGATTGTATTTCAACCTACATTTTAAATTGATGATCATTAGCACCTGTTTGGCTTAATTGTTTAATCATACACCCCGCTATATGCCTACAAAATCCCTGACTTTGTGCAAGTGTACCTAGATGAACTGATGCTGTTTTGAAGGCAAAGGGTAGTCATACCAAATATTGATTTGATTTTCCTTCTGTTCACTCGCTCTGCATTTTGCTAATTGATAAACAAACTATTAACATGTGTTTTTTCGAAAGCATTCTTACTTTACAGCATTTTTTCACATCTGTCTTAGACTTTTGCACAGTACTGTACATTTCCTTTGTCACTGTTCTCTGCCCCTCTCCTTCTTGCTGTGATCGTAAGGCAGAGAGGGGCAGGAAACATGACACCTAGAGATTAAAATGGCCAAAGATGGTGCATTTTTGTTTTAAGTGGTAGTTCTGGGGGCGGGACTGGTGAGGAGAGCATTTACATTTTTTTTGTTCCTTCTTGATCTACTGACAACTCCTTTGCCTTGCTGAATAAATAATTTAGAGCAAGACCAGAGTATTTTATTTACACAGACTAATTTATAAACATATACTGAAATTTACACAAAACATTAATGTGAGTTTTATTGCTGTGGAGCAATGTGATACACTTAACTACACACACACCACATAGAGGTACATCAGGGTGGGAAAGAGGGACATTGGGATTTGCACCTCAGAGGGACAGCCCCCCCCCCCAAAAAAAAAAGGGACACTTGGGAGGCATGAATGAATGTTCATACTTTTTATCCTTTCTAGTTAAAAAAATGCAGTATCTGAGTACAAATAATCACAGGAAAACCTATAATTTTTTTAATGTTTTAAATGTTTTATATTATGGGTTATACCTATAAATATGGCACAGCCCTATTTATCCTTGAAACATGGTATATCATTTGTGAATTATTGGAGAAATAGGGTGGAACAAAGACATACCAAAAAGGCCAAAATTGCTCTTGTCCTCTAGTGTAAAAAAAAAAAAATCTCTTGACACCAGGGGGTTAAATCCGTGAATTACAAAAGGTCTCCGATGCTTTGCTTCACAATTGAGTTTTAACCCCTTGAATGCCAGAACACTTCGCAATGCATTGCAAAGCCATGTATTGGAGACCTCGAGCATGCAGGAGTTAAATCAATGGGAATATGCACATAAGACTCAAAGGGTCAGATACCATTGTACAGTTGAAACCAGAAGTTTACATACACTATATAAAAAGACACATATGCATGTTTTCTCACTATCTGACATGAAATCAGAATAAACCTTATCCATTTTAGGTCAGTTAGGATTAACAAAATTATTTATATTTGCCAAATACCAGAATAATGAGAGAGAGAAAAAAATTTTTAAGGCATTTTTATTACTTTCTGCGAAGTCAAAAGTTTACATATATTTCATTAGTATTTGGTAGCATTGCCCTTAAACTGTATGACTTGGGTCAAACGTTTTGGATATCCTTCCACAAGCTTCTCACAATAGTTGGTAGGAATTTTGGCCCATTCCTCCTGACAGAACTGGTGTAACTGAGCCATGTTTGTAGGTCGCCTTGCTCGCACCTGCCTTTTCCGCTTTGTCCATAAATTTTCAATAGGATTGAGATCAGGGCTTTGTGATGGCCACTCCAAAACATTGACTTTGTTATCCTTAAGCCACTTTGTAACCAGTTTGGCAGTATGCTTTGGGTCATTTTCCATTTGGAAGACCCACTTCCGCCCAAGCTTTAACTTCCTGGCTGATGTCTTGAGATGTTGCTTCAGTATTGACACATAATCTTCTTGTCTCATGATGCCATCTATTTTGTGAAGTGCACCAGTCCCTCCTGCAGCAAAACAACCCCAAAACATGATGCTGCCACCCCCATGTTTCACAGTTGGGATGGTGTTCTTAGGCTTCCAAGCTTCTCCCTTTTTCCTCCAAATGTAACGATGGTCATTATGGCCAAACAGTTCAATTTTAGTTTCGTCAGACAACAGGACATGTCTCCAAAAATGTAGGTCTTTGCTCCTGTGTGCATTTGCAAACATTAATCTGGCTTTTATATGTTTCTTTTGGAGTAATGGCTTCTTCCTGGCAGAGTGGCCTTTCAGCCCATGTTGATACAGTACTCGTTTCACTATGGATAATGACACAATCTTACCAGCTTCCACCAGCATCTTCACAAGGTCTTTTGCTTTTGTTCTTGGGTTGATATGCACATGTCGGACCAAAGCACGTTCGTCTCTGAGACACAGAACCGGTCTCCTTCCTGAGTGATATGATGGCTGGACATTCCCATCTTGTTTATACTTGCGTATAATTGTTTGTACAGATGAACGAGGCACCTGCAGGTATCTGGAAATTGCACCGAAGGATGATCCAGACTTGTGCAAGTCCACAATTCTCTTCCTGATATCTTGGCTGATTTCTTTAAACTTTCCCATGATGTTACACACAGAAGCAGTGTGTTTCTGGTGTGCATTAAAATACATCCACAGGTGTGTCTCTAATTAACTCAGATGTTGCCAATAAACATATCAGAAGCTTCCAAAGACATGACATCATCATATGGGTGGTCCCAAATTGTTTAAAGGCATAGTAATCCTAGTGTACGTAAACTTTTGACTTTGTAGAAAGTAATAAAAATGCCTTAAAAAACTCTCACTCTCTCATTTTTCTGGCATTTGGCAAATATAAATAATTTTGTTAATCCTAATTGACCTAGAACTAGTAAGGTTTATTCTGATTTCATGTCAGATAGTAAGAAAACATGCATATGTGTCTTTTTATATAGTGTATGTAAACTTCTGGTTTCAACTGTAGGTGCTAAATGTTAACACCCGTTTTATCAAACATTTTCCTATTGAAGTTTATGAGGAAAACTGGAGATAAAACCAGTGATAAAATTAGCACCTGTAATAGAATCTACCCCAAAGTATTTAAAATAACAGTAATACATAATGAATATAATTGCACCTAAATTCAATAAAATCTATATTTCTGCTATATCAAATCTGTCTTGAACACAACATTTCCATTCTTCTAGGTGCAAAACAACAATTTAATTTTTACTCGCTTCTCCGTTAACACTCTAAGTGCCAGAGTACTGTGTAACACATTCCAAAGCAATAGAAGCATTTGGATCAGTTATGACGCCTTCTCTACAAATGTCCCAGTTCCCAAACTCACATACAATATACAATGCATCACACACTCTATATATGGCTCTTCTTCAGGCATTAGACATCCATTGCCTGATTAGTTTCTGTACTAAGCATGAAACATGCAATCTATTCAATGTGGTGCAGAAATCAGGACCTTTCTGGAGTAGGTGTCAGTGCTGATCCAGTTGCTAATATTTCTATCTTAATACAGTCAAGTGAAGAGATGATCTGATTGCTTCAACATCCCTCCCAACATTTCAAATGGCCAAAGAGGGACGTTGGTTCTTTAGGTGTTGTTGCTGGTGGATTGTCTGGTGGGCGGGGCATTACTGAGAATTTCTAGGTTATTTCTTGACCTACTAGCATCTCTTTGTGTAACTGAATAAATTATTTAAAACAAGATCAAAGAATTTTATTTACACAGACTAATGTATAATCACATAAACCAAAGTCTAAACAAACATTTATGTGAGTTTTATTGCTGTGGAGCAATGTGATACACTTATATACACACACACCAACACAGTCTGATGTTCCAGAAAGAGGGACATCAGGATCTGGGTCTCACACAGGGACTCCTATAGCGGGACACTTGGAGGGTATACTTAGAGGATCACAGCTGCAAGAGTCATAAAGATCTTCCCCAGCCAATCAAGCACTTGGAAATCCCAATAACTGTCAACAACATTTTCTGGGTGTCATGTCAGATTTTATTTGGTAGCGCCTTCAAAAGTTCTGCACATTAAAGATCAATGCATTACACACCATTCTGAAACTTAAAGGTATTATGCCAAAATGGCAAACCTTCTTTCTTAGGAATACAGCAGAACTACTACAGTTAAAGGGATAGTAATGTTTCATAATAAAAGCAGCTCTAATTAATCATCATAGTATTTGGACTTTGGAGAGTGTTATTTCAATTCTGTCAGAGTTATAGTTCAAGAGTAATCCAATGACAAAGTATCCCCCCTCCCACCCATTTTACTGATGTAACACTGCTCAGCCAGAGCAGAAGGGAGGTGCCAAGGTAGACTGCAGAGAGGGACAATCTTCAATTAAGATAAGGGAAAAACCTGAAAAACTTGTCTAGGGGGGAAGGGTTTTCATTATTTTCATGGAAAGAAGATTGTCCCCTGCTGTTATCTGTCTGGCCTTACAACTAGATTCCACATCTGAGAAGAGATGGCTTACACTAGGTAAAAGGGGCAGGAGGGGAAACTTTGCTTGTGAATATCTCTCAAACCATAAAGGTTTGAGAGATAAGACTTATATCGTTCTTCATGTTTTTTTAATGCCTACAAAATAAAATAAAGATAAAATGAAGTATTACTATCCCTTTAATAAACAGTTAATAAAGGAACATTTAATCCTTTAAGGACTAGAGGAATGTGCAATGCATTGGTCCTTAAAGGGTTATAATACTTAACTCTTTTAGATTTGGAGATCACAACAATCCTTACAATATTTATCTTTGTATAATGTGGTTATCTGCTTCGCTGGGCTTACAGTTTCATGAGAGAGAAATATTTGCTCTACATTATGTTAATATTCTCTCTCATTATGTTGTGGAATATGTTGGCGCCTTATAAACAGCATACTACTAAATAATTCATTTCACTGATTGTACATTAGAATCAATGCCATCCATTGTAGGAATTCCCTTTCCTCATGGTTGACATTTAAGTGATGATCTTTGTGACATATTTGTCAAAAGGATCTTGAAAGGTTGAACATGTATGGCAGAATGTTTTACTTGGATGGTACAAATATATGTACTGAGAATAGTAACAAGGGTGCATTCTGGATAAAGGCAGCTGTTCCCTCATTTTAAAGGGATAGATTTATGAAAATAATCAGAGCTCCAATTCATCAGTATAGTTTTTTTCACCATGTAGAGGGGTATGTCAATCTTATCCGACTTGTAGTTCAAGAGTTAAGTTATAAAGGATCCCCCATCTGCCTCTTTAATCACATAAAAGTGCCTCTCATGCAGGTATGGATGGAGCACAGAGAGGGACAATCTTCAGTAAGCATAAGGAAAAACCTGCCTTCATTCCTCCTCAAGGGGAGCAAGGTTTTCCTCAGGCTTACTGCATGAAGATTGTCCCTCGCTGTGGCCTATCCGGTCAAGCAACCAGATTCCGCAACTGAGGGGACGCTGTGTACCATAGGTAAAAGGGGCAGGTGAGGAGACTCTTCAAAACTTAATAACTCATGAATTACAAGTCGGATAATATTGACATAACCCTCTACATAGTGGAAAAACTATACTGATTAATTTAAGCTCAGTTTATATTCATATATTAATATCCCTTGAACCTTCTGAGTGCCAGAGGGGTACACATCGCATTGCAAAGCAATGTGTTGCATACCCCTCAGGCAATCAAAGGGTTAAGCTCAGACTGTAGTTTGACTAACTGTAAACCAATAAATCCACTAAATCAGTGTCCAAACAAGACCAGTATTAAAAGAAAGTTTTAAAACTGGTCCACAAGATTTTGTAGCTAAGCAGTTTGATGCAGCAGACAGAATCTCTTGAGAATTCACAGAATAAGTTAAAGTGATGGTAAAAAGTTATTGAAGCTCAAACTTGAATTTTTTAGGTGCAGTATCTCAATGGCCTGAAATTGTAGTGGCGCTGTTGCTACACCATTCTATGGACATCTCTAGTCAGTAGACCAAAATCCTCCATTGGATGGTGTAGAAGCACCGTCATTGTTGAATTTCAGAGCGTTTGATACTGCGCCTAAAAAATTCAAGTTTGAGATGCAATAACTTTAAACTAATTACCTCTCAGCAGTGAGAGTTACTTTGTTTTGCTAAGGAGGATACATCATAAGTTTGTACATACTTTTAGGGTTTGCACACCTGGGCATTTGTTGACTTTAGAGTGAGTGCACCCATTTTATTGTAGGTTCAATGTGCCAGTCTGGTAAGGATAAAGGTCCTTACCAGACTGAAATGTCAAATCTACAATAAAAGGTCTTTATTTTATGCCCAGTGAGTTTTCATTCATGGATAAACACACACACATTATATATATATATATATATATATATATATATATATATATATATATATATATATATATATATATATATATATATATATACACATACACACACACACACACACACACACACACACACCTTGAAAGGTCTTCAGTGCATTACGAGGCACTGGAAAGGTTAATAGCCCTGCTTAAATCAAATGGGGTTTGGGAAAGTTTTATTAGTTCCCTATGGTGCAGTTGATTTGCACCAATTTTTCTTATTACATATAGCTCTAAGACCCTTAAAGGATTCTGGGACAAACCAACTGCACCATAGGAAACAAAGGAGCATGTTCACAAAAGTTATTTTGGAGTACACTAATAGCACCACAGAGGACAAATAAAAGTTCCTGTTGATTTAAATTGGGCTTCAACCCATTGCTTGAGTGGTTTCCAGCGCATCGTGAAGCATTCAAGGGGTTAAAAAGCTCTATTCAAGTGCAGTTGGTTTACTTCAGAATATCTCCAGATTTTTTTATATATATTCACCATAATTCCCAAGGTCCCCACTGGTTTAAATCAGGCTTTTAACCCCTTTGAACGCTGGAGAGGCCTCCAATGCATTGCAATGCAATGTGTTGGAGACCTGTCTAACATTCAAAAGATTGAAAGCCTCATTTAAATCGATCGGAATTTGTACTTCTCCCCTACGGTCCAGTTGGTTAGCTTCTGAATTACTTGTTTTCCTCTGAAAAACAAGGCACTAAATGACCCTACCCAGAAGCTTTGCATGTATTCACTGAATGGTGTTAAAACATTCCATGTCTACAGGGATAGTAATGTTTCACAATAAAAGCAGCTCCAATTAATCTTCATAGTATTTGAGCCATGGAGAGTGTTATTTCAGAACTGTCAGAGTTGTAGTTCAAGAGTAATTGAATGATAAAATATCCCCCTCCCGCCCCTTTTACTGATGTAACACTGCTCACCTCAGAGCAGCAAGACTGTCTGGATGGAACGCAGAGAGGAACAGTCTTCAGTAAACATAAGGAAAAAAACTGTAAAGGGGGGTAGAGTTTTCCTTATTCTCACAGTAAGAAGATTGTTCCTTGCTGTGAGCTCTCTGGAAAAGTGACCAGATTCCACATCTGAGGGGAGGTGGCTTACAACGGGTAAGAGGGGTGGGAGGGGGATACTTTATCATTAAATTACTCTTGAACTCTGACAGTACTGAAATACGATGAAGATTAAGTGGAGCTGCTATTTTTGTGAAACATTACCATCCTTTTAAGTATCTGTAACAATACATAAAAATGCAAGTATGTGTGTGGTCTTCGGGCCCTGCTATACTTTCTTAATTAAGAGATTACCTTTTTTTCTACCCAATATTACCTACAAGTTTGTTATTTTTACAACCTTACATAAAACATTTATCTTAACTGCAAACATATTGTGCTGCCCTTGACAACCCCTTCCTCTACTTGTCTGTGAGGTATCAACTGGGATCCATTTGTCATGTATCATACATAAGGTTTTTGAAATTTGTCTGTGCTTATTAGTGCTAATGCTTCATAATGTGACCATTTTTTTTTTTATTATTATTATTCTTTTTTTAAATCAGACCTCGCGGTGGAGTATTCAGGACCCTTCTTGATGCCCCCTAGCTATCGATCTCTTAGCTTAGAGGGCTACCCTGCTTCCATCCCACCATAGCTAACAGATAGGAGTTGATGGGGCTGGGAAAGCCTTTCACATCAAAGTGGGAGGTGTTCCTTGATCCCGCCCACTCCTACTCGGTAGTACAGGTAGGGAGGAAGCAGAGGAGCCCTGTTGCTATACATAAGACATACAATTTGGGCCTTATTCATCACGCTAAAATGGGTCAGTTCTGAATCAAGCAAACTGCACAATGGCGGCAAATAAAAATTCCCCAAATTAACATTAATTTAATAGGGAATTTAACTATTTGAATGCTAGAGTTCTCCAACATATTGCAAAGCCTTGTTTATTAAATCAATGGGAATTGTCCTGCCTCCCCCCACGATGCAGCTGGTTTGCTCCAAAACAGCACACCTTTAACTTATGAATAAGGCCCTTAAGGAAACATGCAAGAAAGTGGAGCATTATCTATTTTTGAATGCAATAAATCTATGCACTATTAGCGAAACACATGTTTTGGTACAACAAACATCCCAATGCCTTGATGCTGATTAGCCCCAAAAAACACCACCATTAACAAGGCACATGAAAATGAGGGCTAGTGGCTTTGTCTGTATATTAAGCACAATCACTAATCCTCTCACATGCCATGACTACTTTCTCAAATGCTTTTTTATTAAATAAAAGAGCAAGCTTTTCCTAATTCATGAGAAATATGTGCAATTCACTAATGCTTTAAAATTAATAGTTTTTCCTTAAAAATTACATTGTAAATAGCACATACACCATTTTTCTTGATGTCGCCCTTCATGCTTTAAAAACATAATTATTTATTTTCATAGTTCTTTGTAAAGACATCTTGGGCCATATCCACAAAGAACATGAAGTAATTCTGGCACAAACTGCACAATAGGGATAAAGATTTGGAATAACCAAATTGATTTAACTAGGGCTTATAGCATCTTGAATGCTCAACAATGCATTGGAGACCCATCAAGGGGTTAGAAGCTCCATTTCAAATAAAGCATACCTCCCAACATTTCAAATTGCCAAAGAGGGACACTTGTGTTTTAGGGGGTGTTGCTGGGGGCGTGACTGGTGTACAGGACATTACCGAAAAGTTTTAGGCTATTTGATGACCTATTGACACCTCCTTGTGTAACCTAATACATGACTTATAACAAGATCAAAGTATTGTATTTATACACACCAATTTATATACACAAATACTAACATTTAACCCCTTAACGACAGATGACTTACCAGGTACGTCCCGCAGAAACTGTCACTTGGTGACAGAGGACGTACCTGGAAAGTCACGGAAGTCCTGGTCTCCGTGCGGCAGCACGCCGCTCAGAGACTCCGGACTCGTTTGCAAACAAAAAAAAAATGTTCCTCGGGGCGTAAAGGTGACAGCCGCATATGATCGCGGCTGTCACTAAGGGGTTAAAGGAGCAGTAAACTTTTTTTTATGAAAACACATATTTTACAGAGCATTTCCTGCTGAATAAAACAAGGTCACTCCCATCGCTGTCAGAGGTTTTATTCAAAATTTATAGCCGTTTAAATAATCATGAAGTGAATTTACTGTGTTTACTTAACTGCCTGACAGGAAGTGACAGGCAGTTTCTATCACATTCTATGGAGAACTGTATGTCTGTGACTTTTCTGACTTTCCTCTCCTTTAGAATCTAACAGGAAATCTAATTAGAATTTGACCACTAGAGGGCACTGTTAATGTAAAAAACATGGGTTTAAACTGTAATAACTCTGGAAATATAAATCTCTCAGCAGTGGGAGTAGCCTTATTTTACTCAATAGTAAAATCCCTACAATATATATTTTTTCATAAAAAAAAAGTTTACTGCTCCTTTAAACAAACAATAGTGTGGGTTTTATTGCTGTAGAGCAATATGATACACTTATATACACACCATACAATCTGATCTCCTAAAAAGAGGGACATCAGGGTGGGAAAGAGGGACAGAGGGATTTGGGTACAAAAGAGGGACTGTCCCTCCTAAAAAGGGACACTTGGGAGGTATGAATAAAGTGAATTTTGGAAATGTTTATCTGCTCCCCTGGTTTAGTCAATTAGCCCCAGAATTCCTCCATTTTCCTTTGCGCATATAGGCCCTTGTGTAAGCTGAATATACAGCACAAATCATTAAAGTATCAGGGTGGTCTATTAAATATATAAGTATGTTGCAAAATAATCACATTTTTAAATAACACTTTTCATACTGGAAAGATTACATCAATAATTACTTTAGAGCATCACTGAAGAAATGCTGTAATAAGTTTCACAAAACATTTGTTTACTTGAAGTGACAGCGAGTGTGTAAGCATGTGTGTGTATATATCAGAGTGTACTTCCTTCCACAAAAAGAAACAAAATGCTTTGCTGAGACACTTATCCCCTGTCTAATAATCTTCTAGGTGCCACGCAGACTGTCGTATGAACGACTTCGGGTTTTTTATAGCTAAACATGTATCCATTAAGAATTAATAAACTTCGAAAAGGAGGGAGATTCGGTCTGGCAGCATTACCACAAATACATTTAAATAAATATAATCAAAAGCTTTAGCTTTGTCTATCCAACGTTAAATATTTGATTTACTGGAGGATTTTACAGTGGATTTATTTCCTCTTAATTGATGCTAATTTTGATTTATTAATGCCTCCTCTGGGAAATGATATATGGAAAAAGGAGAGGCTTTTAGAAAAATGGCTTTTATACAGTGCTTAATTACTTAATAACTAATTAATACTTGCTGAATGGGTGCCATATATAATGCTTTACGCTGCAATCACCACACATACACACTTATACTGTATTTGCAAATGCTGCACTGCATTGCCCTTCAATGCAGCACACCAGACATGTCAGGGACCCACTGGAACACTGGACTTTGATGGCAGTGAGTCTTAATGTGACAGGATTATAGCAGCCCCCAAGACAATTCTGTCACCCATGCTGTAAACGTACCTTTCTAATGCATTCCCCCACCGATCTGGACACAGGAGCATAGTGTAAGGGCCACAACATGTGAGGACCCACGTGGGCTGCTACTCATTGGAGGGTGCAATGAGCATCTCAATCAACCTTCAACATCACTTTGTGAAAAGTCTGCTGATGGCCACATAGGCCTCTGTGCAGACCTGCTTTCAATGGTGCAACTAGAAAGTGAAGGGCTCAGGTGCAAGAAACGTTCTAAGGCTCCCTCCATCCCCCTCAAAATATTTGCAGGTGTCTGTCCCTTTGTGAGTCATTCTGTCCCTGTTTTTCTCCATGGTTTTCTCCAGGCGTGTGCATTTGTCTGTTTGTATGTTTCATTCCATGTATATGTTTTCTTCCTTGTTTATGTGTGTTGGTCTCTTTGTCTGTACATGATAGCCTGTATATTTTTCTGTGCATGCATCTGTGTTGTGGTGCTCAGGTCCGTCTCTGTTTGCGTATGTGCACACGTGTTGGAGAGAGGGAGATGACTGTAAGAAAGGAGCTGGAGAAAGGAATGTAAGTGTGGGGAAGAGAGGATGGTAGGGTGAGTAAGAGATGAGTGAAGAGGAGAATGAGAGGGGGGGAAGGGGCATGTGGGATGAGATAGAAAAAGTTTGGAAAAGAGTGAGCGATGGGGGAGAGAAAATAATGGAGAGGGGAATAAGGGGGTGTGAGGAAGGAAAGGGAGGAGGGGGAGCGAGGAACAAAGGGAAAGGGGGAAGAGGAATAAGGGGGGGAGACAGAAGGGATAAAGAACAGGGAGTAGAAGAAAGACATACTTCCTATACCCGGGATTACAACCTGTAGCCTTCCAGCTACTGTTGGACTACAAATCCCATCAGCTGCAGGATGCCAACATCCTACTGAGTATGATATAACTTGTAGTCTAACAGCAACTGGAGGGCCACATGTTTCCAATCCATGATGAATTGACCACTGACAATAAAGTGGCTTTCCAGAATAGGGCCTACTGCATGGAGGCTCCGGTGTTAAACAGAGGGGATGCTGCCATAATCAAAGTGCTTACCATTGAAGGTTGGAAGTTCCTCCTCACTGCTTAGCAAAAATGGTTCTGGGAGTCAGCCCAGATGTTCCTCCATTGTGCACAGTTCAGTGCACGATGGACAGTGGCACAAATGGCCAAAGTGAGACACTTTTGTTTTAGGTGGTGTTCCTGGTGCTATGGCTGATGGGCAGGGCAATTCGGAGAAATTTTAGGTTATTTCTTGGCCTATTGGCACCTCTTTATGTACCAGAATAATTGATTTAGAGCAGGACCAAAGTATTTTATTCACATTGACTAATTTATAAACACATATACAGAAGTTTAAAGGGATAGTAACACTTAATATATATAAATATATCTATATATATATATTTATTGCTGGGTTTATCCAGCTAAGTAAAACAAGCATACTCCCACTACTGAGAAGTGTTTTATTCATAAGTTATGGAAGTTCAAACATGCATTTTGGTAGGTGCAGTATCTCAATGGCCTGAAATTTTACAGTGGTGCTGTCCATGGATGCTCTGGTCAGTTAACCGTAAACACCTATAATATGACGCAGCAACAGTGACACTCTAACATTTCAGGCCACTGAGATACTGCACCTATAAAAAAATCGAATTTGAGCTACAATAACTTTTGAATAGAAGCCTCTCAGCAGTGAGAGCACCCTAGATTAACTCAGGAGGATAAATCCTACAATACGTATATTTCTTACATATTAAGTATCACTATACCTTTAAAGAAATGTTAATGCAAGGTTTATTGCTGTGAAGCAAGGTGATACATTTATATATACACACACACATATTCTCATCATTTAAAAAAAAAAAGTGACACCAGGGTGAGAAAGAGGAATTTTGGTCTCAGAGAGACCGTCCCTTCTAAAGAGGGACACTTGGGAGGTATGCAGTGGTAGCAGCACTTTATAGTAATTTCTAAGAAGCATGGAGGGACCTCCAGAAGTTAGAACTAAGGTTATGGAAGCAACAGTTCTGACAGCAACACCTACACATACATTCACAAAAACACACACACACACAGGCAAATAACTCTCAGCAGTGTTGTCTCTTTTCATGGATCCTTTCCCTTTGTACAATATTTGAGCAAAAGTGTATGGTGTACTTCCTGTGACAGTGTGAGTCGTCACGATGAAGTCCAGCCCATGTTTCCTCCCTTACAGTCAAATGCACCCTGCCAGGTCTCCAGTTCTGCAGGAATTGTAGGGAGTTCAAAAAGTATTGGCAGTGATCTACTTTTTATCTTCCTGCAACTGAATAGCAACTAAATAGCAAAGGCCAGATGAACTGATCTGGACTTGTTAGATTCTTAGCATTGGAAACTTCCATGGCAGTTTTCTGAACTATTGTTCGGTTGTTTTCCAGATGGCCTGGACTGACAGGCAGGAAACAGAGCAGACATCTTTCCACAGTGACGTCTGTACGCCTGCTCTGTCAGTCCCTTTTGGTAATGAACGGCTCCTAGCAACACCAACTAGAACAGGAAGGGACTAACATTGCAGACGCGCAGACGTCACTATGGAAAGATGTCTGCTCTGTTTCCTGGCTGTCAGTCCCGGAAGCAGTATAGAATTCTCAATAACGCAGTAATAATTCTGGCGACTAGCACTATTAGGCAGCTAGTCGCCAGATGGGTAATTATTTGGGGCAAAGTTTACAAGGACTGGTAGTTCTACATTAAATTGGATCTATCACATATACAGAAGTAATGCTCATTAGTTAGAGCATTTAGCGAAAAAGTTTAACAGGTTACTCATTTTTTTTTAAAAAGTTATCTGCGCAAAAGTTAATGTTTAAAAAGTGCCCAGCAGCCTACTTCTGTTTGCCGCAGACTTCCGCACATTGGCTGCTCCCGTTCCACTACCCAGCATCCTCCGATGATGGAGGCTGTCTGTCTCTAAGCTGAAGCAATCTTACTGGCTAGATATAGATCTCTGCCAGTTAAATTGCTGCAGCTTAGAGAAAGAAAGCCTCGGTCACTGCAGGATGTTGGGTAGTGGGACAGGAGCAGAGACAGTGCTGCAAGCCAGAAGTAGGCTGCTGGGCACGTTTTAAATATAAATTTTGCGCAGATAACCTTTCTTTTTTTTTTTTTTTATTAGTAACATGTTAAACTTTTTCGCTAAATGTTCTAACTAATGAGCATTACTTCTATCTATATGTGATAGATCCACTTTAAAACACACTACAGAACTTCCAGCAAGGATTACCTGTATATCATAGTTTCCTAATTCTCAGTGTTAAAAAATGAAGGGCTTCCTCAGAGAATTACAAGAAGAAACAAGGTTAAGACTTTCCAGCTTACACTTCTGTACTTCTTAGCTCTGCACAAAGAGCCTTATTCACAAGGTAAAGAGTTTCAATTGTGCAGCAAATCAACTGCCCCTAAGTGGACAAATAAACACTGTTTGAAGGACAGAAAAGTCTTTAGTACAAGCCCAGTTTAAATGAATGGTTATTCTTATTATCCCCCTGTGGGGCAGTTGGTTTACTCTGGAATCGCGCCTCTTTAGAATAATGAATTGTACCTATAGTGTCTACCAAATGTTTTCCCTATATACGGCATTTACGTGCTTGCACATTACAATCAACTGTATATGTGTAGTGCGAACTGTGAGATGATGTTTATGATGTCAGAGAAACACATTTATATAATTTTTTTCTTCAATGTCTCCTTTCCTTAAATGAAATAAATTACAGATGTTAACCAATAAGTATACAACTGTGGCACTGAAACAAATTTCATGCTATTGGCCAAGTGGAGTTTCAGAAAGAAAGGAATCTGTATTACGGGCCAAAATATGAATGAGTGATAGGGAGAAAATCTGGGATGCACTTCAGGCAAACTGAGTAATACAGGAAGCGTCATAGTCTGGGCAGCAAACCTCCCACACAAATGGCTTCTGGCTGCACTTCAATCAGAAACGTGCAGCAATTCTCTGTTCAGCACATGCTGGGACCATTCTGTGTGCTTCGTTTGCACTCGCCCCACTGTTTGGTAAGGAAGCTAAAACATCTATTAAAGACTAGAAGACATAGGAACTGTGCTCCCAGACTTAGAAAGATGCTAAGGTTACCACCTCACTCTCTTAAACATTGTCTTTTTATGAAAGATGTGTACTGCAGGGCATCCCAAGTTCAACAGATTTGTCTCTCCCACTATTGTTTGACTACAACTCCAACCATCCTCAACTGGGCTACAATTCTCAACATCCTCACCTGGCCTATAATGGAGGTTATAGTTCAAGAGCTGCTATGTGGCTGCAATTGTTCCTATGTAGCCCTGCAATATGTATCATTTATCAGTGGACAAAACAAAAGGAATAATGTGACAACTATTATGGAAACTTGTCCCATTAAACCCTACTGTTTCTAAACCCAGGATAATAAATAGGTAAGAATAATGTGGTCTGAATATAAAAAAACATGGTATCCTTTAAAAAAGGTTGCATGTAAAAGAGCGTGCGACCACTTAACACATTCACCTTTTCGCCTGCATAAAAATGGTGACATGAGAATCTCGCAATGCATGACAGAGCGAGATTCTCATATCGCCTAGTGAATGGTCGCACATAGAATAATTATAGAGACATCTTGAAGAAGGCCAGCTGTGCCTGGCCGAAACATCGATCTGCCTTAATAAAATAATTTGCACTGATGAAGACCTGTGTGTGCTGCAGTCCTTCACTATCTCTATAACTAGCCATGCTACAGCACCCAAGCACTTTGAGACTCTGTAAGTGACAATGCTTCAATCCTCCTACTGACTATATATATATATATATATATATATATATTTTTTTTTTTTTTTTTTTTTTTTTTTTTTAATTAATTTGTTTATATATAGTGCCACAAGTATATATATTTATATATTTTTTTTAATGTTAATAAGAGATGCAAAGATTTGCTTTATTTTCTTACCTTAAGCTAGTAATTCAGTCTATTACACTTATTACACTCACTCACCATTTATGTTCTTACCTTATTTTCAGAATAAGCAAGCCAGCGACTTCCAAGTGCAATAGGATTCATGTTCGGCCCAGGACAGGGATAGCAGCCTGAGGGAAAGACATTTTCAGAAAGCAGCAGTGAGACATTTTGTAATAGCAACGAACTTGACTAAAACAAGCCAAATAAACAAAACTCTAAACACAGATCTCTTAACCTTTAAACATTCGTCAACAAATGCTTACATTTCTTTAAGTTCTACAAGATAAGATTAAGACATTGTAGTAACAGTTAATTAAGCCTGAAAAGCCTGCTTTTTCACTGTTTTGAAGAGCTTATTTCTTCTTTTTTTCTAAACTCAGTTTTGTTTGTGAATGTTGTGAAACACACAGGGCATGTCTTTCAAATCCCAGCAAAATGTTAGCACTCCAATGTTAAATCATGCTTTAAATTCTAAATATTTGTTTTCCCTAAGCTATAAATCCAACATATTTACATTTAACCTTCAAAACTCTTTTAGCATATTGTTGGTAGAAAGGAAAGCTTTGGAAGTCAACTTGCATTCTATCTTTTCAAGTCAGTACTGCATGTGTATGTGTTAGTGTGTGTTTGATTGTATGTATGTGTTAGTGTGTGTGTGCGTGTGTGTGTGTGTGCGTGCGTGCATGCGTGTGTTTGTAACGTGTTAAAGGAGAACCATTTCTGAAGGTTGATTTTCTTTTAGCACCACTTTGTTACCGGACACTGCAGATATTGCGAATCACAAAAAACACATTGGGGTGCACCATTGTAAGGACAAAAGGTGAAAACTTGGCATTCAGACATACCTACCCCCTCTCAGATTCAATTATTTCAAGATATCTTACACATCAGGTTGTATTCCATTGCATGTGATACATGTTACCACTGGTTTTACCTCAACATACTACTGAAGACTATAGAGAAATTTGTAGCTAAAACAGAGATAAAGTTAAGTTCTATTAATCTCAGAAGCTTTTTTCCTCTATAGACAGATTGTGATGAAAAGAGATGCCTTGTTGCTCAATCCATGTAGTTAATATAATGTACACTTCTCTATTTTCTAAGCCCTCTGCTATCCTGAACCAAGATTTGGAGCTGCACTTTTTTAGTGCATCACTTACAGAGATTTGAAAAGAAAATACATAATCACATATGGTAGACAATCAGCTTGTAACCTGGGAACAGTACCCTAGATTCCCTTTTTACTCTACTCCGCCCTTGATGGATGGCATTATACTAATATGCCATGCCTGATAACACAATACGCTAAATGATGCTTTTGGTTTCATATGTGGATGGGGCACTTCACTCACTTTTTCTCTCTTTCTTCCCCCTCTGTATATCTATTGTCACTCTACATTTAACTCACTTCGCAAGCCCCTCTCTCCCCAATTCTGCTTCTCCAACCCCAGTCAATCTTTTTCTCAATCCTCTCCATTCTTCCTCCTTCCCTCTAAAACCCACTCCCTCCAGTCCGAACCTATCTCCCTCCCGACCCAAATCTATATTCTTTTCCCCCACACTCGGCTCCCAGTCCCTCTAGGTATATATTTGAATATCAGAGTATAATGTAAGATAGCATGTCAGCTTGTGTATGATGTTATATGTGTTTGCACATCATGGTGCTCTGCCATACCCTGGAGCTATACCTTTTTAGCCAGCACAGTATCTCTTTTGTGCCTTTGTACCTTATGAAACAGCATGAACATGTTTGTACCTTTTTTCAGAACAGAAGGAAAACAGAGAACTATGTTTCTACAGTTAGAAAGAAAGCGAGGTTAATGGAACAGCCTCCTAGTAGTATTGGTAGGAGTTAACACAGTAAAGGAATTAAAATGCCTGCGATAAACATGAGTGTATTCTCAGAACTCTGCAAGACTGCATTTTATCTGGATAGGAAAAAGGGCAAGAATGGATCTGATGATTGGGCCTTATCGGTTGTCAAAATCTATGTTTCTATGTTTCATTCTGCAAATAAGAGAAGAAACCCAGGCACAGGAGTGATCACAGACATATACTGCAATGATAATTAATTTACAAGACAAAACAATTTCAAGCTATGTAAAGAAAATCATATTAGTCAGTCTATGGCCATTCTGAGCAGGCCACTGTTGTGTCTGGCCTTTAACCCCTTAAGGACAATGGGGCATTTTTTCGGCACCGGATTCAGGGGTCCCCGAGCAGCATGCAGCCGTGCGAGGACCTCTGAATTCCATGACGTGCCAGGACTGTCACTGGCCCTTAAGTGCAGGACACCCTGCTACTTCACTGATCCTTAAGGGGTTAACAAATCTGTATGCACAGAACATGTGTATTTTAGCAGTTATAAGGAGGCAGCAGCTGTAAGTGTACCTTTTTTTCAATTGTGAATTGTTAAAGCTTTTGCTATGCTGTGATTACATGGTGTATTCTATCTCTTATGAAATGGTGCGTTGCTGGTGTCCATAGTTAAGTGAATTTTATGCTGGTTTCCATGTAACAGTGCCAGGTTTTCCTTGGGCCATACATTCAAAAGAACAGCTGAGGAATTATGGGCACTGCACTACAGGAAAGAACTAAATATTCTCACTGATTTTAAGGAGGATTTTAGCCCTTTGAATGCTAGAGAGATGTCCAATGCATTGGAAAGCAATACACTGGAAATTGCTCCATCATTCAAAGACTTAAAATCCTCATTTAACCCTTTGAGTGCCAGAGGGGTGGAGAATGCATTGCAAAGCAATGTGTGATTGAGCTGCAAGGACCAGTTAATATTAGGTTTCATTTTAAGAAAAGTAGCTTTTTTTTCTTTCTTAACTTCAGTGCATCAATCTTGTGCATGGCATGAATCTTGCATATGGGCATAATTTTGATTTCTTTTAGTTTTCCTCTTTTTAGATGATTCCTAGTTAAAAGTGAAGCGGGTCATATTTATTCCAAAAAAGCTATCTTAACCCGTTGTGTGCTAGATAGGGTGTCCAAGGCATTTCAAAGAATGTACAGAAAAAAGAAAACTCTAAAAAAATTCAGGCTTTAAAAAATGTTAGCTAGAAAATAATAGCCAAGAAAAATGTCTCAAACGCTCAAATGAGTGGCACACTTTTGAATAATTTGGACTCATAGATTACTGTATTTTTTGTAAATACGGGATTATATTTGAGAATTATTCAGAACAGCAACTAAGCATTTACAGTCTGAAACAAAACCCAGGGGGATCTAGGCCGTTATTTATAGAGAACCTACAGTTGTTTTGTGGAGTAACAGAGCCACTAGCAGCTGTCATTGGGATTCAGTCATAAATCACAGACTTCAAAAATTGTTAAATAAGCAATACTTAATTATATTCATTAATATTCTGTCAAGAAAAACAGTAAGTGCCATTGACCCTAAAAAAACACACAATAAAATACAAACAGAATGTATAGTTAACCTTTTACTTTAATTGATAGAGAAAAGTTGTTAGGTTTATTTTTTTGTAATTTTTGTTTTATTCCAAGTGACAAATTTACTTTAAAGGGACAGTAATGTCCCAAAAATTTTTACAGTTATGTAGAGTTTAAAATATTAATCAAATCGCTCCAAACCCTATCTCTCAAACAGCTATGGTTTGAGAGATATAAGGATTCAAAGTTCCCCTTTCTCCTGCTGTCAGCTGTAAAGTCGTACGACTCGAGAAGGCTCTGCAGCAGAGCCCGAATCGCGTTACTTAAAAATAATTAATTCATTGGAAAGATCTAACAAGTGTGCCTGGTTTGCAAGCATACTTTTTAGATCTTTCCAATGAATGAATTCTTTCTAAGTACCGTGATTTCGGCTCTGCTGCAGAGCCGCCTGCTGGTCCCCGGACCGGCATCTCCTGCTGTCAGCTAGATACTGACATCAGGAGAAGGGGAGGGAGGGGGGAACTTTGAATCCTTAGATCTCTCAAACCATAGCGGTTTGAGAGATAGGGTTTGGAGCGATTTAATATTTTAAACTCTACATAACTGTAAAAAAATATTTTAGGACATTACTGTCCCTTTAACAGGAAATTTCATTCCCACAGTGTATATCCAGCAATGGTAAATGACATATAGCTCTAATATTTTTCTGTCACTGCTCATCTATTGGTGTATAGAGAAAAGAGTTCAAAATGTTGATAAATATTAACTTATTAAAAATACTTACAAAATAGGGGGAGGGGGAGCTGGGTTCCATCCACGATGACCACACTTGAGTGAAGCTTTCTAGTCTCTGGGAGATGGATTATGATTTTTAGATTGTACCAGCTGTTATACTGCTCAATTTCAAGCACTTACTCCCTTCCTCTCCTCCTATGCAGCCACACAATGGGCCCAAAAGCCAAGTAATCATCAGAGGATAATGGCAACATGACTGATTTTCACACCAAGCTCAAGGAGGATCCAAGTGACTAACCTCTGTCCACCATCACCACTTGGGGGGTGGGAGGCAAGGTGATTCTGGCCGGTGACTTCAGTCTAGCACTGGATGCCAGATTAAACTGATCCAGATTCCATCCCTGTTAAAGCGTCCCAAGCTCACTTTTAACCCCTTAGTGACACATGACGTGCCAGGACTTTTATGCCAGTTCCAGCATTCAAAGACCGGCGATGATCTTTGCATAGAATTCTGGGGTGGCAGCGAAGTTGCACACTGCTCAACCATCCCAGAATTCATTGAGCAAAAACAAAAACCTCAGTGGTCCTTAACGGCCACTCCTGCTCCAGATCAAGTGGTCGTTAAGTGGTTAAGGCCCTTATAATTGACCAAACCCTTCTGGACTCCTGAAGACCTCCTTTACCCATGCTCCTAGGACTACATTTATAGGGTTACAATACTCATTTAAAATCAATGAGCATTTGGGGAATTTGTATTTGTTCCCTCTAGTGCTGTTGTTTACTTGAAAACTGCACCACATTTTCATCAGAACTCTGAAAATAGATTTGATTATGAGTTAAGTCGCGATAGTACCCTATTGGTTCTCACAACAGCTGCACGCGGCTGTGAAATATATTTTCTATCAGTATTCCTAAATCTTTCTCTAGCGAAGATTCATCAAGAAAAACCATCCTGAGCTGTATGTATTTCTTAACAAAATTTAGTGTCATCAGCAAAGACACTACTTTAAATACATGCATCTAGATAATTAAACAAATAAAAAGCACTGGGCTCAGGACTGAACCCTGTGGTACTCCACTTACAAGGTTAGACCAAGATGAAAAGGCTCCATTTACAAAACCTCTGAACAATCAATCATTTAACCAGTAAACTGATGTGAGACAGAGTATCAAAGGCTTTTATGAAATCCAAGTATACTACAGCAGCAGCAATTCTTTTGTCCAAGTTACTACTTACCCTTTTGTAGAATGCAAGTAAATTACTTTGACATGACTACTCTCCATAAAACCATGCTGGTTCCTACTAATAATGTTGTTGGTTGTCACATAGTCCTGATTACTATTGGTTAATAACTCTTCTAATATCTTAACTACTACCGATGTTAAGCTCACAGGTCTGATGTTTCATGGTTTAGATCTTGCCCCCTTTTTTGAATAATGGCACTACCTCTGCAGTCCGACAATCACAGGGCACTATGCCTGATAATAATGAATCAAAAAATATCATGTATGAGAGTCTTGCTATTATTGAACTAAGTTCCTTAAAGGGATAGTAATGCCTCTTTAAAATACTTTAGCCAAGTCTTCTGTAAATTAATAGTAACATATTGCACTATGTCTAAGATCTTACTTATTTGTAGTTCAAAAGTTATTCAGCGCTACCTGCCCGCCCATTTCTGTCCACCTCTCTCTGATTCTCAGATTTGGTTGTGTGACTCGAAGGCTGCAGCAAGGGACAAACTTCAGTAAGTAAGTATAAGGGAAATTCTGCCCCTCTTGACAAAGGAGGGAAGGATTTTCCTTTGCTTATTGAAGTTTGTCCCTCACTGCAGCTGTCCAGACCAGACTGCAGCTTCTTTGTGATGTGGAAAAAAGGGGCGAGTAGGGGATCTTTAGCTCTGAATAACCTTTGAACTACAAACAAGTCAGATCTTAAACACTGTGCATTGTGTTACTATTAATATTAATTTAAGTGGACCAATATCAAGTTTAATTTTTTGCCATTTATATACTTGCTGAACTATTTAGGATTTGTCTTGCTCACTTTTTCAATAATTTCTAATTTTAAATTTTAGCTAGCCTAATTGCTTGTTTGCTATCATGATCTTCATCATCTAATAACTCGGCTTTCAGACAAACCGAAATGGTCATTGACAGATAATAAGCCTGCTCTTACACAGAACAAGACATCCCCAGAATGACATGGCCTGCCTTTGGGAAGTGCAGTTTAAAGGAGGCAGACGGCAATTTTTTGGGGAAGAAAGGAATCAATCGGTCACACACCCAAGGGTTTTTAGTACAACACTGATGGAATACAGACTAGACTGTGGTTAATATCTTGTATACAGCAAGATCAAAATTACAGGGAGTTTTACTGTACAATGGCAAGAGGTAGATGCAATGATCATACCCTGGCAGTTCAGTCTGGTATATTTTACCACCCCTACCTCTGATTCTCAGGGTAATTTCCAAGATCAAAATAGACAAGACACTTGTAAACTTATAGTTCTAGATTGGCCATGCAAAGTATGGTACACATATATTCTCAATATAGCAGTTCATGTGTTGTGGTGAATACCTTTCTTTCTGGACCTACTAGCCGAAAGTCTATTGCAGTTTTAGAACTAAAGAAGCTGGCATTAAAGGCATGCCACTTGAAGCCAAAGTTTTGAAACATAAACAGCCATGATTTACCATAGTATAAGGTAGCTTTATTTCGGTTGGTGCAAGGAACTTCAACTTTCTATTAAATTGTTGAATTTTCTACAAGACAATGGTGAGGGGAAAGGTATATGAAGTTTATATGATACACTTCCAAAATTACTCCCAAAACCCATTGATCTGTAATGGAAATGGCCCACACATTGTGGAAAAATGGAAGCAACCTCCTATGGGTAGAGACAAGCTAGGCCCCTGCAAATCATGTGGAGGTGGACTTGTCAGTCTTAGGTTTCTGAGCAGTTTTAAAAATAGTATTTTTTAAATAAATGTTACATTTTGTTCACCTGGTCTGTTTTTTCTGGATATCCCATTTGCTGAGTCTCACAGAGTAGTATGCTCACTGTTTGAAGACAGTAGGTTCCAATTTTAGGATATGATGAAGATATTGTCCCACGTCTTGTCACCAATGTCCTCCTCTATGCGAACAGAGGGAAAAGTGATTCTGATGATTTATGTTAAATTAAAAACCTTGATGTATTTTGCCAAAGGTCAGATATGGAATTAGCAGGTAGAGATTGTTATTTGTCATGAAGACCTTCTCCCGTCTCTACAGATTTGACTGCATGGCTCTCGGTCCTTGTACTGATGTCTTCATTAAGCGAGTCTAAGTGTATGTATCAAACTCGCACTCCCTTAAATGATCAATGAAACTGTATCTGGATGTCTAAAATATGATGTCACAATGAATGTAACTATTCCAACATGTTTCGTATCACCAAGATACTTCCTCAGGTAAGACCAGCCTCTTCACAGCATGCAGAATCCAAAAATTAAAAGAAGTTTCCTAAGACCACCTCTTCCCATGCCAATGCCATTCTTCAGTGCACCTGAAGTGTCTTCATGACTAGTGTTCCATTTCTGAGATTCCTGCTTACTATGTATGACCTGTGCTTTGAATTCTGATCACGCTTGTTTGCTGCCTGGCATGACGTCTGCTTTGTTCCAGACCTGATTCTGTTTGCTGATTTGGATTCGACAACCCTGATTGTTTGTGAGCTCCTTGTATTTCAGCTGTGAGAGATTCTTGCAGTTGACACCACTTCCTAGCTTCGCACCCTAGCTTCTCTCTCAAGCAGCTCTCCATAGCAGGCTTGAGAGTTAGTTTTGTCTTTCAACCTGTAGCCAACCATCATCTAGCTTTTATCTGCAAGGGAGTTGTACTGCTTCCAAGCTCTCAATGACTGTTACTGGTTGCTGTTTCTGCATCTGTTTTGCCTACTAAACCCCTCTGCCCTGAGGGTCCATGTCCTGTTAGCCAACCATCCGCAGCCTCCTAGGTGCAACTATAAAAAGGTATGTCCCATAGCAGCACTGTGTATTAAAAATAAAAATGGCCACTGCATTAGTACCTAGTCTTAAAGGGGTCACATCTAAATATGTCACATTTTATAAATAGACTAAAAAAGCCTAAACTAGTTTGAAAGAGTGAACAAATCAATAGAAATGCCTGCTGCCTAAAGGGGACAGTCCACCAATTGAGGAGAATATGCCCAAGTAAGGAGAAAGGCAGTGCAGGGGTTAAAAACACTTGCAATATTAAAAATACACTAAAATAAATCAATCACATCCTTGCCAGAGCAGCCAACAGCATATGTAGAAAAAGAGTGCATGTCACTCGAAACAAACCACATGAACAAGTAGATGAGATAAGAGATTCATACACAAAGGACCAAATAATTCAGTAGGTTAACTTATTTGTAATCTTCAATCTCCAGGCTCCAATTAGAATGAATAAAAAGAGCTTCTAAGACTCTATATTGAGGTAAAGGCTGCAAAGACAAGCCAACCTCCACAGGTTTGTGTAGCTGGAATAATTATAACCTGTGCACTGGACAATCCATTAATGAGTAAGCCAGCAATAGAAGCCCACGTAATGGGGGAATATTCAGTACCATATTCTAAGGAATATAAAATATAAAAAAGACAAACTAATAGAGCTGTGCCCATACTGATAACAAGGTCAATAAAATGTAGTTTAGCAAGTGGGGGCAAGTGGAAAGGAGGCTCTACTTAAAAGACCTTTTTTTGAAGTGTCCTGTCCTCTTGGAGGAGGAGGAGACTTTACCCAGGGTTCCTGTGTTCCACACTGTACAGAAGAGCAATAGGTCTTTGTTAACTTATGACAATGAAAATGGCTACAGACTACCATTCTAATAAATATGATATTTATATAATGTTAATCCCTTTGGTGCTACAGTGCATGACATATTATAAATATCTACATTTGAATCCTGACTTTACTATTAAATAAACTGAGGATTACGATAAGTAAAAAGCGAGGTTTAGTTACAGGTTTGTAGCCAAGACTTAGTTATAGCCTGCATACCAATGTCAAGGCACCTCATACTGGGCAAGTCCCTAATGCCACAAATCTGAAGGGAAAACACATGTTGTAGTGTATTATAATGATAAAAGCACTAACACCACCCAATAATAACCCCCGCTAACCTTAAAGGGATAGTAATGTTTCATAATAAAAGCAGCTCTAATTAATCATCATAGTATTTGGGCCTTGGAGAGTGTTATTTCAATTCAATCAGAGTTGTAGTTCAAGAGTAATTGAATGATAAAGTATCCCCCTCCCACCCCTTTTACTGATATAACACTGCTCAGCTCAGAGCAGCAGGGAGGTGCCCAGGTATACTGCAGAGAGGGGCAATCTTCAATTAAAGGGACTGTAATGTCCCATATAAAACTTTTATAATTTTATAGAGCCTTAGAAAATAAGAAGAATGGTACAAACCTTATCTCTCAAACCACTATGGTTTGAGAGATATTTGCACTGAAAGTTCACCCTCTCGCTCTCCTTCTCCTGACGTCAGCTTCTAGCTGACAGCAGGAGATCCTGGTCAGGGGAACATCAGGCGGCTCTGCAGCAGAGAAGAGATCGTGTTATCTATAAAGAATTAATTCACTGGAAATGTCTACAAAGTGTGCTTACTAACCAGGCACACTTTGTAGATCTTTCCAATTAATTTATTCTTTATAGATAATGCGATCTCTGCATTGCTGCAGAGCCTCCTCGAGTCGTACGACTCGATTCTCCTGCTGTCAGCTTTACAGCTGACATCAGGAGAAAGGGAAGGAGGGGGAACTTTGAATCCCTATATCTCTCAAAACATAATGGTTTGAGAGATAGGGTTTGCACCATTCTGCTTATTTTCGAAGGTTCTATAAAACTATAAAAAGTTTTTATGGGACATTACTGTCCCTTTAAGATAAGGGAAAAAGCTGAAAAACCTGTCAAGGGGGCAGGGTTTTCATTGTTTTCACAGTAAGAAAATTGTCCCTTATCTGTCTGGTCAAGCAACCAGATTCCACATCTGAGGTGAGTGGTGTTACACTAGGTAAAAGGGGTGGGAGGGGGATACTTTATCATTCAATTACTTTTGAACTACAACTCTGACAGTATTGATATAACACTCTCTATGGATCAAATACTATGAAGATTAATTGGAGCTGCTGTTTTGGTGAAACAATACTATCCCTTTAAAATAGGCAAAATATCCGGACAGCCACTATGAATTTCAGCATTGTTTCAAGAGATAACATTTCAGTCAGTCTTTAATGTAATGAACATAGCTGGGAACTCTCTGGTTTTGCCCCGGAGACTCCAGATTTGCCTCTGTATTACCGGGTCTCCGGGGCAGAGGCTGATTCTCTGGATG
Source organism: Rhinophrynus dorsalis (assembly GCA_037306005.1). Classification (NCBI taxonomy): domain Eukaryota; kingdom Metazoa; phylum Chordata; class Amphibia; order Anura; family Rhinophrynidae; genus Rhinophrynus; species Rhinophrynus dorsalis. The sequence continues at coordinate 318,433,006 of CM074719.1, forward strand.
TGGGGAGTTTCTTCTGAAACTCTACCCACATCTGCTCCTTCTCCATCAGTTTCTCCCATTTCTTCACCTACCCCAGGCGATTTTGCAGGTCCGTGGAGCCCCGCCCCAATGTGTAATTAAGCCCTGCCCCCTTTTTAAGCAAACTGCGTCATAGATATCTCCCATCAGCACCAAAGGAGTCCCCCTCTGGGAAGAGCAAAATGTAAAGTTCCCAGGTATGGTAATGACGTGGGGAGGTGGACATAAGCTTAGCAGGCAGTACTCCTGGACTTCAAAGCCGCTCCACCCCCAGGTGCACGTTTCTAACTTATTCCCCAAACAGAAATCAGTGTGCATAAGCAAAAAGAATATATTATACTAGTGTAAAAGCCCGTGTACACGGGCCAAGGTCCTGGTGATGTTAAGAGGCTGGTCCTGCTCTGCGTCCTGCTGCCGACGCAGTCATGCACTGTAGAGACTGTCTGAAAGGGCAGATTGTTCCCAGCACAGAACTCCCAGCATTCCGTGCTCCCAGCACAGAACTCCCAGCATTCTGTGCGTTCGGGCAGTCTCTACTGTGCATGACAGCTTCTGACAAACATTACAGCGAATTATTATATAGGATTATTGCGGATCATGAGTCCTGCATGCAAGACTCATGTCCTACTCTATGGAAATTACATATAGAATTCACTGAAAATGTTATGTATTGAACAAAGGTGCAGTCATTATGATTTCCTGGCCATAGTAAGGAAAGATATTGGGCTTTCAGTTCTGGATCAGAACAGGTCCATCATAAGGGACAAATAAGACTTACCAATTATTTATATGGGGGTTTAACCCCCTGAATGATAGGGAGGTCTCAAATATATTACTGCTGAAGCTAATTACAAAAGAATGTAGAAGATTCAATCATATATATATATATATATATATATATATATATATATATATATATATATAATCTTTATTTACATCATATTGACTTTAGAACATATTTTTCATATCGCTTAGTATACTGTATGGAGTGCTGAACTTATCTTGTAGTTTATTTGTACTATGAAATACAGGGTATTTAAGTGTATGTAGCCTGAGTTAATGTTTTAGATGTTAGTGTTCCTTTAAGAAAATCAACAATGCATATATAAAATGGTTAAGCTCAGATGGTCAGGTAAATACAAAGTATCAGAGCATAGGATAGGAACAGTCACAGCCCATGGCTTTCTTGTCACCCAAATAAGCACCAGATTCTGCAGTCAGCAGACAGAGCAGAGAGCAGAAGAGAAAACAGGTAGATTGACCCAGCTGTACTCTGCTGTAAGACCTCAACAAACAGGACTCTGTTATACTTTAACTTGTGCCTCCATTGAACTTCCAAAGAAATCTCTGCTGTAAGCACGAAAGACGGAATTTCTTCTGTTTACTGGAAAAATCTGCTAACATGTGTGGGAATGTGGGGTGAGAGACTGTGTTACAAAGGGCCAATGTATCTTAATTTCAAAATTATATTATATTTTTATGGTGATTTGTTCTTTCTTAGGGCCTGGGAACTATCACACAGGAAAAACCAAAAATCATGTAAACAAATTTAAAGAATATATCATGCAACAGAGAAGTATAACTACTAAGGTGTCACCAGAAAGTCAAGGTGTGTGTCAGTGTGCGTGTGTGTCAGTGTGCGTGTGTGTCAGTGTGGCTGAAGTATTAAGAAAGTGGTTCTCAATATACTTTCCATGAAGCCCCAAGGTTCTCCAAAGGAGCAGAAGGGGATCTATTGTACAAATGTAAGTAGTGGTGGACAGATAAAGTTGGGGGGCAGATAAGGATGTGCTGATCTCTGCATTTCCTCTTCATGTGAATTTCCATAAAAAAGAAGATATATTCTTTTTTTTTTTTCTGTGGGAACTCAGGTGCAAACCCTTTGAAAGGATGTGTTCCCACATTGATTGCTGTGGTCCTACAGAGCATTCCGATGTTCCTTATGTTCAAAACTAAACTGAAGGAAATCTGAGGTACAACAAAGGCACTATACAGGAGAACGAAATATTCCCAATTACTTAACCCCTTAATGACCCTTGACGGTCATAATACGTCAAGGGTCGATTTGACTTAACGACCGATGACGTACTATGACCATCATCGAATTCCGGGCTCCCCCCGCGGCTGCACGTCGTTCGGGGAGTCCGGAACGCAACTGAGCAATAAAAAAAAATTGCTCCGTGGTCGTTCAGTCGCGTCGGCGTCTGGATTCCCCGGTCGTTAAGGGGTTAAACAGGGATCCTAACCCCTTGCATATTAGAAAGGTCTCCAACGCTTTACATACAAATTTGCTGGAGGTCTCTCTGGAATTCAAGGAGTTAAAATCCTCATTTAACCAAAAGAATGTGGCTGACGTTTGGGGGACATCATGCTTTTTATGCTTTGAGTGCAGTGAACATCTCACAAGACTTCATGGGCATGCAGGGGTTGCTGGTGCATGTAATGTGGAATTGGAGGTTAAAGTTGACCCATCACTTTTAATTTTCTTTACTTACGTGAAATCTTCATTGAAAACTTCCTATGTGTCATGTTAACCAACATTCCAGCAGACATATAGTTTAGGAGATATTCACATTTTTATTTCTGTGAAAGTGAAAGTGAAAATGCCCTGGTACATCACAGAGCTTTATTAGCACTGAAACATCACAAAAAACCTTCTTAGCATACGTCACATCACTGAAAGGCTTCATTAGCATACGAAACATCACTGGTACTGCCCGGGTACTGCAATTAGAGTATATTAGCATATGGTAACAATTACGACTCCTTAACTGTATATTTGCTGGTTTTTTGGCTAACATGACATATAGGCAGTTTGTAATGCAGTTTTCAAATATGCAAACTTAAATTAAAGTGAAAGTTCCACTTAAAATTCCTTACCCAGTGCTGTGAGTGCCTCTCCACTGCCTGGGACCTGCAGAACTGGATGGGGGAGGCTTTACTGGAGCCCCAATCTTTTCCTCTTCCATCAAGAGAGACAACGGGTTCCATAATCTGTAAATGGAGAGACTCCTCTTTCTATCAGGATCCCGTCTCTGGACAGCAGACTATCACGTGTAGCCGTCCTTTTGGGACGCATCTAGTCTAGTTTTACCATACCTCTGCACTTAACTCTTCTTGGGCTTAAGCCAGCCTGCCTAAGCCCCCAGTATTCCGTTGTTTGGCCTGTTCAGAAAATCAGCTTTGCTTAATGTTTGGGCTCTACTGGATACCTGACTATTGGCTTTGTTTGATTGCTACTTCTCTCCTTTGTTGCCAGCCCCTGACCTCTGCTTGCCACCTTGCTTAAGAACTTTTGCCACCTGCCTTGACCCCGACCTGCCTGTGACTATGTCTCTGTCTACTGATTCCTGTACTGCATTCTCTGTATCTGCCCCCATACATACTCCCACTGTGGACGGCTCTGTTCAGCTTTCATGCCCATCATTAGAGTGGTTCTGAACCAGTGTGCACCTCCCTGCCATCGGGCACCAGCTCCTGAGAGTGAACTACCTACAGGTACGTGATAGTTTGACAATTTCAAAGCAAAACTGAAGACTTTAGAGATTTTTTCTGAGTAATATTACGTCTCTTTCAAAGTAAGGTACACAGGCCTATCTTGTATTTTTAACCCTGTCAAAAGCAGAAGTGACATAAAAAATAAAAAAATAAACACAAGAAAAAGGTCAGCAGAGCATTATATACTAGCGTAAAAGCCTGTGTGCAAGGGCCAAGGTCCAGACAATGTTAACCCTCTGAGTGCCAGAGGTGTATGCAATGCATTACTTTGCAATGTGTTGCATACCCCTCTGGCACTCAAAGGGTTAAGAGGCCAGTCCTGCTCTGCATCCTGCTGCCGACGCAGTCATGCACTGTAGAGACTGTCTGAAACCACAAAATGCTCCCAACACAGAACTCCCAGCATTCTGTGCTCCCAGGATTCCGTGCTCCCAGCATTCTGTTCATTCGGGCAGTCCCTACTGCTCATGACGGCTTCTGACAAACATTCTAGCAAATTATTATATAGGATTGGTGGTGTAGTTTTGTGGCATCAGTATTTCTGCCTGTACCAGTGGAGTACTGTTTTTCATGAGAGGGAAGAAGCTACTGAATGCACTAAGAAATTCTAGCGCACATCCCTCAGGTCTTTAAAGGGTTAATGCATTTTAGTCTGTTAAATTTTGTTTTCTGAAAAATGCATTATAAAATAGCCCCTTCTAAGTCAAAATATCTTAAAAGATAAGTCTATTAATAATTTTAGCCTAATCAGTTAACCTTCAACTAGTATCAACTAAAATTCAAACACATTTGCTAATGAGATTTTTACTGGAAAGCAGCAGCCAAGGGGTTAACTGGCTTGATTGTTAAGGCTCTGTGTGGCTTTCATCTGAAGCTAAATTATTCCACTGAAGAAATTAGTTTAAGAACCACTAAGCTAAGAAAAAAGTGCAATTCCTAAGCAAACCGACTGCACCACAATTTCCCCAAATTACCACCAGTTTAATTTGATGAAGAGTTCTCCACCTCATTTCAAACCAAGCTGGAAAGTTCAAGTATTTAAAAAAATCTCTTTAGCACTGAAGGGATTACAAGCTCAATGTAAATCAATGGAAATTAAATTTGTGCCGTAGGATACATTTAGTTTGCTCCAGAATTGCTCTATTTTTCTCACTATATCAGCCTTAATGAATGGTAACAATATGGAACATTTTAATACAAACTAAACTGATGGTCGTTTCAGATGTAGTTCCAGGAAATTAGAGATGAGCCAAAAAACTATTAATGAAAAATAAAAACAGAAAATGGGAAATTGTACACTAATTTTTGCAATCAGCCCTCCAAATGGATTCACTTTAGCTAGAAAAATACAAAAACTAAAGAATATATTAACCTTTAAAGGACCACAGAGGTGCGCAACACAAAAAAACAAGAAATCATACTAACATTTTTGCAACAATATACAGCCTTCAAATGGTTTTCCTTTCTGCTAGAAAAATGCTACACTAAAAAATACATTAATTCTCTAAACCTTTCAGTGCCAGAGGGGTACGCAACGCATTGCACAGGCACTGAACAGGTTAAGGACCGGAGGAGTATGCAACAGAGACAATGCATTGTCCAACCCTCTGCCCTGTAAAAGATTATTCAAAACAGGAAATCATATTTGTATTTTTACAATAATGAACAGGCTTCGTAGTGGTTCCACTTTAGCTAGACAAAAACTACACTGAAGAGTAAATTAACCCTTCAAGGACAAGAGGATCAAGAAATGACTTGCTATCTAATGTAGTGCACTCCCCTCTGCTTACTTAAAAGGGTTATCAAAAACAGTAAATCGTGTGCATTTTTTACAGTAATGAACAGCCTTTATGGAAGATAGGAAAGGACTGATACTTGAATGCAATGACTGCTTACAGATTCACCCCAACCAACACAAACGTGGCCTTCAGGACTACCAAAGGGCCGCATATTGGGGTTAAAAAGGGTAAATAAAGGTTAGATAAAAGTATTGGTTGAAGAAAAAATCCTCCTGATAAAGAGGTCTCCAACATATTTCAATGGCAGTTTATGCTGTTGAAATCAAATAGGTAAAAATAGTGTGTGATGTTGTAGAGGGGAATTATCTTCACTCATACTTCCCAAGTGTCCCTCTTTAGGAGGGACAGTCCCTCTTTGAGACCCAAATCCCCCTGTCCCCCTTTTCTACTATTTTGTCCCTCTTTTTAGGAGATAAGAATGAGTAGTGTATATTACTTTGCTCCACAGCAATAAAATGCAAATAAATGTGTAGTTAATCTTCAGTATCTATGTTTATAAACTAATATGCATAAATAAAATACTTTGATCTTGTTCTAAATCACTTATTGGTTACACAAAGAGGTGCCAGTAGATGAAGAAAAAACCTAAAAATTCTTTATAATGCCCCGCCCCCAGAAACACCAAGTAAAACACAAGCGTCCCTCTTTGGCCATTTGAAATGTTGGGAGGTATGCCATTGTATTAGGGAACATACTGGGGGTGCACACTATTGCTATAGAGTGTACAGAAAAAGAGGGACACAAGAAAAAGATCAATAAACGAGAAGTTACAATGAGTGAGGCAAACTGTTACTGGTGTACTAAAGAGAACTGGGACAATTATGGGACAAACCAATTGCACCACAGAGGAGAAATGCAAATTCCCATTCATTTGGTACAGTTGGATTGCTCCAGAATTGGAGAAAACCAGCTGCACCATAGGTGATCAATAGAACTAACCAATTAATTAAATGGGGATAATAACTTCTTGAATCCTAGAATGTTTCTGATCTACCTACCATACAAGGAGTTAAAAGACTCAATTAAATCAGTGGGGACTTGGGAAAAATGTTGTTGTCCTTTATGGTACAGTTGGCTTACCCAGGAATTAATCCAGGAAAGAGATGCACTAAGTTATGGTAGGAAGGTGACAAAATGGAGATGACTTCTCCTGTGATGTCACTTTTCAATTTCTATGTTATTCTATGGGACCAGTGCACTAAGATTTCTCAAGTGAGAGAGATGTTAGTGCATAGGCTCTATATAATAATATAGGAACTGGAGAAGTGATCTCTGCATGCTCACCTCTTTGTGCATAACCCCCCCCCCAATTCTTCATGGCCCTCACTGTGTCGCTATCATTTATTGGAAGTAAAGATCCACCTGAAGTTGATATTACTGAGGAAAAGGGAAAGCAAGTCATGATTTCTCTCTGTATTGAGTGTTACAACCTCCTGAATTGTTCTATTGCTCTTCATATAACAAATGCCCCACTTCTGCCAGCAGACAGAACAGCTCTTCACTGATTCCTTATATAACTAGACATTGCAGATCCTGAAATCAAGTGAAGCTGGTATAAGAGGAACTGGGGTCATTCTGGTTAAAACAACTGCAGCATGGAGGAGGAAAACTAAACATTCACATTAATTTAGATGGAACTTTTAACCCCTTGAATGCTAGCATGATCTCCAATTTACTGCAAAGCAATGCATTGGAAACATCTCTGCCATTTAAGGGACTAAAAGCCCCATTTAAATCAACAGGAATGATAGGATTTTTTTTCCCGCACAGTGCAGATGGTTTGCTCCAGAATTAATCCAGGAGAGTTATGTACTAAATTGTTATAAATAGGAGATAATTTCTCCAGTGTGATAAATTATCTAATTCTTTCATTATTCTGTGGAAATATGCGCTAAGGACTGTGCACAGTGAGAAAATTTAGTGCATAGGCTCCACAGAATTACACAGGAATTGCTGAGTTGATCACACTGGAGAAATTATCTCGTTAACAAACCATAGTACATCTCTCCACTTAGAACATCAGTGCCTGTATGTACAATGTGAATCAGGTACATTGCATTATGGGTTATTTGGATTTAAGCCTTACTGCACCATCTTGTGGTCACCCAGGAACATACATTCTGTAGATCTGCCAAATATAATTTCATGTAATAATATACAACATTATTATTATTATTATTCTTTATTTATATAGCGCCAACTAATTCCGCAGCACTGTACAATTGGGAATAGACATACAGAGGTATTAAATAGTACAATCAGATGTGGAGAACAGGAGGATCAGAGGGCCCTGCTCGTGAGAGCTTACAACATAGCAACAAGAGCATCTTCCAGTTCACTAACAAGCAAAATAATGTGAAAAAGTGAAGCAATTCTGGAGTGCACCTTATAAAAAAACAAAATTCCCTATGGATTTAAATGAGCTTGAGAAGCAATGCACTGAAGACCTCTCTCATATTCAGGAGTAAAAACTATCACATTAATTACATTAATATAAAATAATTTTAACCCTGTATGGATCAGATGGGTATGCAAAACATTGCTAAGCAATGCTTTGAACACCTCTCTAGTTCTTAAGGGGTTAAGGAATTTAGCTTTACTAGTTAGTGTCATAGTCGAGCACATTATGCTAATTTATGTGCTGGGACGATAACTCTCTCTCTCTCTCATAACAATGAACCAAGGCACAGCTCACACACACACAAACACGCGCACGCGCACACACACGGGGGTATGTTGAATGAGTAGATGGCCTTGAACAGTACTAACTGGCCTATTGTGCAGGGAATTTGTATAAAGTGCCACAATGTGTCACAAAAACAAAGGTTAATTTCTCAAAAAATGATTTAGGGTGACAGGTCCACTTTAAATCAATGGAAATTATAGGAATGAGTTGAGTTGCTTTGCTCTCTAGTTCTTCTTAGTACATTAGCCTCAGTCGTAAATGAGAACTTTTGACAATGCAAAACAAATTGATAATATTGCCAGAACATCCCTTTAAGACTAAGCTCACATGTAAAAATGCATGCTGTAGTGATTATTACTGGACTACAAGTGTTCCCATGTATCCATGCAGCATGCATTTTTAATAATGGTTCAGTTTTAAAGGGATGAACTGGCAACCCTATTTGCCACATTTTCCTATATGTAACGGCAATTGTTCTTTGGGTAGCAGAGCTCTCTAAGCTATCTGCATTGGGTTAAAGTGATGGTAATGTCCAATAATCATTTTATGTTGTACTGTAGATTAAAAAACAAAATATGTGCAGTAAATCCCATCAAGGTTTGAGAGATATTTGCCGCTAAAGATCCCCCTTCCTCCTGATGTCAGCTGTAAAGCTGACAGCAGGAGATCTGTGTTGGATGACTCGAGGCGGCTCTTCAGCAGAGACGAAATAGCAAGATTAAAAAAGAACTACTTCATTAGAACAGTCTACAAAGTGTGCTTGCAAACCAGGCACACTTTGTAGACCATTCCAATGAAGTAATTATTTTGAAATAACGCTAATTTGGCTCTGCTGAAGACCCGCTGGCTGGTCCCAGGACCGGGATCTCCTGCTGTTAGTAGAGCGCTGATGTCAGGAGAAGGGGAGGGAGGGGGAATTTGTGGATTTGTCTCGAATCATAAAGGTTTGAGAGATTGGATTTGCTGAACACAATTGTTGTTGTTTTTTTAATCTACAGTACAGCATGAAATGATTATTGGACATTAGTATCCCTTTAAAAGACCAGTTTAAATAAAAGGGAATTTGGGGATTTTTCTTTTTCCCTTTCAGTACTGTTGTTTCTGACCATAATTGTTCCAATTTTTCATTATATCATAATGATCTATAACCATTTAACCTAAACATTAATCACACACAGTCTGCAATATAGTATATGTAAAACTTTATGCTCTAGCAATGGAAGTCACAGCTCCAACATCTTAAGATGCCTAGTAAAATAACTTTGGTGACATGCCACTGATTAATCACTGGACATAAAGAAACATTAACCCCTTAGTGACGGCCATGTGCAGACGCGGCCGTCACTTAACGCCCATCTAACATTTTTTTTTTTTTTTTTTTTAGACAAATCCGGAAGTCCCCAAACGGCGTGCAGCCGCGCGGGGATCCGGATTTCCTGGATGTACATGTACGTCCTCTGTTACTAAGTGACAGCCACAGAGGACGTACATGTACGTCCATTGTCGGAAAGGGGCTAAGACATGTTAATAATAATGCAAACTTGCCTCTATGGCCATAAAATCCCAATGGCCACTATGAATTCTGCTCTTTTCTTAGTTTGCGATAACATCTTGTATCAGTTATTGATATAATATACATTGAAATAGACTTCACTCATGCCTTGAGGACTGCAGGACCCCATTCCAGTATTAACATCTTCTGTGGGCCCCTATAATGTTTGCTTCAATTAAGATGTTTTCATTAAAAAAAAACAACACACAGGAGTCAAGCTGGGAGGAGTTTGTTGTCCAGAAGTCTGGCTGGCAAGAGTAATGTCTGTCTATAAAGATCATGATCATGATATCCAGAATGGATTAAAGATCTTCCCTTTTGAACCAAGAGGCAAAGGGAAAAATTCATACTGTCATTAAAGAGTTCTTGTCATAGTACAGTGAGTGTTATTTTAAATAAAACTAGGTAGATAAAATGCATTACATTTCAACACGTATGTGTGTGTGCTTAAACTTGAACTCCATATTGCATCACAGATATGATATCAGAACTGTAATGTAATAAGGATGTGACATCACAACTGTAATTTTAATAAGATTACACCCAAGTGAAAGGAATATTTCATTATATATTTTATTAAAATCCCCTACTATATAGTGTTATGTGTATTAAAACAAGAATGCATGTAAGATGCAATCAAATAATATGTGAAACTACAGTAAAATAAATTGGAGCGCTTTGAAAAAAAAAAAAAAAAGAAAAAAAAAATGGTGCGAAATGCCTGATAGCAGTTGATTGTTTTAACCCCACAGTTTACAGAATTGACAAAAGTCAGCTTACTACACAAACTTTGACTAAATCTAAATTAAATCAATCCACTTTTTTGTTTAATCCAGAGGGATGTGCAACATATCGCGCACTGCTTTTGTCCTTGAAGAGTTAACCATTTGAGTGCCAGAGGGGTAAGCAACGCATTGCAGAGCAATGCATTGAGTATCTCTCTGGCACTCAAAGGGTTAAGATTGAGAATGGTATGGATTCTTCGTTTTTGCATAGGAAGCCTTACAAGTGAATCCAACCATTCATGTCTTGTTAATGTTAATTTTTAATCAATTCCTTTATTTATATATTTGAACCAAATACACAGCATTGCTGATTTAGTGTTGTATTTGGATGAAGAGTGAATAAGACAAACTTGCAGCATGCCACACACACATATAAATAGAACTCTCTTCCTGGTCCGATTCTCAAAGTCTTAGGATTCTGTTTGTTTAGTAAATATTCCCATGGGATGGGAGCTTGTTTTTCCCTTCTTTCCTGTTAAGTACAAGTGTTTATCTGATGCCTTCAATTAAAAAACAGTCATTAAGAATGTGAAACGGGCTTTGAGTTAAACATCCCAAATAACAAAGTAAGCCTTAAACAAACATAGAAAAAAATTTAATCCGGTACGAATTTCAAAGGAGAAACTATACATATAGAAATAGGTGGTTCTTAACCCTTTGAGTGTCAGAGAGGTATTCAGTGCATTGCTTTGCAATGCATTGAATAATTTTTTGGCACTCAGAGGGTTAATGTAGAAGCAACAATAACTTGCCATTTGCTAAATCTATAGTCAGCAAAATCCTAATAACCGTATGCATGTTCCCTTCCTCCTTGAATCAAAAGTTAACATCTTCAATCCGCACTGGATGTTGTGTCTATGGAAGCGGACATGACAGTTGTTAACATGACCACAGGACCTCAGACTTACTGTACATGATAAGCAAAACCTTTTAAGGACCAGAGAAGTGTCCAATGCATTGCATCACAAGAGGTATGTCTGAGGAAGAGACTTAAGGTCTTGAAAGCTTGCATTCTAAATCTGCTTAGTTAGCCAATAAAGGTATCAACAACAATATTTAAAGGGATAGTAATACTTTATTTTAAGAAGCTTTAATATTGTTCTAATTAAATAAATAAAGCAAATGAACTTACTCTTATTTTCATAACTCGTGGAGTATTGATCTAAAGTTCCCCCTTACCTCCCCTTTTTCAATTGATGTTGCTGTTTTCAGTGTTATCTCGAATACATAAATTCTCGAATCACGTATTGTATCTGCTTTGTGGCTGGAAAAACATTACCCCCTTTGCTGACATCTCCCTAATCTCAGCTGATACCATTTCTGTAGTATCCCTTTTCAGTTTATATGACCGATTTGATGCTTGCAGTGCATTTCAATGACCTTGATGTATTAAGGTTAAGCCAAGTGGCTCTGGAGCAAATCATCAACACCATAGTGGACAAATACAAATTTTTATCTCAATAACCTTGAAGGACTACGGTTAAGCCACGTGATTCTGGAGAAAATCATCAGCACCATAGGGGGCAAATGCAAATTTGTATTGATTTAAAGCGATAGAAATGTCACAATATAAATGCATCTTCGTTCTTTATCCTTTTTAATAATGCTCTGTACCTTCAAATCTGTCCATATCCATACAGTGTTATCATAACTGTATTGTAAAGTTTCCCTTTCCTGCCTCTTTTCCCCACGTCGCTCTTCTTCCCTCAAATCTGAAAGCCTGTCGCTTGACCGGACAGATCGCAATGAGGGACAGTCTTTGCCTGTATAAGGAAAACCCTGCCCAACTTGATGTAGGGAAGCAGGTTTTACCTTATGCTGAAACCAGATTGTCCCTCATTGAGATAAGTCCGGACCTGCTTTTTGATTTGCCGGAAGAAGAGTGACTTGAGGAAAAAGGGCTGGAGGAGGAAACTTTACAATACAATTACAATAAAACTACACAGATTTGGACATATTCGTACATAGCATTATTAAAAAGGATAAAGAATAATAGAAGATGCATTCATATTGTGACTTAATGTCACTTTAAATTGGACTTTTAACCCATTGAATGCTACAGAGGTCTTCAGTGTGTTGCAAAACAACTCGCTGGAGACCACTCTGGCATTCAAAAAAGGTTAAAAGATCCACTCAAATCAATGAAACTTTGGGAATTGTTATTAGGTCCATATGGTGCTATTGGGTTGCTCCAGAATTGCTCCATTTATCTTAGTACAGTGGTTTTCTATGATTCCAGGGGCTTGAAGTCCCAAAAATTGTTTATATGTTCCCTTTGATGCAGTTGGCTTGACAGAGAACTGCACCGATTTCCTTACTTTATCAGCCTTCCTGTCCCACAATGCTGCTTGCTAAGCTATGGGTATGTGACCCATTGAATAGAGATCAGAGAGTCAATTAGGTGTTCTGAGAATTGCTCTTGTCTTTAACCCTTTGTGTGCCAGAGGGGTGTCCAATGCATTGCAAAGCAACTGCACTGTAGAGAACAATTTAAAACGACGTCCCAACTGCCCAGTGATTTAAATGGGACTTTTAACCACTTTAATGCTCAAGGAATTAAAAGCCCCATTAAGGTAATGGGCATTTTCCCCTATGTAGAAGTTGATTTGATTCAGCAAAGCAATACTTTCTTAGTGTATCAGCCTCCGTGTCATGTGATGGGAGAGGTGCTCTAAGTGATGGAACAAGCATTGGATTGTTTGTGGCGGTTGTAGCAAAAGGTAACAATAAAACTCAATGTTACAGAGTGGATTGTATTACACGGACTACACTGTATAGAGCTGAGTGGAACTGGATTTTTAAAAACACAGGCATAAGAGCACTAAGTACTGTAAAGTAGAGAAAAGCTGACACCTATTGGCAACTTTCAGTATAGTCAAGAACTAATTAATGTTGTGATGCCAATGTATTCAAGTATACCTGGAAACTTTCAAAATGAGCTGACCCTGAGATTGTTAAAATCTTAACCTCTAAAGCTCTCCAAAACATAGATTTTAGAGGATTTGTCCCTGCTTGCTCTAACCCAGATGTATTCCAGTGGATCCACAGAAAAACTCACTAAAACATAGCAATATGATTGCCTAGATATAGGTAAGACAAGCAGGATGACACCCCTGGCCTTCTGGTATACATTACACCAACTTAGAAGCTAAAGAAATTGTCAAATCAGTGAAGATCATATAGTTTGTAACACTTGATTCTCTCCACCCTGAGATTTTGGCCCACCACCCGCTGACAGGGGTCAAAATCCTGAGTCTCTAGGTCAAAACTGGAATTCCCCAGGTATGATTAAAAGCCCCCACACATTTCTGTGGCAAACAAATTCCACCCTAAGGAACATATTCAGATTCCTGCTGAAATAAATTTAAATCAGTTACTTCAGCTGGAAGGCTATTCCATCTATCAGTCACTGTCACTCTTCCCATTGATTTATTTTATTATTATTTATTTTATTTATTTTTTTTTACATTTCCACCTTTCAGTTTTAGGGAGCATCCTCTTGCCATGTAGGAGCTCTGTGAGCAGAAAAAGGAAGAAAAGTGGCATTTGACTGAGAGCTTAACGTAACCTCTTGAGTGCCAGATGGATGAGCAACACATTGCTCAACCCTCTGGGACACAAGTATGCTCAGGAATTTCAGTTGTATATTTAACTCTGAATGTCAGAGGAGCATACAATGCATTGCAGGGCAATATGGTGTGGAAACCAGTGGCATGCAAAGGGTTAAAATATGACAACCTTTGCCACTCTAAAGGAATGAAAAATAGCAGTGCACAGATAATTTCCAAATCCATTTCACAGATGATCTGTGTTGTTCAAGTATATACTTTGTGTGCAATAAAGTATGGCAGCCTTTGGGTGCCAGTGAATTCCGCAGTGCATTGCCTTGTAATGCATTGCACACTCCTATGACACTCAGCGATAAATATACATCTGAAATTCTGGGACATGCTTGAGTCCCAGAGAGTTGAGCAATGCATCGTTCATCCATGCGGCACTCAAGGGGTTACATGAAGCTCAGTCAGTCACATGCCCCTTTTCTTATTTTTTTGCTTAAAGAGAGTCTACATGGCAGGGCACCATTCTGATGTCGCCGTTTTGAGAGTCACCATGTAGGCGATGACATTTCAATAGTAAAGCCCTAAAATGTATACTTAACCTCTAGATTTTGCTCACCTTGCCAAACTCATCACAATTTCTCCTGAATTTACTAAGAAAATAGTATTTCCTGTCAAGTGAAGAGTCAAAACATAATAAAAATACAAGATAGTAAAATAAAAATAGGGTGAAATATATCAAGCATCTCAGCGATATACTGGTTTGTTTGGTCTGTATTTCATTTCAGTCATTTTAAATCTAAATCAAGAGAAATCCAGGAATCTATAAAGAGATTAGTACATTCATATTGGGTCATTCTGTATGATAATGATATCACAATCAGAAGGGTAGATACTGTAGTGCTTATGAACAAAACAAAAGAGCAGAGGACAAATAACTATCTCCAAAACTCCTATTAAATTAAAAGGGACGTTTAACCCCTTGAATGCTAGAGCTGTCCTACAGATTGCAAAGGGAGCATTCTCTAGCATTCAAGCTGTTAAAATCCCTATTTAAATCAATGGGAAGTATTATTTGTCCCCTGTGGTGCAGTTGGTTTATTCCATATTGCTTCTCATTTATTTTGTGCAAATTATCCACATTGTTGGTAATTTAACCCTTTGTGTGCCTGAGGGGTACCCACCGCATCACCTCATAATGCATTGGGTATCCCTTGGCACTAAGTATGTTAAATGGGACTCAACTCCTTGAATGCTACAGATGTCTCATGCATGAAATCAATGGGAAGTTCTATTTGTCCACTTAAGTGCAGTGCAGTTTGCTCCAGATTAGCTCTACTGTTCTTTAGTGCACCATGCCTTCTACATCAGCAGCCTGTGACCCACCAGCTAATATTGGACTGAAATTCTCATTATCCTCAGCCAGCCTAAAGGGAGTTGTAGCACAAAAACATCTACACAGCTACAGGTTGCTAACCCTTGTTTTCAGTTTGTATGGTTATGGTAATGTAGGGCTCACAATGGCTATACTGTAAAATGGCTTATGTCTAGCTGCTGGACTATAATTCCCATTATACCCATGCAACAGGCACTGCACTATATCTAATCAATTGTTTGAGTAACAAACATTTAATGGATACAGGAAAATGCCCTGAGTATTTTGCAGTTAGTCACCTGGGTTTATGAAACTCACACAAACCCAGAAAAGAATCTGTAGGTGATAGGTGCACTCAACTTAATAAGTAACTTTTATTAGTAATATTAAAATATTATATTTAATATGAACACACAATAAATACCTGGATTGAAAACACAAGTCTCCCCTCGACTCGTCTCATATGAGAGCTAAATTAATGATTTAACCGAGGTTGAAATCCCTAGCAATTATAGTTCATGAAAAAGGCATTGTATCTTGCCATATGTAAACATAAAGTTAGACAGTGATATGTAAAAGTTGGAGCACCCCTCGTTAAATTACAGGCTGGATTCAAATGCAGAAGGTAAAAGTTACCTCACGTTTTATCTGATATTTTCCTATTGAAGTCTATGGGGAAACCTGGAGATAAAAGCAGATAACATTAGCACCTGCATTTGAATCCAGCCCTACATGTTCTGTTGTGTTTCTAAGTGAAAAGAAGTTAGCACAACCGCTGCAGATAGCAAACTTAAACTTGACATATTTCTGCAAATTGAAATGCACAGTTCATATTTGCTGAATTTACCAGCCTGAAAAAATAAAATGAAAAATATGGCATGTGCAAACGTTTGGTCATTCTTGTAGTCGATCCACTAGTGTTATTTTTTGTAAGGTCTAACAACTTAATTGACTCGCTTTAGGCCTTAATGTAAATTAGGTGATGACATTTCCAGAGCGTAATAAATCCATGACTCTTCAAACTTCTCAGGGTGTTGTACTCTTACACTCAACAACCATTGGCTCCACTAAGCAGTTGACGGAGGCTCTTCCTGGTAATTGATTCTTACCTAGAGGGGAAGGCTATGAAAAGATACCTAAATGCTTCCTGCTTACAATTTCCACTGTCCAAAATGTCATTAAGAAATTGACGTTAAGCTGAACTGTTTAAGTCAAGACAAGATCTGGAAGACCAAGAAAAATCTCCAGTAGAACTGAGCGTAGACTGATTATGAATGCAAAGCAGAACCCCCATATCACCACAACGGACCTGCAGTACAACTTAGCTGCCACAGGAGTAGTGCTGCACCAGTCCACTCTGCAGTGTTGTTGCACAAACAGGATCTGCACGATAGAGCCATCAGAAGGAAATCTAACCTGCAATCTCATCTCAAAAGTGAATGTCTGAAGTATACAATGCAACACTTAGATAAGCCAGAGGCATTTTGGAACCAACTGTTGTGGTCTGATAAAGCTAAACTTGAACTCTTTATCTATTATCCCCTCTCAGTAGGCATATATCAAGGATCAGTCCTGGGACCACTTCTCTTTTCCCTCTACACCCTCTCACTTGGTGACTTCATGTCATGTCTTGGCTTTAGGGGATCTCTCACCCCTATAAAAGTTAGCTTATTACATACATTATATAGCTATAATGATGAAAACAATTAGTTTTTTTTTAAAAAAATTATGCTATGTGGGCTAAAACTATTGATTACACAGTGCCCTGCTCCCTTCTTCTACATACACTTGTCTTGCAGCAGATTGGCACACTCAACTTAATAAGTAACTTTTATTAGTAATATTAAAATATTATATTTAATATGAACACACAATAAATACCTGGATTGAAAACACAAGTCTCCCCTCGACTCGTCTCATATGAGAGCTAAATTAATGATTTAACCGAGGTTGAAATCCCTAGCAATTATAGTTCATGAAAAAGGCATTGTATCTTGCCATATGTAAACATAAAGTTAGACAGTGATATGTAAAAGTTGGAGCACCCCTCGTTAAATTACAGGCTGGATTCAAATGCAGAAGGTAAAAGTTACCTCACGTTTTATCTGATATTTTCCTATTGAAGTCTATGGGGAAACCTGGAGATAAAAGCAGATAACATTAGCACCTGCATTTGAATCCAGCCCTACATGTTCTGTTGTGTTTCTAAGTGAAAAGAAGTTAGCACAACCGCTGCAGATAGCAAACTTAAACTTGACATATTTCTGCAAATTGAAATGCACAGTTCATATTTGCTGAATTTACCAGCCTGAAAAAATAAAATGAAAAATATGGCATGTGCAAACGTTTGGTCATTCTTGTAGTCGATCCACTAGTGTTATTTTTTGTAAGGTCTAACAACTTAATTGACTCGCTTTAGGCCTTAATGTAAATTAGGTGATGACATTTCCAGAGCGTAATAAATCCATGACTCTTCAAACTTCTCAGGGTGTTGTACTCTTACACTCAACAACCATTGGCTCCACTAAGCAGTTGACGGAGGCTCTTCCTGGTAATTGATTCTTACCTAGAGGGGAAGGCTATGAAAAGATACCTAAATGCTTCCTGCTTACAATTTCCACTGTCCAAAATGTCATTAAGAAATTGACGTTAAGCTGAACTGTTTAAGTCAAGACAAGATCTGGAAGACCAAGAAAAATCTCCAGTAGAACTGAGCGTAGACTGATTATGAATGCAAAGCAGAACCCCCATATCACCACAACGGACCTGCAGTACAACTTAGCTGCCACAGGAGTAGTGCTGCACCAGTCCACTCTGCAGTGTTGTTGCACAAACAGGATCTGCACGATAGAGCCATCAGAAGGAAATCTAACCTGCAATCTCATCTCAAAAGTGAATGTCTGAAGTATACAATGCAACACTTAGATAAGCCAGAGGCATTTTGGAACCAACTGTTGTGGTCTGATAAAGCTAAACTTGAACTCTTTATCTATTATCCCCTCTCAGTAGGCATATATCAAGGATCAGTCCTGGGACCACTTCTCTTTTCCCTCTACACCCTCTCACTTGGTGACTTCATGTCATGTCTTGGCTTTAGGGGATCTCTCACCCCTATAAAAGTTAGCTTATTACATACATTATATAGCTATAATGATGAAAACAATTAGTTTTTTTTTAAAAAAATTATGCTATGTGGGCTAAAACTATTGATTACACAGTGCCCTGCTCCCTTCTTCTACATACACTTGTCTTGCAGCAGATTGGCACACTGCCTCTGCTCCAGCCTCCTCTGATGATGGAGGCTTTCTGCCTGTAAGCTGGAGCGATCTCACTGGCAGAGATCTATATATAGCCAATGAAATCGCTCCAGCTTACAGACAGAAAGCATCCATCATCGGAGGAGGCTGGGAAGTGGGAAGGGAGCAGAGGCAGAGCAGCAAGACCAGTGTATGTGGAAGTAGGGCGCAGGGCACTAAGTAATTAATAGTTTTAGCCCAAATACTGTATTATTATTTTTTTTAAACGAATTAACGTTTTCATCATTATAGCTATATACTGTATCTAATAAGCCTAACTTTTATAGGGGTGAGAGATCCCTTTTAATTACAATCTATATGCATGCAAGATGACCTAAGAATAGAACTAGAAGCATTCTGCAAGCAACAGCAGGAAAAATTCCTAAAGCAAGAACTGAAAGACTGTTAGCTAGCTACAAAAAACAATCAGAGGCTTTGATTTCTGCCATTGGGAGTGTTAATAATTACTGACTGATGGGGCGTCCAGACATATGCACATGCCACATTTTATGTTTTATTTTTTGTTTTGTTTTTAAATTTGTTATCCCTTTGAGTGTCGGAGGGGTACGTAACGCATTGCTCTGAAATGCGTTGTGTACCCCTCCGGCACGCAAAGGATTAAGTTCAGCAAATAAATAGTAACTATGCATTACAATTTGCAGAAATATGTCAAGGGTGGAACCAAAATACCTGTCTGCTCCAAAGAAGGAGGAAAAAACCTTAACTGACCTTCAAACATGGACCAACTCTGGTAATCAACTAAGCTGCTGCTGTATGGTGTGGATACAAACTGAATTGTCACACTGCACAACAGCAAAGAGCTAAAAGTTTTTGGTAGTGGATGCCGCGCAAAAGTTTCCATCTATTGAAAACCCAGCAAGGCTAAAAATAAATAAAAAAAAGGTGCATGGGGTGTAGTAACAATATGCCCACTAAGGGCAGTAAAAGTAAATGCGTGAGTTCCATTCACATATTAATTAGAAATGGTAAAAATGTCATGCTTTGTGGGAAATAGTCTGTTAAAAAAGAGATGGAAGGGTCAGAGGATCCCTGTTGTAACGTTGATAATAGACCAACAGTGGCAATTAGCATACTCAGTATTGTACATTGTACAACAGTGTTAAACTAGCTAACAGCTCGGTGCCTCTCAGAAAGAACACCAAGCTGAGGCCGATCACTTTGTCAAAGCCTATAAATATATATATTTTTTTTTTGGGGGGTGGGGGCACCCGTGCCAGTCGCTATAAATATGTAGGCAAATTGTGTGGAGAAAACAAGTTGTCTCACAACTCAATGACAAATTTCTTGGGGGACAATTCTATTAAAAACGAAATTTCTATAACCAGTGAGAGAAAATAAAATTAGTTCCTGTAAACTGTAAAAACTGATTAATTCAGCCCCACATTGCAGTATAAACTTCAGCTTGTGGCTCTAGAGGGTGAGACCACCAGCTACACCTGATCTGCCTCCATCCGACGTGTAGACTAGGGTACAACGGGTTGAGACACACCTCCTTCAAGGATGGATACTCATCTTAGACACCTCTATGTCATTAATTTGCTCAGACCTTTATATTCTGAACCATAATTAAATATTGATTTGAAGAGGAGCAAGGGGAAAAGAAAAAAATAATTACCCTCAACATTTTCAAATATAGGATTAATTAGATCCAATTTTACAGAGAAACTGCATATTATACTTCAGGGAAAATGTTATAAACCTCAATAAAAATTACAACATTCTTTAGAAATAACAGTATGGCTTCCATGGTAATATGCTAATAGAAAATAAGAGGAAGAGGACAATCATTGATCAGTAATGTTAAAAGACCATTACAGTCCTGTGAAAATGCCTTGAGAAGAGATTACATTTGTATGGAACCTCTCTATAATTATTATGTTTGCTGATGCCTCTAAGCTGAACACAATCCAGTTGAAAGGTCAATTTATTTTTTTCTTCATAAGGGCTACGTCCACATTCCCACCTCTTATGCCTAGATGGACAGCATCAAGATCCCAACACGTCCGTTTTGAAGCACTGCTTTTGTGATAGTCATCCAAATGTCTGGAGTGAAGTAAATACTTGGTACCATTCATACAGTTTATTTTTACAGATAATATCCAGTGAAACATTATTAATCCTGCCTTTATGTTCCAGCACAATGTTCTTTAAGCATCCATGTTGTCATGTCCATGTACTCAATGCCCATACATGGGCTTTGTAGGCAACAGATTACCCTTTAGTGCTACAGTTAATGTAATCTCATATTTTGTGATTGTAGCCAAATCCATCAGTCAACCTTTTTTTGTCAACCTCATATTAAGACATAGTTTACAGGTACCGCAGACTAATGAGAGAGGTTATCAAACATCTGGAGGTCCACAGGTTGCCCATGCCCATTCTTGCTGTAAGTTGACAGTTTCAATGACAATGGTAATGGAGATGTTCAAATTGACTAAAGTTTGTAATGAGTTTAAGTCTAACACCAGTTCTGCTTTTGATTACAGTTGTTATTTTCACGGACTAAAAAAGAGTAACTATAAGTTTTTAATTAGCTGTAATTCATCTTTAGTTAACCTCTTCTCCAGTCCAGAGATTTAATTATATTCTATGGAAGTCCCAAATATCTGAAGTGTTTGGAAGTAATACATTTTGGGAGTCCTAAAAAGAGGGATTGGATCAGGAAGAGTTTGCCATTCATACATAAAATGAAAACTAGGATATTCTGTCCAATTTTAGCACAGGGAAGCTGCAATGAGGAAATTTGCATATAAAGCCACCTAGCACACAAGCGACATGAATGTTTCACTACTGATGTCCGTGTTCAAACAATGGCAAATCCATGTGAATGTCAGCTTGTGACCCCTCCGCCCGCCACATGACAGCCAAAATGGAATAAGCCAGCAGGGGCCTGTATATAAAGTGCTGGAATACCTAGCATCTATGCATTCATACTATGACCAAAACATTTTGGTACAATGGTGCACCATGAGATGGTAGCAAATGCGGACGCAGTACAAAAGCAAAAGTGGTGGAATTCTGGTTAACAATAAATATGGTTTATGTCACAAAAAAATAGTTGTATGGAGTAAAATGAGGTTTTTAATCCGTCTGATGTTACAGACATCTTCAACGATACCACTCTGCTCTCTGCTGTTAATTTTATCCCTGGTTTGCCACTTGATTGCTCTAACTTTTAGAGGCTAATAAATAGTACTAGCTATACAATGCCCCTAGGCATTGGTACAGTGAACTAAGTGATACTTAGTAAATAAAAGGCTTTATGCACTAAACAGAATTCAAGGGATTAAAAGATTCATTTAAATCAATGAGAGATTTGGGAATTTCCTTTGGTACAGCTGGCTGGATCTAGAATTGCTCCTCTTTTTGAGTGTGTAGGTCCCTAGGTTGCATCACAGACTCTTTATACAAATGAACAACTGAGGAAGCTCAATTCACTGAGAATGGAAGAAAGAAGAGAACTGAATTAACTGATAAAAATGTAAAGTTGGCGGAATTTAAGAGAAAGACAGAGAGCTAGTAAATGTATTAAAGTAATGTTTCACAAAAAAAGCAGTTCTGATTAATCTTCATAGTATTTGGGCCACAAAGAGTGTTATTTTAATACTGTCAGAGTTGTAGTTCAAGAGTAATTGAATGATAAAGTATCCCCTTTCCGTCCCTTGTAAACAACCTCCCCTCAGATATGGAATCTGGTCACCAGACAGGTCGCAGCAAGGGACAATCTTCTTACTGTGAGCATAAGGAAAATCCAGCTCCCAATTACAGGTTTTTCCTTATGCTCACTGAAGATTGCCCCTCTCTGTGATCCATCCGGACAATCTTGCTGCTCTGAGATGAGCAGTGTTACATCAGTAAAAGGGGCGGGAGGGGGATACTTTATCATTCAGTTACTCTTGAACTACAAATCAGACAGTATTTAAACACTCTCCATGGCCCAAATACTATGAAGATTAATCGGAGCAGCTTTTTTTGTGAAACATTACTATCCCTTGAATTAATGCAACTAAATGAAGAAAAGGGAAATAAAACGTTCCCATTACTTTATCTTTGTTTTGTAGAACAACAGAGGAATTTGAGGAATTTATCTAACTTGTTTTTTAATACATGATTAATCTAGGTGTGCATTACAAAGAATTGGATTCAAAGCTCAGCTTGAAATCCCCAAATAAAACAAACTTGATTTATTGCAGTTTAAACCAATGGATGCTAGAAGTGTCACCAATGCATTATTTCACAATCAGGCTAGTGTAGTAAAAACCTAATTCTGGGGCAAATCAACTGAACAGTAAGAGACAAATAAACATTCCCATTGTTTTAAAGAGAGAGTAATGTTTAGACATGACTGCAAGCTCGATTCTACAATATAGTTTTTTTTTTATAAAGAAACTTACCTTTCTAAATACTCTTAACATTGTGCTCTTTGTTTTATTTTAATTAAAAGTGTTCCTCTCCTGCACCTATTCTATATGTAACGCTACCATACCACAGAGAACCAAGGTGGTCTGGATGGATTGCATAGAGGGACTCCTTTCAGTCAGCATAAGGAAAAACTTGCCCTCCTTCATCAGGGGGGTCCTTATGCTGATAGAAGGAAGATTGTCCCTCGCGATCTGTTCGATCATATGACCGGAATTCAAAAGTATTTTGAAAGGTATGCTTAATTATCTCTCTTTGAATGGGGAATTTTAACCATTGCCTATTTCACAATGTATTGGAGACTTCTCTAACGTGTAACAGGTTAAAATTCCCTTTAAACCATTATTTTTAAACCATTATTTTGTGAATTTGTATTAGCCCTTTGTTATACTTGGTTTGCCAGGGTCATGCCTCATGCAGACTTTGCCACACCCTCACATTATCCTGCCCCTTACAAAGGCCACACCTTTCCCTTAAACCTTTGAGGTGAGGAAAGGTAATTATAATCATTTTATGTCCCATCTAGTAGAGGAGACAACTAGAATGATGCCTTGCTTGACCTAGTGCTCTCAAACAATTATGACATGTTAAAGAGTATACAAGTAAGGGAACATTTGGGCAACAGTGACCACAATATGGCAGCCTTTGAAATTTGTTATGAAAAACCCAATAGCAAGGGTTTAACCAAAACATTCAAATTTTAAAAAGGCTAATTTTACAAAGCTAAAAGAAGTATAAAAGGTTATTCAGTGGGATGTAACTTTCAAAGATAACAAAATGCACAAGAATCATGGAATATGTTTAAAATGCTCTTAGACAAATATATGTGACAATATTGTGGAATAAGCACAAGAGGAGTAAAGTGAAACCAATCTGGCTTAATAATGAGGTTTGCAGGGAAATGAGAAATAAGAAACAGGCTTTTATAGTGTTTAAGTCAAACGGGTCAAATGCATAACTTAAAAAATACAAAGAATGTAATAAAATCTGCAAAAAGCAGTTAAGTTTGCTTAAATTGAAAATGAGAGAAATATTGCAACTAAGAGCAAGAAAAACCCTAAATAATTCTACAAGTAGATTAATAACAAAAAAGTTAAGGTTGATATTGGTCCTCTTAAGGCTGAGACAGGTGAATTGATTAGTGAGGATTAGGCTATGGCTGACACCCTAAACGCATTTGTTGCTTCAGCATATACAAAGTAAGCAACAATGAAAGGCTATGGGCAAATAGACAAAACCACCAATTTTCCTCCAACATGTTCACATGCTTACTGAGGAGAAGGTCCAAAAGTAACTGGAAAATATTATGGTGAATAAAGCACCTGGACCTGCCAGTATACACCCAAGGGTACTTGGAACTTAGTTCAGTAATAGCAAGACCATTATATTTATCGATTCACTTTCATCAGGCATAGTGCCTTGTGATTGGAGGAAAGATGATGTAATTCCATTGTTTAAAAAGGGGACAAGATCCAAACCAGTAGATTATAGACCTGTGAGCTTGACTTCCATAGTTGGCAAGATACTAGAAGGGTTACTAACTGATAGTATTCAGAACTATGTGAAGACAAACAATATTATTAGCAGGAGTCAGCATGGTTTTATGAAGAATAGATCATGTCAGACTAATTTACTTTTGTTTTATGAAAGAGTAAGTCGAAATTTGGACAAAGGAATTGCTGTTGATGTAGTATACTTTGATTTTGCAAAAGCCTTTGATACAATGCCTCACAACAGGTTACTGCATAAATTAAAAGGCTTCGGTTTGGGTGTTGTTATCTGTACATGGATTGAGAACTTCTTAAATGATAGATGGCAGAGTATTGTTGTAAATGGAACCTTTTCAAACTGGTCTAAAGTTATACGTGGGGTACAACAAAGTTCAGTCCTGGGTCCAATGATTTTTAAGTTGATTATTAACGATCTAGAAGTGGGAATTGAAAGTAGTGTCTCAATCTTTGCTGATGACGCTAAGCTAAGTAAGGAAATACATACAGTTCTGGATGTTTTTTCTCTGTTGAATGATTTAGATAAAATTAGTGAATGGGCAGAAAAGTAGCAGATGACATTTAATGTAATAAATGTAAGGTTATGCATTTGGGCTGTAGAAAAAAAACATGCCACATTTACATTAAATGGGAAACAACTTGGGGAATCCTCATTAGAGAAAGATTTAGGAGTACTGATAGACGATAGACTTCACAGCAGTGTGCAGTCAGCTGCTGCAAGAGCAAATAGGGTACTGCATAAAAAGAGGTGTAGATGCAAGGGATGCTAATTGTATCCTACCTCTGTATAAATTCTTGGTTAGGCCTCATCTAGAATTTTGGAGTACAGTTTTGGGCACCATTTCTTAAAAAAGACATTGTTGAACTGGAAAAAGTGCAGAGAAGTGCAGCAAAACTGATAAAAGGATTGGTGGATCTGAGTTATAAAGAGAGACTATCCAAACTGGGTTTGTTTACATTAGAGAAGAGACATCTAAGAGGTGATATGATTACCATTTACAAATGCATTCAAGGTCAATATAAAGAACCATCCAATTAATTATTTATGCAAAGAGCTGAGCTAAGAATGAGAGGTCATCCATTAAGATTAGAGGAAAGGCACTTTTGACCAAAACAAAGGCAGGATTTTTTTACAGTAAGGGTGGTAAAGCTATGGAATTCTTTACTTTGGCATATTGTACTTACAGATAATGCAACTGCTCTTGAAAAAAGCAATAGATGCCTATTTGGCATGGAACAATATTGAAAGTTATGATAGATGGCTTCAATGCAGATAGGTTATTGATCCAGCGAACTATTTGACTGTAATTTGGAGTCAGGAAGGAATTTATTTTTTACCCAATTGGGTAAATTGGAAATGGTTTCAGAGGGCTTTTTTGCCTTACTTTGGATCAACTGGGGTATTTTTGGCATGGGCTGGACTTGATGGACACATGTCTTTTTTCAGCCTCATCAACTATGTTACTATGAGTGCCAAAATCATAATTTTCACGTGTTTGGCAAAGTGGGCCTGCAAGGCCAATAACGAGAAAATTAGTAAGTCTCCCTTAGAAGCTTCTCTCTGCATTCCTAGCACAGGGAGAAGCTTTAAACTTGCCCTGCATGTAGGGAAGAAGTTTTAAATATATACACATTTGCTCCCATAGGCATGGGAGTGTTCATGTATATAAAAGATGCGTATAAAACAGAATCTTTTGATCTCCACTGGCAGTCACAAAGCCCCATGTATACTGTCAATCACCAGACAAGTTCCAATGCCCCCTGGTAGCTACAAATACCAACATAACATTGTATGAAATGCCAGCCTTGTTTTACTGGCAGACACAGAGCCTCAAATTCACTGTCTACTCCCCAAGTTTGCTTTCACTGGTAGCCACAGATCCCCATATAAATTGTTTGATCCCCCAGCACTATCACACTGGTAGCTGCAGAGCCACACATTACTCTGTCTGCGACTCCAGCTTTGTTCCATTGGTAGCCACAGAATCACATACACAGTATGCTTCCCCAGTATGTTCAATATTAGCCATGCTCCTGGCACCCTCTATGGTATGTCAACCAATACCAATGGGGTACCATTTTTCTTAGGCTGGCGCTAGGTACTGTACACACTAGGATAATACTTGCTGTTGAAAGATTTTAGTATCTTTAAACATAAGTTTTAAAACGCTAGTGTTTATTTCCTATAGCACAATTTTCTGGAAATAATTGTGCACACTAGCCTAGGGGTAAAAAAGCAATTGACCCGTCATTTGATGGTTTACCTTGTTTTCCTGTTCTTCATATAGCTAATGGTTATGTGCACTGTAGTGCAGGCAGGTAATTTCAATAAAGAAAAGTGGTAGGTGTGGGTCATTGCTCCAGGCACCTCATACAGTATGTCAACTTATACAAATGGGGTACCATTTTTCTCAGGCTGGTGGCAGATACTGAATATAGTAGGAAATGCCATGGCTTTCAAAGATTTTAGTAGAAAAAAAGATAAGATCCAAACAGAGGCACTCACACTTATTCAAATTTATTGTAAAAAATAAACATATGTAAAAAAGCAGTATCCAAAAGGTAGTGGACTACAAAAACACATACGCTCAGACCCCACCCCTAAGACAAGAACTCCCTGCCCTATAACATACAAAATTATCACAGTCATAAAATACCCCGAACCTACAAAGTCCCAGAAAGAAGGATCTCTGTAGCTAAATCTAATGTTGTAAATGCACAATATATATATTAGTATGCGTCAAACACATAGTAACAAATCGATATCATATATATATATATATATATATATATATATATATATATATATATATATATTGTATCCAATGCAGGATCCTTAGGTTAGAGCATGCTACGGTGAAACAGTATCTGTGTATAAAACACTGGTAATTGATATTAATGTCACTCTAAGAAGTTCCATTAAATTCCAGGCTGGTCAAAGCAGTTAGTAACAGCCCAGCCAATGTATTTATGCTGTTAGTTAGCGTTATCAAACAGCCGTTGGAAAGAAAATATTAGTGCAAGCAAAAGTAAAAGCTCTTCCCCAAACCGTTCATAGCCATATTGCTAATACCTTTAAGGAACCGTGCATATGACAGATCTCGGTAGAATACCGGGAACACAGCAACGATCTCACCATTCTGCTGCCGTTCTCCGCTCACCACTCCACCTTTCACAGTAAAGATCTCACACTCTGATCGCTCCGGTTCAGATGTTCTATATTAGCAGGCTAATGGCAAGATTCCAGCGTGTTGTCCCAAACAGTGCACTAATAATCGCCATAAATATCCGTACTGGCGTCTGCTTCCACCATTACATACATCCAGGGTATTGCACAGGGTAATACTCCAACGCATTTTACCCATCAATATTGGGCTTTTTTTTATGGCGATTATTAGTGCACTGTTTGGGACAACACACTGGAATCTTGCCATCAGCCTGCTAATATAGAACATCTGAACCGGAGCGATCAGAGTGTGAGATCTTTACTGTGAAAGGTGGAGTGGTGAGCGAAGAACGGCAGCAGAATGGTGAGATTGTTGCTGTGTTCCCGGTATTCTACCGAGATCTGTCATATGCACGGTTCCTTAAAGGCATTAGCAATATGGCTATGAATGGTTTGGAGAAGAGCTTTTACTTTTGCTTGCACTAATATTTTCTTTCCAACGGCTGTTTGATAACGCTAACAGCATAAATACATTGGCTTGGCTATTACAAACTGCTTTGACCAGCCTGGAATTTAATGGAACTTCTTAGAGTGACATTAATATCAATTACCAGTGTTTTATACACAGATACTGTTTCACCGTAGCATGCTCTAACCTACGGATCCTGCATTGGATCCAATATATATATATATATATATATATATATATATATATATATATATATATATATATATATATATATATCTTTATATATATATATGATATTGATTTGTTACTATGTGTTTGACGCATACTAATATATATATTGTGCATTTACAGCATTGGATTTAGCTACAGAGATCCTTCTTTCTGGGACTTTGTAGGTTCGGGGTATTTTATGTCTGTGATAATTTTGTATGTTATAGGGCAGGAAGTTCTTGTCTTAGGAGTGGGGTCTGGGCGTATGTGTTTTTGTAGTCCACTACCTTTTGGATACTGCTTTTTTACATATGTATATTTTTTACAATAAATTTGAATAAGTGTGAGTGCCCCTGTTTGTATCTTATCTTTTTTGTGTTATTTGTATTACTTATAAGATCCATGTGCACCCCATGCATGTTTGTGCATGGTTTACTTTTCAGGTTTACTAGTCAATTGAGTGCTCATCAAGTATAATATATTTTGAAAGATTTTGGTAGCTTTGAAGTGATGGAAATGTAAAATAAACATTTTTTCCAAATAGTGCTAACTTATGGAAATATTTATGCAAACCAGCCTAGAGACAGAAAGGCACACTACTCCTGATTTGATGCTGCTGAATGTCTACTTTCCAAAATGGTGTAGCTTGTATACCTTTCCTTCATATCTCTAGTAGCTAGACCATTTATTGCAGGCAGCACCTTCGGTATATCAAGCCATACCAATGGGGTACCATTTTTCTAGAAGGAGGAGTAGCTAATGAATGCAGTATGAAATTCTGTAGTATTCAAAGATGTCAGTACAATTAAAGAGGAGGGATTCTTTTAAAAAACAAAAACAAAAAAAACAAAAAACATTTCTTTCCGTTAATTACATCTTCTGGAAACATTTGTGCTCAATAGGCTAGGAGCAGAAAGGCATGAGATGGTTTGAGTTGTTTTCTTTCCAGTTTGCCTACATGTTCTACATTTCTGTAGTTGTTACAACCATTTTAGTACAGGCAAGTCACATTTGAAATAGTGTAAGAAAAATTAGATACTGCAAATGTTGTAGTTTTGTACTTCTGGCACCCTTACAGTAGTTCAGCTCATACCAATGGGGTGCCATTTTTCTCAGAAGAGCAGTAGCTAATGAATACAGCAGTAAATTTTTGTTCCTTTGAATGGGTAGAAAACAATGCATGTTTTTTGCTTTAGCTTCATCCTCTGCCACTAAATTAAGTATAGATGATATATATATATATATATATATATATCTTCTTCAAAGCCACTAAATTAATGTGTATATATGTATATATATATATATATACACACACACACATATATATATGTGTATATATACATTAATTTAGTTGCTTTGAAGAAGTGGTTGTATATGTGAAACGCGTAACCTAATTTTTATTATATTTTATCCCTTTTTATCAACATATATGTTGTTTGTTCTATTTTTACTAAACATTTAGTGAAACATATATTTGTGGATACCGACTTTGTTCTACAAAGATCAGCAGCTGTTGTTTGGTGATTTCACCGAGCTAAGAAGGTGTGAGTTCTCCACAAGCCTGATTGTGCACTTTGGTTATCCCCTTTGCTGAACTCTTCCAAATGTGAGTACTTTGATGTTTTTATTTGATCCTAAATTGAGTGTGCTACATTACACTATTGGGCACCCCCTTCTTTTTTCTTTGATTTTTGGGATATATATTACTGTTTGGAGACCATGATACAGTTTCCTGTGTCTGGGTCAGGGATATTACCCAGTCTGCTTGCAGACTGTCTTTCACATATGTGATTAACAGCCTATTCTCTTTTGAATGCCATGTGTAGGGTATTAAGGTGGTGTTCATCTGTTTGATTGCACTAGGTGCTTCCTGGTGTTCTCGATTTTTGTCTTCTTTTACATGCTTCCTTATGGTCTTGCACATTTCTCCCCAGTTTCTAAAATTACCATTTTGCTTCATTTCTCGTTGCTTTTTCATCATGGCAACTGTTTATTTTGATCTTCGTGCTGGTTTTTCTCGTTTCACAGTATGTTCAAGGTCATGCACAGCGTCTGCAATAATTTCAATAACCTCTTAATTGTGAGTGGAAATATCTGTGTCTGGAAGGTCTTGTAGCACACTTAAGTGATTAGGTTGTGCTAAGAAAAGTATTATGATTTTTCAATAGCTGGCTAGTGTTGATCTTCACATTTGTCAATTTGATCATTTTCTTTCTTGTTTGTAGAGGCATAATAAATCATCATACAATTCTTCTTTTTAATCAAGAATCAGATTCCTCTACATCGTCCATCAATGGTTCCTTT
Source organism: Rhinophrynus dorsalis (assembly GCA_037306005.1). Lineage (NCBI taxonomy): Eukaryota > Metazoa > Chordata > Amphibia > Anura > Rhinophrynidae > Rhinophrynus > Rhinophrynus dorsalis. The sequence goes on from CM074719.1 coordinate 318,463,669, forward strand.
ATAGTATAGCCAGTGTGTATCTTCTAATTTGACTAAATCTTCATTTTTTTTACTTGTGTCACCATAAGCCAATAATGTCCCAGTTGATGTTATTCAGTTCTTGTACTAGTTCCTCTAAGTGTGAAAGCATACTTATAGATCGAATGCTATGCATTGCAATATCTAACAGCCAAAGGCAGTCCAAAAGAACTTAGCACCCTCTGCCATTGAACTGGTCTTCCTGCTGCCATAGGAAGTAGCTCACAAGCCTCCAAGCTTATATATGTGTGTATATGTATATAATTCATACAGGCATAAAGCAGCAAAGCTTTCAAATCTGCTGCACTGTCAATATGTCGCCCTAGGCCTTCCTCCATCACTGCCTTTTTGACAGAATGAGATAACTCTAGTGACCTAGGATTTGAGCTTAAATGGGGAAAAATCCGACAAGATAGGAAATAAGAGAGAAATGCATCTCACATCCCTGCCCATTAGTAAATATGATCCATAAATTGGCCTTGGTATATAATAATGTAAAAAGGGACACAAATCATGTAATGGGTAAGACAAATAAGAAAAATTAGCATACTTACTTGTCACGAAAAATTTCTTTGTAAATGTGCAGCTGTCGAACGCTGCAATTTTTTCCTGAAGAACCACTACAAGGACCCTGTAATACAAAAAGCAGATATTCAATAATAATAATAAAAAAAATCATAACAATGACAAGTCATACTTTCTCACACAAGGAAACATGTTGGCAGCCAGCCTAGCAGCATAGACATAATATATAAATGTACCTGTGAACATTTTCCTCAAGTCACTGTGGTATTGTGGGCAATAAAATGTGTGACTAAAGTAATTAAATGAAAGCAGGAGGGTGGAATAATGAGGCATTTATCACGTCTGGGAATGTTGTAGCATGCCAAAAGCCGTAACTGGGAATTTAATTGATGCTATATATTTCACACAAATGTCTGATATAAGGAGGGATAAAGAAGTATCATGGCATCAAATTATGACATGAATGGTGATAAAAATGGCCCCCTGATACAAACCATTTGGGGTCAACTCATGCAGAAAAAAACATCTGCACCACAGGAGACAAAATGTTCCAAACTTCTCATTGATTAAAAATGGCTTTTAAAGCCTTAAATGCCACTTTTAAATCAAAGGGAATTTGCATTTGTTCCCTATGGTTTCAGTTTATTTGCCCAAGAATTGCTCCATTATGTCTTTGTACATGGGCAGACAAATGTTTTAGGAGCCAGTGAATGGGGCCATTTAAAGAGACACGCAGAAGCACACACTATCACTAAACTGAGCCAGAAGTAACATGTTTATAAGCCTGTCATCCTAGTATTTTTCCACAACTGTCCTTGTGAATAGGGTCCATGTTGTCACTGTGTATCTTCTATTGTTGAATGCATTATGACACTTTTATCTAGCTGCACGCTTGTGCTCCACTACTCAGAACCAGAACTGACACTATGATCACACATACCACTATTACTTGTGATAAACATTTTTTGGCTATTTAAGAAATGATACCTGATGTGGATTCTATATGGAATATGTTTTGGTAAGTCATAGGTTTTTAACTTAGATAGAGTTTTGCTTTTCTGAACAGAAAAATGTGAAAATTCATTTTTATTTATATTATCCCCTTGAGAACCAGATGGATGTGCAATGCATTGCTTCACAATGCATAGTAACCAGTCTGCAAAGGGTTAATTACAGGTTTTGCATAAATAAAATGTCTCAAGTACTGAATATTCTAAAGTCTTCTGATCTAAAATGTGGGTGTGGCTTATATCATATTACAAAAATGAAGCATTGCCTGTGCCTGCCACATCCCGGTACTGCACAGCGGAGGAGATATGTTAATCTCCTCCTTACTGCCTTTGTACAACATACAGGTGGGCCTGCTTTTGACCGGAGTGGCCAGGGAGGTGAAGCCCTCTGGTCACTCCTGTCAAAATCTTTGCAAGGAGTTTGCCGGCCATCAGCTTCACCACTTCATAAACAATCCCCCCCTCAGAAAAAAAAGAGCAGGTACACTTATGTATACCACATGCATGCACACATACTCCCTGTATGAAGCAAGAAGATCAGATGAATATTACCATGTAATATAGAGGTCTGTAACATTTATATGCTTCAGTGCACAGATACAAGGAATGGAAGACACCACAAGCTGCAAAAGCACTGTTTATAAATGGAGTTCTCTCCTGACATCATAACTGTTATTTTCTGACCTGCTTATATGCTACAGTTTATAGACGGAGGGTTGGAAAGATGTCTGAAGTTGCAAAGCTGCATGTCCAAAGCTGCCCTGCCACACAGCGTAATGTGGTTCTTGCCTAAAACTGGAACAAGCCTGGCTTGGCAGCCACTATACTTTTGATCTAAAGCTACCACTTTACCAAGTTTGATCTAGCACACAGTGTAATCTGGTTATGTGGCTAACAGTGGAACAAGCCAGGGCTGGCAGAAAGGGCAGTATGGTTATGTGCCTACCAGTGGAACAACATTCCTCTTCAAGATAGTGTAGTGTTGGTCTGTGCCTAGCAGCAGAACAATTCTGTGCTTGCAGGCACTGTAGTTTGTGTAATGTTCTGCCCCTTCTTCTTTGCTTTTGATATTCCTTGTCTGGTTTTCCACTTGTTTTCCCTTGTTATCCAGATCTTGGTTCCCTGCCTTGTATTTTAGTTGCTCTGAGCCTTTATACAGCCTTTATGCTTTTTAGGCGGGGTGCAATCAACGCGTTCCAGGTCATTACACTGAGTTTCCTTGTCTTGTTCCTGAGTGTTATCTTGTTTATTAACCCGGGTCTTCCTTTGACTTTCCTGTCCTGTGATTTGGTACTGTGCTCATCTGAGAGATCCTCTTCCCGACTTAGGCTCCATTGTTTGACTATACCTCTGTCTGCAGCCTTGTACTGTGTTGCCCATCAGTTCCTCATCTAGCTTGCCTGACTTCCTATCTGTCCTGACCCTGGTGGGCTTCTGTCCCCTCGGCCTCCGGTCAGACTACAACTATCCTGTTCTCTGTCTTCTCAATCGAACTCCAGGCCTCAGTGTTCCTGTACAACAACTACATCTTTACTACAGGTGGGTTATTTGTTCAGCGTCCTCTTCTACCTCAATGAGTAGCTACCGTTCTCTATGTTGTCATCCGGTGTGTGGAATGGCTAGTCAGGTTGGTCTGACCTTGTAGCCAGCATCTCTAACTCAGCCTAGGCTGCAGCAAGACAACCTAGTAAGCAGCCACCGCCAGCTAGTTACGTACTCTAGTCTACGCTCCCAAGCATCCGGCCCACTGGGGTCTGCTTGCATTATTCCTGTATTGTCTGCTGTTGTGCTCTTATCATACTGTATCAAATAGCAGTCTGTGACCTCTTTGTGGGGAATCTACTTCACAGAATCTAACCAGGCAGCTTACATTAGGTGCTTAGTCTGTCATATTGTTACACTCTGGTTCTGTAGCTACCAATGGAACAATGTTGGCCTGGAAGTTAGTGTATGTGTGGTTCTGTGACTAACGGTGGAATATCTCTTCCCTCCATTGCTCATTTTTGCAACGGCAATGCTGTGCTGCCTTTGCTAGTGTATAAATACACTTTGGATCTTTCTGTCAAGGGCTGAGAAAGCAGGGATGATGATATAGTGAAAACTAAAATTGCAGCAATGAGTATACATTTGTGTAAGTATGTATCTCTCTCTCTTATATATACACACACACACACACTTCTTCACTAAAAAGAGCTACGTAGGCCGACTCATTTTTTATGTTTATTCATCTACATTGATCCTATGAGAATTTGCACCCAGACATATATCTACGGTTAGAGGGCTTCCCATTTGGACACACATGCGCTGAAAGGATAGTGTTGACTGTATCATCATCCCTGCTTGTGCAGTCCTTCAAAGAAAGATCTTTGGAATTAGAAATTCTGTGAATTCCCTGTCAGGAACAAAACAGATGAAGATAAAATAATTAAATAAAAATGATAGGTGGCTTCTTGTCACTTTAAATGAGGCTTTCGATTCTTTAAACTCTAAGGAGGTCTTTGAAGCATTATAAAGCAATGTGATGGAAACTTCTGTAGCATTAAAGTGTTAAAAGAACACAAACATATAATTTGACGGCAGATAAGAACCATTCGGCCCATCTAGTCTGCCCATTTCCCTGCTTTAACACCTCAAACCTTTTTGGTCTTGACTTATGTTCAGGATATCCTCATGCCTATCCCATTCATGCCTAAATGTTCTCACTGTATTAATCTAATAGGTTATTACACTTTTCTACCACCCTCTCAGTGAAGTAAAACTTTCTTACATTACATCTAAGCATCTGCAGCAGCCTGCTTGCATTCCCATTGCCTGCCTACCTTTATATCAAATAGACCATTTATTTGTTCCCCTATGCTGCAGTTTGTTTACTCCAGAATTGCTCCATTTGCCTTTATATATTAAGTTCATTGTGACATACAGGGTTAATCACACATGGGCAACTATTGCAGAGCATGTTGAAGTCAAATGATGCCTGCTGCAACTTCTCTCAAACAATGAGTAACATGCCTCCTCATATTTAGTATGGGGTTCAAAGCAATTGCAATAAAATTAAATAAATGTTGCATACAGTTGTAATTTTCATTAAATTTTGTTCCTGCTATTTAAAAAAAAAAAAATACATTGATACTCTGTCAACCTACAGCCCGGCTGAAGATGATATAATAATAACCCTTTATTTATATAGCGCACACAGATTCCGCAGCGCTTTACACTCATATTGGTCCCTGTCCCCATTGGGGCTCACAATCTAAATTCACCTATCAGTATGTTTTTGGAGTGTGGGAGGAAACCGGAGTACCCGGAGGAAACCCACGCAAACACAGTGAGAACATACAAACTCATTGCAGATGTTGTCCTTGGTGGGATTTGAACCTAGGACCCCAGCGCTGCAAGGCAACAGTGCTAACCACTGAGCCACTGTGCTGCATGTACATATAGTACAACAACAGCTGGACAGTCATAGTCTGCTTACTCCTGCATTACTTGATGAATAGTTTTTTTGAAGTTATAGTTGTCTCCCAACACTGTCAGGACAAATTAGTTTGTGCCATATGTGCATTTCCTGTGCTTTACAATAGGAATGATTTCTACTCTAAAAAGGTTCACTTCCAACATTTACTATTTCTGACTTTTTAATGGGCTATCCATGTTAAAGGAAAAAAAACATAAATGTTGTCCTTGTGTTTTGATTTCTCTCCTGGGGGTGATTTACAAAGCCCTGCTAATGTGACTATTCCGGTCGCAGCTCCCACGATATGGAGCCTGATGAATCAAACCCCCGGTCTCCATTTCCCATGTCATTTCCTACTAGTCTTAGTTCTAGTTCTATAGTAACGTGTCACTGACCTCTTGTCCGTGCACCAACATACTCAGAATAGCAGAAGTGGTGTCTGTCTTCTTGGAATATTAATAACTAGTTGAAGAGCCCATTACACGGGCCACAGTGCCAGCTGGAAGCGGGGCAGTCATGCACAGTAGGGACTGCCTATGCCGCGGCTAATACAGTGCCAGCTGGTTGCGGGGCAGTCATGCACAGTAGAGACTGCCCGCACTGAAGCTGTTACTTTGGAGCGACCCGCTATGTATCAGCCGAGTCATGGGCAGATTCTACTGAGCATGACTGCAGCATGCGCCGCCGTCTCTACTGCACATGACTGCGTAGTTACAAACTATTTAGCCAATTATTATATAGGAGAAGAAATAATGAGATGTTTCATTCAAGGTTCTATCCACTTTTTTTATGAAAAGGGACCAGAGAAAGGTATGTGTTGCTTTGCAATGTGTCAAACACCCCTAGATACTAAAAGGTTTAAGTAACATTTCTTAACCCCTCAACGACCGATGATGGGCCAGGACTGTCACCGGTGTCTGTGCCTTAAGGACCAGTGACGGTCCTGGCACGTCATGGAATTTTGTCATTACAGTGGCCACCGCCACGCATCCAACTCCTGGACTGCGAGGTCCTTAACCCCTTTAGGACCAGCGGTCCCGGGGTGTGTGGTCCTTTAAGGACCAGATAGGGAATTTCGGCGTGCCACCCCACGTGACTGATCACGAGGGCCGGCACGCCAAACGGAGGGACTGAAAGAGATCGCTCCAGTCTTGGAGCGATCAAATTCAGTCCCTGGTATTACTCACCGCGCTCCTGCAGGAGCGCGATGAGTAAAAGTACGTGACGTACCAGGACCTTCACTGGTCCTTAAGTGCCGGACCAGCATGACGGTCTGGGTACGTCACCGGACGAGAAGGGTTTAAGGGGTTAAAAAGGCAAAAAGAGAGTTACAACAGCTCAATGCATTGGAGAACTCTCTAGAATTCAAAAGATTAATATAAACCCATATAAATCAAAGTGAATATCCAGGATTTTTGTCTTCTATAATACAGTTGGTTTGACCCAGAATAGCTCCATTTCTTCTAAGTACATCAGTCTCAGAGGGTGTACAAGTCTATTTGTTAAACACAGTCTCAAAGAATCATTAACATTTTATAATGAAAAACACATATAAGTTAAGGTACTTCCACCTCTGGAAGTTGTTTTAGTCAAAAAAACGTCTAAACGGTCACAAAGTATTGGAGCTGTTGGTATCCATTCCATCAGAGGCGTAACTAGAAGCCACCGGGCCCTGGTGCAAGAATTACCATGGGCCCCCCCTCAACTACATTGGCCACCTCCAATTGACCCTTCCACAATGCCCCTCATTCTCCACAGTGGTCCTTCATCTCCACAATGCCCCTCTTTCTCCATATTGCCCCTTCCACATTGCCCCTTCAACAATGCCCCCATCACAATGCCCCTTCCACATTGCCCCTTCCACAATGCCCCCATCTCCATATTGTCCCTCAATCTCCATAATGCCCCTTCCACAATGCCCCTCATTCTCCACAATGTCCCCATCACAATGCCCCTTCCACAATGCCCCTCATTTTACACAATGCCCCCATCACAATGCCCCTCATTCTCCACAATGCCCCTACTGACCGCCCCCCCTCCTCCTACCTCGAGTCCCTGGCGGTCTAGTGGTGAGTCAAGCTCCCGCGCGGCTGTTAGTAATGCAGAGCGCTGGGAGATTATGTCATCTCCCAGCGCTCTGCATTACTAGAGTGCTGGCCACCGGGAGATCACTTGTGCTGCGGGCGCGTGGCGAGGGGGTCGCAGGGGGCGGCCAGGCCCCTGAGAGTGACGGGCCCGGTCGCAGGTGCGACCCCTATTGTTACGCCACTGCATTCCATGCAGTAGTGCAGTCATGACTCACATCTCCCATAGAATGCAAAAGAATAACCATCTGGACATCAGGTGAACTGCCTGCACTCCAGGTGGCACTTGCAGCAAAGAAAATAACAATAATAACTTTTGAAAATCACCAAGCAGTGGGTGTAACCTTGTTTTCATCAGGAAAATGTATGCCAGTGTTTCTCAACTCCTGTCCTCAGGACCCACTAACAGGCCAGGATTTGATGATTTCCTTGTTAGAGTACAGGTGAGTTAATCAATGTGAATGAGCCTCTGATCACCACACCTGTGATCTAGCAGAGAAATCCCTAAGTCCTGGTCTGTTAGTGCTTCCTGAGGGCAGGAGTTGAGAAACACTGATGTATGCTAAAAAAAATTTTCATAAATAGACTTATTACTACTATAAGCTCATTTTTAGTTTATTGAAAAGCATTCAATTAGTCCTAAGTAGAAAAAGTTTATTTACAAGTTATCACAGCTTATAGCAGCAGAGCAGAGTATTGAACATGTCGCTTTGATTACAGCTTGATCAATAAAGGCCTATGTCTATGATTGTGCCTAGCTTGGTAAACATTTACACTTACTCTTGGCCATTTTTATTTTGAAGAAACAGCAAACATACATGAAAGTCAATATGAGGTTTTTCTCTCCATTTTGCTTTCACTGTCAAATTTCTTGCTCTTAAGTTACATGTTTACAATACTGTACAAACAGAAACAGGAGACAAATGAGGAAACATATATCTACAGCTGACCAATATGTTACAAAATCAAAGTCTCATTTTTGCCTGACAGAAATCTGAAATAAGGCAAGAAAATCCTACCAAAGCAAATAAACACCAGCTTAATTAAATTTAAACTTGGGAGCCTTCTGTCAAAACGACAGGCTCAATCAATCGCTAATAATTTTAAGTTTGTACATATTTTTTACAGCCTATCCAAAAAGCGTGGGATAAGAAGGATGAGGACTACTGCTCTGGGCAAAAGAGCTAAAATTCTATGACGCTGTTAACCCACCTTCAACTGTAGTAAATGCAATGCAGTTTTAAATGTATTAGACTGAACTAGACAAGATTATTACTGGGATCATTTTGAAAACGTTTGCATTATAAACAGTATGGCAGTGGTTCTCAAAGTAGATTCTTGTGTAAGTAACAGTGGAAAGAGGAACAAGGTGAAAGCAACAAATAATATATGTGTGGGTCTGAGACTAGCACTGACTGCGTGGAACATTGAATATATCAAACAGATTCATTTTGTTTTTTTGAAAGGTTAATTTTGTAATAATGACTATAACCTAGCTCCCACTAATCAATCAATCTATCAATCACTCAGTCTGTGTATTTATCTAAATTTATTACATAGATATCAGCTCAGATGCATTTTTATATTTTTTATCTTTAACCCCTTAAGGACCGGGAAAATCTGATGTCGTTTTCCCTTAAGGACCGGAGCAATTTTGACTTTTTTGACTATGTCTTTGTTCAACCATGTTTTCTCTTTAATTCCTTTTGTGCACCCACATAAATTATATACTGTTTTTTTAAGCAGAAGTAGGGCTTTCTTTTGATACCACAATTATATGAATACCTCATTGTTTAATTTGATTAAAATAGAAAAAAAGAGGAAAAAAATTGAAAAAAAACAACATTTTGCTTACATTTTTCTGTCAGGATTTGCATACTATTAGTTAATGAAAAAAAAATACCCCTAAATATATTCATTTGCTTCTCCTGAATATAAGAATACCCCATATGCCTAGTATTTTAGTCCTTTACTCACATTTACAAGGTAAATATTACAAGATGGCTGCCGTTATTTCCAACTTGTGATTTCTCAACAATTGGCATGTGAGCATCATAGCTTAGCTGACGGTGCCAGAACCAAAAATGTCCCACAAAGGTATATGTTTCTGAAAACTAGACAACATAAGGTAAATAATCAGGAGAATTTTTGAGTTTTTCATGCAGCTATTTTTCCAGAAAAAAATTTCAAAATTGTGGTAATATTTAGTTTTTTTGCAGTTTTCACACTTACATTTCAATACTACTGTTGATATCAAGCACATGATAGGTGAAGATTTTTAAAAATGCATTGTTTAGTGTTCAGCTCCTTCTTCTGAGTACGGCAATACCCCATATGCATAGGTTTCTCAAGGTTTGGGAGAGCTACGGGGCCCAAATTGGAACATGCTCGTTTCCAGTTTCACACTTTGAATTTTCACAGCTTGCATCACTGGTGCCATGTCTCATTTGGGGCTGTGTAACAGTGCTCCACTCTAAGATTTCCCCCCAAAAGTATATATTTTTGGAAAGTAGACACCCCAGGCTTTCATTTTATATATGTTTTCAATTTTTTTACGCAGCCATTTTACCACCAATCGCTCGTAAATCTTGACGTAAGTTAAAAAAACAGCGTTTTTCACACTTGCACTTCAATGTTGATGTGAATTTCAAGCACATGATAGGTGAAGATTTTTAAAAATGCATTGTTTAGTGTTCAGCTCCTTCTTCTGAGTACAGCAATACCCCATATGCATAGGTTTCTCAAGGTTTGGGAGAGCTACGGGGTCCAAATTGGAACATGCGCGTTTCCAGTTTCACACTTTGAATTTTCACAGCTTGCATCACTGGTGCCATGTCTCATTTGGGGCTGTGTAACAGTGCTCCACTCTAAGATTTCCCCCCAAAAGTATATATTTTTGGAAAGTAGACACCCCAGGCTTTCATTTTATGTATGTTTTAAATTTTTTTACTCAGCCATTTTACCACCAATCGCTCGTAAATCTTGACGTAAGTTAAAAAAACAGCGTTTTTCACACTTGCACTTCAATGTTGATGTGAATTTCAAGCACATGATAGGTGAAGATTTTTAAAAATGCATTGTTTAGTGTTCAGCTCCTTCTTCTGAGTACGGCAATACCCCATATGCATAGGTTTCTCAAGGTTTGGGAGAGCTACGGGGCCCAAATTGGAACATGCGCGTTTCCAGTTTCACACTTTGAATTTTCACAGCTTGCATCACTGGTGCCATGTCTCATTTGGGGCTGTGTAACAGTGCTCCACTCTAAGATTTCCCCCCAAAAGTATATATTTTTGGAAAGTAGACACCCCAGGCTTTCATTTTATGTATGTTTTAAATTTTTTTACGCAGCCATTTTACCACCAATCGCTCGTAAATCTTGACGTAAGTTAAAAAAACAGCGTTTTTCACACTTGCACTTCAATGTTGATGTGAATTTCAAGCACATGATAGGTGAAGATTTTTAAAAATGCATTGTTTAGTGTTCAGCTCCTTCTTCTGAGTACGGCAATACCCCATATGCATAGGTTTCTCAAGGTTTGGGGGAGCTACGGGGCCAAAATTGGAACATGCTCGTTTCCAGTTTCACACTTTGAATTTTCACAGCTTGCATCACTGGTGCCATGTCTCATTTGGGGCTGTGTAACAGTGCTCCACTCTAAGATTTCCCCCCAAAAGTATATATTTTTGGAAAGCAGACACCCCAGGCTTTCATTTTATGTATGTTTTCAATTTTTTTACGCAGCCATTTTACCACCAATCGCTCGTAAATCTTGACGTAAGTTAAAAAAACAGCGTTTTTCACACTTGCACTTCAATGTTGATGTGAATTTCAAGCACATGATAGGTGAAGATTTTTAAAAATGCATTGTTTAGTGTTCAGCTCCTTCTTCTGAGTACGGCAATACCCCATATGCATAGATTTCTCAAGGTTTGTGGGAGCTACGGGGCCCAATTGTGAACAAATATTGAATTTTCACATCTTGGTTAACTGATGCCATTACTCATTTTGGGCTATGTTCCAGTGCTGAACTTCAGAATTTCCCCCCAAAAGTGTATATTTTTGGAATGTAGACACCCCCAGCTTTCATTTTAGGTGTGTTTTCAAATTTTTTACACAGCCATTTTACCACCACTTTCTCATAAACTTGACGTAAGTAAAAAAACAGCATTTTTCACACTTTGCCTTCAATGTTGATGTGAATTTCAAGCATAGAATAGGTGAAGATTTTATAAACTGAATTGATTAGTGTTCAGCTCCTTCTTCTGAGTACAGCAATACCCCATATGCATAGCTTTCTCATGGTTTGGGGGAGCTACGGGGGCCAAATTGGAACATGCGCGTTTCCAGGTTCACACTTTGAATTTTCACAGCTTGCGTTACTGGTGCCATGTCTCATTTGGGGCTGTGTAACAGTGCTCTTTTTTAAGATTTCCCCCCAAAAGTGTATATTTTTGGAAAGTAGACACCCCAGGCTCTCGTTTTAGGTGTGTTTTCCAATTTTATACACAGCCATTTTACCACCAATCCTGTGAAAATTTGACGTAAGTAAAAAAAATTCAGCATTTTTCACACTTTGCCTTCAATGTTGATGTGAATTTCAAGCACAGAATAGGTGAAGATTTTATAAACTGAATTGATTAGTGTTCAGCTCCTTCTTCTGAGTACGGCAATACCCCATATGCATAGCTTTCTCATGGTTTGGGGGAGCTACGGGGGCCAAATTGGAACATGCGCGTTTCCAGGTTCACACTTTGAATCTTCACAGCTTGCGTTACTGGTGCCATGTCTCATTTGGGGCTGTGTAACAGTGCTCTTTTTTTAAGATTTCCCCCTAAAAGTGTATATTTTTGGAAAGTAGACACCCCAGGCTCTCGTTTTAGGTGTGTTTTCCAATTTTATACAAAGCCATTTTACCACCAATCCTGTGAAAATTTGACGTAAGTAAAAAAAATTCAGCATTTTTCACACTTTGCCTTCAATGTTGATGTGAATTTCAAGCACAGAATAGGTGAAGATTTTATAAACTGAATTGATTAGTGTTCAGCTCCTTCTTCTGAGTACGGCAATACCCCATATGCATAGCTTTCTCATGGTTTGGGGGAGCTACGGGGGCCAAATTGGAACATGCGCGTTTCCAGGTTCACACTTTGAATCTTCACAGCTTGCGTTACTGGTGCCATGTCTCATTTGGGGCTGTGTAACAGTGCTCTTTTTTTAAGATTTCCCCCTAAAAGTGTATATTTTTGGAAAGTAGACACCCCAGGCTCTCGTTTTAGGTGTGTTTTCCAATTTTATACAAAGCCATTTTACCACCAATCCTGTGAAAATTTGACGTAAGTAAAAAAAATTCAGCATTTTTCACACTTTGCCTTCAATGTTGATGTGAATTTCAAGCACAGAATAGGTGAAGATTTTATAAACTGAATTGATTAGTGTTCAGCTCCTTCTTCTGAGTACGGCAATACCCCATATGCATAGCTTTCTCATGGTTTGGGGGAGCTACGGGGGCCAAATTGGAACATGCGCGTTTCCAGGTTCACACTTTGAATCTTCACAGCTTGCGTTACTGGTGCCATGTCTCATTTGGGGCTGTGTAACAGTGCTCTTTTTTTAAGATTTCCCCCTAAAAGTGTATATTTTTGGAAAGTAGACACCCCAGGCTCTCGTTTTAGGTGTGTTTTCCAATTTTATACACAGCCATTTTACCACCAATCCCTCGTAAACCATGACGTAAGTAAAAAAAAAAAACAGCGTTTTTCACACTTAGGGTTGGCGGCAGTATATTGGGCTGCATACAAATTGGTTTGGGAAACAATTTCACCTAAAATGTCTTCCCCCAAAAACAAATCAAAAAAATGATCATGGGTAAATCCTTCCACATCAATTTGAATCCCTGGGTTGCCTGTGAATTCTGAGATTTGTGGGCATAAATTGATACCCATTCATTAGGATCCGGAGTGGCAGGTGTTGGGGCATTTCTTTGGGCAGGTCTTTGGGCAGATCTTTTGGCAGGTGCTGGGGCAGTTGCCAGGGCAGCTCTTGGGGCAGCACTTGGGGCATTTCTTTGGTAGGTCTTTGGGCAGATCTTTTGGCAGGTGCTGGGGCAGTTGCCAGGGCAGCTCTTGGGGCAGCACTTGGGGCATTTCTTTGGGTAGGTATTTTGGTAGGTCTTTGGGCAGTTCTTTTGGCAGGTGCTGGGGCAGTTGCCAGAGCAGCTCTTGGGGCAGTGCGTCTTTTCTTGACAGAAGGCCCAGCGTCATCACTAGAGCTGCTCTCACTTTCTGAAAACTGCGCTGTGTCAAAATCTGACGCAGTGTCTGTTGCCTCAGAGTCAGACGCCAAAAAGGCATATGCCTCTTCAACGCTGTACCTGCGCTGCATTTTGCCCACTAAAAAAACTTTTTTTTTTCTTACGCTATCCCTAAACCTAAATCTAACCCTAAAACTTACCCTAACCTACGTATATCCTGAACCTACCTAACCGAAGTGAACTACCTATCTAAACTGCACATATTATATATATATATATTTTTTTTTTTTTTTTTGGGGGGGGGGTTTGGGGGTTTTTTTCCTTACGCTATCCCTAAACCTAAATCTAACCCTAAAACTTACCCTAACCTACGTATATCCTGAACCTACCTAACCCAATTGAACTACCTATCTAAACGGCGCTTATTATATATTTTTTTTTTTTTTGGGGGGGGGTTTGGTTTTTTTTGTTTTTTTTTCCCCTAAACCTAAATCTATCCCTAAAACTTTCCCTAACACACGTCTACACCAAACCTACCCAACTACCTACCAAAATACCTAAAGAATATTTACTATTAAAAAAAAAAAAAAAAAAAATGTAAAAAAAATTAAAAGAAAATTTAAAAAAAATTTAAAAATTTTTAAAAAAATCTAAAAAAAATCTAGGGGGATGGGGGGTGTCCCACAGATCAGAAAACACTGATCTGCAGCAAATTGATCACTCCAAGAGTGATCAGATGGGGGGGCACTTATTGATCACTGCAGAACAGTGATCAAAGGGTTAAATTTCTTTATTTAAACTTTTTTTTTGACTTTTTTTCTTACAGTAAGGCAGTAACAGCATGTCTCTCTGTCTCTCTCCACCTCAGCAGTATGCAAGGTGGAGGGAGACAGAGAGATCTGACAGGGACAGTATTTACAAATACTGTCCCTGTCATTCAGGTTTTGCAACATGTGATTCGCTTTTGAAGCGAATCGCATGTTGCAACAATGTTTCAGCCGCTTGTTACTAAGTGTCCCGATACCGGGACACTTAGTAACAAGCGGCTTGAACTCTTCCATCGCTCCGTGCGGCCGCGATGGAAGAGTTTAACCCATGACGGTGCAGGACCGTCATGGGTCCTTAACGGGTTTGCAACCCATGACGGTCCTGCACCGTCATGGGTCCTTAAGGTGTTAAACTGCTATTGTGGACATCAAATGTTTTCGTTATTATCACTTACTATGGTAGTCTATGACTTAGGCAATCCTATAGAGTGAGAGAACAAAGAATGGTTTGGGCACCAAATCATATAATAATATTGTAGTGTAAATTCACAAAAAAGCAAATATAAATAAAGTGCACTCATGTGGTTGAGATGTCAGAGTGGAAATGTTCCCAAAAACTCACTTTACAGGCATGCAGGGAATATAACTGCACCATTCCATACGGAGGTATAGGTTAAAAATACATACTTTATTATGAAGATTATAAAAACAGTCATGATTAAGCGCAGTTAGTGCGAAATGCGTTGACCACGGTAGCCTTTGCACTACATGAGGCATGAGACTTTACCTCTTTTGTTCGATGGATCATTGATTGTTTTTATAATTTTCATAATAATGTATTTTTAACCTATACCTCCGTATGGAATGGTGCAGCTTTTTTCGCAAGAACATTGTATGTGTTATGGGTAAAAGAAGATTACCTTAGCGAGCACATTCCATTGAGAGATCAAATGGACTCCTGAGATTTACAACGGACATGAACAGACCTACGGCTTTCCTTGAAGCACCAATGCTTTGAATGTATTATGCAGGGAATATAACCCGTCTCTGCTCGAGGAATCACTGCACGCTCTCAGAAGGAGAAGAAAGACTATGTTCAACAATATTGTATCAAAATGAAAAGTAGTAAAATAAAGCACTGTATGAAAGTAATTTACCAGGAAGGATACATTTAAACTGTCTTGTTTTCACTTATGTTCTGGGTACTCATTTTATCTACCTAAGATGTAAGGCTGAGTTGACCTTGCCGTGACTAGAATCTGCAACCCTGAGGTTTGAACAGATTCTACAGCTGAGCATTCTATCTAAAGACTATTCTGATGTGTTTCAGAGTTATACATAGCTTTAGTAAAGATTAGGCATAAAGGAAGAGCAGGTATTAAAAAAAAAAATGTTTAACCCCTTAGTGACCGGTGATGTGCCAGGGCCGTTACCTGCGTCCTTGCCTGATGACAGTCCTGGTACGTCTTGTATTTCTTGCTCACAGTACACCTGTGGGAGTGCTATGGTCTGAAATTGACTGCTCCAAGATTAGAGTGATCACTATCAGATCCCTGTTAGGCGAGCCAGTACACATGATCAGTCACTTGTGCCGGCTCACTGAATGATATCAATTGGTCCTTAAGGGGGATCCACTCCCCGGACCACTGGTTGTTAAGAGGTTAAATACACCCGCCCAAGATTTAATTCCATCCTTGGTGACAACTAGCCAATTCAGAGTGATGAATGGTCATTCCATTCAACAGATGGGACATCTAAAGCCACCTATAAAGATCCAACTTTGCCAAGTTGGAGAGAGAGTGACATGACATGGGAAAGATGACACTGCTGCCCAGACCAAAGCCTTTGAATCTCCAGATGTAGTTCCCATGCATGGAATTGGGCCAAGGGGACAGCCCCAAGGCAACTTCATCTACTCAACCGCTGTTGCCGAAGAGGTAATGCTTGAGACACCTACCTAGACATTGACTGAAGCTTTTCCTCCAGCAGAAAGAACTGTCCCTGAAAAGTGTTGAATTTCATGCCAAGAAAGATAAGGACCTGGGATGGAACCAGGGAGGATTTCTGTAAAGTAGGTACCCAACAGCATTGTACAAGAATAGACACACAAGTCTGAATCTGAAGGCTCAAAGCCTCCACTGAAGGAGCCTTTAACTAGAGAACGAAAGTGAGCAGCCTAGACCTCTGTAAGAAAACCCACAGGATCAGATGCCAGCGCAGAAGGAAAGGCAGTAAAGTACAAATGATGGTCTGGAAGGCAAACCGAAAGAAGCACTGATGATTTTTACGGATGGAAATATGCATATGCATGTCATTTATGTCTAGGGAGGTTAAAAACACCAAAATACACATAGCAGTGATGATATAGCACAAACACTCCCTTTTGAAGAGGGTCACAAGAACAAAATGGTGACTTTTTAAGTCCAGGATACAACAGCATCCTCTGTCTATTTTGGGAACCATGAAAAGAATTCCATGAAGCTTTTTTTGAGAAGGAACAGGTACCAAGATCTGCATATCCACCAAGAAAGAAACCACACCCAAAAATAACCAGCACCTCACCATATCAAGAGGAACTCTGGACATGAAAACGCGACATGGAGGAAGGGATTTGAAATCTATACATACCCTTCCATGACCACCCTGAAAACTCACTGGTCCAACTCAGAAAAAGTCCATGTATAGTGAAAGAGATGCAGATGAACTCAGATTGCCTAAGGCGGACCAGATCCCTATAAGTCATGCAGAGTTCGATTTGTTAGCTAGCAGAATCAAAAAGCCATTTCAGAAAGATATGAATTACCCTCAGGGATCTTAGAAACAGCCAGAACAACATCTTCTCTTGGCAAGTACACATGGAAGGATTCTAAGAGTTGTTCCCCCCAGGACAGTCATGGCCCTAGACACCCAAATAGCCACAATGATATGTAGAGTGGAACCAGAAGATATGAAACTGGCCTTAAGGAGACAATCCAAGGGCTTATCTGCCTGATAGTTAAGTGCCACAGCATACACAAGCAGCAGTTTTGTAAGAAAAGAAAAAGGCAAGAAAGAGAGGTAGTCCACTGCAGTGGGGCATCAGAAGAGAAAGAAGTTAAGAGAGAAAATCATCTGGGAATAATTAATATCTTAACAGGCAATTTCCCTTCCTTCAGAACATCTTTTCCAAGGACTGATGGGGAAGGGAATGAGGCATTGTTCTAGCTTTAGTCAAAACTATATTTTGGAAAAACAATTTGAATCAGGGGATTCAGAGCCTCTAAGAGTCTCCAAACACCACTGTGTTAAGACCCTCAGCAGATGACACAAGGTTAGGCTCAAAAGAATCCCCAGGAGTAAACGATGAATCAAAACTCATCATCGTCCATTTCCCAATCCTCATCAGAAGTATCTCCTGCATTCAGAAGGGGGTATGGTCCTGTTTCCAGTACTCAAGGATCCCCTTAATAGAGAAAGGGATACTATTCATAGAAAGAATAAGGACTATATCCCATGCTGGGCTATATGCCATGTTCAGGAGAAGAGAAGCCAAGGAGTTGCTGTATAGGGACCACAGAACAAGAGGGAAATAATTTTGTAGCAAAGTCCCTTAGAAGACCAGTCTGATATGAGGAACAAAGGGTTAATAGAGATACACCTGATGGTCCAAGACTTGTCCATATCTCCCTTGCACTCAGACTTAGCCAGGAGCCCCCAAAGAAAGAATACAGGACAGAAATTTAATAGGAACTATTTATTTGCCTGAAAGGGTTAAAGCAGAATGCAAGGAGGAAGAATCCAGCTTCGTGTTTTGCACGCTGCAGGAAAAGATTAAGTAGATAAGAATAGAACCTCCCCTTCCTTCTTCCTGAGGCCTGGGAAAAAATGGGCCTCTTGGGAAATGTAGTTTAAAGGGATATTAATATTTCACATAAACAGCAGCTCCAATTAATCTCCATAGTATTTGAGCCATAGAGACTGTTATTTCACAATAAAAGCAGCTCCAATTAATATTCATAGTATTTGGGCCATGGAGAGTGTTATTTCAATACTGTCAGAGTTGTAGTTCAAGAGTAATTGAATGATAAAATATCCCCCTCCTGCCCCTTTTATTGATGTAACAGTGCTCAACTCAGAGCAGTAAGACTGTCTGGATGGATCACAGAGAGGGACAATCTTCAGTGAGCATAAGGAAAAACCTTTCAAGTGGGCAGTGTTTTCCTTATGTTCACAGTAAGAAGATTGTCCCTTGCTGTGAGCTGTCTGGTTCCAGTACCAGATTCCACATCTGAGGGGATGTGGCTGACACTAGGTATAAGGAGTGGGAGGGGGAAACTTTATCATTCAATTACTCTTGAACTGCAACTCTGACAGTATTGAAATATCACTCTCTATGGCTTAAATTCTATGAAGATTAATTAGAGCTGCTGTTCTGTGAAACATTACTATCCCTTTAATCCAGATGTAGTCTACTGATAATGTGTATGAAAGAAATAAGTGACTGCTGTATGAAGGACACCTCCCTGTGCCCTTCTGTTATACCAAGAGACACTTATTTGCAGGGGCAAGTTCTCATTACATTTTTACAGAGAGCTCCTGATATATTGTTATAGAGCAGTGCATCTCAAAAAAAATTGTGTGAAGGAAACATTTAGTTTAAAATAAAATCATGTAAAAAAAACCCTAAAAACTAACCTTCCAAATGTACCAGCTGGCAGTTAATGACATTTACCAATGACACAATGTTAACTACTTGGATTTTAGAGAGTGTTTAAATGATTTTAAATGCACTGGAGTCTTCTCTAGCATCTGTATCAATATTAAAGAAGCAGTAAACCTGAAATGTTACCCTATATGTTTACAGGGCTATTCCTGCCAAGTAAAACAGGAGTACTGCCACTTCCGACATTGGTTTATTGAAAAGTTTATTCAAGAGCTACAAACATTCTGTCACAAAGCGCTGAAGCTGTTACTATCACATTCTACGGAGAACTGCAGTCAGTGACTCACCTCACCAATAGAATACAATACAATAACTGTCTGTACCCCATGTAAACCATAGGTGAACTGAACTTTTTGGAAACCACAGGTCTCTGTTCATGTAAACAACACCAACAGTTTAAACTGTAATACCTTTGGAATATTTCCCAGCAGTAAGATCTCGCATTGCTAGCAAATACTTTGTTAAACAGTTATTCCAGTTTAAACTTGTATCTTTTCCTGTTAGTACTGCCACCTACAGCTCATCCATTTGATAGTTTGAATTGTAATATCTATTGAATAAAGAAATTGCACCCTTGCTCTGCTGAGTAGGAAAAGCTGTACAATGTATGTTGATTTTTTTTTCTCCATGAAAAAATGTACTTGTTCCTTAAAGGGATAGTAATACTTAAAATGTAAAAAAAAAATATGTTGTAGGGTTTATCCCCCTGAGTAAAACAAGAGTACTCCCACTGCTGAAAGGTGTTTCATTCAAAAGTTATTAATTTTCGAAGTTGAATTTTTTAGGTGCAATATCACAGTGGCCTGAAATTGTACAGTGGCGCTGTTGCTACACCACCTATGGAGATTTATGGTCCCGGGACCAGAGCTGTCCATAGGATCGTGTAGCAACAGCGCCACTGTAAAATTTCAGGCCACTGTGATATTGCACTTAAAGAATTCTACTTTGAAAATTAATAACTTTTGAATGAAACACCTTTCAGCAGTGGGCGTACTCTTGTTTTACTCAGGGGGATAAACCCTACAACATATTATTTTTTACATTTTAAGTATTACTATCCCTTTAACCCTTTGAGTTCCTGTGGGGAGTGCAACCTAGAGTTGTGAATAGGTGTGGCCAAGTGATGGAGTGAAATGCCTTCCTGAGATCAAGTTTCAGACAGCAAGTTGCCTGGCCGGAAAACTGTTTGCGGTGCCTTGGTTATTATCTTTGTATGGATACTGATTAGATTGATCAGGTGGTAGTCCTCATACTGTTCCAAATTCTTATTGGGTTTGGGAATCACTGTAGTAAAGGTTCTTTTAATTCCTGTTGGATGCTGGAACCACCGGTTTAACTGCTTGAATGCTAGAGAGGTAACCAAAACATTATGAAGCAATACGTTGAAGACCTATCTAGCATTCCTGAGGCTAACAGGCACTTTTAAATCAATAGATATTTTTAATTGTCTCCTATGGCATAGTTGGTTGGCAGCAGAATTGTCCCACTTTGTCTTAATACATAAGGCCCCTTGTGACAAGCAATACATCTCCAATATAAAATTGGTAGACACAGAGGATGTATTTATTATTTAGGAGTTGTTTAGCATGCCCAATTGGGAAACAAAACCTAATTGCAGTAATGCTACAAACACATTTAAGTTACCAGTCAGACTAATATGTTCTTCACAGCTCTGCTCCTCTCCAACTATCTGACCACCCAAAGTATATTGAATCATTTAGTAAAACCGGACAAA
This sequence comes from Rhinophrynus dorsalis, assembly GCA_037306005.1. Classification (NCBI taxonomy): domain Eukaryota; kingdom Metazoa; phylum Chordata; class Amphibia; order Anura; family Rhinophrynidae; genus Rhinophrynus; species Rhinophrynus dorsalis. The sequence goes on from CM074719.1 coordinate 318,484,215, forward strand.
TGGGAATGCAAGATGATGACCACCTTGAATAAGAGGCTCCGGACAAATGCTGGATATGCTCATACACTAAATTGCCACTGCAATACTCTAGTATCCAGTTAGGGTTAATTCACTTGAATACGCTCTCTTTCCCCTAGTATCACACACTAATTAAAAGATTCACAGATGTGCATTGCCTATTACTATATCACTTTTGGTAAGGACTCTGCAAATTCATCATTATTAAATTAGATCACAATGGTCTAATCAAATTAGCTCCTGTCACAAAAACTATACAAATATTAAACTGTACCTTTTATTGCAGTGAAGATCGTAGATGGGCGTTTTAAACTGAATTGATTTCACCATTTCCCCAGTCCGTAGAGAGTATAAATCCACACAACAGTAGGGCTGGCTTGTGCTGAAAGAAAAACACAGCATGATAAAGTCTGTGAAGACCAAAACATCGAAAATCATGTTGGGAAATAATGTATTCTTACCAACTGTGAAAATCAACTCTCTGCTGAGAAATACAATATAGTTTAATAAATGATACAATTAAAAAAATAAAAAACACAAGGTGCATTTTAATTAATGGCTTAAACTGGTTCTGTGACTTTAAGATTAATTATTTTTGAAGATAGTTAAAACTGTCTATGTGTTGAGCTACCCACTGGTTGTCATATAAATTGTATTTGGGAAATTAAGTTGGTGGCACAGTTGGGCACTTCATGCTAACTGCTTTATGTGTTGAGTCAATATTGACACACAATGTGCTATGAATGAATCGACAAAGCACACACTGGAGTCGTGAAATAGCACAATAAATTAGGCATCCAAAAGAACTAATTGATCAGGAATATCTATGTACGGCTTTGGATTAGTATCCTATTGTACTCCACAACTGGATGGTAGCGTTTCCCTATGAAAATGTTTACAGTGCTGTAAAGAACCATGGGTGTAGCTTTTTGTTATATGATTTCTTATTAACACTGTTGAAGCCCATTGTCTGTTGGGAGAAACTGTGAACTATGTACAGACCTAAAATGAAGAACAGTAAATGCAGACAACTGCAACTACTATATAAAAAGAAAAATAAATAAAGATACTGGACTGCTGAACTGCTTTTTCACTCCTGGGATGCTAAAGACGTTTCCAACTCCTAGCTACAAGGGGTTAAAAAATTTAGCCCTGCACTTGTTCTCTTAGCTTTTCAAAACGTATCCATACCTCCCAACATTTCCAAGAAGGACACTTTTGTTTTAGGTGGTGTGGCTGGCAGGAGGGGCATTACAAGAATTTTTAGATTTTTTAGGCTTTCAGCACTCTGAAGGAGAAGGCAGATTGACCGGGTTCGGGTTCTTTCTTGCAGTGTGGTATACTCGGTGAGTGAGAATCGGAGGTTACAGTTAGTATGGAGAGCTCGAGTGAGCATATTGCTCAGGTAGTCTGGTAGCTTTCCAGAGATGTGGTTGTATGCTAAACGAGATAGGTGAAGGGCACGTCTAGGTTCAGCAATTTAGATCTTTAAATATATCACAGTGATGGGTAGTGTAATTACATTGGATGATAAAATGACAATTATATATAGTTATACAGAGTGTCAAGTTACCAAATAAAATTGGGCTTTTAATACATTGAATGCTAGATAGGGTTCCAATGCATTGATAAACAAAGCACTGGAGACCTCTATAGTACTCAAGGAATTAAAAGGTTCAGTTAACCAGTTGAGTGCCACAGCAGTACTGTGTAAAGGCTTAGACAGTTGTTCTTACTGTTCCAAGCATGTATGCCGTATCTTGATATTGTGGTCACCGTGGCAGCAAGAGAGCCATGGGGTTGTAATGCCACCCCTGCCATGAAGTCTGAGTATCAAATAAATAGTAACAGATCCCCAGATATACCACGTGATCCCCCACCCAGTCTCGCTCCACTGTCAGCTGGTAGTTGAATATCCCAACATATGATGTCAGACCCTCAGCCTGGTTCCACTACCAAGTAGAAGTCACATACCTCCACATATACTGTCTACCCCCCTCCCCCCAGTCTGGTTCTATTGCCTTACTGCTCCCACACATCCCTACATATATTCTCTTACACTACACCCCCCATCCCCCAGCTTGGTCCACTGGTAGTTATAGAACCGCACATATAGCCAGCCTTTTTCCACTGGTAGCCATGCTCCTGTTACCCTCTATGGTATTTTAATCCATACCATTGGGGTACCATTTTCCATGGGCTGGCATTAAATACTGAATTAAATAAAGAATTCCTTGGTACTGAAAGATTTTAATATCATTGAAATATCTGAATTGACTAATAAAGTATGTGTTTTTTCCTATAGATCCATTTTCTGGAAAGAGTTGTGCACACAGACCTAGGGTTAAGAAAGGTTTGTGACCCTTCCTTCTATGTTGGTTAATGTCTACTTTCCAAAACAGTTTGCCACCTTACTGGCTTTTCTTCATATGTGTAATGGTTATAGACATTTAGTGCAGGCAGATAATGTCACTAAAGTGGCAGGTGTAGTTTTCTGCTTCTGGCACCCCCTTTGATATGTCAACCCATACCAATGGGGCACCTTTTCTCTTAAAGGGATAGTAATACTTAAGTATTACTAATCCCTATTTTAAAGTCCTATTAAAAATAAATGTATTGCCCTCAGTGTCGAGAGATGATCGCTCCTAAAGTTGCCCTCTCCCTCCCCCTTCCCCATAGTCAGCGTTCTAGCTGACTGAAGGGAAGAAAGTTGTACGACTTTCAGGTGGCTCTCCAGCACAGCCGGATCGCGTTCCTAAAAAAGAAAACTTTCACTGAAATGGTCTTCTACGTGTGATTGGTTTGTAAGCACACGTAGAAGACCGTTTTAGTGAAAGTTTTTTTTTTTTAATTAACGCGATCGCGGCTCTGCTGCAGAGCCTCCTGATGATCTATGACCGGATTTCCCTTCAGTCAGCTACAAAGCTGACTTCGGGGAAGGGGGAGGTAGAGGGCAACTTTAGAAGCATTCATCTCTCAAACCATAAAGGTTTGAGAGATGACACTTGGGGCAATATGTTTTTTTAGTAGTACTTTCCTATAGGAATTAGTAATACTTAAGTATTACTATCCCTTTAAGCTGGTAGAAAGTACTGAATACATACATGCATGTAGTACAATTGTTATCAAAGATTTTAGTATCTTTGAAGTGGCTGAAATGTTAACAAAAAAACTCTTTCCCCTATACTTCCATCTTATGGAAATAATTGTGCATACCAACCTATGGGTAGAAAGGATAATTTGATGCATGCTGATGTGTACTTTCCAAAATGGTATTCCTTACATACCTTTCCTTCATATCACTAATAGTTATAACCATTTTAGTGCAGGCAGACTGTTTCAAAATAGAAAACAGGTAGGTGTAGTTTTGTGCTTTTTGCACTCGTTACTGTCATGGGTGGGAACTCTCCAGATTTGCCCCAGAGATTCCGGTTTGTGCAGCTAATTACTGGGTCTCCGAGGCAAATGCCGATTCTCCAGATGATGGAAGAGCTGTGCATTTGTGGTCTGTTCCTCCCACTCACCAGCCGCTTCGTCTTCTTCCCCAGCCTATTACTACAATTTTTTTAATCACGCCCCCACTTATGATTAAGCCCCGCCCCATTTTTACACGATTTGCATCTTTCATCTCCTTCACTGGCACAACAGGACTCCCCTCTCTGGGAGTCCATAACCAGAAGTTCCCGGGTATGACTACTGTATGTCCACCCATACCAATGAGGTACCATTTTTCTTGTATGTGGTAGCTAATGAATATAGTAGGACATTCCATAGTTTTCAAAAATTTGTTGTACATTTGAAGGGGAAGAAATATTAAAAAAAATCGTTTTTTTTTATCTTTATCGCCACATTCAGTGCATACCAGGTTAGGGGTATAAAGACAAGAGACCCCTTATTTTATGGTTATGGTACGGTATGTCCACCTTTTCTTCAATTCTGTAGTTGTTACAGCCATTTTAATACAGGCAAGTCATGTTTGAAAAGAGTAACAAAAAGAGAGATTGGAAGTGGTGTAGTACAGTATATCAAGCCTTAGCAATGGAGTGCCATTTTCTTGAAAGTGCAGTTAATCATGAATACAGTAAGAAGTGGTATGTTTTCAAAGCTTTAAGCACCTCTGAAGTGGTGTAAATGTAAAAATACACCTATTTTTTTTTTCTTTACTGCCACTTACTGGAAACATTTGTGCACACCAGTCTCTGAGTAGAAAGGTAAGTGTCCCCTCATTTGATGCAGTGGGATATCTACTTTCGGTAAATATATGATTTTACATAGTTATGTAACCAGTGCAATGGGCACTTTATTTCATAATGTTGAAAATACCATTTTTGCTCCTGTTAATTAGGAGTCTGAGCAGGCCATGCATGTAGGTAAAATTATACAGTTGTGCAATGCTTTTAAAATAATTGAAATTTTCCTAACCAACATAAATGTTTTAGATATAGTTTAAGATATTGGTAAAATAAGTAATATATATTATTATTATTATTATTATTCTTTATTTATATAGCGCCAACTAATTCCGCAGCGCTGTACAATTGGGGAATAGACATACAGAGGTATTAAATAGTACAATCAGATGTGTAGAACAGGAGGATCAGAGGGCCCTGCTCGTGAGAGCTTACAGTCTAGAGGAAGGTAGGTTTGATACAGAAGGAGTAAGTGCTATTGTGTTTAAGTGCCTCCTGCCACATGAACTGCCAGTCAGTGGGTGGGAGTGAGAAGTGCCATTGAGTGCAGTAGTCCGTGCAAGGGGTGAATCTTGGTTATGATGTTTATGGAGGCAGTTGATAAGCCTCCCTGAAGAGGTGAGTCTTCAGGGAGCGTCTGAAAATTTGAAGGCTGGGGGAGAGTCTGATGGGGCGGGGGAGGGAATTCCACAGCTCAGGTGCAGCACGGGAGAAGTCCTGTAGGCGGGAGTGGGAGGATGTGATAAGAGCTGTGGAGAGCAGAAGGTCATGTGCAGAGCGGAGATGGCGGGCGGGAGTATATTTGGAAATGAGAGATGAAATATAGGGGGGTGCAGTGTTAGTGAGGGCTCTATAAGTTAGCACCAGAGTTTTGAATTTTACTCTGTATGCTAACGGGAGCCAGTGTAGGGACTGACAGAGGGGTGTGGTGTTAGAGAAGCGATGAGTGAGGAAGATTAGTCTTGCAGCAGAGTTCATTATGGACTGTAGCGGGGTTAGTCGGGTGACTTATGAAATCATAGCTAGTATACAAAATGTAGTTCTTGAGAGGTTCCATGAAAAAGTCAAGTTCATTCTGGAAAAAATTATAATGGCTTTCTACACATAAATAGAAAGTTATCAACAGGAACCATACCTTAACAGATGAATAACAAAAAATGCAGAATATGTGTCTAGCTAGAATGGTACAAAAATCCACCAAGTCTCTGGTACTAAAGGGGTTATATCAATGGGAATTTTTATTTGTTCTCTAACAGCTGGCTTTCCCCAAAACTGCTCTTCTTTGCCTTTAAAGGGATAGTAATACTTAAGATGTAAAAAAATATATGTTGTAGGGTTTATGTCCCCGAATAAAACAAGGGTACTTCCACTGCTGAGAGATGTTTTATTAAAAAATTATAACAGCTCAAACTTGAATTTTTTTAGGTGCAATATCGCAGTGGCCTGAAAATTTACAGTGGCGCTGTTGCTACACCATCCTATGGAGATTTATGGTCTACGGACCAGAGCAGTCCATAGGATAGTGTAGCAGCAGCGCCACTGTAAATTTTCAGGCCACTGAGATATTGCACCTAAAAAAATTTAAGTTTGAGCTGTTATAATTTTTTAATAAAATATCTCTCAGCAGTGGAAGTACCTTTGTTTTACTCAGGGGGATAAACCCTAAAACATATATTTTTTTACATTTTAAGTATTACTATCCCTTTAACAATGAGGACCATTGTGTTTTTAGGAAGCCTGGTGGGATGAACAGTACTTGTAAGTTAAAGACTAATGGACCATTTGATGAAGCCATATTGAGTACAAGACATGTTTTGGCTGATTCCTTTAACCTTTAAGGTCATTGGAGGAACTGTAAGAATTAACCCAAGGATATGTGCAGGACAGAACATCTGTAATGACTGAATGTGATGTACATGATATTTACATGTCTTTTAATCACTGTTAGCAAGTACCTTAACTTGTTAGTGTGTGTGTGGTCCTGTTTTCAATTAACCAAACAGTATAATTTGTTCTGATGCTTTTTATTTTGTACACACAAAATACACATATATCATTTGCAAATAAGGTTTTGCTCATTAAAGAGCGACAATGTGGATAATGGAGGGAATGTACAAATCAGCCAGGCCAGGTCATTTTTGAGCTCTCAAGTTATGAGAAACCCATGCGCCCACACCTATATATATATATATATATATATATATATATATATATATATATATATATATATATATATATATATATATATATATATATATATAGGTGTGGGCGCATATATATACACACACACACACAATCGCTTTGCCATTGTTCAAATGTTATAAGTACGAGTCCCAAATGCCAGTCCTATAACATTCACATGAAAACGGACAAACTTTTTAAAGATTTCTGATGTGCTTTGTTTGTACATAGTGAGAAACATAGTGAGAAAAGTATAGCAGTTTTGAAACACACCAACTGCGTCACAGTGGACAAAAAACATCCCCACTGATTTAAATGAACAGATGCAAAAAAACAGAAGGCGGGTTCTTCAACTTAACAAACTTGTGTGAATCAAACATAACATGGATACTCACAGATATTGTCAGCTGGAGAGGAATGCCAAGTTCAGGGTTAATGAATGTCAGGGGAAAGGTACTTGCCTCTGTTAGAGCTAGAGGCAAGTGTCTTCACCTAATATGCATGAGCCAGTGAATTCAGCATCCCTCACCAGCCATCTATATCTGTGAGTATCCATTTTATGTTTGATTTAGACATGTTTATTTCACTAAAGTGCCCTCCTTCTCTTTTTTGTAGTTGTTAGTTTTGGCCGTCGTTCTGTCTTGCTTTCAAGGGGAATTGACATCTTGAGAAGTGGGTTCTGATTTCTACACTAAAGACAACTGTGTGGAGGCAGTGTTAATATCCTCCACTTGTCCTACTCCTACAGTCTTTATGTAGCCTCACCAGTGTGAGTATACTGTATTTAGACTATTTTCATACTGTTTCTATTTAGACGTTATTATATACCCTCTTTTTAGTGTTTTCTATTGATTTCAAATGTTTTTTAACCCTTGGAATGCTACAGAGGTCTCCATTGCATTACAAAGCAATGAGTTGGAGACCGTTCTAGCCAACAAGGGGTTAAAAGCCTAATGGCAATTTAGGGAATTTTTATTTGTCCTCTATAGTGCAGTTCATTTGTTTGAGAACTGCTACAATTTGTCTTTATATATAAGGCCCACAGTGCAAAGGAAGCACAACCCATAAAGTCTGTGCACTCCCACAATGCCATTCTTTTGGCACAAGTGGTGTAAAGAGGAGAATTGTTGTTGTAATATACAGTTATTTGGACAGACGCAAACCAAAAATCCATTGCTGTGGCCATCTTAACATAGAATCATATTAGTGTATCACTCCACATATTTCAAGAAAATTCATCTTTGTCATCTAATAAATCTAACACTTGATATGAAGACAGGAAACACAATGAGGACATTTATTCCACTGCACACATGGAATTAAAATATCCTATAACATGGAAATCCTGTCTGGAAAGGACCAGAATCTGTTTTTTTTTTTGTTTTTTTTTTAGCAATCTGATTACATGTGTTTTTCCTCCCATACACAGAGAGCGAAATGGAGGCAATCTGATCACTGAGCAATGAGTTACCATTTTTGGCTCCACAGCCCTAATACCCAAATCATTTCAAGACCACACACAGCAATCTTATTGGTGTCAGATCGAGACTATCACACCTACCTGATCAGCACTAGCAATTTAGAGAACATGATCTGATCCATGGAGCCCACTCACTTAGATAAACACACAATCAGATTTTGTCTTCTAACAATCAAATCACTGTGAATGGATACCTTTAGTTCCCCATGTTACAGGCTGTGAAGCACAGAGACCCATGTATCGAAAACCAAAGTGGAGAAATTCTAGGGCAAACCATCTGCACTGCTGGGAACAAATAAAAAGTCCCCAAATTCGAATTGATTTATATGGAGTTTTTAATACTTCGTAATACACTGAAGACCTCTCTAGCACTCAAGAGGTTAAAGCCACATTTAAATCAAGGGGAATGTTTATTTCTTCCCTATGGCGCAAATGGTTTGCCCCAAAACAGCTCCAATTTGCCTTTTATACATAAGTCCCATTGGCCCGCATTTATAAAAGCAAACTGGAGTTATTCTGAAGTAAACCAATAAGGAACAAATAAAAACTGCTAAATTCCCATGCAATTGAATAGAGCTTTTTTTAATTTTTTTAACCCTTTGAATGCAGTGCACTCACTCTCTAGCATTCAAGGAGTTAAAAGCCAAATTTAATTTAACAGGAACTTTTATTTGTCCCCTATGATGTAGTTGGTTTACTCCAGAATAACTCCAGCTTTTATAAATCTGACCCTTGTGTTTTATGTGCGAATTAACTTATACTTTGTGTACTGTAGATATTTCCCCTATTGTAATTATAGACCTTTTACTGTAGCACAATGGGATTGATTTATAAAACATTAAAGGAATAGTAATGTGTCATTTTAGAGTATGATCAAGTACTCTATATAAATTGGTATACCGTTCTATAGCTGTATGCGCAAGCATAAGTGCAGTTTTACTTTTATTGTACAATAAAGTTTTCCCCTCCCGCCCCCATTATTTACCTGAAGCCGCCTCCCCTCAGATCAGGAATGCGGTCAATGGACAGGACAGATCACAGCGAGGGACAATCTTCTTTCCTTCAGTATTAGGAAAACCCTGCCCCCTTGACGAAGGAGGGCAGTTTTTCCTTACACTGGAAGAAGATTGTCCCTCTTTTTGTTCTGCCTGAACCGGCTTCCTGAAGCTGCTGACATAAGTAAAAGGGGAGGGACGGGGAAACTTTATTAGACAATAACATTAAAGGGATAGTAATACTTCGTTTTAACTTTATTTTATTTTGTAGGCATTAAAAAAACATGAAGAATGATATAAGTCTTATCTCTGAAACCTTTATGGTTTAAGAGATATTCACAAACAAAGTATCCCTTCCCTGTTCAACCAGATCAGAAGGGAGATGCCCAGGTAGACTGCAGAGAGGGACAATCTTCAATTAAGATAATGGAAAAAGCTGAAAAACTTGTCAAGGGGGGAAGGGCTTTCATTGTTTTCATACAAAGAAAATTGTCCCCTTCTGTTATCTGTCCTGTCATACAACCAGACTCACATCTGAGAAGAGATGGCTTACACTAGGAAAAAGGGGGGGGAGGGGAACTTTGCTTGTGAATATCTCATAAACCATAAAGGTTTGAGAGATAAGACTTATATCATTCTTCATGTTTTTTTAACGCCTACAAAATAAAATAAAGTTAAAATGAAGTATTACTATCCCTTTAAACAGGCAAACTTATGCATGCTTACACAGCTACAGAAGAGAATACAAATATATATAGAATACTTGATCGTTCTGTACAATGACTCATTTATACCCTTTAAACCGCAAAAGTGTACTTAAAAGTTATTTACAAAATTTGTTGCAATCCGGAAAAAAAGTTGCAAAATAATCCCATCTTCGTCCGTCCTACACCAAGGCAGTAAGGGGGAGATCAGAGGCAGTCAGCGAATCAAGGAAGGCGATTTTCACAGGAGTGAGCAGCCCATTCCTGTGAAAATCGATGCAGCGGGACTCACCACTACAGAGGTCCAGTAGGTCCCCAAAATGCACATCGCGCCCAATCGTATGGGCAATGCCGTGCATCACTTGCTAGTACATGTATAAAATGGATAATGTTTATATATACAGTTTATTTAGCGCACATGCAAAGACAAATCATACAAACCCATTATTGTGTCTGACTCAGATCATTTATTTTTACATATTTAGTTACCAAGTAGTGCTATAAAAATATAATGAGTTGATGTAGTAAAGGAAAATGGAACAACAGGTTAGAATCTCCACTTAAAGGAAAAGCAAGAACAGTATCCATGTGTCCCTGACTACTGCTAAACTAGCCCAGTAGCTCAGAGGTAAACACAGTCAGTAACCCATCCTGCACCAACTCCTGCAGGATGGGGTAAAGTCAGTTTCATTGGTTACTGGTATATGGGGTCTGAGCAGGGACAAACTTCTTGACTTCTCCAACCCCATGTTACTACAGAGGTTGTGCATATACAAAATCCCTGCTCTGTACATCTGCAGTATTAATATGGTGTCTGAGAAGTCAAGAAGTTTTCCCTCAGACCCCTTATTAAAGATCAAGTCTGAAGAAGAGAAAGCCTTCACCCAAGCCGTCAGGAATCTATGCGGCATGGGTAAGCAACTCGATAAGTATTAACTCCTGGACTACTAGCATAGTAGTAGCCATATACACATGCCCACTCTTCTTAACTAGTACAGATATAGGCTTTACTGCTATTTTAAATCAATGGGAATTTTTCTATGTCCCCCTACAGTGCAGATGGTTGGCCCCAGAATTGTTCCAGTTCTTTTTAGTATAGCAGTCAGTAGCGCTTTCTGCTCCATTTGCTAGGAATTGATGATTTTGCTCTTTGAATGCTAGAGACATATCCGACACATTGGTTTGGAATACACTAAAGATGTCTCTAGCACCCAAGGTCTAAAGTACATGTAATTTTCTGAATCTGATGTTTTACAAAGAGAAATAGAAGTACCAATTATTCATCCATTCATCCACAATTATTCATCATGACCAATGTATAGGAGGAAAGCAGAATATACACCTTAACAGAGAGTGGCACTTCATTACTCACAAGAGGCTTACATAGGCTTCTATCCACGTTGTCAAGCTCACATCTTCCTGTAGGTCACATATGCTTTTACTGAAATAAATGACTTGTGGGAGAATAAGATTTGTAATAAAATGTGAAGGGCTTCTGCTGAACACTGAATCATAACTGAATCTATGAGTTGGCAAATATGAACACGGACAACGTAGATCTGCTGGAAACCAGGCTTAAGAGTATACAAGAGAACTGCTGCCTGGCATCTGCCTTTCTAAGTGTTTGGGGAATGCATGCAAACGTACCTTAAACTAAACAGAAACCTTGCCAGAAATATGTTAAAGAAGCAAAAATTCTATCCTGATAGTTTTTTAACCTGTAAACTATATATATATATATATATATATATATATATATATATATATATATATATTATACATATCCTTCTGGAGATGGGGTCTTCATTACTGTACACAATACTCTAGGTGAGGTCTAACCAGAGATCTGTAGAATTGCATGACCACTTCCCTCTTTCCACTACTAATGCATCTTACTATGCAAACCAGCACCCTGCTTACATTCCCTGCTTCTTTGTTACATTGCGTGGCTACCTTCAAAAAAAAGGTTTATGAAAAATTTCCTGTTTAGTAAAACAAAGGCAGTCCCAGTCATACAGTCAAAACTTTAATGTATAAAAGGGAAAATGAAGCAATACTGGTGGGCAAACCAACTGCATCAAAAGTCAGATGTAAAAACTCCCATTGATTTAAACGTGGCTTTTGACCCCCTAAATGCAAGCAAGGTGTATAGTGCATAGCTTCACACTGTGGACATTTATAGCATTCAATGGGTTTAAAGGCACACTTTAAATCAGAGGAAGGCAACATGATAGCCTCCAGCTGCTGCCACACTACAACTCCCATCATCCTCCACCAGCTGTTGTAGTCCATAGGCAGATGGAGAGTTCCACATTTCTGACATCTGATTTTATTTATCCTGTAAAGCGCAGTTGGTTTACTCGCGGATTGCAGCATTTTAACCTTATACATAAGGCCCATTATCCTCTATGTTGAATAGTGTTTCCTTACATATTCAAACACCACAGAATAAAACTGGGGTATTTCTGCCCTGAGAATATATTATCAAGTCCTGTGCACAAGAGGCCCAACCCAGTGGCTTAACCCTTTGATTGCCAGAAAGGTATCCAACACGTTGTGTTGCAATGCTTTGGACACCCTGCTGGCATTCAAAGGGTTAAGAAGTGCCACTGGTTTAATAGCAAATATTATAATGAGATGCACCAAACACACGCCAGGTAACGTTTACATTTGTTTGCATCAACAGTCTGCCATTAGGTTGTCACATCAATGCATGTAATGAGGTTCATTTAGTAACATGCAACTAGGCTCTGATAAGAGAAATACATTGGATAGATTTATGGCTGTGTGTACAACATAAGTAGAACAATTATGAGGCAAACCAATTGCACCATAGGGTACTAATACACATTCACAATTATTTAAGTTGGTCTTTCATTCAGAACAGGTCTCCAACACATTGCTTTGGCAACCAATCTATCATTAAAAGTGCTAAAGTTGTATTTCACTTAATGGACATTTTAGGATTTTATTATCTTCTCTATGGCTGTTAATTTGTCCCTGAACCGGTACTCTTTTGTTTGTGAATATGACCCTTATTTACAAACAGGTGAAACTGCTTCGTCCCATGTTCCACATGTGAGATGTAATTGGCACTAGGATTGGATTTGTCCCACAAAGACGGTGGCACACTGGGGCTAAAGAGGGTGAGAAGATGGGGGTAGTCAGATGTGATGCAGGTAGACAAAGAAAAGCTGGCAATGGTGGAAAAATTGAAGCTGCGAGTCAAAAAATTTATGCTGTGAGGAATGGAGGAGAAATGAGAAAGATGGAAACCCCAGTAGCACACTCCTGACAGCATGTCACATTGAAGGCTCAAACCTGGTTTAAAGGGATAGTAATACTTTGTTTTATCTTTATTTTATTTTGTAGGCATTAAAAAAAAACATGAAGAACGATATAAGTCTTATTTCTCAAACCTTTATGGTTTGAGAGATATTCACAAGCAAAGTTTCCCCTCCCCGCCCCTTTCACCTAGTATAAGCCATCTCTTCTCAGATGTGGAATCTGGTTGTAAGACCAGACAGATAACAGCAGGGGACAATCTTCTTCCTATGAGAACAATGAAAGCCATGCCCCCCTTGACAAGTTTTTCAGGTTTTTCCCTTAATTGAAGATTGACCCTCTCTGCATTCTACCTGGGCACCTCCCTTCTGATCTGGCTGAACAGTGTTATATCAGTAAAAGGGGCGGGAGGGGGATACTTTGTCATTGAATTACTCTTCAACTATAACTCTGACAAAATTGAAATAACACTCTCCAAAGTCCAAATACTATGAGGATTAATTAGAGCTGCTTTTATTATGAAACATTACTATCCCTTTAAATAAAGCATAAATGTATGCCCAGTGCCCTCATGTATGGCTCTTTCAGGGGCATTGCTATCTTTTTATTTTTTATGGTATATATAAGCAGTGTGGCTGTTTGACTTTACCATTGTATTTGGCACACACTGAAGAAACAGCAATTGTGGAGCAGACCAACCACACCCCATAGGGGTCCAAATAAAACCTTTCACTGATTACAATTTTCTAAATGCATCAAAGGCCTCTCTAGCATTCAGCTGGGTAAAAGCCCAGTTTGAACCAATGGGAAGTTTTGTGAATGTTTATTGTCCCTTATGATGCAGCTGATTTGCTCATCTCTCCTTAGAAGAGCTTTAGAACAGGATTTGGCAACCGGAGGCCTACCAGCTGTTCAGGACTATAATTCCAATGGCTGTGGACAATGCTGTCCACAATTGCCTTAGAGTTTAGCTCCACCTGAACAGATGGAATAACTCCAGCAATAGATTCAGACTTTAACCAGCTGTTCCTTCAGTGTGTTAAGATAAGAGGGTAAAAATAGTCTAAAACACTGGGAAACTAAGTAAAAATGTATGTATCTTTATTTTTATAGTGCCATACATGTATATAGTGCTTTACCAAAATAGTAACAGGCTAAGAGCATCAGGCTAAAGAGCGATCGTTGCATTATTAGTGGAGAGAAAAGTGGAGCACTGACCCCTACTCAAGGGAGATGGCTAGGGTTAAGGCCCTACTTAGGAACCTGTAAACAGGGAATGGTGCACAAACTGTCAGTAGAATGCTGGGAGTTCCTTTGTTAGTACTAAAAGTGTTGCTTAACTCTTTGAGTGCCAGAGGGGTATGCTATGCATTGCAGAGCATCCCTCTGGCACTCAAAGGGTTAAATCACAGATCTGTTATAAACTCAGTCCAACACAGAGAAATAACACAGCAATTTGACTCTGCAAGGCATCACCCACCCATTCAACCTTGCCCAAACTTAATCTGAATAAACTGCCAGGAAAAAAAAGATGGAAAATGCACTAAGAGGTGATAAAGAGGAGAGAACATCTCCAGTGTTCTAAAATCTCCAAGTCTTATGTTATACTATGGAGCCAATGCACTAAGATATATCTAACTTGAGAAGTCATCTCCTCTTTATCACACCTTTGTGCATAACCCCCAGTGTGTATTAGGCCAACAGCTGGAAGAACTAATTAAAATGGATTTATCTTAAATTACACGCCTGTTAGCACAGTGGTTCACACTAATTTTTCTCATTTATGACAGTGGATGGTAAATTTAAGTATCTGTGAGTTCAAGGGAAAAAAATAAATAAATAAAATAAAAATATAATATACTAAATGTAATAGCTTGGTGCTCTGGCACATAGGGCCATATGCTCAAAGACGGTTTGCCTCAGAATAATACCCATAATCAGTTTGCCACTTAACCCTATAAGGACCGGCGTGAGCACGTGCGGCTGGCACTGGTGACCACGGGGCTTTTTTTCCCCCACTTCCGGTTCAGGGCTTGCAGCCGAGCCGGGAGCCCTGAACTCCAAGACGTGCCAGGACCGTCTGGTCCTTAAGTGCCAGACCGCCGTGACTGTCCTGGCACGTCAGTGGTCACGAAGGGGTTAAAGGATCAGTAATGTTTTATTATGAGAAAACCATATATCCTAGGGATTCATTGTAAGGATTTCCCTGCAGAGCAAAACAAGGGCAGCTGGGAGAGCATTTACTCAAAATGTATTAACCGTTCTCAATGCGTTGCATATCCCTCTGGCACTCAAAGGGTTAAGTTCAAACAGCCAAAAAGTGACCATCACATTCTATGGAGAACTGTACCCAGAGGCTCCCTTTTCCCATAGAATAAAGCATACATTATTCAAATGGGCTCTTCAGATATGTACACGTTATTTTAAAGGACCACCTTTAGTAATGTCCGATTATAATGTCATGTTTTATTGTAGATATAAAAAAAATAAATTATCTGGTGCAAGTCCCGTCTCTCAAACATTTATAGTTTGAGACATATAACGTTTTAAAGTCCCCCCCCCCACTGATGTCAGCTGTAAAGCTGACAGAAGGAGATCCTGGTCCCGGGACCAGTCTGCGGCTCTTCAGCAGAGACAAAATACTGCAATCTAAAAATAAATACTTAATTGGAATGGTCTACAAAGTGTGTTTGCAAACCAGGCACACTTTGTAAACCATTCCAATGAAATATTTATTTTTAGATATTGGTATTTGGGCTCTGCTGAAAAGCTGTCGTCGAGTCGCACAACTCAAATCTCCTTCTGTCAGCTTTACAGCTGACATCATTGATGGGGGACCTTTAAAACAGTATATGTCTCAAACTATAAATGATTGAGAGACGGGACTTGCTCCAGATAATTTACTTTTTTAATATCTACAATACAACATGACATTATAATCAGACATTACTAACCCTTTAAAGTATTTAAAAAAGTGTATGCTTCAAAGTAATTATCTTCTCTATTCATTTTTTTTCTTCAAATCTATACTAATTTATACTTTAGATAGATAAATAGATACTTCTACACAGCTGAAAAACAAAACAGTATGCAGATAGTAATGGATGTCATTTGTAAATGTGAATATGTAAACCAAATTAAGCCCGCATGTTTTCCTTCTTCTTTAACCCATTGTGTGCCAGAGTAGTGTGCAGCACATGCATTCTGACACTCAAAAGAGCTAAGTCACACACGTTACACAAGGCCTTATCTATGTAACACTTGTTTGCTTTCTTGCTTCCATGGCGCCAAAATATGATAATAATAAATATTTATCACATCCCAAACACATTTTATTACAGTGGTAATTTGCAATAAAACAGGTAATCAGACTAATGTTGAAACTGGAAGATAATGTTCTGAAATACAGATTGACAACAGGCGTCTTGCTATGTGAAGCAGCTGTCGACTACAAACATGGAGAGACGAAAGTTCTGTGTCCCTTTCAACCTCACTCATGGGAAGTAAATTAGGACCAAAGTATAATTTAATAAAAAAAAGATAAAGAGACAGTTTGTCTGGGATCTGTAATAACCCCCCATATTACCAAAAGGAAGAGCACATGATTTAGCTATGAGCCATCTGACCAATTTCCCTGCATTTCCCAGACAATACTGAACAGAATCACTGTAAAGAAATTCACATTATTTTGATGAAAATACAGTATATGACATGGAAGCCCAAATGTCACAATTTAATATATATATTTTTTTATTCAAACGTCTCTCTCTCGCTGTCTCATTTTATCAGTCCAGGCACACAGCTTTTCCAGCTTAACCCATTCAGGAGCAGAGACACGTGCAACACATTTCTTCACATCCCTCTAGTCCTTAAATAATTAATAAATATCTGTCTCTGGTTTGCAGTCTGCACTGGGGCAATAGGGACGCAAAGACTGTCCACATGCAGCAAATCAGGGACAGTGATTTTCACAGGAGTGAGCAGGAAGGCAAGGCACCCCCTGTCCACTCCTGTGAAAATCTTTGCAGCGAGATTCACAGGGGAGGCAACCCCCCCCCACACACACACACACACAACCGCCCACTCCTGTAAAAAGCACCGGAACGAGACTCACCACTGCAGAGGTACAGAGGGTCCCCAACGTGCACAGTGTGCCCAATTGAATGGGCAGCTCCATGCACCATTCACCAGCAATTAATAAAGCTATATGTTGAGACGATCTGGAGCAATTCTGTAACAGTCTGCACCATAGGGAACAAACAAAAATTTCCCAAAATTCCCATTGATTTAAATGGGGCTTTTAACCTACTACATGCTAAAATGGACATTGTTATTTGTCATTTATGGTACAGGAGTTTCTAGGTTCTGCCTGAGGGGGCTAAAACCTTAGGTCATATGTTCAAACCTTCAGTTATTGTTGGCAGCTAATCTACCTACTTATAGTGGAGAAGCTGGGCTGCAATGTGCACCATTAATGCATTAGTCTAGCTCAAACACATGGCAGGGAGGTTATTCAGTAAGAAGCGATACAGAGGTGATAAAGTGGAGATCACTTCTCCAATGATATCGCTTCTTCAGTTCCTGTGTTATTCTATGGAGTCTATTCGCCAACATATCCAAAACTTAAGAAATGTTAGTGCATTGTTGCCATAGAATAACATAGGAATTGGAGAAGTGATATATATCACTGGAGAAGTCATCTCCACTTTATCATCTCTTAATCACAACTTAATGAATAACCCCCATGGTCTTTTGGAAACCTAGCAACTCTAATCTTCAGTATAACTGTATCTCCTCAGTCAGGTAGCATGCACACCTACAGGAATCATGGGAAATGTGTCAGAGAGCTGCCATATCGGTTATAACAGGGAGCCTACATAGCAGATCTAAACAGATCATCAATAACAATAAATTAGACAATAAATTAGACTGAATTCGACACACAGATATTTAATCCCATGGGACATTAATATGCACAGAGAAACTCTTCTGAGAAGAGAAAAATATATTTATCCTTTGAGTGTCAGAGGACGAGCAATGCATTGAGCATGATGAAGGGACATTATTTAACCCTTTGATTGCCATAGTGGTGTGCAATGCATTCCAAAGCAATGCGTTGCATACCCCCTCTGGCACTGAAAAGGTTAACAAGCAAAAAAGAAGCAGTTAAAAATAAATATTTCCATTGACTTCAATGGGCTTCTCAGTCACTGAATGCTAGAAAGAACTCCAACTCATCGCTCTGCAATGCATTAGAGACCTCTGTAGTATTCAAGGAGATAAAAGCCCAATTTAACAATTTGAGTGTTACAGAGCTATCCAGTTCATTGCGCTGCAATGCTTTGAATACTTCTCTGGCACTCAAAGGGTTACATCAACAGGTGTTTACATTTCACCTCATGGTGCAGTTGATTATATCCAGAATAGCGCCTCTTTAGCTTGCCGAGTAAGCCTAAAAGTGACCATGCTTTTATAACAAATATATATTATGTGGGTGTGTGAATATCCATAAGTAATAATAATAAGTAATAAGTTGCCCTCACTTTTTTCACATAACCCAACCAAAAATGTCAGCCCCTGTACAGCATGCAATAAGCACAAGAATACAAAAAAAAAAAAAAATTATCTCAACCATGGCTTATCACAATTGGCCCAAAGGCCTAACAATAAAAAAAGAAAAAAAGCCCATTAAAAAATGTTCACTCGGTCCCTGTCACATTGATTTATAACAGTTATTTCGAAGTGAGACGAAAAAGAAAGAAAAACATCCATATGCAAACAATTACTCTATTTTCGTAGGCAAGGAGTGTGGTGGGTGGTAACTGAGAAAAGTTTGAAAAACTCTGTCACAATATCCCGTTTTTTTCCCTCTCTCTCAAGTATCCCCACCAGACAACAAACGTTCGCCACATCAGAGGCTTCTCAGGGCCTGCAGGGCCCACTTTGATTCCAGACCGCTGCAGGCATTAACAGGGACATAATTAAGGTAAAAAGTTCAACCACAGTTCCAAGTCTCAAACACTGCCAGATATATATTTCCTTCTACTTGCTGCTTTCTACTGTACCTTCTCAGAGAAAAAAATATATTGGAAACACATTTATCTTAACAGAGTGAGTTTTCCTATTCTAATTAACTTTTTCGACGTTGCCATGTTTAATCCTTTAAATGCAGTCCCTGCTCATTGAAAGTAGCTTTACTCCTATTAGTGCAGACATTGTGGAGATTGATGTTACATGGGACTTTGGTGGACCACTTATTGTCAGGCACCAGGACCTTACTGTAAAGCTCAGCTAAGCTGATATAAAATGAACAGGAGAACTATTAACTCCTCAAGGACCAAAGGGGTGTGCAACTCATTGTTTTGCAATGCATTGCACACTCCTTTGGCCCTCAATGGATTAAAGGTGGCTTGCTGTGCTGGGGGGAAGCACTTCTAGCCAGTACTAATTTAGAACAACAGGTTTATCCTTGACTACTTTGTGTTAAGATTTCCACATGGTTTGTGCATATAGCCCTGGGCCTTTCTATGCGTTTTGCAATGTTGTTTATATTGAAATAAACAAGCAGATATTTTACATTTTAAGTATCCCCTGATGTGAGGATTACATAATAACAGTTCCTGGAAGGGTTTACGGCCATTAAAAAGTTACAGACAGAGAGGCAGCATTTTGCAAGAAAGCCGCATACTTTAGAGATAGACAAATATTCCTTTAATTTAATAAAATGAAAGAATAAATCCATAAAATCTCCCTTCTGACATTTTGTGGTATGATGTGGTTTATAAGAGTTCAGGTTTGAGAAGACGTTGAACAAACCTTATAGAATCATCATAATCTGGAATAGAATTTACCAAATACCTGTCCCGGGAGCTAGGTAAGAAGGGGAGGTCCCTGTTTCTCCTCCCCTTGTATCACTGATACAGAGTGTGCAAGCTTGTACACTTTTCTATTTGTTTTATTTTAACCTCCATACCTGTTCCTTCATTTGCTCTGTCTCCTGGTTTCTGTTATCACAAGCATAGCCTATGCAACCCAAGGACAAACAAAACCACAAAGTGAGGAGGATTGTAGAGATAAGTGTATGTGCACACCCAGTGCTGGTTCCCATTTTATTCCTAACTAGTTGAAGAGCCCGTTACACGGGCCACAGTGCCACTGCCACCCGGTCGCGGGGCAGTCATGCGCAGTAGAAGACTGCCCACGCCGCTGCTGATACAGAGTTCGGAGCGTCCAGCTCTGTATCAGCCGCGGCATGGGCAGTCTCTACTGCGCATGACTGCAGCACCTGCAGCAGTGTCTACTGCGCATGACGCGGAGTTACACACGTTTTAGCAAATTATTATATAGGATATGTGTAGAAGAGGCCATCCTTCGTACCTTCTTCTAAGGCAGCACGCCCCGTGGGTGCCCTGTCTCTAAGGTGAAATCCCTTTTGGCATGCTTCAGTATTGTCTCAGGCTACCTTGGGACACTAATGTTTTAAAACACTTGGTTACTTATTTTAGTCATAAAGGATAACAAGTACAGAAGACTGGGGACCATATGTACAAAGAAAAGTAGAGCTATTAAGGGGCAGACCACCTACACCATACAGAAGAAATAAATATACCTGTTGATTTAAATGGGTCTTTTAACTATCTTAATGCTAGAGATGTCTCCAGACCCCAAATTGTTCATCTTTTCCGTTGTGTATTTGGCTCATTATGTTAGGCCTTTGAGGGGTATCCAACCCATTATAGCCAAAGCGGTCACCTTGAATTCAAGTTTCTGTATTTGAAAACTTAATAAATAAAAACAAAGACCATCACATGCATGGTTAGGAGATATTGACCCTTATCTTTGCATAATGAACTCTGAATGTGGTACCATATGTTATTTTATGCTAATTAAGCTCTAATCACAGCACATGGCTTAATTAACAGATGGTAAACCACTGAGGACTTTCACTTTTTTAGAAATAAAAGTATCAATACTTCCTAATCGATCTATCTGCTGGTCCTTTGGTTACCATAACATATAGGCAGTTTTGAAGGAAGTCTTCAAATATGCAAACAAAGTCTAGGTGACAGGTCCAAAACCTTTGAATGCCAGAGGGGTACGCAACGCATTACAAAGCAATGCACTGTGTACCCCTCTGGCACACACAACTTAGAGGAATAGCTGGCATATCAAGAAAATAACTTACCCAGCCAAAGATGTCGTTTCCTAACAAATTGATAATAATAACAATATGTGTTTCCATGTTTGTGCATGTGTCATGCTGACTTTTTCAGTTGGCTGTAGTAATAGGTCAATGTACGCCTGGTGTCCTTTTTATAGGAAAATGTGGGAAATAAACTCTGGCATGCTCAAAGCATTGTGAACCATTTGGTTCTTAAAGGGTTAACGTGACAGTAAACCTGCTTTTTTGCTTTTCATATTGTGCAAATACATAATAGGTAAAGTGAAATTCTCTACACTTAATTATTTTTTTTTCATCTTCACTTATTTATTTTAAACTATTATGTCTCTGACATAAAGTTCCCTGGATTTCTGTTTCTAGAGCGCTTTCTGTCAACAGGGATATAATGTAACACTATCCCTATGGCAGAAAAACCTGCGTCCAGTCTATTAACCTGCACAGTGCTAGGCCCGTACAATATATGAGCATGGATAGCTCTACCTGCTGCGCCAAGCCTGTAAACTGTATGAATGAAATGAGGTCACTGTATAAGCTGGTAAAAACAGCATGCAGGAAAATTAATACATAGTAACATAGTAAATTAGATTGAATAAAGACACAAGTCCATCAAGTTCAATCTTCTCCTTATACTCCAGTAACTGAGAATTTTACAGCTTTCCTGCTATCAATTAAGTTAGTCTTTATCAGGCCTTCCTGATCTGCCTACTGATAAGCAGTATAACTCTGTATGTTCCCTTTTGAAAGAAATGTATCTAATCTTCTCTTGAATGTATCCACAGTATCTGCCATAACCATCTCCTTGGGCAATGAATTCCACAATTTAAGAGACCTTACCGTAAAAAAAACCTTCATCTGCTGAAGTTTAAACCTCCTTTCCTCTAATCTCAAGGGGTGTCCCCTGGTCACCTGATCAGACCTTGGAATAAATAGCTCACTGCAGAGATCCTTGTATTGACCTCTCATATACTTGCACAATGTGATAAGGTCTCCTCTTAGTCGTCTTTTCTCTACAGTAAATAAACCAAGTTTGTCTAGTCGTTCCTCTTATGTCAAGTCCTCCCTTCCCTTAATTCATTTTGTTGCTCTTCGCTATACCCTCTCTAGTTCTAGTATATCCTTTTTCAGAACTAGTGCCCAAAATTGCACTGCATATTCAAGGTGACGTCTTACCAATGATTTGTATAATGGCAAAATAATGTTATCCACTCTTGCTTCGATACCTCTTTTTATGCAAGACAGGATTTTGTTTGCCTTTGCTACTGCTGTTTGATACTGGTCACTGTTTCCAAGTTTGTAGTTGACAAGGATACCCAGGTCTTTCTCTAGCAATGAGTCCCCTAAAATGATTCCATTTAGTTCATAAGTAGCCTTGGGATTATTTCCTCCCAAATGCATGACTTTACACTTCCCCACATTAAGCTTCATGTTCCATTTGTTTGCCCAATCTGACATTGTATGTAAGTCCCTCCGTAGAGAGAAAATCTCCTGTTGTGAATTAATGACTTTGCATAATTTAGTATCATCTGCAAATATTGATGTTTTGCTTTCTATATCTATTTCCAGGTCATTTATAAACATGTTAAAAAGCAGAGGACCTAATACTGAACCCTGAGGTACTCCACTCTCCAATTTAACTATACTGGAGATTTTTTCATTTACAACCACACCCTGTTCCCTATCCTTCCACCAGTTTTGTATCCAATTGCAAAGGTTATCTCCTAGCCCCTATTTCCTTATTTTATACACCAGCCTTCTGTGTAGCACTGTATCAAATGCATTTGCAAAGTCTAGATATACTACATCTACTGCCTTGCCATTGTCAACATGGCTCCCCTGCTTCCATCCTACCAAAACTTCTGGGTATGAGTGAGCAGGACTCAGAGAATGCCTTCCACATCATGTCATCGGTGAAGAGGAAGGCTTCCCTCAATCTCGTCCACTCATACGCAGTACTTCGGGTAGGATGGAAGCAGGGGAAATATGTTTCTCCCTTACGTCACCTTTATTGAAGTACCAGCCAAATCGGCTAATAAATCAATAACGGGGGGGGACATCTGGAGGGGTTCTGATGTACCCCCTCCAAAGAGGTCTGAATTAACCTTCTGAGTGCAAAAGAGGTATATTTTATGCATCTATACACACACACAGCAAAATCCAAAAAATCCAAAGCAATGCATTCCGTACCCCTCTGGCACTCAAAAGGTTAAAGAGCATGACTGTCACCCTATTTATTAATCATTAGTGTAAACTTTAGGTCCATCCCTCTCTCCTGTCTCTAGGAGCTGGCTATGTGGTCTCCCAGGAAATAGTCATGGCAACCCAGCTGGAGGTTCACTCCCTCAAAGACATTTGTCTCCATGTGAGTAGTTTTAATTCATTCTGAGACTGACTAAAGATCAGTCAGTGCAAAGGATACATACAAAATTACTGACAGAGAGACACTTGTCTCCATGTGAGTACATTTTTGCCGGGTTGCTTACTAATGGAAAAGGCTGATGACATGGAAAGGGGTGGGATCTTAAAGCTAACTTTGAAACTAATGATAATAAACAGTCATACTCTTGACTTCTTTACAGTGCAGCAATAAAGAAAAAATAATCAATATTATCTCTTTAATGTCTCAATTTATGTTACATATCCATATATCTGGACAATTATGTAATTGAGAACTGGAAAAACTAGAGAAGTTTGTAATCACCAAGAGACTAACTTGTGTCAATGGCCTCATTAAATCATTGAAAGAGTCCAACATTGCAAGAGAGATAATAGCTCTGAAATTCATGTGAGCTCTGAAGTTATATATTTTTTTCAGAAGAAAGAGCTGTGGGAGGTTTTTGAATGCAAAGAAGTAGTTTATCATCATTACCCAAAACATCCAGTTGTTTTTAGTGAGTGTTATATTTCTTTAACACCAAAAAATAATACATGTAATAAATGAGAAATACCACAGAATACCACTGCAGAATAATGGCCACATACAGCCCACCCTGGTTCTTAAGAGGGCAACAGAGGACCATGTCATACAGGAAAGCATGAGTAATCTGCACTCCTACACAACCCATTATTTTACAGGGTCATTGCTAAGGCAGTGGCAGGTTGAAATCACCAGCAGCTGTTGGTTGCAACGTGAGTCCAAATAATGTGGCTGCATGAGTTTTCAAGCCCTAGTTATTCTAATGAGAGCTTGGTTAAGGCATTTATCGTGTCCAGATATGGCACCAAAAATTGTTTAAAAAAAAAAGGGGGGGGGGAGGGTATGTGTAAGGCAGAAAATGGATCCAGAAAATTACCAGAAACATATGGATCATTTTCAGGCTCTTTGCTAAACAAATTTAACCCCTTGCTGTGCAACCCTTAATCACTGAAAGGTTAATAATAGATACTAAGGTTTAACTCCTTAAAGACTTGGACTATTATGTAATAAGATGGAAAATGAAGCAATTCTGGGGCAAACCAGCGGCACCCCGGGACAAATAAAAATTGTCATTGATTTTAATGGGTATTTTAATTGTTTGAATGCTAGAAAGGTCAACAGTGCATTGCTTTTAAAGCAATGGAAACATTTAACATTCAAGGCCCCATTTAGATGAATGGGGATGTTTACTTCCTATGGTGGAGCTGGTTTGAGACTGAATTACTCCAATGTTGTTGTTTTTTTTTTTTTTTTTTGCAAAAGTATTTAACCAGGAAGAATACATTGTGATTTTCTTGTTTTCAAGTATGTTCTGGACCCATTTTACCTACCTCAGGACTTGCCAGGACTAGAACCTGCAACCTTGCGGCTTGAACAGATTCTACATTTGGTGCATTAACCAAATGAGCCATCTCACCGGTTCTCCTTAGTACAACATCTTCAAGTTGTCCCACTCCCTGTGTTAAATAACACACTTTAACCCTTTAATGAAAATGCAGCCCCAGGAGGTGTTTACATATCCATTATATACTCTGACCCTAAAAAGTTAAATAAGCAGTAAAGTATGACTGTGGAAATGTAAATACTTCAGGTCTTCTCCTGCTAAGTGAAAGATGGGTGCTACCACTGCTGGGAGAGATATCATTCAAACATTATTACAGTTTAATCCATAATGAAGAGGTTGTGACACTTATTTTCTATATGTATAAATATAGACTGAAGCAGAACTCTCAGAGCAATAATAGAAAAAAGGCATCTGGCTACCAGATGACACGGTTATTACAAGTGTAAAATAAAACAACAATCTGAGCTGAAATAACTTTTAAATAAGGTATCCCCAGCAGTTGGAGTACCTTAGTTTTATTCTGCATGAAAAAAACTACAACATGCATATTATTCATAATAAATCATTACAGCTCCTTTAAAGGGATAGTAATACTTAAAATATAAAAAAATATATGTTGTAGGGTTTATCCCGCTGAGTAAAACAAGGGTACTCCCCCTGTTGAGAGATATTTAATAAAAAAATTATAACAGCTCAAACTTGATTTTTTTAGGTGCAATATCACAGTGGCCTGAAAATAGGCATGATGTTCGTCATGATGTAAAAAACGTTGGACCACAGGCTGGAAAGCGGTATATTCAGAAGTAAATCCATCATTTTTGGAAATAGAAAAATAGACTTTTTATGGCAGATAAGAACCTTTTGGCCAGTCTAGTCTGCCTACTTTTCCTACTGTAAAAACCTCAAACTTTAATTGGCCTTTGATTTTGTCATATTCAGGATAGCCTTATGACTATCCATGCATGCTTAAATTCCCTTATTATCCTCTACAACTTCTGCTGTGAAGTTTCATAAAAATTTAAGGGAAATAATTACACAATATTCTCAAGGCTAATACAAGCATATTATTTTCTCAGGGACTAAGAAGCAAACAAAAAACTGCTTGATAAATGGCAGATAATAAAATAGAATTTTAGTCTTACCTGTTAAATCCTTTTCTCTTAGTCCATATAGCTTACAGTTAACCATGGGGAGGCGACAGTTCCTCCTAGTAGGTTGGAACAATTCTTCAATTAAATTGCATGGCTGGAGCCTCCCTCTACTCCTAGCAAGATAGCCAGCTACTCCCCTCCAGTTAAATTTGTGACACTAAACCTACTGAGCTAGATAGCAAGAAGAAAAAGAAGAAAACTTCTGTGAGCATGGACCCAATAGGACTCCCATGCCCAACCACAGGAGACCAAGCATGGTTCCTTTCACTGGGTGGTAGACCTGTAAGCTATATGGACTAAGAGAAAAGAATTTAACAGGTAGGACTAAAATCCTATATTCTCTGTCGTCTAGTATAGCTTATAGGTAACCATGGGCATGTACCAACCTTGAGTTTCCAGGGTGGGAAAATTAAGGAAAGGACCAAGCGCTGGTCCCCATGTTACCAGAGCTCCCATGGACTATCTAGACATGGAACAGCCCAAACTAACAAAGTGTCAACGGACACTGAATAGCACAGCACGCTGAACA
Organism: Rhinophrynus dorsalis; assembly: GCA_037306005.1. Taxonomy (NCBI): domain Eukaryota; kingdom Metazoa; phylum Chordata; class Amphibia; order Anura; family Rhinophrynidae; genus Rhinophrynus; species Rhinophrynus dorsalis. Next base: position 318,510,688 of record CM074719.1, read on the forward strand.
AGAGCCAACAGGGCTCAAAAAGATAAATAACTATAAAGCACAGAAAGGTAAAGTCCTAGCTAGGCAAAACTGTCTCCAGGACTTTCCTGCCAAAGATGGCTTCAGCAGGAGCCAGCACATCAACAAGGTAGTGTCTGGCAAAAGTGTGCAGAGAAGACCAAGTGGTCTCCTTGCACAACTGATCAGCAGAGGCCTGATTCTTGTAGGCCCAGGAGGCCCCAAAAGACCTAATGGAATGCGCTGTGATGCGAAAGGGAACAGGTTTCTTCCTGAGTTCATAAGCCTTATGAATGGTAAAGTTGATCCAAAACGCAATAGTTACCTTGGACGCGTCTTACCAGCCCTGGGACCCTCAGGGATGACAAAAAGTGCCTCAGTCTGACGGACAGACTCAGTGTGGTGCACACAGAACTTAAGGCAGCACACCACTCCAACAAGTGGAGATCCTGCTCCTTGTCAGATTTAGGGTCAGGGCAAAAGGAGGGCACAACAATCTCCTGATTCATGTGGACTCAGAGACCCCCTTAGGAAGAAATTACTGGGAGGTATGGAGAACAGCCTTATCTTTATGAAACACCAGGAAAGGTGGCTTGCAGGACAGAGCCTGCAGCTCAGCCACTCTGTAGACAGAGAATACAGCTAAAATGAAAGCCATCTTCCATGTCAAAAGACGTAAGGGAATGGTAGACAAGGACTCAAAAGGAGGCTGCTGCAAAACTCCCAAGACAAGGTTAAGGTCCCACTGAAGAGCAGGAGCCTTAAAAGCATGGAAAGCATGTGCGACACCCTGAAGAGTCCTGTGAGGACAGATCCCTGTCCACACCCCAAGCATGGAAGGCAGACCAAATCCTATGATAGGATTTAGAAGAAAATGGAGAGTAGCATTTATTCGTCAAGAGGGAGACTTCAACAGCCATGCCGTCACCAAGGCTGCCTGATCCAATATGGAGCAATTAGGATGGTGGGAGTGCCATCCATCCACATCTTCCGCAGCACCCTGGGTAGCAAAGGAAGAAGAGGAAAGATGTATGCCAGATGAAAGGCCCATGGAATTAACTGAGCATCTGCAGCAAACGCTAGGGGATCCCTCCAGAGTGAGCAAAACATCCAAACCTTCCGGTTGTACCTGGAAGCCATCAGGTCTATCATGGGAAGACCACACATCTGCACCAGGTGATCGCAGACTTCTGGCTGAAGCTCCCACTCACCCGGATCCACCGTGTGTTGACTGAGAAAATCTGTAAGGATGTTTTCTACACCTGGAATGTGCATTGAGGAGATATCAGGTACATGACTTTCTGACCAGGTTAAAATACCCTTGACTTCTAACCAAGCAGCGGGACTTCTGGTACCTCCTTGCTTGTTGATGAAAGTCACAGCCATAGCATTGTCAGACTGTACTCGAACTGGACAACCCGTTAGATGGGATGTCCAATACGTCAGTACATGGGAGATTGCGCTGAGCTCCAGTATGTTGATGGGAATAAGAGTCTCCTCCTCCAACCATTGTCCCTGAACACTCAGGTGACCCAAGACTGCTCATCAACCATGCAGGCTGGCATCCGTAGTCACTGTGGTCCAGTAAGGGATCACAAACGGCCTCCCTTTCGCCAAACTGGAGACGTCCAACCACCAGTGAAGGCTCTGAGCTACTTCCGAAGGAAGGGAGGCAGGTTGATCCAGGAGAACCATGTTCCCTCTGCAAACGTGTATCACAAACATCTGCAGTTTTCTGGAGTGAGCCATGGCAAACGGGACCGCTTCCATGGTGGAAATCATCTTCCGCACCAGGGAGGAGAACTTCCTCACTGGAGCAGGCATACAAGACAAGATTAAAGACACCTTGGAGGTGAGCTGTTGAATGGAGTCCTCTGTCAGGTAGACCATTCTCTGCAGAGTACCGAAGCGGAGACCGAGGAACACTAGGTCCTGAGAAGGCACCGGGGCAGACTTGTCCATATTCAGAATCTAACCATGGTGGAGGAGGATCTGTGTGCAGTCTTGGACTTGGCAGTCCACGAGGTCCTTGGAGGGTGCCTTGAGGATCAAGCTGTCCGTGTAAGGTGTTACCTGAATCCCACTGGTGTGCAGGAAGGCACTTGAGGAGCTGTTGTGAGCCCAAAGGGGAGAGCAATGAAATGGAAATGACCCAGTTCGCAGGCAAACCTGAAATACTGTTGACTTTCTGGATGCACAGGGATGTACAGATAGGCATCCTGAAGATCCAAGGATGCCAGAAATTCCCCCAGACACATTGCTGCGATGACTGAGTGCAAGGACTCCAACATGAAGTGGGTCTTGACCATGAACTTGTTGAGGGCCTTGTGGTCCAGGATCCGGCGGCAGCCAACATCCTTCTTGGGAACGATGAATAAGTTGGAATAATAGCTGAAACCTCTCTCCTGTCGGGGGGCCGGTGCCAGAACTCCCTTGTCCAAGAGAGACTGAGCCACCCCACTGAAAAGCCTGAGCTTTTCCTGTCCCTGAGGGGAGCGAGAAGAGAAGAACCTGAAGGGGGGAGGTATTTGAATGGAATCCTGTAACCCTCTGAAAGCACTTGCAATACCCACTGATCCGCAACAGAGCCTGTCCAAACACTCAAAAAGTGATGCAGGCAACCCCCCCAACTGGTCACGGACCAGGGTTCGGCTAGTCATGCTGAAGAAGGTTTGGGTTTGGTGGAGGTGTGTTTCGACCTCCACTGCTGCTTGGGCTTGGGGGTGGAACGCGGGGCCTGAGGCACCACCGGGTTCACCCTAAACATGTCTCCTTGTTTGGGATGAAAAATATGATGTCTTTTCACCTGAGGAGTGTGTTTAGGAGCTTGAGGCAGCAATGTGCTCTTACCTCCAGTGGCCTCAATGATGAGTGTCTTCAGTTCAAGACCAAAAGAGAGGAACCCTGAAAAGGAAGAGAAAAGACATGCACCTAGCAGTCAAAGAAAAGGCAGATGCCTTGGCTTCAAGCCGAAGAGAATCCAAAAGAGCAGTAGTAACATAATGCTGAGGTTCAGAAATGTTGGCCAAAAGTGATAGCATGTCAGCTTTAGGGGCACCTTTCTGTTCAACAGTAGTCAGTTGTTCAGTACAAACTGCAACAGCCCTATTGGCTCATAAAGAAGCCAAGGTGGGTTGCATGGACGCACCTATGGCCAAAAAAGTTAGCCTTCAGAACAGCGTCAAGTTTTCTGTCAGTCATGTCTTTTAAAGAAGAAGCATCCACCACAGCTAAGACTGTGGACTTAGAAAGCCAAGAAATAGGTGAATCAAGCTGAGGAGGAGTAGCCCACTGAGTCAAGGCAGCTTCAGAAAAGGGATAAAGACAAAGAAAGAAGTTTATCAGGAGTCTTCCACTCATCCAGAATAATCTGATCCAGAGTGGCATTAGGTGGAAAGACAGTGTTTGACTTCTTAGGCTTTTAAAAGACATCAGAAGTAGCCTGTTGCTCTACATGAGTAGAGGAAATATTTAAAGTGGTCAACACTGCCTTAATGAGACCTTCGGCAGAGGGCTCATTGTCAGCTTCAAAGGGGTCACCATAAAAGTGTGAAGAAGAAGCCCCTTCAGAACACACACCATCCTGTGAAGACAAGTAGAATGAGCCATCTCCCAACTCGGTACTCAGATCGGCTGCGGAAACATGTCCAAGAGAAACGGCTGTCCCACAGAATCGCGCATGATTTTACATGAAAATCACAGAAGTGTTTACAAAGTGTAGACACACATAAAGACACCATATATAAATAAATTAAATAAAACATGTATATAGGACCCCCAACTGACCAATACTGGCAGTGAAGGGGTTAAATACCACATAGCAAACAATGCAGCTAAGACCCCAGATCAGCAACCATAAGTAAATACCCAACATGAGTGCTGGAGTTATACAAACTCTAATGAACCCTTGTGCATAAGAGACAGTGGACCCTGGCACTCAAAGGGTTGCTCACCTTCTCTGCAGGTCCTCTTTCTTCAGATTACCATTGTAAGGAGAGACTCCCTCTGGAGAGAGAAACATGGTTACATGGTTCCCTTCCAGGGTTGAAAGGGTCCACAAGCAGCTCCAGTAAACTGGGCTGTCCACCAAGGGGAAACCAATAATGGTAATCTGCCTAATGGGGGAATTTGGACACCCCATATCTAAATAAAAATAATAAAATAACTAAAACTAAGCAGAACTGTTCATAACCTTCCTACCAGAACAAGGAACAAATCTTAACTGGAGGGGAGGGAATTGTTCCAACCTACTAGGAGGAGATGTCGCCTCCCCATGGTTAACTGTAAGCTATATTGGAGGACAAAGAAATGTATGTAACCTGCGTGGCACATTTACATTTTAGATCTTTTGAGTGGCAGAGAGGTATCCAACACATTGCAAACCAATGTGTTTGCGCTTTGTACGCAAGGGGTTAAATTTACCTTTTGTTTCTAGCCCTAATTGTACCTTACATTTTAAAAAGGCTGACAGACAAGTATAACCAATTAACTAAATAAGTGGAAAAATACAATAATTTACAATTGTTAACACAAAATAATAATAATAATAATAATAATAATAATAATAATAAAGTCCTGTGCAATGGTGCTGTGAAGAGAGTATAGTCAAACTGTGCTATCCCATGACAATATAATGAAACTGGGAGTCTGTGGTACTGAGGGGAACTGGAGCAATTCAGGGACACTTCAGTTGCACCATAGGACACACATACACATTAGCATTGAGTTAAACATGGCTTTTAAACCCCTCAATACTACAGCGGTCTCCAAAGCATGAAAGAGCAATTTATTGTATACTTCTCTAGTATTCAAGAGGTTAAAATCCCCATTTAGTTATTTTCTTTTTTCCTTTGTTCCCTAAGGTATAGCAGACCACTCTAGCATTCAAGGGGATAAAAGCACAATTTAAGTCAATGGGAATGTTTATTTTTCCCCTATGGTCCAGTTGTTTTGCTTCAAAATTCCTCCAGATCTCCTTAAAGGGATAGTAGTGTTTCACAAAAACAGCAGCTCCAATTAATCTTCATAGTATTTGAGCAATAGAGAGTGTTATTTCAATACTGTCACAGTTGTAGTTCAAGAGTAATTGAATGATAAAGTATTCCCCTCCCGCCCCTTGTACCTAGTGTAAGCCACCTCCTCTCAGATGTGTTATCAGGTCCACAGACCAGACAGCTCACAGCAAGGGACAATCTTCTTACCATGAGCGGAAAACCCTGCCCCCATTGACAGGTTTTTCCCCTTATGTTAATTGAAGATTGTCCCGCTCTGCAATCCACTTGGACACCACCCTGCTGCTCTGCGCTGAGCAGTGTTACATCAGTAAAAGGGGTGGGAGGGGGCTATTTTATCATTCAATTACTCTTGAACTACAACTCTGACAGTATTGAAATAACACTCTCCATGGCCCAAATACTATGAAGATTAACTGGAGTTGCTTTTATTAAGAAACATTACTATCCCTTTAACCCCTAAACGACACTTGATGGTCATAGTACGTCAAGGGTCAATCTGACTGAACGTCCCATGACGAACTATGACCGTCATGGAATTTCGGGCTCCCCCCGCGGCTGCACGCAGTTCGAGGAGTCCGGAATCAAAAGAGCGGGAAAAAAAATGCTCCGTGGTCCTTAACTGACTGCGCCGTGCTGATCGGCCGGTCATTAAGGGGTTAATACATCAACATCTAGGTTTCTAAGGAAAACCAGACACAGAGCTCTAATGAAGCTCGGCACTTATAACTGAAATATTCACCTGACAGACAGATATTGCTGGGAATCTCTGAACACAATGCAAACGGATAAACAGACAGACTGACAGAAAGACAGACAGTCAAACAGATAGACAGACAGACAGTGACAGACTGATAGACATTGACAGAGATATAGAAAGAGCGAGAGAGAAAGAGAGATATGATAGATTAGATAGATAGATAGATAGATAGATAGATAGATAGACAGACAAGATAGATCGATCCTCTAGACTGTAAGCTCTCACGAGCAGGTCCCTCTGATCCTTCTGTTCTCCACATTTGATCTGTACTATTTAATACCTCTATGACTATTCCTAATTGCACAGTGCTGTGGAATTAGATAGATAGATAGATAGATAGATAGATAGATAGATAGATAGATAGATAGACAGACAAGATAGATCGATCCTCTAGACTGTAAGCTCTCATGAGCAGGTCCCTCTGATCCTTCTGTTCTCCACATTTGATCTGTACTATTTAATACCTCTATGACTATTCCTAATTGCACAGTGCTGTGGAATTAGATAGATAGATAGATAGATAGATAGATAGATAGATAGATAGATAGATAGATATTGATAGACAGACACAAGTAATCACTATACAATAACTGAAATAAAAAAATTAAAAAAGCAAGCACCCAGATTTGTGTTATACATGGAATCCAATTTCGTATCTTGTTAAAAAAAATGTATATTTATTTTAAGTGATTTTTTAAAATAGGTTTTTAGTATCTTGACCCCAAGTTCCTTCAAAGAATGTGACTAAAAGGAGTAAACAACAGTTTTAGCTTGGCCCTATAAATTATAGTCAAACAGTGGCTGTCCAGAGAACAGGATGGCCAGGCTACAGATCAGCTTTTCCTAAACTATTATTTATAGGTTCATTCACATTCCAAACACAGTGTCAGGATGTGCTGTTTTGTTGATGGTGAGGCCCATTTAACCCCTTAACAAAGTGTGACGTGTCAGGACCATCCGGACGTTAAGGACCAGTGAGAATCCTGGCAAGTCATGGAATTCTGGGATCGCAGCGTGGCTGTACAATGCTTGTCGATCCCAGAATGCATCAGTGTAAAAAAAAAACCACACAAAAGTGCCGTCCACTCTTGCACTGTGGGGTTAACTAAAAAGAGCAGACATTCTGTGCAACCTACCTATATTATGAGGACAAACAAAAATTCCCATTCATTTAAATTGAGATTTTCAACCACTGAATGCTACAGAGGACACCAACACTCTGCTTCACAATGGTTTGAGACCTCTCATGTATTTAAAGAATTAAAAGTTTTATCTAAATCGCTGGAAATTTGGGGAATATTTATTTGTTTCCTATGGTACAGCTGTTTTTCTCCAGGATTTCACTAATTTGCATTAGTAAAACGGTAGAAATCAGGCAACCCAGGGGTCCAACGTGAGTCCCTCAAAGGCTTCTTTTTTGGCCCCCTGTTTGTTCTCTGGTACAGAGGGAAGATGAGTTAACCCCTTAAGGACCCGTGGTCCCGGGGTGTGCGGTCCTTTAAGGACCAGATAGGAAACTTTGACGTGCCTTCCCACGTGACTGATCACGTGGGGCGGCATGCCGAACGGGGGACTGAAAGAGATCGCTCCGGTCTTGGAGCGATCAACTTCAGTCCCCGGTATTACTCACCGTGCTCCTACAGGAGCGCGGTGAGTAAAAGTACGTGACGTGCCAGGACCGTCACTGGTCCTTAAGTGCCAGATCAGCGTGACGGTCCTGCCACATCAATGGTCCTTAAGGGGTTAAAAAGATAGTAACACCTGATTTTTGAAAGGTTTAATATTGTAGTTATTAAATAAATAAAGCAAAGAATATAAGTCTTTTTGTTATAACTTTGATAGTTTTAGTGTAGTATCGATGTAAAGTTTACCCCTTCCTCCCCTTTTAGCTACATCAGCTCTCTAGCTGACAAACATGGATTCTGGTCTGCAGACCGGACCGAAATAGCACTGTATACAAAGCAAATCTTCATGACAACGGTCTCCTGTCTCAAACTAGGCACACATTGTAGACCGTTGTCATGAAGATTTGCTTTGTATACAGTGCTATTGTGGCTCTCCAGATGAGCCTTCATGTTATTTATTTAATAACTACAATATTAAACCTTTCAAAAATCAAGTATTACTATCCATTTAAGTGGTAGTTGGAGGGCGAGTGAAATGTTAGTATCTGACACACCAGGCTGTGCCAGCCAATAGTGTTTAATTTGCATAAACTGGCAAATACATAAAGCTAAACATACTAACAACTACTATATTAAGTAAAGAACTGCTAGCATAAATAGAAGTGATTTCGATTTTTTTTCAAAATCATCTAAGTCATTATAAAGTGTTAATTCCACTTTAACAATAGTGTGGGGCCTTTTGATTAACTTGAGAGCCACATATGCCCCTCCCCTTGGGTTGCATCTGGTTGCATGTCTTTGCCATAGTACATCCTTGGTAATTCATGAAATTCCATGACATTACAAGAAAACATTTACCATTGGCTGCTGTTTCCTCCAAACACAAAGGGAGAAATATAACAAATAGCTTTAGTATAATAAAAAACTGAACTGATGCTCACAAGCTGTTTATAGTTTCCATCCTTTGTGTATACACGCAAAGTGCTTAAAGTTCAAAGTCACACAAGGACACAATAACCACTATGTGTGACTAATAATCTAATTTTTTTAGCATTTGTGCTCTGCAAAACATTAGGAGGTGTTCCTTGTAGCAAAACACTACATGGTGTGATTTCCTCCCACAGTTAATGAATGTATTTTTCCTTAAAGTGGAATTTTCACTTTGTAATAAGTAGATAATTTTGAAAACATATATTTATATGGGTCATTTTTTCATTTAACTCTTTGAGTGCCAAAAGGTTACACAACACATTGCTTTGCAATGTGTTGTGTACCTCTCTTACATTCAAAGCGTTAAAACAATCATTTATAATAAAATTTTGCTTTATATGTCAGTTAGTACAAATATGGCGTAAATTGGCCATGCATGCTGCTCTCCACCCCAACAACCGCTTTCTAACAGGATGTAATAGATCTAGTGCATAGACAAAGTTTAATAAATGATATTGTTTGAAATAAAAAAAATTGCTAAAAATAGCCAGTTCCACATTAACATATTTTCTCAAGAAGCTCCTTGACAAGAGTCAGGTTGCAATTAAGTGGACCTTTCTTGTAGTGCACTCTTCACATTCAAGCCTTCTGCAGTAAGGCAGTTCAACATTTCATAGGGCTGCATTTGTCTCTTCTGTCATCAAGGTCCAGTAGCACAGAGTACATGGGCTACGCAGAACTGGCATGTCTTTCATTTTAGTTTACATTACCTCACATGTTTTGGCAAGAAAGTCACTTTTTTATGTACATATTAGTCTGCCAGAGGTGATTTCTTCCCCTAGAAGATGTTGTCAGAGGTTAAAAATGGAAGCAAATCTGATTATGTCTAAGTGTAAGCTGATCATTCTATAATCATTTTAGTATTTGTTTGGTCTTGGTTTCTCGTATTCCAGAGCCAAAGTACACAGCACTGAAAACCAAAGATAATACACGCACAATATAACACGCCGGCAGAGCTTACAGTCAAGTTCAGCCGCAGACAACTGGGGGATTTGCTGGGTTTCAAAAAAAGAAAAAGCCTAGGCTTAGGCCAACCTGTGGTGCAATTATTGATGATAAAGAGGTGCAATTCTGTAGCAAACCAACCGTACCATAGGTTATAATTATTCCTAAAATTCTCAGCAATTTAAATGGGGCTTTTAACCCTTTGAGTGCCAGAGAGGTACACAACACATTGCTCTGTACCCCTCCGGCACTCAAAGAGTTAAACCCCTGAATGCTGAAGTAGTCTCCAAAACAATGCGTTAGAGACCTATCATTCAAGAGTTTAAAAGCCCCATTTAAAATGACTGGGAATTTGAAGTTGTACCCTATGATTCAGTTTGTTGGCTCCAAATTTGCACCAGTAAACCAGCATAGCGGATGGAGGAGGAGTGTCATATTGGCGAATTGGAATGAGAAGAGGTAGCGGATGGGAGAGGAGTGTCATGTTGGGGAAAGGGACAGAGGAGAGGTAACGGATGGGAAGAGGAGTGTCATGTTGGGGAAAGGGACAGAGGAGAGGTAACGGATGGGAAGAGGAGTGTCATGTTGGGGAAAGGGACAGAGGAGAGGTAACGGATGGGAGAGGAGTGTCATGTTGGGGACAGGGACAGAGGAGAGGTAACGGATGGGAAGAGGAGTGTCATGTTGGGGAAAGGGACAGAGGAGAGGTAACGGATGGGAAGAGGAGTGTCATGTTGGGGACAGGGACAGAGGAGAGGTAACGGATGGGAAGAGGAGTGTCATGTTGGGGAAAGGGGCAGAGGAGAGGTAACGGATGGGAAGAGGAGTGTCATGTTGGGGAAAGGGACAGAGGAGAGGTAACGGATGGGAAGAGGAGTGTCATGTTGGGGAAAGGGGCAGAGGAGAGGTAACGGATGGGAAGAGGAGTGTCATGTTGGGGAAAGGGGCAGAGGAGAGGTAACGGATGGGAAGAGGAGTGTCATGTTGGGGAAAGGGGCAGAGGAGAGGTAACGGATGGGAAGAGGAGTGTCATGTTGGGGAAAGGGGCAGAGGAGAGGTAACGGATGGGAGAGGAGTGTCATGTTGGGGAAAGGGGCAGAGGAGAGGTAACGGATGGGAAGAGGAGTGTCATGTTGGGGAAAGGGGCAGAGGAGAGGTAACGGATGGGAGAGGAGTGTCATGTTGGGGAAAGGGACAGAGGAGAGGTAACGGATGGGAAGAGGAGTGTCATGTTGGGGAAAGGGACAGAGGAGAGGTAACGGATGGGAAGAGGAGTGTCATGTTGGGGAAAGGGGCAGAGGAGAGGTAACGGATGGGAAGAGGAGTGTCATGTTGGGGAAAGGGGCAGAGGAGAGGTAACGGATGGGAAGAGGAGTGTCATGTTGGGGAAAGGGACAGAGGAGAGGTAACGGATGGGAAGAGGAGTGTCATGTTGGGGAAAGGGGCAGAGGAGAGGTAACGGATGGGAGAGGAGTGTCATGTTGGGGAAAGGGACAGAGGAGAGGTAACGGATGGGAAGAGGAGTGTCATGTTGGGGAAAGGGGCAGAGGAGAGGTAACGGATGGGAAGAGGAGTGTCATGTTGGGGAAAGGGACAGAGGAGAGGTAACGGATGGGAAGAGGAGTGTCATGTTGAAGAACATACATGCTGTAAAACTCTGGCAGGGGAGAAGAGGATGTGAAGAACAGGACCAAGGAGGGATCAATGAGTGTACAATAAATATAGCTCTACAGATTTAAGTTTTCTTTACTGACAACACCATTACTTAATAAATACAGGAGGAAGACTGTGGACATGAGGAGTTGTAGGAGAAGGTGGGGGCGAGAAGACGGGGCTAGAAGAGAATCACTGTGACAAGGAAAGGAAAGAGAGAGGAATAAAGTTCACATCTCTGCATGAACGATTTGCCGATGGGATATGCTCAGTGGTGGTGGTGATCTTAGGCCCCAGTGCTAGTTCCGTATCAGCTGAAGGGATGTTTGTGTAGTGGTATACAGTACTTTTCTAAGTGCCACAGGGATGTGCAGTGCACATACCTATGGAACTCAAAGGGTTAAGGGAGTGATGCGGTTTCTGGTGCCTAAGTCTGAGAGGATCCTCTGCCATTCCACCACTGAGCAAGTGGGGAAGCAGAGAGGATGTTCTCAGACTGCAGGGTTGTGTAAGGAAGGGCATCCCTTCCACATGGCCAGCAATATGACAACACTACATGTTTATGATTGATTGAGAGCTATTACTGCATAGGAAGCTACAGGGAGATCCCAACATTGCCAACCTCAGATAGGTGTTGTTGAGACTGTGAACTCCTGTGCAGAACTGGCTTCTATCAGAGTTTAGTGCATGTGGTGAGCAGCTACATTAACATATAAGCACAGTCAAATGCATGGGAGGCATGAGACAGACAGACAGACAAAGATAGATAGATAGATAGATAGATAGATAGATAGATAGATAGATAGATAGATAGATAAAATCAACTGCAAAGTTATAGAAACTGCTCTGCAATATGTATTTCCTACAGAAAAAGTTTGAGCATAGAAATGTAAAATGTAACTTATTAATATGATTTCTAGGGGGAGACGTTATTCTGGTGTGTGTGTTTTTTCCTTTTTTACATATACCAGTACTGTTTTTTGTTTTCTTTTAAGAATATACTGCATACCCCCAAAAAAAAGCCCTGATTTTTTTTTAATATCTATATACATTTAAATATCAAAAAGCTGTAACTGGTAGGAATGGGTGTTATTAAGAGGAAAAATAAGTTCTATATAAGGCTACAGGTACAACTCTGATGCACTTGTAGTGCAATTCTGAAGTAAAACAATTTCAATGTGGGAAATTATGTCATGTCCCAATGGCGCAGTTACACAGTAGTTTAGGTTGAAAAAAGACTTGCGTCCTTCAAGTTCAACACTTTTCCTATTCCTTTTTACCACTGTTGATCCAAAAAAAGGCAAAAAAACTCAATACAGCAATTTCAAATTCTGCTTTGAATAGGGGTTAAAAATTCCTTCTTGATTCCAAGTGGCAATCAGATTTCTCCTTGGATCAACAAGCGCTAAATAAATATTAATCCCAATACTAACATACATAGCCCACTATGTTCTGCTCTTTTAAATAAGCATCCAGGCCCTTTTAAAAGGCATCTAATGTTGGTTTCCTCCAGAACAGAACTTCAAACTCTGCTCGCCACATGTAATAGTCTTAACGGGATAGTAATACTTTGTTTTTACTAAAGCCATTTAAGTTTGTCTGTAAAAGATATTCACAGTGCTACTTTACTAATGCTCTGAAACAGTCTGGGTCATGTGAAATTTACCATTAAAATTTCCCCTTACCACCCCTTTTCACGTTGTCACTGCTGTACCTTTTGTATCTGAATTCTGGATGCACAACCAGACGGGCAGCACAAAGAGTCCAAAAATACTAGGTTGCAAGGTGAAACCCAGCCCCTTTTAGATGTCATGCCATTTTTTACTAACTTGCCTGCAGTGACGGAACTTCTTTCAGTGTTTTGGCACCCAAAATAGGCATCAAGTGTAAATCATTACCTAATTAGGTAAAGTGCATATAAGTGTAAAAGTGTTAACCCCAACTATAATCAAGTGCTGGTTAAAATAAAGTGACATAAATGAATACAGAGAATTTATGCTGTTAGAGAGCTAAATACTTGTTCACATACCTCACGGATAACGTATGTCGACTTTGCAGATAATTAAACTATAGGTATTGATCAATTAGTGCATTGGATCTGTGAGTGACATGTAAAAGTACTTGTGCTGGTGGTATACTGTCCTAGCACACAATATAACAGAGCCCAAATGTCTGATGTGTTTAGCGCTTCCAAGACAAATTGCGGAATGCGCTGGAGACCTGTTCTAGATATGTAAAAGGGGCAGTAAATTGTGTCAGGAGGGTCTATTATAGCGGACTAGCCATACTACATAAGATTCTGAGTTAATGGGATCAAAGTAATTCAATACTGTGACAGTGGTAGCAATTGTATATGTGTTATGAACAGACAGAGTGCTTTGGGATGCGGTGGAGACCCGCTGTTACGGACAGTGCTAATAGCAGTGTAGCGATGAGCTACAGTATGGCTTAAATCAACTGATGGTTATTATTCAAGTATATTGGATGTGAACATAGTTTGTACCATTGTGATGTCCCAGTGGATCCACTAGCTTTACAGTACAGGTTGCTGTGATTACACTACATGTATGTAGCAAGTTAGAGAGTGTGTTTGCTACATTGTATCCATGGATAAAAGTTAATGGTTACTGCGAGATACATCGATGGGATATGGGATACAACTGTTTCAAGTGTTTCTAGAATGCCACTGCAAATTAACTTTCATCTAAATTAATATACGGCAGAAAATACAGATGCATGAAGATGCCCCACAACATATTCATTTAATAAACACATTAAATCTAAAGTGAAACTCCTAAAGTCTGAATCAATGATGTTTTAAAGTGGTAGTTACACCTCAAGAAACGTCTTTATGACCATCAATAATTCAAGCGTGGGTAGCACTATCAATGTATATGTTATTCCAAAGCTCACTTGGTTACTTCATGTGTAATGTCATCTGGATAACGGGTTTCCCCTTCTGGGTCACGTTCTCTGTGAGAGTGCTGATGGTGAGATGAATAGTCAAAATCTTATTTCCATTTTACTGAATGGCCATTAGTGTATTTGTGGACAAACTCTGAGATACAAACAACAGAAGACAGTGCACCAGAATCCTCTAAGTGTAGTATATTGGTCAATTGGATAAATTAAATATAAGATATATGCCAAAAACTAATTGGATCACTGGAAAGTAGAAATGTGGGTGGTCTAGTGTAATGATAATCGGACAATCACAGTGAATGTGCAAAATACTATATTGAGGGATGAGTGGCAGATAGCGATGTGGAGATAACCAGACAAGGTGTAATAGGGATGGTGTCTGTGGGGGATCTATAGGAGTGGTACTAAATGATATATGTGGACAAGAGCCGTGAGTGTTGAATGGAGGTGAGTGGGTCTGACTACAAGTGAACTAATTGTGATCGGTTTGATCCGGTAGCAAGCCTCGCTACAATGAAGAGCTTTATGGCCAAATAGCACAATAATAAAGGGACTCAATGTAACGGAAGGTAAGAAGGGACTGCGACGCCTTCCGCCGTCGTTCCCGGGTCTCTCCTTCTCAACGCCAGACTGGCGCCGTCGGATGCACCGGTCGAGCAGATAAACGGTCTGGTGGTTGACTCAAAGTGGCGTTGAACCCCGGGCAGTAGAGAGTGAGGCTTCTACTCCTGGGCTACAACAAACAGGGAAAGTGTAGCAGCAACAGAGGTAGCGGTCGCCAAGCAGTTCGAGCACGCAGATGGGTATCAGAGTGGGCACTTTAGACCATAAGCAATACAAGACTCCAGGACGCTTGTTCACTCCAAAAGTAACTCTCTTTATTGACACAAACCACAGATATTTATACACAGTAAGCACATTGAAACGTATGGGTAAACCAGATACAATAGGGTGTAATCCGATCACAAAACATCAGAGAAAGGCCAGCAACAGATGGTCTTAACAGATACAATAACTCAGACATGATTACATTTCAGATACAAAAGGGAGTGATGAACAAAGACTTGAGGGCTTGAACTAATTACCACATGGCAGGGGGTCTGACTGCAGTTCACAATGGCTTAATTAACACACAGCAGGGGGTCTAGCTACAGTACACATAGTCATATGGCTGGAGTAGCTGCAATACACATCTTAGGGACAGCGGCCCAAGGTTGAAGCCTTTGTTTGACTACTTTGAATGCCCTGCTCCAACCTTGACCAATTCCTGAGCTGCCTACGGTTCCCCATCTTAGGCTATGGAAGATATCTGCATGCCTACTCCAGGGTTTCAAGTGACCCAGCTTTCACCTCTTGCCCCCGCCACCAAACGTTCGATCTGGTGGTGCTGATCGCACACCGTGCTGGTACCCGCCGACTGGTAGTCGGTGAGTGTGTAAACCCTTGACCACAACAATACATTAAACATAGACCATTCGACAGTACATGAACCAAAGTCTATGAACGTAAGTCTTTTAGCTAGGGTAATGGGTGGCCAGTTCATACGACCGGACCCAAAACAGAGTCCAAACAGTGCAAAATGTCCACCGTCTTTGGCTAAATAGTTCTAGGGCCAGACAAGGGCTCAAGTAACGGGTAGAATCCGTTACACTCAAATGTGCTTACTGGACCCCTTCTTGAGAAATGGCCTTGTAAATTAGTGAGTCAGTTCTCCGCTCCTTCTTCTCCAACATGCCCATTCGTCCTCTCTGGACTTTTGTCATTCCACTCCGTGACGATCTCCCATCTACAGTGCACCGGGTGATGCGTGTCAGCACAGAGCTTCTTTTCAGGTTACTCCATCTCGATTGCTAAAATCTCTGCTTAGAGAATGTAGCGCTGATGGATCTGGCAAGAACTCAGCATCTTCTCCAAAGATAAAATCAGTAGGCAGCTCCGGGTAAATTGCAATAAAAATAATATCCCATTTCAGTGTCTCTCCGGCATAGGGAATGTGCAGTTTAAATTGATCACAGCTGGGTCCCGGTATTAAAGACGTGCAGCTGCGGGAAGGGAAGTCTAAGATACTCCTGTACCTCATCAACATTCACTAGTTGCCAGGCTAGAACACTGGTTAAAAGCTTTGTGATTGTAATCTTGGCTCATCTAAGAAGCTGATGTAAATAAAGGTGGCACATATGTTACATATGCAAAGTATCAGTTGTACAAGATATTATAGGTGCCGTATCCTCTTGACTAAAGTCATAGTATGGGGGTTATATACTTTATATGTCCCACATCTCCTCTGGATACTGATCAATTCCCTTACAATCCGTTATGATGGACAAGGACTCCATTATTGATTAAGACTTACCACATCATGCATAGGATCGTGTACAGCTGATACTATGACTTTAGTCAAGAGGATATCGCACCTATAATATCGTGTACAACTGATACTTTGCAATGTAACATATGTATCACCTTTATTTAAGGAACTATATGTTAGGTAGAAGGGGGTAATGTGTCTAGCGATATACGAGCAAGTGATCATAGTGCTTATCACCTTAGACACTTACCCTGACCCTCACAGATGCACACATAGGGTATGACTTTCAATAATTGAGTTACATTCCTATAACTCTTAGTATTGGACACGCTTATACACGAGGGAGCGGATAGCTGCATCATTATGAGGATGTCCAGTTCTGATTGCCTTTTGAATGATTTACAGATTTTACTATGATAATAGACCACATATCATAGGGCAATACTTCATAGCGCAACACTAGGAATACATATGGGGTGACCTGGAATACAGATATTATCCATCAAGATGCAGTGCTGGTAGCCCACAACAGCATTATCTAGGAGGTTGGAGTCGTAATGGTTGCAACATCCACAATTTATAATTTCCACATTTGATTATGGTAACACCATGTATCCTTGATTTGAGATGGAGTTTCATTTATGACTTTTCAATATTATATGTATTTAATATGTTGGTTGAAGGAGTTTGTGAGGGATTCGCTATCACAGTACAGGTGGTGTGCATAATAGAAAGCTGGGCATATACCAGCTTGCCAAAGGTTAATAAAAAGTTCAAAATATATATGACAAATATGTACAAAAACTGTAGTGACTCAACACAACAGATTCACCAATGTAATGCTGTGAGAATAAGACTTTGCAGAAAAAGGGGGGACTGAGAACCCTGTAGTGTGAGTATAATCAGAAAGAGGGTAGTCAACTTGCAAAGAATGTCTGCACACCCTGCACTCCTACAAGAAGGTCAGTGGAGTATCATTTCAGATGCAAAATACAAACTTCAACACAGGGCACAGGAAGGTACTTGAGTGCTGCTGGAGACTGGACCACCGTCAGTCAGGCACACTGATACATATGCCACACATAAGTACCCCACTCTTGCGGGACTACGCTGCTCCTCCTCAGTGACGCGGCCACCCCCTCCCAAATAGAAAATGCAAAGGATCGTGCACATTTAGAGGATAATGGCAAGAGCGCACCTATCCTCAGTTTGAGAGACATGGCTTACAATTTTGGATTCTGGGGACATTTTAATAGCAAATTTCAGAGGCCCCAAACTGTTTCAGAGCATTAGTAAGGTAGCACTGTGAATAACTTTAACAGAAAAACTTAAATGGCTTTAGTAAAAAACAAAGTATTACTATCCCTTTAAGGACCAGGGAGATGTGTACAGCATACCCCTCTGGACAATAAAGTGTTAATTAGGTTTATGTAATCTGCCTGTTTCAGTTTGAAAAAACTGCTAACAATGCCTGCCTCCATGGATATGGTATCCAGGGCTGATTGAAGATGTTAAGACTTGAAGAAAGGCACACAGCAAAAATATATAGGGGTCATATCGATTTTCTGGATATAGTAAGGTGGGGAGTTATTATTAGGAGGTGTTACTTCTCCTTTAAAAATAATACCTCAATAATGGAGCACTAAATGAATAATACCAAAAGCTATTTATGCAAATGTGAGAAATTTGGAGGAGATGCATGAAGGGGTGATAAAGAGGGGACAAAGAGGCAATAACTTCTCCAGCGAGATCAATTCTCCAGTTCCTATGTTATTCTATGAAGCCTGTGCACTTAGATAGCTCATGTGAGAGAGAACTTAGTGCAGCATAGTAGAGCATAGAAGAACACCGAAATTGAAGAAGTGATCTCAATAGAATAGTTACCTCCTCTTTACCACTTATTTATCCTCCCTTGACAAACATAATGTAGAATGGGTAAGTACACATTTTTCCTGACAGTCGAAATTCTAAAATACTGACCGTATTTGTAGCATATCTGTAGGAGTTATGGAGGCTGGCAATTAGTCATTGTTTCACAAATTTGAGGCATATTCCTTATTTTGTTCGAAGTGAGAAGGACTAATGGTAATGGCTTGTTTATGGGTCAGTCCACTCAGGACCAAAAGTATACTAATGGCAATTATGGGTTTTATGGGTCAGTCCTTCCTAACCAAAGTATTCTAATGGCAATGATAAGTTTAAAGGTTTATTTCTTCCTAGGCCCAAAATTTACTGATAGCACTAACATGTTTATGGGTCAGTCCTTCCTATGACCAAAGTGCACTAATAGCAGTGGTTACTTAGGAGTTAGCCTGTCCTAGGATGAAAGTGTACTAATGAATGAATATGTTTATTTATATTGCTCCACAAGTGTATGCATCACTTTACAATCAGAGGCATAACTAGAAGCCACCGGGCCCTGGTGCAAAAGTTGCCATGCCCCCCCGACCACATTGGCCCCCCCATTGACCATTTCCACTGGACACTTACACAATGCTCCCAAAGTCCCCATTGTCATCCATCATCTCCACATTGCCCCCATCATCTCCATATTGCCCAGCATCATCGCAATATTGCCCCCCATCTCCACATTCCCTCCACATTGCCCCCCGTGTCTGTTTCCTACTTTCCTGGTGGTCCAGCAGCATGGCAGGAAAGGTCTGTGCCTCCTCTTGCAAAGACCCGCATGGTCTTATCTTCAGTAATGCAGAGCACTGGGAGATTATGTCAAAAGAGGGCTCAGACCTCAGCATGTTGCAGGTGCCGGGTCGCAGATGCGACCCCTATTGTTACACCACTGTTTACAATTTAAGGGGTTTCAACAATACAGGGTTACAAGTGTTTGCAAAGTGAAACACTGGAAGTAAGGTCCATGCCCAAAAGCTTACAATAGCCCACAACAAACACTCCAAAAACATAATAATTTCCTAGCTTCATCGATCAGTATTTCAGTCATATAACAAATCTTTGTTCCTGTCTGTGAAACATCATCAATAAACGGTGAATTCTGTCTAGGAACAAGACAGAAAATAGAAGTGTGCCAGAATATATAGCCAAAAAGGTTCTGAAGCATATGATGTAATAGTTGGCACAGGCTAAAGACTCAATTGCCCAAATAGTGCCTGTGAAATGTGGGCAAGCTTCAAAAGGATCTATGTGCAGAAGACAAGACGGCACTCTTGAATCAAGAACCGGTTTAGTTGAAATGTTAACCCTTTGCGTGCCAGAGAGGCATCCAATGCATTGAAACACAATGCGTTGAATACCTCTCTGGCACTCAAAGGGTTAATGGTGGACATTTTAGCAGTGTTTATTCATGGAAGGGACACAGAGACTGATGTGTTATTCATAACAAGACTGAAATTATTCTGGGGCAAACCTCTTGTACTATGGAAACAATAACACCTCTCACCCCCCACTGATTCATATAGGGATGTTAAGAAATTTATATTTGCCAACAGGTAAGAACCAACTGGTCCATGTAGTCTGCCCATTTTCAGTGCACTGGAGACCTCTTCAGCATTGTAGAGGATAAAAGCCCCATTAACTCAATGTGACATTTTAGTTGGTCCCTTTGGTGCAGCTGGCTTTCCCCAACATGTATTCAGTTCTCTTAGTACATCAGTCTCTCTAATTTAGATGGCCTGAGGTTGAAATTGTGAATAAAAGTCATAACTTGCAATTTCTTTCTAAAGGTAATGGCAGTTGCTACTTGAGTTGTTTCCAGTAGAGCTAACACCTCCTAATACTAAAATAACTCCCCTCCCCATAAACACACCCATAGTGGCTTACCATACAATGGACAGAAAAAGTAGTCCATATGAATTTGTCCTCGTCCTTTCTTGGATGTTATGTCCAATGAGGAGGACATGACAATTGCCAGCAGGACCACATGATCTCAAGTCAGTTCAATAAACATTGTAATATTAACCCTTTAACCCTCTGAGTGCCAGAGTGGTACGCAATGCATTGCGTACCCCTCTGACACTCAAAGGGTTAAGATCAGTGTTGTTGTTTGCAATGCATTGACAACCTTAAAGGATTAAGTAGATCCATGCCTGTCTGTTTGAAAGAAAAAAAAAAAAGAAAGCAAATCTACCAGCAGCTGTCATGTCCTCTTCCACAGACATGACCACCAGAAATGGCTGAAGATGATACCTCTTGAAAAAAGGCACAAAGGGAAAAAACTTACAGATGCCATAAAAGGAATAGTAATACTTTGATTTAAAAATGTCTAATATTGTAGATATTAACTATAGAAGTAGAATAAGCTACTTCCCATTTCTTAAAACTTTATAGATTTGTGTTCATAGCATTTAAAGTTTCCCCTCCCTCCCCTTTCTCACACGTCAACGCTGTAGCTGACAGAGGCAGATCCTGGTCCCGGGTGGGCAGAGGCTCTTCAGCAGAGCCGAAATTGGGACATTTATGAAGAAATACTTAATTGGAACGGTCGACAAAGTGTGCCTGGTTTGCAAGCATACTTTATAGACCGTTCCAATGAAGTATTTCTTTATAAATGTTGCAATTTTGGCTCTGCTGAAGAGGCTCCGCCGGTCCCAGGACCAGGATCTGTCTCTATCAGCTACAGCGCTGATGTATGAGAAAGGGGAGGGAGGGGGGAATTTAAATGCTATGAACACAAAAACTCTAAAGTTTTGAGAAATGGGAAGTAGCTTATTCTACTTCTATAGTTAATATCTACAATATTAGGCATTTTTAAATAAAACTATTACTATCCCTTTAAGAGTTTCTGGCCATGGTAAGGTATTTGGGGGTGTCATTATTAGGAGATGTTAGTTCCCCTTTAATATCTTTTAGTATATAAACTCATTAACAGCCACAAATGAGATATTTCTGTTGCATTACACTGCCATTGACTCTAGGGTAAATGCAGATACAGTACATGAGACCTCATAACTTGCAATGCTTCATGTTGTAGAACTTAGCCCTGCAGGGGGCAAGTCCCAAGGTAAAACACTTACTGGTTCAACACTAATTGAATATGCACATCTCCCTCTACAGACATATTTAAACTAACTGAGTTGTAATGTTACAAGGGTTTATGTAATCGGGCTCAAAGCTTGATCTTTCAACACTTAATGTGTCTGTAAGATGTCCCAAGTACCATCAAATTTGTTTTTCCTGGTGTAATATGCAGCCTTGCCCTCAGAACAGCTGAAGCTTGGTGAGAACGCCTGTCGGAAATTCCACACGGACAGAATTTACGCAGATGTTCTTTCCTTTTTGGTTTTCCTTTAATTTGCAAATCTTGTAATCTAAGCCTGAAGTTGACTGAACCAACATCTAAACCAGCACCAGCAGGTACCAGCCAAAAAACACAATGTGTTTCAAATTTGTGTGTCAGGCCTGCATCCTTTTTGGTGGTTGAAATAAAACTGCTATTTTGAAATGATTATACAGTAAAAACCGTGCAAGCTCTTCAGTAGTTTTATGAACCTCCTCTTAGATGGAAAGACTGGTCTAAAATATGTTTACTGCAGAGTTGTTTAAAAATGAGTTTTGTAACTAGGAATAGCAATAGATTAGTCTCTGTCTGGAAAACGAAATGACAATACGTAATTGAGAATACAGAACTGAATACATTTGGGATGTATAATTATAATTAGTAAAAACTCTACTGCATTCTGTTTAATATAATAAAGTAGCAGCATTTCTCATTTTTTTTTCTGTCAAATTTTTCTTCTAATTCCTGTTGTACGTAACAGATGTTATACATATATACATGGCAGGAAAGACAAAGTATGGAACTTCTATGTAATAAGCTTTACTCCTAAGACTACATTTACAAACATAATATAGAAAACAAAAGAGCAGCAATTCTATAGCAAACAAACTGCCGTATACCATAGAACAAGGGTTCTCAAATCTATCCTCAGGGCCCACTAAAAGGCCAAGACATGGGGATTTCCCTGCCTGATCACAGGTGAGTTAATCATAGAGTAACTCACATGCTCAAGCAGGAAAATCGTCAACCCTGTGAGGGCGCCCTGAGTGCAAATTTCAAAATAATGTTACAGGGGACAAATGAAAATTTGCACTTTTAACCCCTTGAATTCTAAAGGCCTCAAATGCATTATGAAGCAATGTGTTGGAGATTTCTGCATGATTCTAGTGGCTAAAAGTCCCATTTAAATCAGTGTGAATTTAAAAAAAAAAAAAATTCTCTTATGGTGCCGTTTGCTTCTACTTCAGAATTGTTCCTCTTTAAAGGGATAGTAAACCTTGAAAATACGTTTATTTTATATTGTAGCCCTTAAAAAACATGAAAAATGATATAAGTTTTATCTCCCAAAGGTTTGGGAGATATTCAGAAGTAAAATAAAGTAAAATTCCCTTTTCCTGGCTGTTTCAGCCAAGTCTGCCATCTAGTGGACAGATTTGGAATTCGGTCCACAGATAACCGGCAGCTCTTTAGCAGTGCCGAGATCACGATCTTTAAAAAGAACTACATAATTGGAACTGTCTACAAAGTGTGCCTGGCTTGCAAGCACACTTTGTAGACCATTCCAATTAAGAAATAATTTTTAAAGATCTTGATCTTGGCACTTCTGGAGAGCCGCAGCCGTCCTGGGACCGGATTCCAAATCTAAGAGCTAGAAAGGTGACGTCACTCAGAGGGAAACTTTGCTTCTGAATATCTCCCAAACTATAAAGGTTTGGGAGGTAAGACTTATATAATTTTTCATGTTTTTTTAAGGGCTACAATATAAAATAAACTTATTTGCAAGGTTACTATCCCTTTAAGTTTCTGTATAAGTGGAAAGTTAAGCATTTAACCCCTGGGTG
Organism: Rhinophrynus dorsalis; assembly: GCA_037306005.1. Taxonomy (NCBI): domain Eukaryota; kingdom Metazoa; phylum Chordata; class Amphibia; order Anura; family Rhinophrynidae; genus Rhinophrynus; species Rhinophrynus dorsalis. The sequence goes on from CM074719.1 coordinate 318,533,710, forward strand.
GGCTACAATGTAAAGCTTACCTTACACTGCAATTGTGCCACTGGGGACCCAGACACACACAAAAAAAATTAAATTCATAAAAATGCAAGTTTGCTTTAATAACCAAAATAAAGGCACATCTATCTATCTATCTATCTATCTATTTTTTTCATTATCAGGTTTTGCTGCGTGTTTGCCTTATTAATTGTAAGGACTTAACCATGTAGCTTTCCTTCACACACCATTAAAGTCTATCCATGTAGCTGTGTATGCAGTGGAAATGTGCTGAAGCCTATCGCTGCAGAATTTAATTCCACCTCGTTTAATGTCTTCTGGATGTTAGTAGAATAACTTCTCATGCAGAGAATGCATGATCATTGTCTGTTGTCAGAAGGTGTAAAGCAAATGCTGAATCCTCTGTTAACCATGTTGAACTTTATAGAATATTGACTACATTAGAGTTATGCCTGCACCTTGTGTCTAGGCATTGTGTTACATACTCTGTACCTTCTTTGTATTTGCAATGTATCATTGTGTGTGAATCCCATCATTTGTAATGTGTTGCTTTTCAATAAATGCTTAAAAAAATGACAATGGGGGTTATGCATTAAGGAGTGATAAAGAAGTGATAAAGTGGAGATGACTTCTCCAGCAATATCACTTCTCCAGTACCTATGTTATTCTATAAGATCTCCAATGTTCTAGAAATCTTAGCAAATTGGCTCCATAGAATAACATAGGAACTGGAGAAGTGATATCCCTGGAAACGTTATCTCCACTTTATCACCTCTTTATCACGCCTTAGTGAATCTCCACCAATATGTAAATACATTCCACTGCAGATACAATGCACATAATATAAATGAGAAGGCTATAGGAAGGACTCTTACTAAGATAAGTCCTTCTATTAAACAGATTAAGAGGCTCTTATCCCTGTAGGTATAGCTGCACTTTAAGAAGTGGTTTCAAGAGGTCATCTGACATAGAAACTGTGAGACAAAGATTTATGCCAACACATTTCCATCACAACTCCTGAAGTCAGCAACACTTCCTATGTTAACATAGATTTTCCAGACCTCTTCAATGAGCATCCCTTTAACTTCACACAAATGCTAATCCATCAATCAAGGGTTTTAAGAGGAACAAAGTGACATAACACTCTCACATTGTGGTTTGCATTTATAAAACTAGTGTTTGAACTCTTACTTTGTAGCTTGTTTGTGTTTGTTCAAAGATAAGTCATGGAAAAATATCACTGAGAATTACCAGTCAATGCAAAAAAAAAGAAAAAGACTTATCAGGAGTGAAAAAATGATTACTCCAACTACTGTTAACTCTTTAAGGACCAGGGTGTCTGAAATGTATTGTGAACAATGCTTTGCAAACCTTTTGGATCCATAAAAAGTGTTAAGCAGTTACAAATAATTTTTTTTTAACTAATCAAAGACTAGTGGAAATGTACTATTTTGGCCATCAAGATGCTTATACTTGAGTAAGTTTCCATCTACCATTTGCCATGGAAGAGAAGAAAAGAACTGAAGGTATTTTTTACCTCACCATTCTTCTATAGCAGCTCTTGCAATGACATTTCAATGACAGTAAATACAATGATACTCAGAAATTCTGGAGCAAACCAACAGGTCTCCAATGTGTTGGCAGGTACTCTAGCATTGAAGGGGTTAAAGCCCAGTTTAAAGGGGAAGTGCGTCCAAGATCAAAAAATAATTACCTTTCTTAAAGGGATAGTAATGTAAAAAATAAATCTACATACGATTATTCAATTCAGTTTTTTATAATGAACTAGTTGAAGAGCCCGTTACACGGGCCACAGTGCCACTGGCAGCCAGTCTTAGGGCTCCCCAGCTCTGTATCAGCCACGGCGTGGGCAGTCTCTGCTGTGCATGACTGAATCTTTACACACGTTTTAGCAAATTATTATATAGGATAGTATCTTCTGAAAATCCTTTACCTCCATATTAGTTTTGAAACGCCAGTTAAAAGTTTCCCAATCCCACCCCTTTTCTTCACGTCATGCAGAGTTCCCTCAGATCTGAAAGCTGGCTTGACCGGACGATTCGCAACAAGGGACAATATTGTGTGTGGAAGGAAAATCTTGCCCACCCTCAATGAAGGAGAGAGGGTTTTCCTTTTGCTGACGCAATATAGTCCCTCATTGTAATCCGTCTGGACCGTTTTTTGGAACTGAGGGAAGACTGCATGACGTGAGGGAAAAGGGGCGGGAGGGGGAAACTTTAACTGGATTTTAAGACGAATATGAAGGTAAAGGATTTTCAGAAGATCTATTCATTATAAAAAATTTAAATGAACTAAGAAATATAGCACTGGGGAACTTAACCCTGATACTCTTAAGTAGTCTCACAAACATTACAAATGCACAGTTAGTTTTTGATATTTTCACAATTATCCAGGGCCTATAAATCCTGTTGGTTTCCTCTTCTCTCTGCTCCTTTCTTCCTTCAAACATCTCATTGATGGGCAAAGCCAAACTGACTGAGGAAAATTTGAAGGAGAGGAATGAGCCGAGAGGGCTGGGCGACAATTGAGCAATGTGGAAACTAAATTGAGATCAAAGACTTCCCCCATTGCAAAAGCAACACAAAAAAAGCTTGTTATGTGAGGACAAAAATAAAGTTTTATTTTCTCCCATTAACCATTTCCGTGACAGAGATGTATCCAAAGCAATTTGCTGGATATCAATCTGCCACTCAAACGGTTAACATGGTACCATAATTATCTTGATTTTGTTGTAGGAGGCACTGCTGTTTTAACTGAATGTTTTTTTTTTTTTCATGTGCCCTTTGCTCCAGTGGCTTCAATAGAGCTGTGCATTTGGCCCTCCACTGAAACCTTGAGGCTAATGTAATAAGAAGAACTGGGGGAAATTATCTGTTCCATAGATAAATAGCATTTCCCATTGATTTAAATTGGGATTGTAACCTCTTAAATCCTACAGTTCTCAAACCCATTGAGGTATAATGTATTGAAGACCTCTATAGACTCCAAACAAGGCCCGAGACTGACAACGCACATCACATTTTGAAAAGTTGCGTTGAATTACATATTCTTATTGCTGTTCATCCACACAAAAGGAATGATTGCAAGACATTTCTAATAGGGAGTTAACTGGCTACTTTCTTAAATGGACTAAACATTAACTTTTATTATAGAATCAACCTAACTGATGTTTCTGCATAGTTATAGTGGTTTTTGGGGGATGAAAGCAGAGTAAATAATATAATTTCAGGTAGCAAAGAAAAAAAATAGTCATCTCATGAAATGATTAATCAAGCAATATAGGTAACCGTTTGATTGCCCAAGGGGTATGAAATGCATCGTGAAACAATGAGCATACCAGACATCTCTCTAGATCTGTCCCAGTTTTTGGACTGAATTATTGGGTCTCCAGGCTGGTTCTCCATCTTGTGAGGTCACTGGGAAGCCTACAATACTTCCTGCCCTGTTCCGCCAACTTTACCACCCATTTCAAGGCAAATCCCACCTCTCAACTACTAAATCCTACCAACGCTGAATAAGTCCCACCCACATCATAACACAAATCACATCATTTGGTTGCTCCCATCCCCTGCCCTGGGAGTTTCTTTGCGTGCTGTTGACAAGAAGGTTCCCAGGTATGGAAATGAGTGGCACAACATACCTCCCAAGTGTCCCTCTTTTAGACCTAAATCCTTCTGTCCCTCTTTTCCACCCTGGTGTCCCTCTTTTTAGGAGATCAGATTGTGTGGTGTGTATATAAGTGTATAATATTGCTCTACAGCAATAAAACTCACATTATTGTTTGTTTAAATGTCAGTACATGTGTTTATAAATTAGTCTGTGTAAATAAAATACTTTGGTCTTGTTCTAAATCGTTTATTAGGTTACACAAGGAGGTGACAATAGGTCATGAAATAGCTTAAAACTTCCTGGTAATGCCCTGCCCACCAGTCACACCCCCAGAAACACCCCCTAAAACACAAGTGTCCCTCTTTGGCTATTTGAAATGTTGGGAGGTATGGCACAATCATCTGACATTAAAAGAAGTAAATTCATCTATTATACAAAAACTAGTTGAAGAGCCCGTTACACGGGCTAGAGTGCCACTGACAGCCGGTTGCGGGGCAGTCATGCACAGTAGAGACTGCCCGCGCCTGATACAGAGCTGGACGCTCCTTCGGAGCGTCCAGCTCTGTATCAGCCGCGGCGAGGGCAGTCTCTACTGCGCATGACTGCAGCACGTGCAGAGGTCTCTACTGCGCATGACTGCAGCACGTGCAGAAGTCTCTATTGCGCATGACTGCAGCACGTGCAGAAGTCTCTACTGCGCATGACTGCAGCACGTGCAGAGGTCTCTACTGCGCATGACTGCAGCACGTGCAGAAGTCTCTACTGCGCATGACTTTGTTGTTACACACGTTTTAGCGAATTATTATATAGGATAAGAACGGGTTATAGAAACAACAAAACACACTGTGTGGCTGTTACTGATCTAGGGCAATTAGATGGAGCAAACCAACACGCCACAAATAACAAATAGAAATTTCCACTAATTTAACCCCTTTAATGCTAGAGTGGTCTCAAAAGAATTGCTTTGCCACTCTATTGGGTTAAAAGTTCCACTTAAATCAATGGCAGTTCTGCAGAATTTGTCGCGTAAGCTACCGTTGGTTTTCTAAAGAATTATTCCATTTCTTCTTAGTACAAAAGCCTTGAAGATTTTGTATAGGTTACATCAATGTGGATTTTGGGGAATGTTCATTTGTTCTCTTTGGTGCAGCTGGTTTGATCCAGTTCTTCTTGGTACATCAGACCAGGAAGATCTTGAATAGAGATCAGCTCTCCTTGATGACAAGCAATTTCTTAAATATATTATAAGTCAAAGCTAACATATTGTAAGTACTTTACTCTATCCTGTGTTCACACACACTCTACTCTTCACATCTGCCTTTATTATCACCTGAAATAACCAGATCTAGCACATTTGTAACTTAACACAACAGGAACTGTTAACTGAAGGATGGATAGGAAATGCCATATCTTCTGGAGTGTTTCAGTATGTGTATTTATCAATGAATGGGTTCAAGAATACAGCACTCAAATACGACAAAATGCCTTCACCTGGTTTGAGTGTGCAAAGACAAAAGTCCTAACAGCACACATTTTGTTTGTATTTTCTGGGGTACTTGCACAGTCGTGAGAAACAACATAGTAAAAACATGATCAATCTGGAAAGGGTCATTCTAATGGTTGCGTCAGAGAGAATCAGAGAGGAGGCTACCTTGTACTAGGTTTTCTATGATATTTACTAAGCAGACCATTTAGAATGCTTATCTGAGACCAGCATACAATATGTACTCTCAATTTTTTTTTCTTTTTGTGAGTTAAATAAATATTCTTTAATTCCCGAAGGACAAGTAAAATTCATTGTTTCATAATGCTTCACACACACACCACTAGTCCTTAAAGGGATAGTAATGTTTAACAAAAGCATCCCCAATTAATTTTCATAGTATTTGTGCCACGAAGAGCATTACTTCAATATCGTCAGAGTTGTAGTTGAAGAGTAATTGAATGATAAAGTATCCCCCTCCCACCCCTTTTACTGATGTAACATTGCTCACCTCAGAGTAGCAAGACCGTCCTACAGATGGATCACAGCAAGGGACAACCTTCAGTGAGCATAAGGAAAAAACTCAAAAACCACAGCCCAAATACTATGAAGATTAATTGGAGCTACTGTTTTTGTGAAACATTACTATCCTTTTAACCCCTTAGTGACAACTTAACGCCCGGCTAAAAAAAATTTTTCTAAATGATTCCAGAGACCTCGAACGGTGTGCAGCTGCACGGAGACCGGGACTTACCAGGTACCTCCTCTGTCACTAAGTGACAGTTTTTGCTGGGACAAACCTGGTAAGTCCATTGTTGGGATGGGGTTAAGGGGTAAAGATGGCACTTGAACGAAAAGCCAATATGGTTATACAATGTGTAATTCATGGATATAAAAGCATTAATTCCCACACATTGATAGATCAAAAAGTGGAATAATACCTTATGTGGCTTTTAACTTGTAAAACAAAATGACTTAACTAGGAATGTGTTCTTCTTACCGCAATCAGGTATATATGCAGAAGTACAATGCCTGGGTACAGCAACAAAATCTGTAGGTACCAGGAAGAGGGGCCCTGCTGTGTGTTGGGAGGCACAATTCATATGTGTGCGCTTGTCTATGAGGAAAGTCCATATGTCTGAGTTGAAACACTGAACACTTCTAGTATTAAATATTCAACATGCTTCTAAAAACCTATGAGTGCACAGCCTCTGTTACTGGTGTGTAAGTTTTCTTTTTCATTTTGCATTGTTTATGCATTATTTATAGAATTACAGTTCAACATTTATTTTACACTTTCTCACAACAAGCAACAGATATAATGTCTGTGAATGAAAAGACACAGAAAAAAGAACCAACAGCATCCTGCAGAACAATTTATGAAAAGGACTGGAAGTGGTATGCGATTCTCCAGCTATGAACATACAACAGAGTTCTTGTCCTAGATACAGCTGCATGGTATATCTGGTTATAATTTTAGCATTGTATGCACAGTTTCATTTTAGTCTACCTTTATAGAAAAAGCCTATTGTCTGTAGTGTGGAAAAGTAAACAGTCTCAATCAGATAACCCATAGAGAAAAACCTCAAACGTAGTTCTTTAGAGCATTTTCATAACACAACTAAAACATTTTCTGCATGATGGACATGTATGCAGTCAAATCTTTCTGTTACACTAAGAGGCACTTATTTAGATGTATGGTTTCACTTTAGGATATAATAATAATGTAATTTCTATTCTTCAGCAGGATTGGAGAAGGAAAGTTTCTTGTGTACATCATCTCCTGTTATGTTTTGCACATCAGAGTACAGCTTTCCTTACAAGGAAAAAATATGAAAAAAGTAAAACGGTTTCCCCTGCCTGCTGAAAGAAAGCACATACAATATCATATAGCATAAAGAGAACTATCACCTACTAATAGTAACAACCCCACTTACTCTACCATAGACAGAACATATCAATGACCCTTGAGAATTTAGCACTTTTGCCTATGTTCAAGAGATAACACGGTAAATCAGTCCTGGCTGTTATGTCCATAGAGGCAGACATGATAGCGCCTAGCAGTTTTTTCAAGCTGAAGCAGTCAGGAGCTTACTTAACAATTTATAGTCATAAGGCATTTCACATTTACTTAACTAGGTACACATTTATGTTGTTTAGTGTACCCAAGTAAACAATATATTGTTTTGTTTTTTCAGGATTACATCCAATTTCATTTGGTACCATTTCTACATCTACATCCAGTAATGTTTGCAAAGCATAACAAAATTCTGGAAACAAAAATAATAAATGTTATCATCATTTTGTAAATCATTCTTTCCACATAACTAGTGCAGTTATAGAAAATGGCACCTTTTTATGTACTGCTTTATATGTATAGATTTGCCATGTATTGTTGGGGTTACCCAAGCCCTGATTTGAAGATTTTTAAAGACTGATTTGCTTCAAACACAAAATATACCCTCCAAGGTATATATTTTAGTAAAATACACAAAATGACAAGTTCAGAGAATTGTCATTTGAGTTTCTACCACAAGACTGGATTGCTAAGGATCTTCCAGAAGGTGGCACTATAGCCAAAAAAACAAGTGTTATTGTTTTGTTTTTATTTACATTTTTTTTTTTTTTTTTTTTTTTTCATTTTCACTACTTCAAAGATATAGAAATATGTGAAAAACTATTGCATTTCTATGTGATTAGGTAGCTAGATGTCTTAGGAGTAAAATGCTACTCCACTGGTATGAGCAGCCAACCCTAGTCACAGGCTACCAACAAGTGCATGTGTTCAGGATAACCCTGCTTCAGTACAGGTGGATCAATTAAAGTGATTGAGCCACTGATGGATACACCTATATTAAGGCAGGAATATTCTAAAAACATGCACTGTTGATAGCTCTTGAGGACCATGGTTAGCTTCCCTTGCTGTGGGATTTGTAATGAGCACTAAAGTGCCTCCAACCATCTGCTGATTCTCTTAAGTTTTTTCTAATATGCTATGCCTCCACTCAAATTGTTGTAACAACAAAAGAAATGATAAACAATAGATATGACATACCAATGTGGAAAGAAAAAACTAGGTGCATAAAATGGAGGGTCACTTGCCTTTCTACTTTTTTTCTCATGTGCACAGATATTCCAGTTGTACTATTGGAAAAACTGTGTTTGTTACATTTCCACTGCAGATAATCACAGATACTGAAATCTTTGAAAACTATGACATTTACATCTGTGTTCTGTAGATATTGCTCTCCCAAGTAATATATAGGAATGGGCAGGGGCACTAAACTGCAACAACCACAATCTGGTGGTTTTCTTACATTTTGTCAAATATGACATGCTGGCACTCAAACTCAAAAATGAAAAAAGGATGGCAATGCATACTGTTTTGGAAGGTAGAAAACTGGCTGTATATGGCCCTAAGCTGGTGGACACATATATTTTCAGAAAATGCAGTTATTTACAAATGAAATTAAAAAAAAAGCGTGTGAGCGAGAGAGACTATGACATGCGTATGATATGTGAAAACATGCCACCTGACTCATCTGACAGTGACTAGAGGGGGAGATCAAGGATTTTATTTTTTACAATTTGAGTGCAAGGGAAACTTTGTAGCTCCCTCTCAATACCAGATTACTATACAATTGCAATCTGGTTTGTTACCTCAGGGAAGCACTCAAAACAGTTCCCAGAGGCAATGGTGTCCGTAGACATTTTTCCAGGGGGGGGCAAAGCCATAATATGACCCCCAGGCCAGCCCATCTAGCCCCTTTATTTATATGGAGGGGGTAATTGTAGGGGGGGCAAGTGCCCCCCTTGCCCCCCCCTCCGGACGCCCATGCCCAGAGGTAATCTGTGACTCTGGGCTGTTAGCAACATCCTGGTCCAAAAGCCCCAGAGTGCAGAAAAGCACTCTGAGGTCTATATATATATATATACATCTATAAATCTAAGTAACATAGTAACATAGTAACATAGTAAATTAGGTTGAAAAAAGACACAAGTCCATCAAGTTCAACCTTCGCTTCATACCTCAGTAACTAAGAATTTTATAGCTTTCCTGCTACCAATTAAATTAGTCTTTATCAGACCTTCCTGATCTGCCTACTGATAAACAGTATAACTCTGTATGTTCCCTTTTGAAAGAAATGTATCTAATCTTCTCTTAAATGTGTCCATTGTATCTGCCATAACTACCTCCCTGGGCAATGAATTCCACAATTTGACAGACCTTACCGTAAAAAAACCCTTCCTCTGCTGAAGTTTAAACCTCCTTTCCTCTACTCTCAAGAGGTGTCCCCTGGTCACCTGAGCAGGCCTTGGAATAAATAGCTCACCGCAGAGTGGTTTCTGGTTCTCTGTCTGCCCATCCCTGGAGCGGTTGTGGGGGTGGGGATCAGCTGCATGCAGTCAGGGCCGGATTTACATCTCAGGAGCCTGTAGGCACAGATATCTGAAGCGCCCCCCCCCCCGCCATCTCCACAATGCTCCAAATCTCCATATTGCCGTCACATTGCCCCCATCAGCTCCACATTGCACTCCATCAGCTCCACATTGCCCTCATATTGCCCCATCATCTCAACATTGCCCCATTCAAATCCATATTGCCCTCACATTGCCCCCATCAGCTCCACATTGACCGCATCAGCTCCACATTGCCCTCATATTGCCCCATCAGCTCCACATTGCCCCATTCAACTCCATATTGCCCCCCATCCGCTCCACATTGACCCCATCAGCTTCACATTGCCCTCACAATGCCCCCCTTCGGCTCCAACTTGCCCCCACCATCTCCATGTTGCCCTCACATTGCCTCCCTCTCATTGTCCATTTCCTACCTCCCTAGCAGATCTGTTGTCTGTGCCTCCTTTGGCACAGTCAGTCCTGTAGTTACTGAAGCTCCCGTGCGGTCTCCTATTCAGGAATGCAGAGCGCTGGGAGATGATGTCATGTCCCAGCACTCTGCATTCCTACAGAGCCGACGAGGGAGCTCAGCGCTTACAGGACTGTGCCAAAGGAGGCACAGACAACAGATCTGCTAGGGAGGTAGGAAATAGACAACGGGGAGGTGCGATGTGAGGGCAGCATGCAGTGGGCGCCGGTGCAGCCAGCGAGGTGGCCATTTTTTTTTTTTTTATTTTTTTTTTTTAAGAATTAAAAAAAAAAAAAAATCCCATTGGCAGGCGCCCCTCGGTGGTGAGCGCCTGTAGGCAGGTGCCTACTTTGCTTTATGGCAAATCCGGCCCTGCATGCAGTGAATCAGGGGCAATGGTTTTCACAGGAGTGAGCGGGAGCCAAGCCCATGCCCACTCCTGTGAAGATCACTGCAAATTGAAGAAATTGATATAGAGCCAGGTCGGTGACACAGTTTGCTCAATAAAACGGGCAATTCTGTGCAACATTTGCTAGTTATTTATATATACAAGACAAGGGACATTAAATCTCATAAACATAGTTGATAAGGGTCATAAAAGGGTTAAGGGGTGTAAAAAGCGTTGCAATGCTATGCGTTGCATAAGATTATAGTATTTAAGGGATAAAATTATCATGTGCAGAAAGCAGTGTGTGAGGTCCAGTAGTCTTGCTAGCAACCGTTATGTTTGCCTTTGTGGACATGATATCCAGAACAAGGGCAAAATTCAAAGGGACCAATAGGAATGTCTGGCCATAATAAGCTAAGTTTGTGTGGGGGTGGGGGGTTATTATTAAGAGGTACTGTTTCCCCTTCAAGTTCCATCAAGGTATGGAAATCTCTTTCATAAAAAGAGCAACTTGGATTTCGGAGTACTATTCACTTTAACCTCCATGAAAAGTAGAAACATCTCCAAACCACTGCTCCACAATGCACTGAAGAATCCTCTAGCATCCAAGCTGTTAAGAAAGGATCTGACCCCCCAAAAAAACCTTTATAATCTATATTGCTCTAAAACTTCCATTCTGGGGACTTTGCTCCAAATAAGAAAACTTACCCGCTGTCAGCAAATGTGGCCAAAGGCAGAGATTATATAAAATCTGCCCCAGGAAATGTATATTCTGGAAACCATGTGTCAAACAACTTATACAGGGTCTGCAATGAATTTATGGCCACTCTGGCAGGGAATAGCTCGGAACAACTGCCATTTCCACTTAGATTAAAAGAAAAATTGTTTGACATAGTTTCCTCAAATTATCATGAACCCCAAGCCCAGAAAATAAACTTCTCTCAATAACAATACAATTGTAAGTCGATGAATCATTTTCTCTTCACGTCTCATTGTTTTCAAGTTCTAATTTGTGTTACTCTTTCCAGAATGTAAAGGATAAATAAAATAACAACCAAAGGGAAGGTTACAAGTAGAGAAAGCTAATAGGGAAGAGCATTTATCTAAATATTCAGGATAAAGGGTAGGCCCTACATATACAAACACATCAGGTTACTTGGATGCAGAAATCCAGTACAAATCCTACAAGCAAACAACCAGAATGGAACATTCATTGGCAACCATGAAATAAACAGAGCTTCTAATCTAATCAGATTTGCTCCTGGGATTATATACATTCTGACAAGCATTCAGTGGACAATATGTAAAGTTTACCTCAAATCAAACAGATCTGCAACACATTAATGTACACCCATGGCACTGCTGCTTATAAGAATATATTATATGTCATCTAAACCTGGCATTTGTATTGGTACTGAATTTTTTTTTTTTTTTTTTTAAACTTTATTTTGTTTAGAATTATACAAATGCTTCAGTTTTTCTAAAGAAAAGTCATCACACAATTTCATAATATTGTGATGTATAAAACAGTAGAAATGTACTGTTAGGAAAATGAAGCAAATATAATTATAAAGAATTGTTTCTTTAAACTGTGCCAGGTCTGTGCGTTCTTAACCTGTAGTGCTAAAATGGATTTTTTTACCATCTTCCAGTGTGATTTGTAAAAGGTGTTCAGGCTTAAAGGGGAACTTTCACCTCCTCATTATCCTTATTGTATCCCTTCCTTTGTGTCCCCTCTGTACAGTGCGGTCTTTCTTTTTGCCTACAAATCTGTTTAAATGCAGAAAAAAGATACTTGAATTGTGTACCTGATGACGTTAGCAGCCGCACAGCCGCGTACCGTACGGTGCAGAAGACACTCCCACAGCCTCAGCTCCTTTCACTTGCCCCAGCATCCTCCGATGACGGAGGCGTTCTGTTAGTAAGCTGGAGAGAGATCTCATTGGCAGAGATCGATATCTAGCCAATGAGATCTCTCTCCAGATTACTAACAGAACACCTCCGTCATCGGAGGATGCTGGGGCAAGTGAAAGGAGCTGAGGCTGTGGGAGTGTCTTCTGCACCGTACGGTGCGCGGCTGTGCGGCTGCTAACGTCATAAGGTACACAATTCAAGTATCTTTTTTCTTCATTTAAACAGATTTGTAGGCAAAAAGAAAGACCGCACTGTACAGAGGGGACACAAAGGAAGGGATACAATAAGGATAATGAGGAGGTGAAAGTTCCCCTTTAAATGACTTGTCAGACTGGGGCTCACCAGGAAAGTTAATTGTAAGGGTCGACTTGAAATGCGTGATAAAGAAACTTCATCTAAATGTGCATAAAAAGATTTTTAAAAAAGTCCCACACACGTGCACTACCACACACAAAGGTAAAAGGGCAAAATTAAGATTTTCTGGTTATATAAAGGTAAATTGTAAGTTATTATTAGGAGAGGTTAGTTGTCCTTTAAAGGAGCAGTAAACTTTTTTTTATGAAAACACATATTTTATAGATCTTTTCCTGCTGAATAAAACAAGGATACTCCCACTGCTGTCAGATGTTTTATTCAAAATGTATAACAGCTCAAATAATCATGAAGTGAATTTACTGTGTTACTTCCTGATAGTTCTAACTGACAGAAAGTGACAGGCAGTTTCTATCATATTCTATGGGGAACTGTATATCACTGACTTTCTTGACTTTCCTCTCCATTAGAATGTAACAGGAAAAACTAATTAGAATTTGACCACTAGAGTGCACTGCTAAAAATATGGGTTTAAACTGTAATAACTCTGGAAATATGAATCTATTGGAAGTGTGAGTATCCTTATTTTACTCACTAGGAAAATCCCTACAATATATATTTTTTCATAAAAAAAGTTTACTGCTCCTTTAAGCTGAATCCCTGTAAAGTCACCCAGCCCCGAAAGTCAAGTACTTCTTCAATGTCATAACAGGGATGTAATTAGATATTTGTATGTCATTACAACATGTTCAGTGTGTCACACTTTCCAAATAACTTAATTGTTATGTTGCTTTTGTTCTACACACATCACAGAAATTAACATTTTTCAGCTAAGTAACCAAAAAAGGATAAGTTATAAGCTGAAAAAGGTTGGGAACCACAGGTTTAAAAAGTGCATCCCATAACCCCTTTCACTGTGTTATTTTTTTAGCAGTTCATTCTTCATGAATTTTATAGCACAGCACAAAGGAGAAATCTCTGGTTGTTTCAAAACATTTCTACTTCATGAGGAACTATTAAGGTGGTCCTCTAAATGGTATCACCAACTTCCATAGGCAAAGGGAATCATTTTTGATTGGGAGGTATAAAAACTAACGCACCCACATTCATTTTCAAACGTCAAGTATATGCTTTACTCTGTTGCTTCTTATACATGTTATTGGACATTGGTGGAGGATAATGGGGCTTGCAGTTCAACAACAGCTGAAGGCCCGTAAATTGTACACTTCTGGGCTGGAGGAAACATTGGCTCTAAAGAGGCCATAATGTTGGAGTCCCTTAACTTTTGTGGGCCTATGCCAACTACATACAAATGTAGATGCACAATTAGATATCAAATGATCCACCATTAAAAGTAGTACAGTAACAGAATGCATATACCTTGGGAATGTATTATGGGGTTATAGTGAATTAAATATTAACTATAAACAATGAATTGTACCGATATGATGTGTTATAAATGTAAATTTAACAAAATATCAGATTTAGGTAATACATTAACAATGAAACCTCTTTATTACCCAAAAAAGCTTAAAAAAAAAAACAACAAACAAAATAAAAAACCTTTATACCACTTATTTAGAGCAGCGGTTGTCTAGGGGAATGGAGGATTCATGATTGCTCACACCTGATTTTGAGCATCATAGGATACATTACATTTCATATGAATAGGTTTTCAAATTATGATATAAATATCTGAGAATTGTTTCTTCAGGTAACAGAATGTAGCTCCATATCTTAAAACAAATTTCACATAACATGATAGGAATATTTGAGATTTTTTTCCTCAGGAAATAGAATCAAGCTCTTTAAATGGAACCAGAATTCACCTTGGATGCCAAACATCTCCAATGCACTAAGAAAGGAATACCCAAAAAAGAGCTCAATGGGCAGAATGGACCAAATGGGTGCAATTATAGACTGAATGAGAAGTACGATAAACAAAAGTAAAAAAAAATGTAGATATTGTGCCCAGTTATATGAATTATGTAATTAGCATATTAATACAGCATAAGGAATACATTTTAGGATAAAATTAACACCTTAAGGATAAGAAGGGTGAGTAAATGAACTATGGAATCAATAAATGTCTGATTGAGCTCCCAATTCCGGGGATCCAGACTTCAATGACTGAGAATGTTTTTTACAACATTGTCTGCCCCTGAGATAAGAACAAGGGAGTGAACAAACACGTGAGACTGCTCACATGAGAATAAGTCACACTTTGGACCATGCGGCCACACTTTTGGTCCCTCACTGGCCATTGATGTAGGTCACCACAATCAAACCGGATCCACACAGGGGATTCCAGGAGGGACTGAGACCAAAGAGCTAGGTGATTCGCTTAAAGCTCCAGAACGCTGAAGAACAGGAGACTGTATGAGAGCCCAAGGTGACCTGTCATGACTAGCACTCAATTTGGAATGGCTAACAGCTATCCCAAAACAAATTGTACCACTGCAGTCACCAACAAAGGTCCACCTTTTTAAGTTTGTATAAGGACATGACATGGGAGAGATGGCATTGGACCAATTTGTGAGAATTTCTAGCTGCAGGTTCCGTGTACAGGACTGCCTCTAGGGCACAGAACAGAAAACCCAGCACCTTCATATAGTCCTACACCGTCAAAGAAGGATCCAGCAGCTCATGAGACACCTGGTGAGACAACAGCATATTCCTGTCATCCGGTAGGGTGAACCTCCACAGTGTTGAATCTCATACAGAAAAAGAGGAGAATCTGGGACAGAACCAGAGAAGATTTATTGAAATTGAGTACTATTTTGACACACAAGTCTGAATCTGAAGGCGCAGAGTCTCCTCTGAAGTTGCCTTCAGTAAAAGGTTATACAGATAACCTAGAGAGTGAATGTGGGCCACCAGGGCTGCCATGACCCTCATAAACACCAGCAGAAACTCTCCTGGACATATGGCAGTGATAATTGAGTACAGGAACTCCATTTTAAACCAAGGTAAAAGATCGCACCGATTGAGACGATTCAAGTCCACAACAGGACAGCATTAGCCTTTCTTGGGAACTATGAAAAGATTGGCCCGGAATTCTGTGAACATTTCCTGAGAAGGAACATGTACCAAGATCTGCATATCTACTAGAGACGGGGTGGTGTCTTAAAACAGATGATTTTTGCACGCAAACACTAGATATGAAGAAGTAAATGGTAGAAAGTGGCTTGAAGTCTGTGTGGTGCCCTTTTGAAATTAGCTGCAAAACCCACTGATCTGCCGTGGAAAATGCCCAAGAACTCTAAAAAGGAAGTAAACTACTTTCTATTGTCTGTGGTGGACCATACCCCCTTAAGTCATGCGGCGGTGGCTTGTCACTTTTGGACTTATGAGCAGACTTTTTGCTTGTCCATGTCTGTTTGGAATTTTGGGTATGGAGTGTGTGGGCAGTTGTAGAAAAAGATGTCCTGGATGCAAAACCATACTCTTGGGGGTACAGAAAGCCACTAGGAAAAATGGAAGGTTTAGGTGTAACTTGAAGCAATAAAGTAATTTTGCCTCCAGTGGCATGACTTATAAGCTTCACCAGGGGTGAGCCAAAGAACTGCTTGTCCACAAACTGTATGGGCCACCACTTCCCATCAAATAAAGCCGGGAAAATGGGCTTATGGGCAGTGAAATTCCATTTTTAAAAAATGGCCCTGTTGCTCTCCAGTCGTTGCACAAAAGATTATTAAGGGCGGGGGATCCCTCAAGGAGCCTCTATGTAGTTTAACATGAGAGTCACAATAAGTCTTGTACACCCACCAGTATGCAACCTGTGGAACAGAAAGTCCCAAACACAGTTTTATGTCTCAGCTAAAATTGCTGTGATGTGTACCTGTTCTTAAAGGCACTATGACCCAAAAAACAAGCGTGTACTGAGCACCAATTAAAAATAAAGAATTGAAATAAAGAATTAAACCAAATAACATAAGTATAATAAAGTTAAATAAAATGAATAAACATGAATGCGACTGTGTAAGGGCATTAAATAGTTAAAGTTTAAAGCAAATAAAGTTCCCTCTCAGTAAAAGAGAGGGATAGCGGGACAAATGTACAGAAAAGTACATAAATGAACATAAATGTACAGACTGCAAGTCCAGCCAAACCACCACAGATAATGGAAATGTGGTTGTCAGACAAACAGATAGGGACATAGTCACAGGACATGTACACTTTCAATTCAAGAAAGATTGTCCTCTTCAGTCTTCAGGCTCCTATGTACCATACAAACTTCTGCTCAGACCAGCTAAGCAGAGATTGAGAGGGTTGATAATGCAAGCCATCCTCTAACAGACCCAGGTCCATTAAATCTATGCTTTGGTTCAAACAGACAATGAAGGCCAGAGATAGGATCACACCTAATAAGGGATTACACAGCCTCCTCCTACAAAAAGAAAAAAAAAGGCTAACTAAGAAATAATTTTTGACCTGATCCATCACCTTAGAGGTCACTTTAAACTAATACTGGACTAGACTGGTGAGGGTTAAGTGAAGTAAGGAGAGAGTTTCCTCCTCAGAGAGCCTTTTAAGTACCCTGTCCTCCTGCAGAAGTATATCTTACCCCATGGTTCCTGTCTTCCACATAGCATGAAAGAGAAAATGTTTTTTTTGCAAGAAAAAAAATATAATAAAAAAAAATCACCCATCTCAAGTGACAAGCAGATGTACTGGGAAAAAGCATGCTGTGCAGCAGAAGGAAGCTTGCTGGAAGTAATACTGTTACAGGAAAAGGTAGCTGTTAATGATTGGATGCAATGGTTTTCAAACACAGGTGTGCCTAGCATTCCCAGGGGGGCTTCTGTTTCTGGGCCTCACCTTTGTTTCTCAGTTTTACTGAAAGGAACATTTTTCAAAAGAACTGTAAAAATTTTATATGAAAAAAAATATACTGTAGGACTTTTCCTGCTAAGTACAACAATGGTACTCCCACTACTGGGAAAGTTATAAGCATGTATATTTTTTACATTATATATATATATATATATATATATATATATATATATATATATATTTTTTTTTTTTTTTTTTTTTTTTTTTTTTTTTTTTTTTTTACATTAACGGTGCCACCTAGTGTCTAGACAAAATGCAACTGAATAACTCAAGCAACAGACGAACTGCAGGATATGGGAGAGTGGGTCCTTTGGCTACCATTCTCTATAGAACTTGTTAACAGTTTGATGACCACCAGACAGTCTGGAATCGCTTACTGTCAGTTTGACAGTTTATAACTTTTGAAAAAAACAAATGGCTTCAATTGGAGTGCCCTTTCTTACTCAGCATGAAAACCCTTATAATATGTTATTTTTATAATAAAAGCTTACTATTCTCATTTAAGCTTAGCTTAAATGGTCATGGACTAATGAAGCTGTTTTGTGTGCGCATTACAAATATGTTTCCCAAAAACAGGAAAGGAAAAAAGCAGGGTTTCAATGAAGCTTATTAGGATTCTAAATGTTTGCGTACGCTCAGAGGAGGCTACATTCACAGTTCTGTCAGGGGTGTGTGATATATATTGATGTTTATGTGATTACATTTAAAACAGGTGATATATGTGGTGTTATATGAGGAGAGGGTGCCCTTCATATATTTTGTGCACACATTGATGGTATCATTATGTCACCGATAATGTCATTTGCAATGTCATATCAACAGCAAAGCATGTGGAGGGGCATGGAGTAAGTTCAATGAACTTA
The DNA here is from genome assembly GCA_037306005.1 of Rhinophrynus dorsalis. Taxonomy (NCBI): domain Eukaryota; kingdom Metazoa; phylum Chordata; class Amphibia; order Anura; family Rhinophrynidae; genus Rhinophrynus; species Rhinophrynus dorsalis. The sequence goes on from CM074719.1 coordinate 318,552,000, forward strand.
ACCCCTTAGAGTCCGGTGACGTACCTGGACCGTCACGCTGGTCCGGCACTTAAGGACCAGTGACGGTCCTGGTACGTCACGTACTATTACTCACCGCGCTCCTGCAGGAGCGCGGTGAGTAATACCAGGGACTGAATTTGATCGCTCCAAGACTGAAGCGATCTCTTTCAGTCCCTCCATTCGGCGTGCCGCCCCACGTGATCAGTCACGTGGGGCGGCACGCCGAAATTCTCTATCGGGTCCTTAAAGGACCACACACACCGCGACCACTGGTCGTTAAGGGGTTAAACTGTATTTCTTGGCTTCTGTGCATTTGAGTAAGAACTTGACCATGGTTTTAGTAAAAGTTTTTGAAATTTAATTTTCATAATTTTTTTCAAGCCAGCTGCACCAGGAACAGCAAAATAAAGTTCTGTAGCATTTAAAGGGATAGTAATGTCAGAAAAAAAGTATTAACTATATGGTATATACATTTAAAAGAGAGTACTTGCACTTATTCGTATCTCTCAAACTGTTATAACAATATCTAAAGATAAATACTTAATTTGGAATGGTCTACAAGGTGTGCCTGGTTTGCAAGGACACTGTGTAGACCATTCCAATGAAGTATTTATTTCTAAATAGCATGATTTCAGCTCTGCTGAAGAGCCTCTGTCTGGTCAAAAGACTGGAATCTGCAGCTGTCAGCTAGATGGCAGACTTGAGTAAAAAAGCCAGGAAAAGGTAACTTTAGCAAGTTATATCTCTCAAACCATAAAGGTTTGAGAGATAAGACTTACATTGATATTAATCTTTTTTTAATGTCTACAATATTAAATCAACTTAAAATTAACCATTACGATCCCTTTAATAAGGCTTTTAAACCAATGAATGCAAGAGAGGTCTCACAGAGGGACAGTGTATGTTGGGGTTAGCAACTATCAGTTGAGTAGTGAAATAAGGCTGTGATTTCTGTAGTATGTTGGGCTCTAAGAAAACCTATTTAAGTGTAGCAAATTTAAAGCGGAACTTTCACCCAGATCAAAGCAAGCCTACTCCGCTTTGCTATTACGTTAGAATTTATATGTTGTTAGTCAGCAGGTTAAAAAGAGCCCAGATAACATATAAAGTACCTTTTAGTCTATGTGTTTTAGAAAGGTAGAGCGGCGCCATGTCAGCGACTTGCATCTTGATTGACAGCCCACTTCAAGAACGTGCGCTTTAGTGGGTGTTGAAAGTACATCCTTTTTTTTTCTCTGGCAGAGCGCACTGGCCATAGCAACTAAGTGCATGTGAGCACATCTCTGTCACAGCCTACATGCATAAGCTTGTATGCGATCCGCTCCAGTTCGCACCGCTTCCTGGGAACCTTTAAGTAACCCAGCAACCGTGCGAACCATAAATAAACAGGAGTTCAGTGAACACGCATGACATGTTCACTGAACTGTACAAGGACGTGCATCTAGATGTGAGCGCTCCCACGCGCCAAAGCTCAGGGCAAAGTGGGAGGTATTATGGGAGGGATATGATGAGAGAAAGGAGGTGGTTTTCCTTTCTCTGCGGTTACTGCGGTTAACCTTGCTCCGCAGTGAGCTGAATGGTGACGTCACCAAGGAAATAAAAAAAATAGAATTACCAGTGAACGGGTGAGTTTAAAAAAAAAAAAAAAAGCTTTTGTTTGAGTGAATTCTGGATACTATTACATGGAGCAAACTTATAGTAAGGTGATACATCCCCTTTAATAATTAGTGACAGATGACCTCAATCACATCAGAGGCTATTTCCATGGCCATAAATTCGTAATTTTAATTTAAACTTTATTTTATTTTTTTTTACTTTTAACCCTTTGAGTGCCAGATGGGTATCCAAGGCATTATAACGCAATGGCTTTGATAACTCTCTGGCACTCAAAAGGTTAAAAGCTAATTTCTCCAGTCCTACTCATCCAATTTACTAGCTAAAAAAGCATGCAGTATTCACCAACATTCAACTTCCTGATTATTTTTTGTAAGAATCCATAGGCTAGTTTGGGAGGCAGGTCTGACAAAGTTTCTCATAACACCAAATGAGAAAAAAAGGATTTTAGAGTACTTACCTTTAAAGAGGAACTTTCACATATTAATAAGCCGCCCTTCAATCATGAAACATATGGCGACTGGCTTGATAATACGTGTAATCCTTATCAAAAGTGGCAGATTCAAAATAAATATTTACTAATCAGAGACCGGCAGACAGGCGTCAACGCAGACATCTTGTCTGCGCGCCTGCATTGTCAGTTCTGGTCTCTGTAAGAAGTATTGCAGTGTGCCAAACAGTAGCTGGAAGGGACTGACGGCGCAGGAGCGCAGACTGCACTAACCTGGCTGTCAGTCTCCGAAGATTAAAGATTTCTTTAGAATCTGCCACTTTTGATAGGTAATACACATATCATCAAGCTAGTCGCCATATGCTTAATGATTGAAGGTCGACATTAATATATGAAAGTTCCGCTTTAAATCCATTTATCTTAGTCCACATGGAACACAGTAACCATGGAGTACATTTTCCTCTTCCTGGAGGGCATGGCACTTCAAAAAAGGTAAGGCCTTCTGAGGCGAAGACTCCCCACATCCCTCCACTTTAGCCCTGAATACTTCCAGTTTCAATGTAAAGCAAAGTGAAAAGAAAGAAGATATGAGAGGAAAGAACAAAATCCTCTGATCAGAAACCCCCAAGAGGACCCCTCTGGCAGACAACTAACTGTGAGGAAAAAGTGATTCTTCCTCTAAGGCAGGGCTGTACAAGTCCTCAAGGGCCACCAACAGGCCAGGTTTTAACCCTTTGAGTGCCAGAGGGGTCACTCTCCTCTGGCACTCAAAGGGTTAAGGATTGCCCTGATTAAGCACAGGTGAGTCAGTCATAATGAATGATCCACTGATTACCTCACCTGTGCATAATCAGGGAAATCCTTACATCCTGGTCTGTTGGTGGCCCTTGAGGACTGAAGCTGGACAGCCCTGCCCTAGGGGATGATAGGCGGTGATATTTCTCAAGCACTTGTAGTGGATTTTAAAGGTATTCTTTTAGGCAAAATAGCATTCTTATTTGTAAATGTGCCCTTAGAGTCCACCATACTCCAAGCAGGCTGAGTGATATGCCCCTCCACAGTAAGTGATTCCATATTCAAAGGCATATAAAAGTGAAAGTCTTCTTACCCACAAGAGCCAGTGCTTTTACACATTCCAAGGAGGGGCCTCTTTTCAGAAAAACTGTCGCACTTTTGAGGACCTGTAATTAAGATGAAATGTAACTTCAGAAATAAAGTAAAGAAAGCATTTTTTATTTACATATTCTGCAAGTACATAGTGCATACAGCCAAATTGCCTATACCATTTTATTATTATTATTATTATTAGTAGTAGTATAAAAGCCTGTATACACGGGCTAAAGTGCCACCCAGCAGCCTCGGCTACTGCCCCTGAGCCGGGATCACAGACAGGCAGTGAGCCGCCCGGAGCTCCCCGCTCCAGATGAGTGTGTTCAGCCAGTCTCTACTGTGCATGGCTGCATCGTTCCTGCAGTCTCTACTGCGCATATGTGGTTACACACACAGGGAGCTTCGCAGGCTAGCGCTTTATGTATATAGATAATTATTATTTATTTACACTTTCATGTACCTGAGTGAGATACCTGGATTTCAGTTTCCAGAGAGGTATTTTGAAGAGTAAGCAAAATGTAATATAATGTTACAGTTTTCCAGCAACTTAAGAGTGTTCCATGTGCAACTTTATTTACATGGTATTTTTTTTTTTACTTTGTATCACTAAACTGTCACTTTAAGAACCTAGACGTCATCCTCCAAACTGGTCCAGATTCCACTCTTTTGAAAGAGTTGGATTCCCTGTTTTAAAGGTGGGCACTCTTGTGTATGTTGGATGATGGTGCAATCAACCCAACATTAAATTTACTCTTGAAGTGCCAGGGGGGGTAAGCATCGCATTGCACAGCAATGCACTGAGCACCCCTCTGGCACTCAAAGGGTTACACCATAGAACGGGGAGAAAGAAAGAGCTCTTAAAGAGGTCTGATATCAGCCCTCATTGCTGCTACAATTTTGGGGAGCATTGGGGGGCTCCTAGAGAGCTCCTATCACACCTTTTCTTACTCTAAAAAAATCTCGGGTGCCACTTTCCCTATGTTCCGATTCAGTTTTCTCTATGGCAGTGGTTTATATCATGTCACTGGTGCTTCCTATGCTAACCACATGTAACCGTTTACAGAATCCATGCCTAATGATATAGTATTTACTATTGATGATCCAGAAATACTATATCAGTGCACGTGGAACCAGTGAACGGTTACCATGTGAGTAACAAGGAAGTCACTAGAGGACCTGATATAAACCAGTACACTATTGAAAAATTAATCAGAACACAGGAGTCTGAAAGTAGTACATTTGTATTGCTTTATTGCTACCCTATATAGAATACTCTTTGGTCTCCATTTTCCTTCAGACCCACAGCCTGACCAATGATCCTTCAACAGTGGGGATTTGATGCTGAAAATATAACAGCACCTTTAATGGTTCACAGGTTGAGGCCAACAGTAAGGTAATAATGTCTTTGTTAGGGCAATTTCTTTCTTCTCTGTAAACAGGAAGGTTCCACACAGCAGGAGTTGAATATGTATGAAAGCAACATATTTCAGTTTCTTACATTTCTTAAAAATATTTCCCAGCATTGCATTAAACCAATGTCACCCTGCTGGCCAAATAACTGAACAAACATTTTCAACTACTACATTGAAAAAACACACAAACAGTCTTCCAAACACCAGAAATAAAACAAAAGGATAGGTCCTGTTTAAAAGGGTTTATTACAGTGTTTATACTATGGAGGAAGGAAGGGGAAGGCCCATGGTTATTGAACCCCCTGAGTGCTAGATAGGACTCCAACTTGTTTATTTGCAGTGGGTTGGAGACTTCTCTAGAACTCGTGGGGTTAATGGTACAGGGTTTCCTCCAAAGCATCCTGGGACTATCAGTACAATATTGTTACAAGGCTGGGGTCACAGACTCCAGTGTCAGACTCATTTGGAGTTCTGAGACTAGCACGGAAAACAGTTAAAGGCGTGGATGTCAGAGTATGCATGGTTCTAGGACTACCATTGAGACTGTGATACAAGGCAGGCAGTGGAACCAGGCTGATGTGACAGACAGTGTATGTGCGATTCTGTTTCTACCAGTGGACAGTGGTACAAGACTAGAGTGTCAGACAGCACATGTTTGATTCTGTGACTATCAGTGGACAATGGAACAATGCTGGGGTGTCAGACAGTGTAGGGTTTTTTCTGTGGCTACCAGGGGACAGTGGAAAAAGGCTAGAGTTACAGACTGTGCATGTATGTATGTATATATGTATGTATCTGTGGCTAGGAGTGGGGTAGTGCAACATGGCTGGGTTGTCAATGTATGTGTGGTTTTGCAACTGCCACTGGCATATGAAACAAGGCTGTATCACAGTTTATGCTTTTGCTGTGGCTAACAGTTGAAAGACGAACAATACTAGGGTAGCACAGAGTGTACGTTTGAGTGTGTGACTACCAGAGGACAGCACAATGTCTCTCCTTACCCATTTGCACTGTCTTGTTCTACTCTCCCAACGGTAGCCATACAACCACACACACACTCTCTGATACCCCAGCCTTGTTCAACAGTCCACTGGAAGCCATAGATTTTTTTAGCTTTTTTTTTCCTTAATAGCAAATCTTCTGAAAAAATAAGGAAAATTAAGGGCGAAAAACTTTCATTTCATCAAATGCCAGTAAATGCAGGTTAAGTTCTTCCCACTTGGGTCCTGACCCCATGTGGTTTGATTATGACATTAGACATGAAATCACAAATGACAAAATAAATTATATACTGATGACATCGCATATGACATCATTCATTACATGACAATGGCATAATCAATGGCATCACTGGCAACATCACAAATGACCATGCTAATGGTGCACATCATCAGGGAGCCGCAAGTTCCCACTAAAAAAGTGCCCAACCAGCAACACATCTACACAACGCTAGCCTACTGTCAATACATATAACAAGCCAGGAGCAACACTAAACTAAAAAATTGACAGTGCACCAAAAGATGTTCCTTACGGCAGTGAAAATCCTCATTTTACACTTACACATCATAAAACACAGCTGTACTTGCTCTGTATCTAATCATTCTGAAATAACATTAATCCAAAACAGTGAGCCACTAAAACTGCACAACGTGCACTTTGCAATAAATTACTAATACTGCACCAAATTCCAGACCTACACTGCAACACATCATCTATCCTTTCAGCAGTGGCTTTGCACTAAAACCAATAACCACTGTTACTGCAACACCACCTCTTTACCAACCGCCAACATAGCTCCTCTCTAAAAACGCAAAGTAAATCTCAACAGAATAACAATAAAAAGACTGGAGTGAAATATCCAAATTCAACATCCACACTACCAAGAACACATACTTCAGCAAAATCTAGCAACATTAAAGCTTGTCAAAAAAATAACAGCATAAAATGTCTACAAAACTCGGTAAGAGAACTGCACAACATCATCCAGCACCGACACTACATTTTTTTTTTATCTGTCACTTAATGTAACTGTCAGTGTCATTGATGAAGTCATTTCTGAAGTAATCCATGATGTCATTTGTGATGTCATCAGTATGGAGCATGGAGTTAAGTTTGAAGAACTTAACTTGTATGTCCTGGCTTTTATGAGTTTGAGTGAGAACTTAACTCTAACACTGATACATTTTTTCCACTGAATATAACATTAAAACTTATAGAAAGTTTAAGAAATACCTTTAATTCATTGGATGCTATCAACGTCTCCAATGCAAATTTTTTTTAAGATGACCCTATCATTCAAGTTATTAATGATGCCGGAGACAGAAGGAGCCGGCATATATTGCGGTTTATTGAGGACATCCTTCCCTGCTATATAAACACCCCTGTACAAGTTACACCCTTCAAAAAACAAAGAGCCTTAACAGCACCAAACTCATCTATTCAATTAACTCCTCGAATGTCAAATAGGTGTCTATACTTATTGGACACTAAGGTTTAAAGCTGCAGCTGGGGAGGTGAAAAATTCTGTCCCCTACCTAAACATCACTGTAATTAAAGTCTTTGCATGCCAAAGGTGCGTGAATCGAACTGAACACTTCTAGGATAAAAGGTCAAGCCACACTTACGTACCGGCTCTCAGAGAGTTACAGTCTACACTTGAGGGGACCTGGGGGGAGTGGCACTTCCCCATGATAGGCAGGTGAGAGCCACACGCTGCAAACTGAAGAGAGGGCCTGGAGAACCTTCTAGCCCTCAGTGATTTGTGGCTAACTAACTGCAGTTAACCCTTTGATTGCCAGATGTGAGCTTTGAAAATCACCTATATGCTGTTTAAGACATTTTTATCAACAAAAACATTTTAGGGTCCAATGTTCAAAAGAAAACTAGAGTAATTCTGGGGAAAACCCAATTAATTAATTTAAACCCACTGAATGTGTCTCTCACATTCAGTGGGTTTAAAGCCCCATTTAAATAAATAGGATATTTGTAGTTTGTTAGACCCAGAATCACTCCAGTGTACTTCTGAACATAGGCCCCTTACAGCTATCTTGTTTCATTTACTTTGAGTTCATGCTAATTACAAGCCATGTAACTGAAACGAGCCTTACTATAGCATCATTTCATAATGGATCCATAACACCTTCTTTCCAGTCTATTAAAAACACTATATATACACACATATAAAAAATAAAGAAAGGCATCTCCCCCCTCTGTTCTCAGTCGGTATTGCTTAAAAAAAAAGAGTAAAGGGAATTTCCTTGGTCCCTCCCTATTACATCAGTCTCCTTACTCAAAGATACAATGTTTACAAATCCTCATCTCTCTTCAGACGCTCTGTTCAACCCATGGTCAGTGAGTGATTTTTCTTTGTACGTCTCCCTATGTTGGAAGGGTTTCCCAGGCATAGGCCCTTGTTCTCCACATGACTAGAGGGAATCAGCTACCCCACACCAACAAGGCCCACATAGGCCGAAACGTACGTCTGTGGTTGTGCTGATTCTCTTGTACAGAGAGGATTTGCCAGACATTTCGGAGCTGGACTGCCTGTGGGTGGGACTAGTCTGATATGGACATGGAGATTTCCTCTCTGTAATGGCACATGGGAGTGAAAAACATGACTTGTATCACCTGTGACAGGCCCCCATGCCTTATGAAAAAAAAAACACTTTATTTTGTTCCTTCTCAGTGAGTGCTCGTCGCAATCTTTCTTTGTAACAATCCATGGTTGTATGATGGCAACACCGAACTCAAGGGAAGACACTCTTCCCATAGACTCTCCCCAGAAAAAGCATAGTCATTTGGATATTATATGACCAGCCACAACAGGGGAGAGACTGTACCCTGAAATCTTCCAAAATAAACAACAAACATAGAATGTAGTATCATGCATATTAGCTATATGCTTCACAACAACAACAAACGATGCCCCATTTATATGAGTTTACACACCTTAACCCTTTGCGTGGCAGGGGGTATGTAACGCTTTATGTACCCCCTGGCACTCAAAGGGTTACAGACATGCTAAACGTGTCCAACAGGCTGCTTGTGACACCTTGCAATATGAAAAGCTGCACCCTTTAGTGCCTTGCTGTTTTAAGGCAGTGCAAAACTTTTAGAACAGGGATGTCCAAATAAAGGCCATTTACAACCCTCAGGCACTGCCAGTAGAGTCCTTCATGCAAATTCTATTATATTATCAATCGAATACATATTAATGCTTAGCACATACATTTTGTAGCAAAATATAAGAGGGGAGATTCACTAAGCAGGGGAGTGCAACCAGAAGTTGTTGGACTTCAACTCCCATCATCCTCAGAATGGGAAAGACACAGAGACAAAGCAAGAGTGTAAGAGAGACTGAGATAGATGAAATGGAAAAAGTGAGAGAGTCTGAGACAGATGGCAAGAGTGAGAGAGACAGAGAAAGACAGTGTGTGTGAGATTTACAGACTGCTAGAGTGAAACAGCAAGCACGAGAGAGAGATATACATTGAGACAGTTAAGTAGACAGGGTGAGTAAGGGAGTATGAGATGGTGCATGCTGAAAGCAAGTGAGTAAGAGAGAATGGAGCATAGGTATCACGGGTGAGAGAATATGAGTAGCAAAATGAGACTGAGAGTGCAAAAGTTGATAAAAACATGATAATCATGATAATATGTTCATGTTTTTTATCAAAAAGGGGATGCTTGGTGAAAGCACATACTAATAGGATCTTATGTACCAAGGTCCTCCTTTACAAAACAGAACCAGCAAAACTGTGGTTACAGCTTGCATTGAAATTACACAATCTCCAAATCTATGCTTCATCACCTGACATGAACCAGAAGGTATCTTTACCCATCCTGACCCTATGGATGTACAGCTGAACCAGAGCCTAATGGCAGCAGCCCTCTATATAATATAGTGGGGGACAATTCAATACCTGCACATCTGGTGGTGTGGGATATAAGCATTTAAATATAAACACAGGTGCATAAGTAAAGACAAATTCCCTAAAAAAAAAAAATAACTAAAGTCTTGTCACTCTAGTACTTATCTAGGTAACGCAACCTAGTTTAACCCTTTAAGGACCAGGGTATTTGCAAGGCAATTTGTTTCCCCTTTACTCATCACGAGATGAGGTATATAAAATTAAGACTACATTACTTTCACTCATTCAACACAACCATAACTGGTTAGCAAACCACAAGCAAATGTATAATACATGCAAAAATTCATCAGTAAAAAAAGACATTTGAGAACATCAGTTTAATTGCAGTATCAGTGATTGGATTTCCTGCATGTGCTCTGATATCTGCTTAATGGAGCAATCACCCATTGCCATTCTGTGTTCAGTCAGAAATATAATCCTACAGGTTGTGATGGATTAATTCTTTTGATATTTGGAACAGCATTTGCTTTCTGCTTGTGGAATATGCAGTTGATACACACACCTGCTCAACACTGTGTTTAACCCTTTAAGGACCAGAGAGAGGTATGTAACATATTGCTTTTACAATGCATTGCACACCACTTTGGTCATTAAAGGGTTAATGCTGCTCAGTGATTGAAAATAATAATAGAAAGAAAAAAATCCAGTGAAATCCATCAAATATACAAAGAGTTGAAATCCTGTTGCAAAGTCCTTTTGTTAAACTCCCAAATCCTTTTAATTCTGTCATATAACACTATAGCGTTTATCAAAAGCTGAAAATCCAGACAAATCACACAATTAAAGTAATGAAAAATGCACCACCTGCCTTCCCAGGCCTTGCACTTAGTAAAATGGTGACACTGGTTCACCTATCTGAAAAAATGTATGTAATAATTCCCAGTTGCTGGGCAGGCTTTCATTTAATCAACGTGGAGTACTTTAATCAAAATGAAGAATTTTACATCAGACGGACTAGCTTGTTCAATGTAATATATTTATTGACCAGAGTTCACTGTGCTTTTAATAATGAAGTTAGTCTTTGATACATTTTTTTAAATTTATTTTGGGTCAAGAAATGTCACTGACACTTTTTATAATGCGCTAGTACAGTGGATCCCAATCTTTGCAGTGGTGGAAACCTACACTATAAAATAAAATATCAAAGGGGTCCTATCACTTTGAAACAAGTAATTGTATAACACTTGTGCTCCAAAGAGCTCTGAAAGCATAGTGAAGTATGACACTATCTTCACGAGATAAGCAGGGCACCAATGGGCATATTCCATTCAGAGCAAGGCAGAAGAAAGCCCATCCATTTTTTCCCTACAATCTCCTACTCTTTTCCTCTTTATTTTGCCACCTGGTAACCAGGAAAGGAGGAAGAAGTTGTAGAAAAAAGTACTCCAGCATCACAGGATCTGTAATGCAATTGGAAGAGACCTAGGCCCATTCTACAACCTTGCTCCATTTACAGTAAACCCAAATTCAAATGCCACTTGCTCTATCCTTCTGTAATACTGATACTCTGCAATGTATGTTTGTTTTACCCCTTGTCTTGAAGTGATATTCTTTTAACGGAGTTTCCAATGCAGACATTATCCAATCAATATTATTTTATCTGAAAAACTTGAAACTTAGATATTGCATGCTGTGCTGTTCACATCGGTGGTTATTATAGAGCCTGTTGTATACCGATACACCATGCTGTAAAGTACATACATATTTGAAGCTTTGGTTTCAATTAAATCAAAAGTGGAATTTAAGACAAAAAAAAAAAAAAAATCACAGAAGGTTGTTTTTTTCAGTGCAATGTTTTTGTTACTGTTTACAACGAGAGAAAGGGATGCAACAGAAAAAAATGCAACATTTTCATTTGATTCCATGTATAAAAAACATGGCTACAAAAAAGTTGTGAACATAGGCTTACACTGTCAAATATATATATACAAGTCTGTTGATATAAATAGCATAATGTAAGAAAGAAGACTAAGAGTAAAAGGGATGACTTTATTGGCTGAGTACTGGCTGAGTAGCCAGTGAAAGCTTTCAAGACCACCTTGATCTCTGTGTCAGGCATGTTATGAGAGCTAGATACCTCACATTAGCCCATTATATATATATATATATATATATAGATAGATAGATATGTTATCGGAAATGCTGCACTCTCTGCTCTGTGGACAAGTGTAAATCCGACCCGGGTGCTCATCCAAAATAGGTTAAAAAAACATGTACATTGTCCGACTGCAACAAGCTCCTGTGAGTGCCATCATTCAGGAATACATTATTTAACAATGAGACAACTCAATTTTTAATCTCTTTGTTAAATCTTTATATGAACTTGCCATTTATAGGAATATCCTCTTCACACAGCATTTGCTTCTAAATTTTCAAAACTTTCATGTAAGGAGACGGCTGCATGAGGGGCTAGCACTGCAGTGTTTAAAACCTACAATTAAATATGGTGCAGGGAATATTCAGGTGTGGGATGCTTTGCCTATTCTGAAGTTGGAGACTTGCACAAGACCAACTACACTTTGATCAAAGAGAAGTACCATTCTGTTCTGCAGAGGCATGCCATCCCTTCTAGCTTAAAGTTGTGTGGAAGAGGATTAATTTCCAGTAGGATAATGATCCTAAACATAAATTGATGCTGTGCCAGGCGTATCTTAATTCCAAGAAAGAGCAAGGAGTGCTAATTTGCGTCGCTTGCCCACTGCAGTCGTTAGACCTCATTCCAATTGAACAGCTATGCGAACATTCGAAAAAGGAAAACGCGAAACACACTGTGACATCTCTAGACAGTCTCTGGGAGTGCTGGAATAATGTGGATTGTAAAATGCTGCACAAACCTGTACAATCAATTCTAGAGTTTAAACAGTCATTAAGGCAAACAGTGGTCATAACAAATATTGAGTATTTCAGAGTTTCAGTATGTACTAACAAAATTGGATTTTAGTTTTCTTATCTGTTAAATCCTTTTCTCTTTAGTCCATATGGAACAAAGTTAGCACAGGGTTGAGTCCCTTCAGGAAAGATCTCAAAAGACAGATTCGTGAAGGTAGACACTGCCTGCCACTCCTCCAGCTCAACCCTCGCCCCGCCCTACACTAGCTAGTATGAATGTGACTGAAGCCAAAATGACAGGGTAAGCAAGAGAAGGAAATATCCTGTGCAAAGAAAGTATATAAAAGAACTCAGCAGCCCAGACAAGTGAGACCAAACAGAGGTCCGTTTCTCTGGTTGAGTGACCAGTGTTCTATATGGACTAAAGAGAAAAGGATTTAACAGGTAAGAACACTAAACTGCTATTTTCTCTTACACCCACTATGGAACATAGGTACCATGGGGATATACCAACACTAAGCTCCCATGGTTGGAGGAAGGAGAAAGAACATCACACCTGTCTCCATGATCGTTTGAGTTCCCAACGATTATCCAGAATTGGAACAGCCCAAACAGAAGAAAGTGTCAATGGAAAATGAACTAAAACAGCACAAAAGAACGAGAGACAACAGGGCTCAAACGTCTGAACAACATTAAAGTAACAAAAGTGGAATGTCCCTAGACAGGCAAGACTGCCTGAAGGACCTTTCTGATAAAACCGGCTTCAGCCAAAGCCAGAACATAAACACGGTAGTGTTTGACAACTGTGTGCACGGAGGACCAAGTCACTGCCTTGTGCAATAGCTCAGTATAGGCCTGATTCTTGTAGACCCAAGAGGCCCCCTGCGGACCTAGTGGAACATGATGTGACCCTGAAGGGAACAGGTGTCTTTCTGAGTTTATTTGGCTGGTATATGGTAGACTTGATCCAAGAGGCAGTCATAGTAACATAGTAACATTGTAATTTAGGTTGAAAAAAGACTTGCGTCCATCTAGTTCAGCCTTTTCCTATTCCTGTTTACCATCGTTGATCCAAAAGAAGGCAAAAAATACCCCTCAATTAGCAATTTAAAATTCTGCCTTGAATGGGGGGGGGGGGAATTCCTTCTTGATTCCAAATGGCAATCAGATTCCTCCCTGGATCAACAAGCCCCAACTAAATATTCATCCCAATACTAACGTACATAGGCCTCGTAACTTTTGATGCAGCCTGCCCTGCTCTAGGACCCTCAGGGACGACAAAAAGAGAGTCAGCCTTACAAAAAGGTTTGATTGATGTGGAACTCAGAAACCACCTTAGGAAGAAACTCCTGTGAGGTTTGAAGCATCACTTTGTCCTTGTGAAAGACCAGAAAGGGTGGTTGCAAGACAAAGCCTGCAGTTCATCAAACCTGCCAAAAGAAAAAACATCTTAAGCATCAGCTGACGCAGAGCTATGGTAGCAAGGAGTTCAAAAGGAGTTCTCTGTAAGACTCCTAAAAACAAATTAAGGTCCCATGGAGGAGTAGGAACCTTAAAGGAAGGGTAGGCATGAGACACCCCCCAGAAGGAATACCTTGACATCAGGAATGGTGGCAATACGTCTCTGAAAGAACACACAATGACGACGTTTGAACCCCTGTTCAGTACATCTTGGAGAAAGGATAACCCAAAGAGAAGGTTAAATTCCTGCTAGGACACAGACCTGTCCATGCACTAATATTGAAATAGAAACCAAATCCTATGAGAAGCTTTGGGAGAGACAGGTTTGTGGGCCTGAATCATAGTGGAAATGACCTTGGTGGAGAACCATTTTCTCCTCAAGATGTGGACTTCAACAGCCATGCCATCAAAACCATCTTTTCTACATCCTATTTCCACAGGTAACCATGGAGAAGGAGGTCCCACCTGGGAGGGAAGTGAAGCGGGTTCTGAATGGAAAGACTGACCAGGTCTGCAAACTACACTCTCTGGGTCTAATAAGGAGCAACCAGAACCTCAGTTGCACCGTCGATCCTGATCTTCCAGAGTACCCTGGGTATAAGAGGGATTGGAGGATAGACATAAGCTAGTTAAAAGTTCCACAGAATCGACATGGCATCCGTGATGAAGGACAGAGGATCTCCAATCTGAAAGCAGAAGGACAGAACCTTCCTGTTCTCTCTGGTGACCATAATATCTATTGTGGGCACACCCCACCGTAGTGCACACAGGTAATAGGCCTCCTGACTGAGTTCCCACTTCCCGGGATCAACATCTTGGCAACAAGAAATTTTTCTACCTCTGGAACGTGAGACTGCCAGAATGTGGGCTTCTGCCCAGCTGAGAATGTACCTTACCTCGAACCAGGTGGAGGCACTTTGAGTGCCTCCTTGATGGTTTATGTATGCCACAGCTATGGCATTGTCTGACTGAACCCTCAGAGGTAGTGTGAGGTCCACTACACGAGGGCCAGACCAATCACCCTGAATTCCAACACTGATGGACTGAAGAGACCCTTTGGCAGTCCAACTGTCCTGGACTCCCAGGTGACCCAGATCCTCACCACAGCCACTCAGGCCAGCATCTATTATGATTAGAGTCCATCCCTGTATCACAAAGGGTTATCCCTATTCCCACGGACATCTGGGGAGATTGAGATCTGAAGATCCAGGTTATCAGTGTTCACAGACCAACTTTGGAGGACATGTCTTTGAAGTTCCCTCATGTGTACCTCAGAGTAAGGCACAGCCTCTAGTATAGCTTGCGGAGGGCCTCCTGCATCACCAGAGAGATCTTCTCTTCTGGTAGGAATACTTTCCCATGACAGGTGTCAACCATCATGCCTAGAAACACCAGTTTCATAGAGGGTGCTGGACAGGTCTTCAGGATGTTCTTGCCGACATTTTAAATTGTCGGCAAGAACATGCTGACAATTTAAATAGTCAAAAAAGTTTTTTGACTATTATTATATTTATTTTGGCGTGATAGCTTTGAAAAAGCGGTGTTACAACCGCAAAACGCGTTAGCTTGTTCTAGCCGACATTTTAAATTGCAATAAATATATATTTTTATATCGAAATACCCCGCCTTGTGATTGCAAAATATCCAGAGCTTGACTTGGAGGAATTCGTGAGTAACCTGAACGGAGACGGGTGAAATCTCTCCGTATATGTGATTGTCAGTGAAGTCCGATATCGGCCCACTGACCACAATCTATGTGAGTGTGATTCTAACGATTTATATTTAATAGAGATTGTTCTATACATACTGTACCATGTGGAGCTCTCTTATTGTCTTTTGAGGCTGGATCGTTTGTATACCGCTGGGGGAGAAGCGTGTTTTAGAAGAGCTGCCTGGAAACTCTTACATTTATGCATAAGCCCAATTTGTCGGTCCGGTGTATACCGTTTCTGACACACATTATATTGTGAGTGCGCACCTTAGCGTGATTTGGTGGTGGTCAATTTAGATCTATTGATATACACAGGGGCGCCCTGTCTCTTTTTCTTCTTCTTCTTTTTCTTTTGTCTCAAGTCTTCCCCGTACTAAATTATTCTTTATGAGGCTTATCGGTATTTTAATGGCCTCTCCGTCTGATCCTAGTACAGGCATAGTCAGTAGTTCACCTGTAAGCACTATTTGATGTGACACGTCCAGTCCTCCATAATGATTCAAAATGTCCAGTACCTCTCTGAGTGAATAATGATATCAATAAAAAAGACTTTTAGGGTACAGTCCTCCTCCAACGAGTTTCGTATCAGCCGTGACACTTCATCAGGGTTCGTATTAACCATGACACTTCATCAGGGAAAATAACCCAGGCTCAAAACCTGATTATTTAAGTGAGTTCACAGATTTGGGGATTATATATACACACACACACACACACACACACACACACATAAATATATACATAAATAGATTTCCGTGTACTTACTTGATAATTCCTTTTCTCTTAGTCCATGTTGAACACATGAACTGTGGGGTCAAGTCCCCTTTGCAGGAGGGCAGGGAAACTGTAAACAGAGCTCTCTGAGGCACACACTGCCATCCTGCACCTTTTCGCCCTGCTCAGACATGCTCAGTTTGACATATAGCAAAGCTGAAATAAAGACAAGAAAAGGAAAAAAGAATTGCAGACAACCCCCAGCCCAAGAACTCAAAGCAGTGTATTTGTCCCTGGGAGGGAAGTTCTGTGTTTCACATGGACTAAAAGAAAGGATTTATCTGTAAGAACACAAAAATCCCCTTTCCTATTTCATCCTATGTGGAACACAGAAACAATGGGTTCAGGGAGGGAAAAAAAAAAAACACCCCTCAAAACATAGACTAGGTTCAAAGGGAATGAACTGATACAACATGAACGTAGGTGTCAACGGGCACCAACACTACAAACCAAAGAACAGGGTGTAGGTATCCTTCCTGATTCCTGTTGAACAAGATACTGGTCCAACAGGAATCAGTAAGGATACCTACACCCTGAAGGACCTTCTGTGCAAAGCCAGTACACAGTAGTACTCAACAAGTAGCAACCTAGATGATGGTAAAACAGTTGATGTAGTTTATTTAGATTTTGCAAAGGCATTTCATACAGTGCCACACAGGAGGCTGGGGTATTAAATAAGTAAATTGGCACTACGGGTTAACCTTTGCAATTGGATAGCAAACTGGTTGAAGGACAGGGTACAGTGTGTGGTTGTAAATGGACAATTTCACATTACAGTAAAAGGGGAACTATCACCTAAAGACAATTTGCTTGATAATGGAAGCAAAAACAACTATATCCAGGAATAAAAATTGCATACAAATGCCTCGTTATTTAATAAAACCTCTTTAAAGTTTTCCTTCTTACGTCACACTGAGCTTTTCATCGGCACAAACCTTACAGAAGGCATCTAATTGCTGTGCCGTTGGTCCCATTACTTGTGTCCATAGAGCTGCCTGCAGCAAACAGAGACCTGAAGGATCAAGCCAGACAATGAATACAAATTAAAAAGTAACGTCCTGCACTGATGAGTAAAGGAAGTTGCTTTTTACTGTGTATTTGTTGTCTGGCTTGATCCTTCATGTCTCTATTTGTTGCAAGCATCTCTGTAGACGCACTGAAGGAGGAAAGGGGCAGGCGAACGACAGGGAGAGCACTGCAAATAGGGTTAAGATAGCAGCGATCTACCTCATCTACAACAAAAAAGACAAGCAAGTTGCACAAAATACAAAGCATTATTTTTTATAATAAATATCATCTTTAAGTGATTTGTGGGGGTTGTATTTGTCATTTAGTGCCGTTTAAAGTTGAGAGTGGAGTACCTCAGGGTTCAGTACTTGGTCCACTGCTTTTTAACATGTCAAAAAATAACCTGGAAATAGATATAGAAAGCAAAATACAAAATATCAATATTTGCAGATGACACTAAATTATGCAGGGTAATTAATTCAGAACAGGATGTTTGTTCTCTATGGAGGGTTTTTAAATAAAATGTCAGATTGGATAAGCAAATGGAATATGAAGACTAATGTGAGAAAGTATAAAGTCATGCACTGGAATCATTAAGCTATGGCATTGTCCTTCTGAACCCTCACCGGCTTCCCCGACAGGATAGAGGTCCAGTGAACAAGGGCTATATGAATCACCAGGAGCTCCAGGATGTTGATAGATAAAAGACTCAAGAGTCCACCTGCCGTGGACAACCAGGTGATACAGAACCACACTACAGAGGCTCAGGATGACATCCGTGTTGAAGAGTGTCCTCCAGTAGGAAAACCTTCCCCTGAAGGGTGTTGAACCACACCCCCTGGAACACCAGAACCTGGGGGGGCCGCAGAGATTACTTTCACAGATTCAGAACCCACCCATGATGGAAAAGAATGCAGGTGTAGTCTTGAATGTGACAAGCTAGGTGCTCCTCTGAAGGAGCCTTGATCAGGAGATCATCTAGGTAGGGTGTCAGCGAGATGCCCTGGGCATGGATGAAGGCCGCTAAGGGTTCCATGACCTGGTGAAGATGCGAGGAGCCGAAACCAGGCCAAACGTATGAGTAGTGACCTGGTAATGACTGGAGCCAAAAAACAGCCTCCATCCTTCTTTGGGATCACAAACAGGTTGGAATACAAACCTCAACAGTGCTCGGGGGGAGGTACTGGTACCAGAACTTGTTTTTCCAGTAGTGAATACACTGCTTCCTGAAACAGCCTTGCCTTTTCTTGCTCCTTAGGATCCCTTGACAAAAGGAACAGATATGGAAGAATGTACTTGAAATCTATGCAGTAACTGTCTGGCATTACCCGCAAAACCCAGTGGTCCATTACTGAGGAAGCCCAGGCATATCAAAAAGAGGCAGATATGGCCCCCTACAAGCAATAATGTACCAGGATTCCTTGAGTCATGAGGAAGAGTGACTCGAGGAAAAAATAGGAAGAATCCATGTCTTCATATTCCCCATCATCCTCATCTGACAATTCCTCCTCACGGAAACCCCAAGAGCCTGTGACTGACCCCAAGAAATTGGGGCAATATGTTTAAAAGTAGGGGTAGGTTTCCACGACCCCCGGCAGAGAGAAGAGAATTTGGGGTACTGCTGAAGACAGTAATGTCTTGATCTAAGCTGGATTTTGATCAGTGCTGGAAGGCCCCAGTGGAGTAGTAGGGGCCACAGAGCAAGAGGGGCAGAGAGCCCCTGAATACTCTCTATGAAGCCCCATTTGGAAAGAGAAACAATATGTGATGGGTGGTAAGGGAAGCCTCTGAGTCCTTTGCCTTGGATTTACTCCCACTCAGTCTATCCAGAAGTGCACTCTTTACACATTAATTTTCGGCCAAATAAGGTTAAAAAAAAATAAATGAATAAAGGAATCCACCTAATCGCTATATAATCTAACACTTAACACACACTTGTATGATATGGGTGATAGATCCACTTTAAGAATTACCCATTCAGTGGATATATTATATCTCTGTTGCTCATCTGCCTGATAACACATCAGCTCTCTCTGGCTGCCTCTCACTGTATCACTCCACTGATGGAGGTGCCCATGTGAATACCAACATAATTAGGCATGTCCGATAGATCCAGAGTAGCATCTCTATATTTATGTTGCCCATGTGAAACAAGACTTAGATTATAATTAGAAGTGGCTTCAATGGGGCTTTTGTTTGCCTTCCTCTGGGGAAACAAAGGAAATATATAATAAAAATAATTTATATTAAAATGTGATTTTTTATTGATTGTGTTAAATGTTAAAATACTTGTATTGGCTTTGCAACTGTGAGCACAAAAGGCAAGCAGTAAAAATATATTATTGATTATTAGGAAATCATCTGCAGTGATGGTTCATCTTAGCAATTAAATATACAAACGTCAGAATAAAGTTACAGTTGTGGTTGTATTGTCAGGCCTTAGTTCCATATATGAAGATAATGCATCTAAAATTACATGCTTGCTGTGCTCTTGTGGTCAGTGATAACAAGGGTTAATACACCTTGGTAATGTTCAGCAAGTTCATGTGGAATTGAGATGAGGTCTGGGCGACATCCTATATAATAATTTGCTAAATGTGTATTTGTCAGAAGCCATCATGCACAGTACAGACCGCTGCGTGCGCTGCAGTCATGCGCACTACAGACTGCCCGCGCCACGGCTGATAACGGAGAGTGGCTCCGAATTCAGACCATAGTCGGTATGCAGAGAGGACTACGGTCTGAGTTCGGAGTGCCCTGCTCTGTATCTGCCGTGGCGCGGGCAGTCTCTACTGTGCATGACTGAACTGCAGCCATTGCTGGGTGGCACTGTGGCCCGTGTACACGGGCTCTTCAACTAGATTTTACATAATTAAAAAAAAAAACTCAAAGGCAAATCCTCTAAGTTGCTGCACATTTTTACTATTTCATGTGATCATCATAATAATATATGCAATTAAGTGTGTGTGTAAAACATACTCCATGAATTAAATGTGACAATGCCTACATTACTATTAAGCTATTTTGTATTAACTTTATTTTTTAAACATATATTTGTGGATGTCTACAGGAATCAGTTTTTGACATCTTCAGCCAGCCTACTCTACAGATGAATGCAGCTTTGAAAAACGCAGAAAGGCTTTTGATTGATATCTGGAATGGGATAAAAGCAAAAGCTGTAATAAGATGCAGCAGCTATCTAACACACCAGCTTAATGATTCTGAACAAAATAAAATGAATTGTAATGGATCTGATGATTACCATCAAGCAATGCTCACACACTATTTTACTGTGGAACAGTAAGAGAAGGATTGTTTAATGTTGGAGTCTGCTTCAAACGAATTGGCACAGTCTTAAAAAAGATGTCCTTATGTGATAAAGAATTCATTCCCAGGTGTGAAGCGAAAAGTTCACAGCTTTAACTAAATACCCTTCAGAAAGGCACAATTTAATAGGCCACAGCCTTCACTTCTCAGTAAATAAAGGTCTAGAATCATTAGATAAGCTGTCTGCATTATGTCTGTACACGGTGTTGCAGACAGCTATTACATGGTGACTTGAAGGCAACTTTTTATTATTTTCATTATGTTCAGGGTGTCATTAAATGGACACGTTATCTTGGTGAGGTTTCTAGAAGCCATTGTTATTTATTTTATGAATTGCATTTTCACATAGAAGGTAATTAAAATCAGATTTTTTAAAAATGTTATAGTGTTTATAGTGTTCTTTATATTTCCCTTATTGGTGTGGTACCAGGATAAGAATCATTGCTAGTGTTTTTGTGAAGAGTTTGATCGGAGCTTTGCAACTACTAATAATGTGCACTATTACAACAGCTAGAATCATTTATTGAAGCTATATTGTCTCCCTTTCCAACCTGGACTTACTTCAAAGAGCACAGTCAATTCCATACATTATCTCTTTGGTATGACCTTTGTATACATATGTTCATTTTATGGGTTAGGGATACTAAATGAACCACAGTGTTCCAGTTATGCTAATAGCATTAAAGACAGGCTGCATTGCACTGAGATGTGTGGGGACATGGCTTTTTTATTGTTGTACCATAAAGATTGACATATACTTCATGGAAAGACAATGGAAAAAAATTGCATGTTCAAACAGTTCAAATATAAGAGTTTGGTTACTGCTGCTATCTTTGTTTAAAGGGATAGTAATGTTTCATAATAAAAACAGCTCTAATTAATCATCATAGTATTTGGACTTTGGAGAGTGTTATTTCAATTCTGTCACAGTTATAGTTCAAGAGTAATTCAATGACAAAGTATCCCCCTCCTGCCCCTTTTACTGATATAACACTGCTCAGCCAAAGCAGAAGGGAGGTGCCCAGGTAGATTGCACAGAGGGACAATCTTCAATTAAGATAAGGGAAAAACCTGAAAAGCTTGTCAAGGGGGGCAGGGCTTCACTTTAAGGTAATGTTCGTAATAGAGAAAATAAATCCAGTGAGCTCACTTATGCATTTGCTGAATATCTAAAGTCAAAAAGGAAGATGACTGTCAATTTAAAAAATGAGAGCTAAGTCGGAGATTGGGATTGGCCCAGATATTCCATATTGGCTTTCATGTGTTTATTAACATGTTTGATGAGAGACATAGGCCAAGTATACAAGATGTTATGTGGACCTTTTCTTGCAGCAGAAAAAAAAAAAACATCTGAAATGCTTGTTGGTATGATCCTAGATTGCCCTAATCTCTAGTTGCATATCAAAATCTCAGCATGTTTTCATTGGAATGAACTCTAGAGTTACTGTCTGTATTTAACTGAAAACTTTCTCAAGAAGGAGAGCTTACTTTAGAATTTCAGGGATTACGTTATTGTCTGAAAAATAAAATCATACTTTTACCCATAAGAATTAAAGACAATGGAAGATCTGATCTATCATTCAATGATCAATGTGTCTGCTTGATCTATAATAAACAGATCTATGATAAACAGCCTGACACCCCAGCCTTTATCCACTGTCCCACTGGTAGTCAGAAGAACCATTGGTGTTCAATCTCTCAAACTCAGACTTTCCCCAGAGACAGGTCTCCCCTTCCAAACACAAGCAAGGGTTAAAGAGGTTTGACTAACCTGCCCCTCCTACATTAATGGGATTCTAATTTCCCTCCTATCCTGGACAGTCTCTCCCTCCCTCTCTACCCTAGCCTGATCGCTCTCTGACTAATCATAGTTCTATTCCTGCCTTTCCACCCATGTCGTGTTACATCTTCATTCATCCGCAAGTCTCTTCCCCACCTATGAGGTCACTTTCCCCTGCCATCACAAGTCAGCAAACAATTTCTTTTTATAAACCTTGGCCCTTGTCCCCACAAAAACAAATGATCACTCCACCTCCAATACATCTCACCTACCATAAACAGGTGCCCTATCTCTCCCAACACAAAATGTACCAAGAAAAATGGTACAATTCTAGGTTGATTAAACTGTACCATACATAATAAATACAAATTCCAACAGATTTAAATGGGGCTTTTAAACCCAATGCTTTGCAAACTGCACCAGCAAGGGGTTAAAAGTCCCATAAATCAGTTGCATTACAGAAGTCCCCCCCATTGTATATTTGATTTGCTTCAAAATAGATGAACTTTAACATGATGAATAAGGACCATGTTGTTTTCTGGAAGATGAACCCCGATGTGCTAACCAAAAGTGGTGCAATTCTGGGGTAAAACAAGTGCACCATAGGCAAAAAGTAAAAGTGCCCATTAAATGGAGTTTCTAACCTTTGCAATGCATTTGAGACCTGTCCAGCACTCAAAGGGTCAAAAGCCCCATTTAAATCACTGGGACTTTGTGGAATTTGTGCTTACTCTCATCAGTTCACTTGGTTAGCACTAGAATTGGGAGAAGGAGTAAAACAGATGCAAAGACTGTTGTAGGGCAAGTAACAATAAGCCATTTTGTAAGTGGCATCTAAAAAACAGTATGTAAGAAAACTGATTGCTGTGCTGGCGAAAAGTGCCCATAGGATGTGCCAAGGTTTAGCAGGAGATTGGGGTGTTGAAGACGGGAGGACATAGGACGTAAGTAATCATGGGAGGTAGATACAGTGAATCGGGTGTTGCAGTCAGGTGGATGCTATGCATCAGACGATCAAAACTGTAGGAAATATATGTGTCATATGGCCTGTTAAAGGGAGGGGAATTATCACGGTACCCATGATTCTGCCTGAGCGACATTCCTACTTCCGGGTTTGCTTTGGCTGCTTCTTATTGGCTCTGGGTTTTCAACTCCTCCCAGGGCTTGCCTTTATATACGCCCTCCTGTCACTATGCCGGTGCCCTTTCGTGGTGTTCCTCACCAGACATTTGTTGCTGTGTTCCTGTTCCGTGTATGATCTGGTTTTGTCTGACCTTGCTCCTGTCTTCACTGCCGTATTGTTTTTGCCCCGGCTTGCCTGACTACGATTCCGTGACCGATTTGGCTGACTCTGCTCTCTGTGTACCGTACCCGGCTTGGCTGACTACCGCTCTCTGTGTACCGATCCAGGCTTTGGCTGACCACCGCTCTCTGTGCACCAATTCTGGCTTTGGCTGGCTACCGCTCTCTGTGTACCGTTCCAGGCTTTGGTTGACTATCGCTCTCTGTGTCCGACCCAGGCTTTGGTTGACTATCGCTCTCTGTGTCCGACCCAGGCATTGGCTACTCGCCTAGCGTCAGCTTATAGCTAGTGCTTCTGTTGCCCCAGTCTCATGTCAATTGCCTTTGCCTTACGGTTGCCTGCCAGTCTGCACATATCAGTTGCCTCCGGTTGCGCTACCTTTCAGCCTGTGCCTCACTGCAGCCTCCGTTTGTATACTATACAGCCTGTGCTTTACGGTCACTAGTGGTTCCACCACCTGTCAGTTTGCACATATCTGTTGCCTCTGGTTGCGCTACCTTACAGCCTGTGCCTCATTGTAGCCTCCGTTTGTATACTATACAGCCTGTGCCGTAACTGTCACTAGTGGTGGCTCTCCTGTCAGTCTGCTCTTTTCCGTTGCCTCCGGTTACGCTACTTTGGTCAGTGCCTCACTGTTACCCCAGTTACACTCTATTCTGCCTTGCCTCAGTGGGTACTTGTGGTTGCTCAACCTGTCCGTTTGCACCTATCAGTGTGTGCAGAGACGACTACATCACCACCTTACATAGCTGCTTAGTAGTGTGCTGACTCTTCTAGACCAAAGAGGCATCCACCTATCTGATGTAATCAATGGAAAAGGAGCAGGTTTCTTCCTGAAGAAATTCAAAGAGTCATTAGCACACAGATCAAATAAATACGTGGAGCATTCATGGCATAAAATACACCAACCTTTATTCTTCGATGTATAAAAAGCAAACATGTAAATGCACACACGTAGCAACGGAGGAATGGGGAGGAGACACACAACAGAGCTTCTGTATGGAAGGTTCACAGACCCGACATGTTAAACTAGCGCTTATTCATGGATAACAATTGTTAACAATTAACCTACTTAAGTAACCTCCCAAGTCTAATGATAGGCTAAAATCACGATTGTAATAGGAATCCCCTACAGAGAATTGTCCCATACCAAAAAAACACACCTACCATACATATTAACCTCTACCCTGCTGAAGTAATCTAGAAAAAAAGAGGCATGTCATAAATGGAAAAAACAAGAACCAAAAGTGAAAACCAATAGAGTTATCATATAGGAGTGTCATGGGGTCAAAAAATATGACCTATGTCCCATTCAGAATTCAAACCAGATGGAACACGGGTACCAAGATGAAAAATCCAAAAAGCCTCACGCTTGGCAATAAGGGATGAAAAATCACCCCCTCGCCAAGGAAGTTTGACCCTTTCAATGCCTTGAAACTCAAACGACATCAATTTACCCTCATGACACTCCAATATGTGTTTGGCCACTGCAGAATCAGTTTTTCCCCATTCTATTTGAGCAATATGTTCTCTAATCCGATGCTTCAAAGGTCGTATAGTACGACCAACATATTGTTTTGAACAAACTCTGCATGTGACAAGATACACAACACCTTCAGAACTGCAATTGATATAACCCACAATCTTGTAGGTAACGCCCTTGGTAGTGCTAGTAAAGCTATTCGAAACTCTAGCATATTGGCAACATTTGCAAACTGTTGCTCCACATCTATAAAAGCCTGAGTGCTTTAACCATGTAGGTTTAGCCCGCTGGCTCATATACAAACTGGGAGACACCATGTTGCCCACAGTCAGAGCTCTCCTAGCTACAAATTCACATCCATCACGGAGAATGTCATCCAGCTTGGCATCTGTATATAACAGTGGCAAATGCCTTCTGATTACCTCACACACAGATCCAAACTGGGAACTAAAATCCGTAATGAATCTCACATCACACTTGGCAGGACAAGGTGTATCCCGTGGTTTATCCTTGATTAAGTCAACTCTATTTTGAGACCTAGCAAATAGGATAGCCTCGTCCAGAAGTCTTTCTCCATATCCCCTCTCGACGAATCTCTGCCTAAGGTCAAGAGCTGCTTGCTCAAAGGCAGCTTCAGAGGAACAGTTCCTGCGCAAACGCAGGAACTGTCCCTTCGGTATGTTATGGACCTGGAATCTAGGATGCGCATGACGGGTCTGTGAACCTTCCATACAGAAGCTCTGTTGTGTGTCTCCTCCCCATTCCTCCGTTGCTACGTGTGTGCATTTACATGTTTGCTTTTTATACATCGAAGAATAAAGGTTGGTGTATTTTATGCCATGAATGCTCCACGTATTTATTTGATCTGTGTGCTAATGACTCTTTGAATTTGTTCATTTGTGACATTTCCCGTGTTTGGAGAAGCGGGATCTATTTATGCACCAGACTTTGCTTACGCCTGTTTATACGTTTCCATATCCGGCAGTGTTTGAAGCGTGCATCCACATATTGTTTTGTTCTTCCTGAAGACATACACCTGATGGATGGTGGCCTTGATCCAGGAACAGATAGTAAGCTTGGATGCAGCCTGGTCCACATGCGGGGCCTCAGGGCCAGGCAGAAAGAAGGAAGTAATGTTCTGGTTTATGTGAATGCCGAAACAACTTTGGGTAAAAAGCCCCTCGGCGTTCATAAGATCACCCTGTACTGGTGAGGTATCCTTTTGAAATGTCAAAAGCTGCATTGAGCATCTTAAAATGTTGCATTTGTTTGGTTGCGTAAATGTGAATGACATATTTAGAATGTTGCATTTTAAAGAGTCGCAACTTGAACATGTCGCCGTGCACAACATGTCGCCTTCTATATGTCGCCTGAGTTAAAATGTCAAAAACGGTCAATTAAAGATACACTAACACCCAAATAGTTATAAGGGTAAGGGCGCAAAAACTATTCTATAAGGCAGCAAATATTTATAAGGGCGCAATAAGGGCACAATAAGGATGATATAACTGTGCAATAAGGAAGCATTAAGAGACAAATACTTATAAGGGTGCAATAAAGGAAAAAGGGTGCAATAAAGACGCTATAAGGGAGCAAATATTTATAAGGGTGCAATAAAGGAAAAGGGGCGCAATAAAGATGCTGTAAGGGCACAAATATTTATAAGGGCGCAATAAAGATGCTATAAGGGTGCAAATATTTATAAGGGTGCAATAAAGACACTATAATGGTGCAAATAATGGAAAAAGGGCGCAATGAGGACGCTATAACGGTGCAATAAGGATGCATTAACAGCCAAAGAGCAGATTGTTTGTGATTTTGAAAAATATTTCCTGCCTTATTTCCCACTATCCTGGATCAAGAGACTGTCTACTGAGATAATCTGCCTACCATCTGCCTATATATTGGATGTAAATTTCAGGTAGTGCTGGATTGCTTCGCACCTAGTGCCCCCTTCATAGTTGATGTAGGCTATTGCTGTGGTGCTGTCGGATTGGATCCACACTGGATGAGGGACATCCATGATGTAAGAGCTTTGAATATAGATTGAGGTTCGAGAATGTGGATGAAAAGGCCTACTTCTACTGGGGACCACAGACCTTGAGCAGAGTGATGACTGAACCTTGCTCCCTGCCTAGTCAACTGGCATTAGTTATTACGACCTTCCAATACAGAATTGAGGAGGTGCATCTGCTGGTTTGAGCTGGAGTGGTCAGCACCAACAGAGTGATTGCTGTCTGACTTGAGACAAGATCACTCTGTTTATTGGGTATTCCTGTTCCAGTGTTGGAGCATATTCAGTTGCAATAATCTCATATGAAACTGGGCAAAAGAAACCACCTCCATGGTAGAGACCATCATTCCTTTCAATTGCATACAATCTTCACAGATGGGCAGAGGCGGGTCAATATGCTAAGGACTTTGGCTTGTCACTGTTTTGCATGATGGCATAAACATTCTCTGAAGAGGTGTGTCAAAGATCCGGACCAATAACTCGAGTCTTTCAGATGACAACAAATGAGACTTGTATATATTTATGATCCATCCATGTTGCTGCAGAACTTGAATTGTTAATTGAAGGTGGTCTGGAAATAACCTTGATCAACAGGTCATCCAGGTAAGGAGTCAGGTTTACACTTAGGTAAAGGAGAAATGATGCCAGAGGTGACAATATTTTTGTGAATACTCTTGGAGCTGTAGCAAGGCTGAAGGGATGCTCTACAAACTGAAAATGCAGATTCTGGCAGCCAAATCTCCTAAATTGTGAAAATAATGAAAACTGGAGTCTAGTGATGCTAGAAAGTCTTTAGATTCCATATCATGAATGACAGATCTTAGTGACTCCATCTTGAATTTGGGTACATGAAGATATAGGATGAGATCTTTTAAATCAAATAGTTGTCAATACCCTCCATCTTTTTTGAGTACTATAAAAAGGTTTCACTAGAAGACTTTTTATTTGTGTCTCTCAAGAACCAGAGCTATCACTCCTGAGTGGAAAAGAGACTGTATATCAGAAAAAAGAAGTTGCCACTTTATGATCCTTTGGTATTCTGGACAAGGAAAAAAATGAGGAGGAGGTAATCTGATGAAACACATTCGATAACTCTGAACATTCACTTCAAGTACCCATTTGTATGAGATGGAATTTCTCTGTTGCTTAATAACCCCACTTCCTTACTGTAAAAAAAACCCTTGCCTTTGTAAATGAGAATTATTATGCAGCTCTACAGAATAATATATATCTAGACTCCATTACTGTGTTGTGAAATATTCATGTACCTTTTACTATAAAAAAATGTTTAAAGGGTTAGTAATGTCTAACATTACCAAACCCTAATATTGTAGGTACTGAAATAATAAACTTAATGGGAAAAGTTCTATCTCTCAAACCTTTATGGTTTGAGAGATATAAGCGCTTAAAGTTATCCCCTCCCTCCCCTTTTCCAGATATCAGCATGCAGCTGACATCATGAGATCCTCAGTCCCAGACTGGCCGGCTCTTCAGCAGAGCTGAATGAGCGATATCGAAAAACAAATCCTTCAGTGGAAAGATCTGCACAGTGTGCTTGCAAACCAAGACCGTTTTGGTGAAGTATCTTTTTAGATATCGCTCATTCGTCTCTGCTGAAGAGCCACCTGAGTTGCATGACTCAAATCCACGACTGACAGCTTTACAGCTCGTCAGCAAAAGGGGGAAATTTTAAACTCTTATTTCTCTCAAACCATAAAGGTTTGAGAGATCGAACGTGTCCCATTAAGTTTATTATTTGAATACCTACAATATTAGGGTTTGGTAATGTTACACATTACTAACCCTTTAAACGCTGATTCACACATTTTGTGCATATATTTATTATATTATTATCATTATTATTTCATTATCAGTTTTAGGCCTACTTTGTTAAGGTTCACAAAACATCTGTTGGTGCATATGGGGGGGCTCTATGCTTTTTAATCTGCAATCTGTCAAACGATCAAGGCTCACAAAACAGCTGCTGTGAATATCCAATGCTTTTTATTTTTTAATCTATATTATGGACTGAGGTGCTTTAAATTTTGTGATTTTGCTTCCCCATGTGTTCCTGTAGTACTGTTTATTATTTTTTGTGTGCTGCCTATCGCTAATATGATGTGGATGTTTTAAGCTTGACACCTGCTTTTAACTATCTCTAATAAAAACAGTTTTCCTTGTACTACACAGTACCACACCAACTCTATTCTTTCTAAGCATGTATTAGCTGACCACAAAACATTATTATCATAGAGCAGGGGTGCTAAAACCTGTCCAGAGCCCCCCCCAACGGTGTAGGTTTTCTTGATGAACACAGGTAAATCAATCAGTGGCTCAATCATTTTCAGGGATCTGCATGAATTAATGATAATCACTTGTGTTTAACTTAGGAGATTCTGAAATATAGATTACTTGTATATAAAACATAATTTTCATAGAGCAGTGGTGCTAAAACCTATCCACTGTAGAGAAAGAGACACTGGAATATAGATCCAGGATGGGTCTCTGTCATGACGTATTGTATAATTTGCATATTATCTATGGTCCTAAGGATTCCAGGTCTGGAATAACCTATGTGCTGGGACATTATTACTTATCAAGTAGCACTTTTTTTTTTTTTTTTTTTAACACGGGGAGATGACTACATCTGGACTGCTAAAGAGTGTCCAAAAGCCCTATTTTCTCTTCTCTGTTTTTGCAATCTATAATTTTTCATATATGTTTTCCAAACATGACTACCTGTTCTAAAATTGTTGAAGTGACTGCACTGAAACGCAAACCACACAAAACACTGATGACTTGTTTGGATCGGGATGTGCTGATAAGCATCCTTCAAGCCTAGTGAGGCTAGAAACTCCCCTGGACACAAAGATATGATGACAGAGTGCAAAGAATCCCTCCTGAACTGTGGAACCAGCACAAAATGGTTGAGACACTTTAAGTCCAGAATAAGACAGACACATCTACTATTGTAAGAAAAAAGCAAACCTGCACTCCTCAATACCAGTGTATAAATGTGTGCCCTACCTTTGGCATATTTAATAACTATGATAATAAATATGAGCATTTAGTCTATATTTTTGCCAAAAGACGTTAAGCGTGCTCTTGAGGGTATGGTTTTTGACCTGTCTTATAAACACCTTTTCTGCTTGTAATCAATTGTTATTCCTCATGTGGCCTGTGGGGGTGGTAAGCTCTGGTTATAAGGAGGACTGAAGGACCCACAGTCCTCTTGTTCCATTATCCACCTACTGCAGGCCAGAGAAGCTTTATATCAGGCAAGCCCTCTTTTACACATTTTTCAAATAGTTGTTTGTTATTTGTTTCTAATCGCATACACTAAAACCAAAGGGACCCACAAGCATTGTTCATACTATATTAATAGGGTCCCATCTACATATTTCCTTATAACATCTTCTCAAGACATCTACATTTTTAATTTACATAGGGCTTTATAGGTGCATTAGAATAGGTACTTGCCATGTATTTGAGGTACCTTGACAGGGTTGGCAAGAGTTGACCAAAATACGGATTAAATACTCATATTTATTATTATTGTTATTATATATACCTAAGGTAGGGCACATATTTATACACTGGTATGGAGGAGCACAGGTTTGCTTTTTGCTTTGTATGTACACTTTGGGTTTCAGCCTGATGTTTGAGGGTATTGGAGATACTTCTAATTCCTTGCTGCCATTTAGATACCAGTGATTTGATATTTTTCTCATTCTATTCACTACATGTATATATTATGGTGAGTTAGCGCTGTAAGCTTTTTTCTGTCTTACATCTACCATTGTGGTTTTTTTGGAATCCACAAATAGATTTGAATAAAGTCCAATTAATCTTTCCTGAGAAGGAACAGGGATCAACACCTGCATTACTAGCAGGGGGAAACTGCATCTAAGAATAGGCAACCTCGTTCCAGATCCCAAAGGACTCTGGACAAGAAAAAAACATTGCGGGGGAAGGGACATGAAGTGTATATGAAACCCTTTTCAAATTTACCTACAAAACCCACTAGTTCATTACTGAAATGGCCCACAAATTATGAAAACAACAGAGGAATCCCCTATTGGCAGAGATGGACCAGTCCCCAGTGAGTAATGCAGAGGTAGACATCTCAACCTTAGGTTTCTGACCTGCCTGAGTCTGCTTGAGTTTTGAGGAAGGACGTACCTTTGCAACCAAAGGAAGAATTGCCCTAGGCTTGTACCCAAGCTGGTGGATTAATGAAAACCATGCTTCTTTCGTGGGAAGAAGGCACGTTTAGGCAAAACCTAAGGTACTTTTGCCCCTAGTGAAATGGCAGAGAACCTTTTACAAATCAAGAACAAACATTTTTTTGCCTACAACTAAAGAATTCTTAGAGCACTGGTCAGCTGACCAGATCTCAAGCCACACAGTGAGATATGCAACTTCTGAGAACGATGAGGCCTTGCCAGAGAACCTTGTGGCATTAAAGACCTATTCATTAAGGTATGCATTAGTTTCAAGGACCTTGGAAGGCGACACTCACAGGACATCTTTAGCAGCATCCCCTTGGATGGCATTCCAAAGTTGCTCACCCCAGACAGCCATGGCCATAGTTACCTAGGCAATGGCAAAATAGGGAGCGAAGGCAGCACCAAAGGCAAAGTTTGCCTTTAGAAAGCAGTCCAGGCGTTAATCTGCCTGATCTTTATGGTGCTGTGGCATCCAACAGTGGCACCACCATGTTCTTGGCAAGGCAAGAAATTGTAGAATTAACCGCAGGAGGATTAGCCCACTGCGCTAAGGCCTCAGCCAAAAAGTGATACAGATTAGAGATGTGCCTGTTAAGAAAATTTAGTTCTATTGCTTATAAAGGGACCTTTGTCTCTGGCCATTTAAAAACAACATCTCCCAGTAACTGGAGAGATGGCTGGTAGCTTGTGCTCCACATGGTGTAACCAGAGAAAAGATATGTTACTTGAAAGTGCTGTGTATTAAAACCAAAATGGCCACCACATAGGCACCCAGTCTTAAAGGGGCCACTTCCAAATTCACCAACTTTTATAAATAGGCTTACGAAGCCTAAAATAGTGTAAAAGAGTGAGTGAATCAATAGAAAAGCCCGCAACCTAAAGGGGACAGTCCCCCAGTTGAGGGGAATGTGACCAATTAAGGAGAAAGGCAGTGCCCTATATATATATATATATATATATACATACATATACACACACACACACTGCTTCCCCAGCCTTGTTTCACTGCACACTGGTCATCACAAATGCCCATATACCCTGACTGACCCCCACCCTTGCAGGCTGGTTCCATTGCCCACTGGTAGTCACAGGTCTCCACATACATTGTCTTATCCCCAAGCCTGGTTCCACTGTCATATAGTTAACCATAGAAGGCATACCTGATTTTTTTCAGACTTCAGCATGACGTGAGTGGTTGTATGGGCCTTCCAGATTGCAATATTGATTTCCTATTGCATTAGATAGGCAATCAATACGGGGCAAGCATCAGGGTCCCAATGCCCCCCACCTGATCAGATTTCTTGTAGCTACAGTTCATAATGAAGGATCAATAAATCCCACACCATGTTTATTTTACATTTTCATGGTCACTCAGATGGTCCCTGAGCAATTGTGTACATTCTAGCTATTAAAACCTGGCCCTGCAGTTTACAGAAAGTCATTTTCTACATGAAAATCTATATGTCATAGGGCCTTTTCTGCTGAGTAAAACAAGGGTCCTCCTACTACTCTCAGTTGTGTTATTGAAAAATTAGAACTATTCTAACTGCCAGAAAGCAAAAGCGTCATTACCTTCTGAAATTTGTGACATGCATAAGACCATAGTTTCTATCTTATTTTAAGGAGAACTGTGTGACAGTGACCTCTCCTAGAGAATACAAAACAATAACTAATTGAAATCTGAAGAGTAGAAGGCTCTGTGCCACTTTAACCAGATAGCAAAGCTAAGGAGGGATTCTCTTTGACCCATCCAAAACCACTACACCAGAAGCTTCACTGAGGCACTAGAGTTCAAAGCTAGAGTTCGCTGATGTCCTAAGCTCAGCTTTGCTGCAGCCTAAACCAAACTACACTTGCTGAAGCCAAGGTCACCTGCCCCATTCACCAGTGGTAGAGCCCATGGAAGGTCAAGATGATTGGACCAACGGTATCAGGTGGTGTTGGAGATAATCACAGAGAAGCACTACCAGTAAGCAGCAGTACACTACAGATATTCTGAAATAAAGACTAGCATAACTTCAATTACACGGTACAGACATCCAGAGAAAAAATAGGATTTAATTCTTACCTGTTAAATCCTTTTCTCTTAATCCATACAGGTTACTGGTAACTCTGGGTAGGTGATCCGCCCCTTTACGTAGGCAGGAACAATTCTAGAAGTATATGCAGAGGGTGGAGCCTACCTTCCCTCCTTGGCTGCAGCTAGCCAACCAGCTCCAGAAAGATTTGAGACACTAACTATTGACTAGATAGTAGATGGGAAACAAGACTACTGTGAGCATGACCCCGCAGGACCCCCATGGTCTGCCACAGGAGAGCTAAGCATGGTCTCTTGACAGGGTGGGAAACCAGTAACCTGTATGGACTAAGAGAAAAGGATTTAACAGGTAAGACAAAAATCCTATTTTCTCTGTCGTCCAATACAGGTCACTGGTAACTCTGGGATGTCCAACCATTAAGTTTCCCAGAGGCAGGAAGAAGGCAAGGACCAGGCGCAAGGCCCCCACAGTCACCAATGCAGAAATGAACCATCAGATCAGAGATAGCCCAACAAAACAACTGAAGTGTAAACAGACAGTGAACAGGGGTAACAACACCCCAGGAACTATTACACAGCACACTGAACTAGAGCCAACAGGGTTCAAAAGTGAAAGAAGCACCAAGAACCAGAGGAAATCCTAGACAGGCAAGACTGCCTCCCAGATCTTCCTCCCAAAGCTGGCATCATCCGATGCCAGCACATCAACACAGTAGTGCTTCAAAAAGGTGTGCACAGACGACCAAGTGGCTGCCCTGCACAACTGATCAGCAGAGGCCTGATTCTTGTAAGTCCAAGAGGCCCCAATAGATCGAGTAGAATGAGCTGTGACCCTGAAAAGGACAGGCTTCTTCCTCAGCTCGTAAGCCTTACAAATAGTGCACTTGTGCCACGGTTACCCAGAGAAGTTCAGGAGTCAGTACGGTTTAGTTAATGCAGTTTATTAACAAATGACATAAAGAGGATATATACAATTTATATATACAATAGGAATAAGCACAGGGTAATAGCCAGCAAGCCTGCTATCAGAAATAATAGGTTGCAATGCTAAACCACTGTGCTGGAGACTAAGCCTTAGGCACTGGAAGTCTCAGCTGGAACCAGGAACAGGAACTGGAACAGGAACTCACGATCTTGTACCAATGAGGAATGAGGTCTGACTCAGCCTACAGTCAGAAGGAAATATCACTGACTCACACCTGGAGCTAGTAAGGGTGAATACGGACTCACGTCTGTAGTCAGCAGGAGCGAATACTGAGTCACGCCTGCAGTCGGTAGGAGAAAATACTGACTCACACCTGCAGTCAGTAGGAGCGAATACTGACTCACGCCTGCAATCAGTAGAAGTAAAACTGACTCATGCAGTCAGCACAAGTCAGCACAGGAGGGGGTAGTCAGACAAGCCGGGTCATACACATTTCAGATAGTCAGCCAGAGCCACAAGTCTGCACCAGATTGGATGTCCACTATTAGGGGTTAGGCAAAAGAATAGTCAGACAGAGCCACAGGTCAGCACTAGAATGGATGGAAGACTAGCCAGGTCATACACGGAGCCCAAGGTAACAGAACTACTATGAACAACAACGCAAGGGCAACCGAGTCAGGACTCGGTCTACCTTTTAAACCCCTCCACAAGAAGTATATGGGCAGAGCAGCTCAGAGGGAGGAAGTAGGTAGGAGGAGACTACAGGAAGCAAACAGATAAAACAGAGGCCTGCAGCATGCTTGAAGCCTCGCGCCTGCAGATGATGCTGAAGTCAAGGTAAGCTGTAACAACTTGATCCAAGAAGCAATAGTCACTTTGGATGCAGGTCTTCCTGCCCTAGGACTCTCAGGAATGAGGAACAGCACGTCTGATTGCCTGACAGACTCAGTGCGATGTACATAAAACTTGAGACAATGCCCCACGTCTATCAAGTGGAGATCCCTTTCCTTGTCAGAGGTGGGGTCCAGGCAGAAAGAGGGCACCACAATCTCCTGATTGATGTGGAACTCAGAGACCACCTTCGGTAGAAACGCTTTAGAAGTGTGAAGCACTGCCTTGTCCTTGTGAAACACCAAATAGGGTTGTTTACAGGAAAGAGCATGTAACTCCGCGACACGTCGAACTGACACAATCGCCAGGAGAAAAGCCATTTTCCATGTCAGCATGCGTAGAGGAATAGTAGCCAAAAATACAAAGGGAGGGTGCTGAAGGACGCCCAAAACCAAGTTAAGATTCCACTGAGGAGTGGGAGTCTTGAAAACAGGATGGGTATGAGCAACGCCCTGGAAGAAAACCTTGACATCAGGAAGGATGGCAATGCGCCTCTTAAAAAAAAACAGAAAGCGCAGAAGTCTGAACCTTAAGGGAACTCAAAATGAGGCCCTTATCCACACCGTCGTGCAAAAAGGCCAGGACCGTAGGACAGGAAGAGCAATGCACAATGGGGGATACAGAGACCCCAGCCTCCTTAGTCTTAGGTCTAGCCCCAAGCTCCAGCAGTATAGACACTCACAGTGTCAAATAACCTTACTGTACAATAAATCACCCAATTATAGTGTGTAGGATTAAAGTTTCACCCCAGAAATCACTAAAATAAACTTATCTGGCAGGTGAAGGGTTAATCTGAAAAGGAGAGAAGGAGAATCCAAGCCCTGCGTAGGATACTCACCCAGAAACACTCACAAAATGGCTGCCGCGGTGGGAGCCACTCAGAAACAAGGGCGCGAAGCAAGTGCTCATGGGAAATGTAGTTTTTCCCAAAAAGTACCCCAAATAGTGTCCGAATCCCCCTGAGCCCCCAACACACTAGAAACATGAACCGGATGATAAAGCAAGGGCAGACAAGTAAAATGAGCCATCTCTGAAGTTGCTATGTTAAATGGCTGCAGAGATACTTCACAAATGCTATAGTCCTATAGAAGTGAATGGAGCAATGGTGTTTATGAGGTAAAGCATGCCTTAAAGGCGCAGTACTCAAATTTTACAAATTTCTAAGAAAAACAGTAAAATGTGCAATATAGAACATGCGAGGATAACCAAAAAACACTAAACCAGTAGGAAAAGTGTTTAGAAAACCCCCTAAAAAGTACCAAACCAGCAGCTAAAGGGTTGAGTTACCACATAAACCTGCTCCAAACACCCAACAGACATACAGATAGACGCAGTGAGTGCAGGAGTGTGCAAAAGCAACACACCCCTGTGCGGAGGGGCACTGTGGGACAAGTGGACCTGCAGCACTCAAAGGGTTGCTCACCTTTCCTACAGATCTTCTGTCTTCAGATTACCATGTAGTAAGAAGTACCTTAGTGGGTAACTCCTGGGGAAGCACTTGGAATCAAGATTTTCCCCCTCAGGGCTTAAGGTCCACAAAAAAAGCACCTGGATACTGAGCTAGCCACAACTAAGGGCATTGTCAGTCATGGTAATCAGCCTAATGGTGGTATTCCATATCTAACAGAAAACTAAAAAAGATTCTAAAACTATAGCAGAAGAGATCTCACCCTGGTGTTGTCTTCACCAAGGAACAAATCATTCTGGAGCTGGTTGACTAGCTACAGCTGAGGATGGAAGGTAGGCTCTACCCCCTGCATACAGTTCTAGAATTGTTCCTGCCTACTTAAAGGGGCGGATAGCCTACCCAGAGTTACCAGTAACCTGTATTGGACAACAGAGAAAGACTAGAAATAGCATCAAGGTAAAATAGAACTGGCTGAGAGCAGATCTTCGATGAAACCAAATGATCAAGAACACTCAGCCCAGAGATCACTGTGCAAGGCAACAGAAATGCAGAACAGTGTACTAGCTGACAACAGCAGCACAGCATGGCAGAAAGATAGATAATAACAAGTGATGCTATAATGTCAACCAGCACAAAGAAGGCTTCTGTAGGCCAAAGCAGAATAGATCCAGTGGCTAGTACACATGCGGTTTGACTGGAACAGGATTGACTCAGCATCAGATACACTCTCAGCTTAACCAGAACAGAATGGATTCAGAAAAAGATCCTCTTGCAACTTAAACCATAGCTAGATGCCACAGCCAGAGCTATCAGAAACAAACTGGTTCAAACTAACACAGACAAATAATGCTGGATAAGAATGAACTTGAACCAATATATTTTATGAAGCTCAACAGGACTCAGAAAAACTGGAAAAGGAACAAATACTGAAGCAAGAATCTAGGATTATTTCCCTGGTCCATAACCCTTCCAAGAAACTAAAGACTGAAGAATAGCATGCCCAATGTCAAGCAGAAGAGGTGGTGGGGAGGTAGCAAGCAGTTTCCATAGAAAAACATGAAAATCTTCAAGGATTTGTGACCATTCAATCTATAAATCACAGGATTAATTTGACAAAGGCCCAATGAAACACGGACCCAGTGTCTTACAAGTTTGACAAATGTATATTTTTGAAGGTATCCACAGCTTATCCACTGGAGCAAACATGACAGCAGGAGTTTGAGGTAGATCTGCCATCTTGTTTTGGCACTTCTGGGCTGAAACAAGAGTTTCCCTAATATACTGCCAATGTTTGGCCAAAGAAGAGACTCATTTTTTGCAGGACATACAATGGAAGGTGTAGAATCCAAAACAAAAGAACAAAACAAAGCCCCAAAAATCCTGTAATAAATATAGTAGAGCAAAGCTAATGTTTGATAATACTTCCAATCATTTTGTTGTGGACTGCAATAAATCAACGAGGATAATGTTCCAAATTCTGTTTCATTTCTTTATGGATAGTAAGCAGAATAACACAACTGTATCCCTAAACGGGTAGAAAATGGTCACCTGTATTTAGATATATACACCTATCTGAATTGGCAGACCATGAAGCCAAAGATTTTCCTTAACAATAAGATCACCCAGAATAGAGGCAACTTGAAGTTTATAGAAAGGAAAACAATGGCCCTGTTTAGAGTACCTGTCAATGAGTAGCCCAATAACACTGTGATCTGAAGAGGATGGAAGATTGACAATAAGAGCTATAGAAATGCAAGTCCACAGCAAAGCTGGAAGAAGTTCCATAGGTTGATTACATGGAATCTTCATTTGTGCACAAACAGGACAAGGTGAAACATAATCTGACAAATTCTTCTTCATTTCAGGTCACCAAAACTCCTAAGAAAATAGGTCAAACATCTGATTTATTCCAGGATGCCCACGAAAAAAAGAATAATGGGCCCAACGAAGAATTTTTGAACAAAGATTTTATGGAACAAAATGCTTCCCAGAAGACACTGTCAAACCAGGAGATACATTTTCTTGTGCATCCTGTACAGTTTCAAGGTGGCTGAATGAAGGGATGCAGAAATCCGAGAAGCAGGAATTATGGGATCAACAACAAGAAGAGCTTCTGCTCTAAGCTCAAATTGACATGACAAGGCATCTGCCTTCATGTTCTTCATACCAGGAATGTTAGCAATAGTAAAATTAAATCAACTAAAGAACAATGCCCACCTGGCCTGACTGGAATTCAGGCTCTTAGCTTTACTTAGATATTCTATAAGGTTTGATGATCTGTAAGAATGGGAATAAGGCAAGTTGCACCTTCCAACAAATATCACCATTCTTCAAGAGTAAGTTCAACAGCCAAAAGCTCTTGATTACCAACATCATAATTCCTTTCAGCCGGTGAAAACGTTAATGAGAAATATAAACATGGGTGTAAATTACTAGTATTCAGAGAATCCTAAAAAAGAACAGCACCTGATACAAATTCAGAAACATCCAAATAAAGGCCAGTGAAGGATCTGGAAAAACAACAATAGATGCAGTAACGAACACCTTCTTAAGAAGATTAAAATATTGTATAGGAATCAAATCTTAACATTTAGGGTTTGCCACTTTTAGTTCATAGCAGTAGTTAGTTAAAAATGTAGCTAATTCTGATCAAGAAGATGCTAGTGCTATAACAACTTTTGATTCCTCCGAACAATCTGCGAAAACGGCAAGTTCAGAATCAGTCATGATAACCAGATAGCAGCTATAAGAAGGGATTACACAAAACTATGGCTTCACACTAAAAAAAGATTTGAATTGTTATATCCCTTAAGGACCAGCGGGGTGTGCAAAGGGTCCTTTACCCTTAGGGTGCCAGAGGGGAGCCCAACAAACTCAAAGGATTAAAGGGTAAACCTGTATATAATATATACTGTTATTTGTAAGCATATTCTCAAGAGTACTTAGGCTGCTTCTTCTTTGTCTAGAGCAAACAAACCCAAATAAGTCTCAGAGCTGGATTCTATTACAGGTGATAAGATTATCATTAGGTTTTATCTTCCTATATCCCTAAAGCCCGCAGTAGGAATCAGTGAGAGAAAACTGGAGATGACATGTAGCAAAAGAAATGGAATCCAGCAGGCCTCAATGAGGTATCCATTTGCTTTAAAGTGATAGTAATACTTCGTTTTAACATTATTTTATTTTGTAGGCATTAAAAAAACATGAATAATGATATAAGTCTTATCTCTCAAACCTTTATGGTTTAAGAGATATTCACAAGCAAAGTTTCCCCCTCCCGCCCCTTTTTCCTAGTGTAAGCCATCTCTTCTCAGATGTGAATCTGGTTGTAAGACCAGACAGATAACAGCAGGGGACAATCTTCTTTGTATGAAAAGAATGAAAGCCCTTCCCCCTTGACAAGTTTTTCAGCTTTTTCCCTTATCTTAATTGAAGATTGTCCCTCTCTGCAGTCTACCTGGGCACCTCCCTTCTGATATGGCTGAACGGGGGGCGGATACTTTGCTTGTGAATATCTCTTAAACCATAAAGGTTTGAGAGATAAGACTTATATCGTTCTTCATGTTTTTTTAATGCCTACAAAATAAAGATAAAACAAAGTATTGCTATCCCTTTAAACATAGCTTTGCAGAGGTAGCAAGGAGTGTATATGAACTGTCAACAAAAAGTTATTATCAGCTCCTTTAACACCCTTTTTAGTTTAGTCTGCACACAAAAATGTGATAAGGAGACAGGATTTTTCTGTTTGAGCACATGGGAATCAATCAGAGCCTCAGTTACCTTTATGGTTCCACATGTGCTACCACTGTTGGTAGCTTTTAAGGGCCAGAACTGGCTAATACATTTTCTTTTTCACTCCTTAGATCAGCGGTTCTCAACTCCTGTCCTCAGGACCCACTAACAGGCCAGGACTTAGGGATTTCTCTGCTAGATCACAGGTGTGGTGATCATTCACATTGATTAACTCACCTGTACTCTAACAAGGAAATCATCAAATCCTGGCCTGTTAGTGGGTCCTGAGGACAGGAGTTGAGAACCACTGCATTAGATCCTGTGCAATGAGTTGGAGATGCCTCTAGCATGCAAAGGGTTAACTGCCCCTTATGGGGACTGAGTGGATGACTGCAATGTACTTCAACATTCAAGGTCATATTCAAGGTGCAATTCTGGACCATAGGGAACAAGTAAACATTCCAAATTTTTATTTGAATTGGGTTTTTTAGTGATGACAAGAGATGAAGGATGAACATGTAAAAGAATTGTGTACTAATGACATCTCCAATTCAAAAATTGCAGGTCTTTTGTTTGTTGAACAAGTATTAAAACTGCATTTCAAGATTAGTTTACAGAAATAAACCAACACAGTACGGTTTTACGCTGTTCATTTCTGTAAATCACTGATTTTTTGTGAGCTGTGTGGATATACACCATTCAGACAGTTATGCTTTATCAGAAAAATCCACCCTTCAGGTGTGGTTATGCTAAAAATTGAGGAGTATGGCATCATAGGAAAACTTGCATTAAGGACTCATGAAGGTCCTGGCACATTATGGAATTCAGGGGTCCCCACATGGCTGAACCCCTGAATCCATTTGGCCAAAAAAAAATGCCCCATAGTCCTCTATTGCCAGCTGAGCTACTGATCCTTTAGGGGTTAATATATAAATTATATATATTGTAGTGTTTATCCCCTTGAGTAAAACAAGGGGTACCCCCACTACTGAATGGTGTTTTATTCAAATTTCAGGCCATTGAAATACTGCACATAAAATAATCAAGTCTGGACTGCAATAACTCTTGAATAAAACACCTTTCAGCAGTGGGAGTACCCTTGTTTTACTCGGGGGGGGGATAAACCCTACAACATATTTATTTTTATATTTTAAGTATTACTATCCCTTTAAATGGGGATTTGAAAGGGACAATGTAAGGTCCATAAAAGATCATATGAACCCACTGCCAGTGCCTTAGAGCTATAGCTTATAACTCACCCTCAGAATGGTGAATTAGGAATCTTGTCATAGATTGCTATGCAACTATATAATAACCCATAAACCTTGAAGTGCCAGAAATGTGTTCCAGGTATTTCAAAGTATTGGACACATTTCTGTCACTTAGAGTTAACTTTCCTTGCCAGTAAGTGAATAGAAGTCATTCTTGCCTGGAGCAAACGGTACCCCAATCCACTTCTCCCTGCTCCCTCATTAAAATACAACTAGTGTAAAAGCCCATGTACACGGGCCAAGGTCTGGGTGATGTTAACTCTCTGAGAGTTAAGAGTCCAGTCCTGCTCTGTGTCCTGCCGCCAACGCAGTCATGCACTGTAGAGACTGCCCGAAAGCACAGAATGCTCCCAGCACAGAACTCCCAGCATTCTGTGCT
The DNA here is from genome assembly GCA_037306005.1 of Rhinophrynus dorsalis. Taxonomy (NCBI): domain Eukaryota; kingdom Metazoa; phylum Chordata; class Amphibia; order Anura; family Rhinophrynidae; genus Rhinophrynus; species Rhinophrynus dorsalis. The sequence goes on from CM074719.1 coordinate 318,594,081, forward strand.
CCCAGAGCATACCGTGCTCCCAGCATTCTGTGCGTTCAGGCAGTCTCTTCTGAGCAGGATGGCTTCTGACAAACATTCTAGCAAATTATTATATAGGAGAATACATTTTGCAGGAGCCCCATACTCCACCCCCTGCAATTAAACACACAATACAATGTTTATAAATAGCCTTTTGAGTGCCAGAGAAGTGTCCATTGGACACACTTCTGGCACTCGAAGTGTTAACATGCCCTCTGCTCCGTAAATTAGTGGTTATGTTTAACCCTCCTATCTACTGAGCAAGATGTTCCATGAGGCCTCTTCTTCCACAGATTGGGAGGGGTAAACGTAACATAACTCATTTGTGGAGCAGAGGGAATGTTAACCCCCTGAGTGCAAGATATGTGACCAACATGTTGCAATGTGTTGAACACCACTCTGGCACTCACAGGATTATTTTTAAACATTGTATTGTGTGTTTGTACACCCCCTGGCACTTCAAGAGTTAGGATGGTGGATTTCTTCATATTGAAGTCTGAGGCTGCATGTATTCCCCCCTTTGCATCCCAAACACACTGGCATCTTTATGCCAACATCATATGCTATTGGACGTCTCCAACCCCTCCCCCTGTATATGTAATTATTAGTGTATATGGAGAAATTAGTCTTATTCTCCATGTCACATTGCTCTCCACAAATATTGCCAGAAACATTAGCCATTGCATTGAACCTTAGCACATCTCCCCTTGGGAGAAAACCAGTGAGGTACGTGCTATGGGAATTATGGCCCATATGTATAAAAGCAAACTGGAAAATTGACTGCACATATACAAAATTCGTCAGCTTCTTATCTTCGTATTTGGTCTCCCTGGGTGGATAATATCTTGGCTCTTGGTTTAGACAGGGATCTCCTACTTCATTGACTTTGCTTTGTTCTTCTTTGTTCATGGCGAGTGAGCAGTGATATGTGCAGGCCTAAATATTTGAAGTCCTTTGCTACTAGCCAGACCTGAAAAGTTACTCGCCACTGCAAGCCATAACATACCCACCAGGGCTGAATTTCTACTCGCCAGGGCTAAATTTTCACTCACCATTGGCTAGTGGCAAGTGGAAATTTTGAGCCCTGATATGTGCACCTGCCCCCTACCTCTTACCCTTACCCTCCTCCCTTTGAGTTTCTCTTCGGGGGTTTTTTGTTTTGTTTTTTTCTCCCCTCTTTTCTCTTCTCGACTCAGTCTCCACGCTTTGTTAGTATTCTTCAGCCCTGTGCCTCCCGCTGGGGATGAGTGAGGTCCATTTCTGTGTACATGGTGGGCAGAGGGGCTGTGTCATTTGTTTTTTCTGCGCCACAATGCCCTGATCCAATGTATGTAATAGTAACTGAGCTGTATTATTTCTGTTATCTCTGTTGAAAACTTCTCTAAAATTCAATAAACTTTAAATGTAAAAAAAAGCAAACTGGATTTATTCTGGAGTAAACCAACTGCACCAGAGGGGACAAATAAAGATTCCTAATTTCCTCTGCACTTGAATAGAGCTTTTTAACCCCTTGATTTTCAGAAAGGTCCCCAATGAATTGAGAAGCAATGCACTGGAAACGTCTCTAGCATTCAGGGGTTTACATTTCCAATTTTATTTACCAGACATTTTTATTTGGCCCCTAAGGTGCAGTTGGTTTACTCCAGAATACCTGCAGCTTTTATAAATATGGGCGTATGTTACCAAAGCTCTGAGGGGACAACCATGACCCTATACTGCCCTCTTTAGCATCTTGCATGTTATAAAGTGGGCCCCAAAGAACGGAGAACCAATGCACCGCACTAGCATTCAGGAGGTTAAAACACCATTTAAAGCAACACGCAATTTGGGGATTTTTTTTGTCCCCTGTGGTGCAGTTGGTATGCCTAAGAATTGCTTCAGTTCTTCATCAACCTCATTGACTCCAATTGTTGGAAAATACACCATAATAAGGTGGAGATGTCATTGCTACACAATTCAGTGTTAAGTGTTTTAATTGGTTCACCCTTCACTTATTGCATGGTGCCAAAAATATATTATTGTACTAACGCACACATGTCTTAGTTTATATTGGATTCAGGAACAAAAGACACAATCAAGAGCTCTAATTACATAGAGGATCATTGTAAAAAGGAGCAACCTATTTCCAACTTTTATTACCATCTGCTAAGCAGCGGGATTTAACAGAAAAAAAGAATAGCATCTAAAGCAATTAAACCTTTGTGAAGATCACGTCCAAAAATGTTGTGTCTAGATACTGTACCAGGATCCAAAAAACACTTTTAGAAAATAATAGCTTTGACACATAACTGTAACCAGCCAAATGAAAAGAGCAGCCAAGCGAGGAACGTGTCTAATTTTCAACAGATTGTGAGACGGATCAGCGGCAGCACAAGAGGAAAAAAAGAGAACAACAGTTCCTTTATATATTGGATACTATTAACCCTCTGAGTGCCAGTGGGTTGTGCAATTAATTTCTCAACCCTTCTGGCACCTACAGGTAAAACCTGGTAAAATCAGTGGCTTCTCAAAATTAAGGCCTAGATCATGTTGCAGTTGCCAAGTGTTATCAACTGTTTTTTTTTATCGAACAGATTTCTATTGAAATCTATGGAGAAACAGGTAAATAAAATGCTTGATATCCAGGCCTCAGATGGAAAAATGTTGGCCTGTTTTCTAAGATCCAGGTATAATTTTGCATTCCAATGAGGCCATTCTGCCATGATGCCTCTTTTAGTTAACCTCTAATTGGCCACAGGGGTGTGCAATACATTGAAAATGAACATGTTGCACAACTCTCTTCTCCGTAAATGGCCAATGAAAATCAGGTGCAAAAAACTCAGAGCTCTGAAAATGTAGGAGCATCTGATGTGGTGCACGTCCAAGGACTGACAAATACATTTGTGTACAAGTAATATGAAGGCTGCAGTGTACAGCATAAAGTCCATATCATATATATATAAACAGGAATTTGTATTAAGATATTGAGTCTTATGTATAAAAGTGGAGCAATTCTAGGGCAAACCAACTGTACCATAAGGGACATACATAACTTACCAGCATTCCTTCCATTTAATGTCGCTTGAATGATAGAGAGGTTTACAATGGATTCATGGTGCTAAAAGCTCAATCTAACTCAGAAGAAAGTTTTATTTGTCCCATATGGTGCAGCTGGTTTGCTCTTTGCTTTTATACATAAAGTACACCAACTGCACCGGTGTGTTTGTGTGTGTGTGTGTGGGGGGGGGGGGGGTCTAAAGCTACAATTTCCCATTGATTTAAAAGAGGCTTGTAACACCATGAATTATATACAGGTCTACACACTGATAAATAATGTGTAGAGACCTCTCTAGCATTCAAGATGATAAAACCCCCCAGAATGCTTTGCAGTTTTATTTGTATGGTGCAGTTGCTATTCTCAAGAATTGTTCATATTTTACTTTCTGTATAAGGTCCATAGAGTCTTCAAAATTGTCTTTAAACCTTTGAGTGCCAGAGAGGTATCCAACTCATTGCAACACAACCTCAGGGTCACATTAAGGGCCTGGCGCTAAAAGTTATAATGGGTCTACTCTACTAGAAGAGCATACAAACTACTGTAATTACAGTATAGAAAATGGCAATACAGCACTTATGGGGCTTGGTTAAAAAGTAGCTGTAGCCTTTCCTGATACTCCACTCGGGTTCACTGAGTACACACAACAGCGTGTGACTACATGGTGCATTAACCATGTCGCCGTAATTAAAAGGAAGACATATGAATCTCTCCCTGCATCAAAAGAGCGAGACACTCATGTTGCGCCATTAAACATCACTTCAAGTCCAATTTGAGTCTTTTCCAGCTGATCACATCCTGCCTGTATCTGTGTTCTTCCCTGGTCTGAGTCTCAGCTCTTCCTCGTGTGTCTGACTCACTTCTCCCCAGTCTGTCTCTCAGATCTCCCCGCTGTACAACTAAGGAAACTCCTGACATACTGTGCATTACATCCAGCAGCAGCAATATCAATGCCGTGGCCAAGCCATGCAGACAAAACAATTACTTAACAACTTGAGTGCCAGAGGGGTGCACAAAGGATTAAGTAATTGTTTTCTGTGCATAGCTTGTCCACGGCATTGACACTGCTGCTGTTGCTGGATGTAAGGCAAGGTATGCAGGAGTTTCCTTGGTTGTACAACAATGTAACCCATATAAATAGTAAGTAGGACTTGGAAGCGCATAGTGGAGGAAGAAGCCGGCCCTGACAGCTGGCAGACTGCACAACTGATACAGGTAGCAGGCTGGGAAGTGCTCAGTGGTTTATGCTGAGTGCTGCTCTGGGCTCTCTCTCTCCTATTCTCTGTGTGCAGAATGACAGGGTGGAGCAGAGCACACAGAGGAGGTTAGAGAGCAGTGCTGCAGAGAGCAGTGCAGGTTAGACAGCAGAGAGCAGTGCAGGTTAGACAGCAGAGAGCAGTGCTCAGCGACACTGGGACAAGGAACATCCGAAAAACAGACTGAGGAGATCTGCCACACTGATTGGGGAGATCTAAGAGACAGACTGGGGAGAAGTGAGTCAGACACGCACAAGGGAGAGCTGACACACAGACGGGGAAGAACACAGACACAGGCAGGATGTGATCAGCTGGAAGTGACTCAGATTGGACTTGAAGCGATGTTTAATGGCGCGACACTAGAATCTTGCACTTTTGATGCAGGGCAAGATTCTCATGTTGCCCTTTTAATCACAGCGATATGGTTAATACCATACACTCTCTTTATGTGCAATATTTTTAACAGATGCCCTCCACTCGGTGGGAGCCTCCATCTTGAAAAGATTTGCATTATTATTCCTCCCCCATTAATTTATTCCATCCCTCTGGAGGTGGAGTGTGGTGCTTTTGTGGCCATTATGCAGGCTTTATCAGACAGGCCAAAGAACACAAGGACTAGATTCCCCAACTACACATTAAATATCTCTAAAATTATTAAACTGGTTGAAAAAACTAAAATCAGCATGTACAAGTACTCTGAATAGATACCTTTATTAAAACTAAAAGTTGTGTAGATAACAGATATGCTTTATACATTTATTTTTTTTATTCAAAGTTTCAGTCAAAATGAATCAACAACATTAAAGCGGAACTACCACCGCTAAACAACTTGAGCTCAAGTAATTCCCCATCTGGCGACTAGCTGCTTAGTAGCGTTAGTCGTCAGAATTATTATATTATATCCATTCTTCTCGGGCTAACAGGCAGGACGGAGTGCAGACATCTTTCCATACTGACATCTGCATGCCTGCGCTGTCAGTCCCAGTCGGCTCTAGGAGGCATTGCTAGGGGCCATTCGGCTCCAAAAGGGACTGACAGCTCAAGCCTGCAGACGTCACTATGGAAAGACGTCTGCACTCCGTCCTGCCTGTCAGCCCAAGAAGAATAGATAATCCTATTTAACAAGGTAATAATTCTGGCGACTTGCGCTACTAAGCAGCTAGTCGCCAGATGGAGAATGATTTGAGCTTGTGTTGTTTAGTGGTGGTAATTCCACTTTAAGACTTTCCTTGTGGCAGAAACCGTGGCTCATGCACCACTGCCTCCTTGTTAATCAGGCCCTGAATACCCTCCAGATGTTACTTTCGGACCGGGGTGTTTGTTGTTACCTTAGAGACAGAGACTCACTAAGATACAAAGAGCCAGCACTGGGTGCCTCAGCCATGCTGGCCACACTCACCATGATGAGTTATGTTTGGAGCAAGTACAATCAGAATGCCGTTGCAACAGACACTGGTTTATATACACCTTTGCTGGCCTACTTTTTTAACCCTTGGGTGCTAAAGAAGTTTTTAACGCAAGTCATTTCCCATGCACTTATGAGCTTTCTAACACCCAAATGGTTATCTTTGGTGCAAGAAAACAGTATATGCATCTAGAGGCGTGGCCATGTAAGGAATGGGGTGTAACCATGGGCAGGTCTGCAGGCAGCTAGGATGCCTTGCCTAGAGGCTCCTGAAAGGTAAATCCATCCCCAAGCACATTGCACCTCATTGTAATGCATGCCTTTGGCCACACTCCCAGTCATAGATACCATATTAATCTAGGGTATGCAAGTTGCAGAACTCACAGTCTATGCTTAAGTGGGCCATGTTAACCTTAAAGGTTAGTCCTTTAACCCTCTGAGTGCCAGAAGTGTGTGCAATTCATTGCTTTGCAATGAGTCAAAGAAATGCATTGAACACTCCTCTGGCACTCCATGGGTAAAGAATCAGCAAAACTGCCATGTGCTGCACCTCTCTAGTCCTTAAAGAATAGTAATACTTAAAATGTAAAAAAAATATATGTTGTAGGGTTTATCCCCCTGAGAAAAACAAGTGTACTACCACTGCTGAGAGATATTTTATTAAAAAATTGTAACATCTCAAACTTGAATTTTTAGGTGCAATATTACAGTGGCCTGAAAATTTACAGTGGTGCTGTTGCTACACCATCCTATCGATATTTATGGTCTACAGACCAGAGCAGTCCATAGGATGGTGTAGCAACAGCGCCACTGTAAATTTTCAGCCCACTGATATTGCACCTAAAAAGTGCAAGTTTGAGCTGAATAAAATATTAAAAAGGAATACTGACAAAGAAAACAACATTTTTAAATACAACATGGGACCAAATACACAAAAAAGTGGAGTAATATCTTAGGCAGGAACTTTGTACCAACATTTACAAATACAAATTCCCATTGATTTAAATTAAGCTTTTAACCCTTTACAATGTGTTGGAGAATTATTTAACTAATAAGAGGTTAAAATCTCCATTTATATCAATGGAAATTTGGAGAATTCGTACTTGCTTCTCAAGGTGTGGTTGGTTTTCCCTAGAACTGCTCTACTTTTATTTATTCATATGCCAAGTGATGCTTACCAATCTGGGGAGATGGCAGGACTCGTGCACATCGTACTGGACAATGTCGAACAGAGAATAATTCCTGAGCTTCCCCGCTGACCTGTAATAAATATTAACATTTATTAAGCCTCTGCACTATCAAAAACACCTACCCAAAAGTAACATTTATTAAGCCTTCACACTATCAAACACACCTACTCTAAAGTAACATTTATTAAGCTTCTGCACTATCCAACACACCTACCCTAAAGTAACATTTATTAAGCCTTCGCACTATCAAACACACCTACCCTAAAGTAACATTTATTAAGCCTTCGCACTATCAAACACACCTACCATAAAGTAACATTTATTAAGCCTTCGCACTATCAAACACACCTACCCTAAGGTAACATTTATTAAGTCTCTGTGCTATCAAACACACCTACCCTAAAGTAACATTTATTAAGTCTCTGTGCTATCAAACACACCTACCCTAAAGTAACATTTATTAAGTCTCTGTGCTATCAAACGCACCTACCCTAAAGTAACATTTATTAAGCCTTCGCACTATCAAACACACCTACCCTAAAGTAACAATCAGGGTGTAAGGCAGTAAGAAAATCAACAGTGGGGAAGCAACAAAGAAGGGAGGGATAAGTAAGAAAGATATGGGGAAGAAGTGACTTAACCCCTTGAGAACAAGGACCTTTTTACACTAGAAGATAAGAGCAAGAAATAAAATGAAATATGCTTCTATGGGTAGAACTCACAATCAGTTATTCAGGAATGCTTTTCTCCAAGCTTCTAGTTATACTCCTTAATGGAACATGCTACTACAAATATTTTGAAGAGGGAAGAAGTGACACCAGAAGCAAGGGGAGAGCTTTCACTGCATCTCTGGCTCCCCCTTCAGTTTGGTGTGAAAATCTGACCATACAGGTGGTATGGCTGGTTAAGGAGGATTTGCAAAACATCTGAGCCAATGGGCCCAAAAATACTGGATAATGCAGTCTGTGTGCCCAATAAGCACTTAACTGTGGTGCTTGGACACAGGAGCACATTGGGAACAGAAGAATTCCAGGTTATACCACCAGCCCTTCTTTCCATGCTCCAAAACACAGCTCTCATATCATAATACTCATGAAGGTGATGAAATACTATGAGTATGACGGACAATGGAACAGGAGTGCAAAGACAGGCAGATCCATACATAAGGGAGTATTATTCTCAGGGTTCTTGTATGAAATGCCACTGTATATGAAATGGAAGTAACACAGGTTGGGTCGAGAACACTCTTGCATGCAGCTTACCCTAAGAGAGGGGACAGATGTGACAGAGCCCATAATGTATCTCTCCTTCAAATGCAATAACAAGGTGTAAGCACCCACCGATCCCTCTACCCTCCTATACAGAAGTCACAGAATAAGTTGTAAGTTTTCTAGAAAATTTTCCTGTAGTCTCTCTTCATCTGTTCTCCTCTCTGGCTAAGGTGGCAGCAGGCTTAATTCTCCATGGTTGAACTTCTGCACCATGGCAGCAAGAAAATGAAGACATTGGAAGACTCCAAGCACCATGCAGCCAGGTCAAGCCCAACAAGTCAGAGTGGTACCTAGTGCACTGCTTTTAGTTGGCAGATCAGACCTCATTGCTGCTGCTGCCCATGTTAACCCCATGCTCTGCTCTGTTGAGCTTTAAAGGACCCTGAAAAGAAAACATAATGGCATGTTCAGGCTGAACTATATTAAGCTTTGGATGATATGCAGTTCATCCAGCTGAATGGTCCCCTTCTAGATCTGAGGGCCCAGTGATTTTTATCCAGATGCACCAGCAGTAGGTAGACTTCTGGTTCACGCAGACATTTATTATGCAGGTTTCCTTAAGTTTTGGGTGATCTGCAGTTCAAGTAGATGAATAAGCTAGAATCTAGCTCCAGGCCATGGTGCTCTGCACAAGCTACACTAACAGTAGCAGCCCCCCCCCCCCAAACTATGCACATTTTTTTCAGTAGCTTTATTCAGAGAAGAGGTCCACATGGATGGTGAAGAAACTTGCTTAATCAACTTTTTTTTTTGCATTTGAATTAAATCATAACATTTAATAGCTTATGTGTAACGAGCACAAGAAATGTAATTATTAGTGTAATAATACAAAAGTGTTTAGTTATTATGGGAATAATAAATGTCTACCTTTCACTGCAATACCCAATTCAATATTTAATAAGAGGATGTCATTTCAAAATTGTCCTTAACATATCCGTAGGTCACTTTTCATTGATACTGTATACCTTTATAAGAATACAACATATAAATGTGAAAATGGGAAGGAAGGATGATAATTTATATAAAAAATTTTATAGTAACAAACACTAATCTTGTTCATACCAAAAAATGAGACACAGAGTCAATAGTAGCAATAGAAACTGAGTATGAAGTAGATTTAATAAGAAAGAAAGGAACATAAAAATTGATAGTGAGTAAAGTAACTTTGTTTTAGTAGTCTGATGATTTCCTTACATATTGTATCTACACAAAACTGGGGGGCCATCCTGCATCTTAACACTAACAAGATAGCATCAAGAAAAATACTGGATTCTAATTTTATTCAAGTGGAACCATCACTTTTCTAAGATTGGTAATTTTGAAATAACTGATTTGCAAAAACTGACAAATAAAAGCCCAGATTACACTGAAGTTGTTAGGTGTTGGCATCAGTTTTATTTAAAGATTGTAACCCTTTGTTTTGATTCTACATATTCTGCAAGTACATTTGTCCACTCAAATTGCCTATATTTTTTGTTTTTCTTCATCTTCACCAATTTTGTTTTAGATTTTTAGGTTGCTGTCAGTGAGCTGCCTGGATTTCCATTTCTAGAGAGTTTTCTGGTTGACCAACAAATCAGGATGTAAAACAATATTACACTTTACCTTTCCTGAATGGAGGAAGCTTCCTAGGTAAGTCAATGTGTTAAATTAGGAGAAACGTATTCCTAGGGCATAGTCCTGCTTTAAGGGCAGAAGAAGAGGGAATATTGGTGTAAGATTTCAGCCTTTAGACTGCAAGAATCCTTTTCATTACCATAATTTTATGGCTTTTAATATAACTCCACTGACCCTTCCATAATAACTGGGCAGTGAATCTATCTCCCCCATGTATTTTTCTACTTTACAAAAGGTTTAGGCAGAAAAATGCTGTAAAATAAGAATGCTTTCATAGACATGTTAATAGTTTATTTTCATAAATTAACAAAATGCAAAGTGAGTGAACAGAAGAAAAATCTAAATCAAATCAATATTTGGTGACCACTCTTTGCCTTCAAAACAGCATCAATTCTTCTAGGTACACTTGCACACAGTTTTTAAGGAACTTGGTATGTAGGTTGTTCCAGACATCTTGGAGAACTAACCATACTTCTTCTGTGGATTTGGACAGCCTTAATTGTTTCTCTCTCATCATGTAATCCCAGACAGACTCGATGTTGAGATCAGGGTTCTGTGGGGGCCATACCATCAATTCCAGGACTCCTTGCTCTTCTTTACACTGAAGGAAGTTCTAAATTATTTTGGCTGTATGTTTGAGGTCATTGTCATGCTGCAGAATAAATTTGGGGTCAATCAGATGCCTCCCTGATGGTACTGCATGATGTATAAGAATCTGCATGTACTTCTCAGCATTGAGGATACCATTAATTCTGATCAAATCCCCAACTCCATTTGCAGAAATGCAAACCAAAACCTGCAAGGGACCTCCACCATGCTTCACTGTTGCCTGCAGACACTCATGCTTGTAACACTCTCCAGCCCTTCAGTGAATAAACTGCCTTCTGCTACAGCCAAATATTTCAAATTTTGACTTATCAGTTCAGAGTACCTGCTGCAACACAGTTCCTGTGTTTTCATGCATAGTTCAGTCACTTGGCCTTATTTCCATGTCGGAGGTATGGATTTTTGGCCCTGGGTGTACCTGTGTCCCACTTTTTTCTGCCAATTCTCAGCTGGTGGTACTGCTGGACATCTTCCAATTGTGAAGGGAAGAAAGCATGATGTGTCTTTCATCTGCTATACCAAGTTTACTTGGCCAACCACTGCATCTATGGTCCTCAATGTTGCCTGTTTCTTTGTGCTTTTTCAAAAGAGCTTGGACAGCACATCTGGAAACCCCTATCTGCCTTGAAATTTCTGCCTGGCATAGACCTTGCTGATGCAGTATAACTACCTTGTGTCTTGTTGCTGTGCTCAGTCTTGCCTTGTTAGCTGACTTTGGCTATTCCTCACCCAGTTTTATTCCTCCTACACAGCTGTTATATTCCATTAATGATTGTGTTTCAACCCACATATTAAATTGATGATCATTAGCACCTGTTTGGTATAAATGTTTAATCATAAACCTGACTATATGTCTACAAAATTCCTGACTTTGTGCATGTGTACCTAGAAGAACTGATGCTGTTTTGAAGGCAAAGGGTGGTCACACCAAATATTGACTTGATTTAGATTGTTCTTCTGTTCATTCACTTTGCATTTTGTCAGTTCATAAAAATAAACTATTAACATGTCTATTTTTGAAAGCATTCTTACTTTATAGCATGTTTTTATACCTGCCTAAAACGTTTGCACAGTACTGTATATGTATTTTTTATTTATACAACCATCCTTTTGGGTAGCTCCCTAAGATATGATATACCTTAAGCTACACACATTATAGCTCTGAATAAGACAACTATTTTCAATACAAACTAAACATTGATCGAAGCAGCGTCCCCAGTCCCCTCCAGACATACCACTGTTGTGGTTGAAAGAAAAATGAAGGGACGCCTTCATCGAACTACCTGTTAGAAGTGAGACCACTAACCTGCGGTGGTGAAGCCAGTGCCTGTTAACTTCTTTGAGACTAAAGGGAACCTCACAACTATGTAAGTATATGGACAAAGAAAGGGATCAGAGGGTACAAGAATTTAAGCCAAGATAAGAAAACTCTGCACTTAGTGACTGTCCGAGCAGTAACAACCTTGGAGTATTTACAGTGGGACTGTATTCAGTTTTGCCTTATAATAGCAAATATCTTTGGTAATGGCACATTAAAATGTTGAACGCACAATATCGCGGTCTCCTTTTTTGTGTTACATTAGCATGGATAATGCATGTTTTAACGCTCAACATGAAGTGGTGCCCACTGCTAACAGAACTTGCATTAAGAAACTATTTTTGGAGCCTATAATATTTATGAATTTATAGGATACTAACTTAATCAATGTAGGTTCCTTAAAGGAAATGGATGTTGTCTGTGCCTGTCTTTACTCTATGGAAGATATGCCTGTGATGAACCAAGTCATTTGTCGAGGCTTACGAACTTCCTTCAAACAGATATTAACAGTTCATGGATAAAACCATCAACTTTGTTGTTGTAGATTAAAACGTAGCAATAACTACATTTGTCAATACACACGCTGGTGGAGAGACTTTGATAATGGGTATGAGCAATCACATTCAGTGATCATGAGTAAGCGTGCAGAAACACGAAACGTGTGGCTCTAACTGAGCTATCATCTTTAACATCTAAATGCTCATACCCATTATCAAAGTCTCTACACCAATGTATGTGTTGACCAAAGCAGTTATTGCTACATGTTTTAAACTACTACAATAAAGTTGATATTTTTTTCCATGGACTGTTGATATCTGTTTGAAGGAAGTGTGTGTCTCAACAAAGATGATTTACACATGAAGCTAATAGTGGGGCTTCATTTACAGCACCCCTTCACAATCTCAGTCTTGTATTTACTTGAGTAATCCACTTTAAGATGGGGTGTCTACTGTGTATGTGCATTTCCAGCTAAGCTGTTGTGTTACGTTTTCAGATCCATGTTAATTGCAAGTAAGAGCTGCTGATCCTTTGTTGTATTGTGCAATGAACTAAGAACAGTCTAAAGGTTCCTTTTCAAAACAATGGCATGCTAAACATACAGGGGGAGGCTAACAGCACTGTGAGTACACCAAGTACATGGTGACAGACAAATTAGGGGCAAAAGGGGATCTTAGAACGGTCACAGAATTCAACAATTTTAATGCAATATCTGTGGCAACATTTTTACGTTAGACATGCCAATAAATTCATTTTGGAGCACAAAACACCTTTATAGATATATGTGCAGCCAATTGTTTTATGAAAATTGCACCAGATATAGGTTTACACCCCTTTTATACATCTTCCCCACTGTCAACTGTAACCAAAGAAAACTTCCACTTGTAAATGTAACCCTTTAAGGACTGGAGGGCTTCTGGTAACTTTAAGAACCGCTTATTCTTACACTATAGTACTGCATCAAGTCATCAAGGATAAAGAAAGGTGCATGTTTGTCATTAACCCTTTCAGTGCCTTACACAGCTTAGTGTCATCAGCAAAGATTGAGATGCTACTGACAAATCCCAAGTCTACATCATTAATATACAAATTAAAAACCATTGGGCCCAGGACTGAACCATGGTGGCACCCCACTTACAACCTTACATCAACTTTAAAAGGTTCCATTCACAACAACTCTCTGCCATCTATCAATCAACCAGTTCTTAATCCATGCACAGATATCACCACCAAAAACAAAGCTTTTTAATTTATGCAGTAACCTGCTGTGAGGCACTGTAGCAAAGGCTTTTGCAAATTCCAAGTATATTACATTATCGGTAATTCTCTTGTACAAGTTACTACTTACCCTTTTAGAAAATTCAAGTAAATTAGTCTAACATGATCTATTTTTCATGAAACCATACTGACTCCTACTAATAATATTGTTTGTCTTCACATAGTGCTGAATACTGACAGTTAGTAACCCTTATAATATCTTACTCAATAAGGAAGTCAATCTCACAGGTCTATAATGTCCTGGTTTGGATCTTGCCCCTTTTTGAACAAGGGAACTAAATCAGCTTTACTCCAATCACAGGGCACTACGCTTGATGAAAGTGAATCAATAAATATTAAGTACGATAGTCTTGCTACTACTGAACTAAGTTCCTTAAGTACCCTTGGGTGTATACCATCAGGTTCAGGTGCTTTAGTCACCATAACATTTTCCATTCTCTTTTGAACTGTGTCATCAGTAAGCCATATACTTGATGGAGGAAATTCAGTGATTTTATCTATTTTTAATGACACAGCTGACCCTTCTGACAAACACTTTAAAAGCCTGCTTCTTATTTCTCATTTTCATGCAAACCTCATTAAAAAGCCACATTAGTCTCAATTTACTCCTCTTGTGCTTATTCCCCAATGGTATATATTGACGCGTAAATTTGTCTAAGAGCATTTAAACAAAGTCCATGATTCTTATACATTTTTATCTTTCGAGATTACATCCCACTGAATATCTTTTAATACTGCTTTTAGTTTTGTAAAATTTTAAAACTGAATGTTCAAGTTAAACCCTTGCTATTGGGATTCTCATAACAAATTTCAAATGATTCCATATTGTGGTCACTACCTAAATGTTCCTTTACTAGTATATGATTTATCATGTCAGAATTGTTTGAGAGCACTAAGTCAAGCAAGGCCTCTTATCTAGCTGGCTCCTCTACTAGTTGGGACATCAAATTGTCATTAATCATGCTTAAAAAATAATTTCCCTTTGTTGTGCTGGAAGTCATATTGATCCAGTTAATTTCAGGACAGTTGAAATCTCCTATTATGATTACATTTCCTGCCCTAGAAGCCTTTTCCATTTGCAGTAAAAGTTGGCCCCAATATTACATGGCTTGTAGCAAACCCCATTAATATATTTTCTATTATGTGTGTCCCCAGTGTGTATTTCAACCCACAAGACCTCTACATTTTCACTGGTCTCTAAATTTATATCTTCCCTTAAACTAGGTTTTAAGGCATGCTTTACATATAGGCATACCCCATCCCTTTTATTAAACCTACCCCCCTAAAAAGTGAATAACCCTCTAGACTGACTGCCAAGTTATATGTTGTACATTTTATTCTTGATTGGAATCATAGTTCCAGCAAAGACTAAATTCACAGCAAAGAAATATAATACCCTGTAGATTGTGATGTAGATCTAGCACAGTGATGATTAGCTCTGGCACTCAGGGAACACCAACAGGTCAGGTGTTAATCCCTTAAGGACCAGGCGGATCAGGTGTGGTTTGCACTTCAGGACCAGAGAAATGTTGACCTTTTTGAGTAAGTCTCTGTTCAACCATATTTCCCTCTAATTCCCACACACATTATACTGTGTGTATATAAGTGTATTACATTGCTCCACAACAATATAACTTTATATAATCTTTTTTTAAACTTCTGTATATGTGTTTGTAGATAAAATACTTTGGGATTGCTCTAAATAATTTGGTTCATCATAAAGTGACCTAACCTAATAATGCCCTAAGTACCAACAATTTAAGTGTTACTGCCCCCATCTGTGGCCAGTTATATTTTAAGTCTATTCTCTGCTTTATTCTCTTACTATAACAATGAGTAAGCAAGAGGCAGAGAATATTGCCAAAGGCAAGGTAAAGAATACATTGCCTTTGTCATTGACTCAGCCAGTATTTATGATCTTTGTAGCAGTGATCACATGTACAGACAAAATGGGGAAAGCCAGAAACTGACTGCTCCAGTCTTAGAACAGTCAGTTTCAGACTCCCCAGCATGATCACATTTCCCGGAGGCGCGCTGAGATAATTTAACCCATGACGTGCTAGGACCATCACAGGTTTTTAAGGCACACACACTGGTCACGGTCCTGGCACGTCAATGTTCATTAAGGGGTTAAAGATGTCCCTCTTTAAGCACAAATGGACCAATCACAATGACTGAGGCATTTATCATTCACCTGTTAACATGTAGGAATGTTATGAAAAACCTGCACTGTTGGGGTGTCCTGAGGATTACCATTGAGAAAAACTGCTCAGTGGGTTTATTATCACGTGTTCTCAGTCTATGTATGCTTTACCTCCAGTTGTACAGAGCAGTGTAATACGTTGGAACTTAATAAATAAGTAAATACAATTCTTTTATTACTTTTCAGACAAGGTCATTATTACTGTATTAAAGTGGATGTGTCACATATGTATAATATAGCATCAATATTTAGGCTACACAGCGAATACTACTAAAACTTTATTCTTTTTTTTTTTTTTTCTTTTTTTTTTACTTTTATTTTGTGTAAATGTAACTTAGAAAGTCTGGCTGCAGCTAATTCTGCATAGACTGCTCTGCCTCTGCTCTCCTCCCTCCTTCGATGACAGAGGCTTCTGTCTGTAAGCTGGAGCGGTCTCATTAGCTAGATATCAATCTCTGAGAGCAATGGACTGCAGTTACAGAGCAGGTAACCGAAGTCTATGCGGAAGTAGCTGCAGCCTAGACTTTCTAAGTTAAATTTACACAAAAAAATTAATAACATTTTAGTAGTATTTGATATGTAGCCTTAATATTGATGCTATGTTACACATATGTGACACATTCACTTTAATTATTCCAGTATTCTTTAAGTGTTTTTCTTTGCACCAGTTAGAGAATATCTTCTCTAACCTTGAACGTTAGGGTTAGAAAACCTGTGGCTTTCCAGTTATTATAACTCCCATCATCCTCAGGCAGCCACAGTCTGGTAGAGAAAAATAGTAATTGCAGGACAGCCATGTTTTTGTTCACAAAGACACAAACTAACAATTGTCCTTTCCTTACAATGGCATATTCAGTAATCTAGCTGCACAAATCGTTAGTGCCAAAGCTTCACATCACTTTTTGGTTCTAAAGAGTTAAGTGTCTATTATATCAGTACTTGGAAGTCTGCTGTAGTGCCAACAGGATTGATGCAGCTTACTCTAGTCAAACCTTCTACGGGCCATATGTTCAAAGAAGTAGCAAAATAGCTTTTGTCGTTTGTAACGACATTTCAAAGTACAGTGTCATTGGGATCATTAATATTTTCAGAGATTGTCGGTTGTGATCGGAAATATGTTATCATTGAAGTAGGATTCCGGACTGAAATTGTTGTATGTGACGACAAAAATGTTGTAAGAAATGACAAAAATGGCTGTATATAGGTATGGTAATTGTGCTTGTGCTATGTTTCCTTCAATTATTATAGGTTTCTCACATTCAGAAACTTCACATTTCCTCCACTTTTTTCTTAACGGACAAACTTCTGTCGTTTGCACAACATTTTTTTGTCGTTGAATACAACAAATTTTCTTTTCCTCTATACGACACTGGAGAATAGTTTAGCTCCCCCCCTATGCCCAGCAATTCTGGAGTTGTGTCGTACATGATGGACATTACTAGTTTTTTGTCGTAAATGCTATATATAATATGTCGTTCATGCATACAATTACTTATTTTTGTCCTCATACAACATTTTTTTTTTGTTATCCCTTTGAACATATGGCCCTAAGTGTGCTTGGGGGAGCTAGATTAATAAAATATAACAAAGAAGTACAGGTTTGAATTTACAGGGACTGGTATCAAAAACACAATTTGCACAATTCAGTGCACTTGGTACATCAGTGGTTCTTAATCTGGAATCCACGAAGAAGCTCAATACGTTTAATGGGACCAAACATAAGTATTGTGAGACAGGTTGAAGACACAGACATTCAGATACTACAGCCGTATCTTCAAAAGAAAAGTGGAGTTTTGGGGCAAAACATTTGTACTATAGAACTAAAAATTCCAAAAATTCACACGGATTTAAATGCGTGTTTTAACCCTTGAATGCTGAAGAGTTCTCCAACAAAGCAAAAAGTGTGTGAACCACTGGTTTATATATTACCTTAGTTAACCTGATTGTTTTAGAAGTGAGGATCAACAAAAAGTCGTATAAGTCAATGTAGACCAGCTAGTGCAGCTAGTTAAAATATTAATATGGTTGAAGTGACAGAGTTAAACATAAGCATCAATCAAGTTACAAAAAAGACTTTTAAGTCATTTCCAATTAAGCCTCAATGGGACAAAAACAAATTCCTCCCTGTCTCCAAAAGGCAGCCAGATATCTCACTGGATCAATATCCTTTCTGACAGTCATAATTGTCTATATTGTTGCAAGCTAAAATGGCATCCAATATTTTTCTATAGAGTGTCTACAGTATCTATAAACACAGCCTTCCAAGACAATGAATGCCATGTCCTTACTGTCAAAAAATACATTAATTAATAAACAAATGCCTGCGTTTTAGCTGAAAGTGTATTTTCTCTAGCCTTAATGGATGACCCCTTGTTTTTTTCTGCTTAGCACTTTGGGTAAAAAAATACCCAAGAGAGTTCTTTGTATTGGCCTTGAATATATTTGTAAATACTAATCACGTCCCCCTAAGACGACTTTTCTCTAATGTAAACCAAATCTGGGTGGTTTCTCTTTACAACTAAAATCTTCCAGTTCCCTTATCAGCTTTGTTGCACGTCTGTGCTTTTTCCAGTTCAATGTCATTTTTAAGAACTGGTGCCCAAAACTGTACTTCATATTCCAGATGAGGTCTGGAAAGAACTTTTTTATTATATAAAAATGTATTACACAATGTGAGTCTCCCACGTACTCAGAGAAGGCTATCCAACTCCTACATCCTACTATCAGCAAATGAAAGGCAACTCTACCTAAAATAACCTTGGAAGTCATTTTGAGCCAAGGACACATTTTGGAACCATATCATCACTAATGGACAATTATTTCAGCATCGCAATGTGTAAATACCAAAAGCATTCCCTTCATTTAATCTTCATCCTGCTATGTAGTCATTACACTTTAAGCATAATGCTTTCTTTATCATCGCTGGCTGCAGATAATTTGTTCGCCCGGATTTATCCTAAGTGCTAGCTTGTTTGCTGGTAAAATGAGGTCTTTATTCCTCCCACGGACGAAACAACAGCACCATCTGCCAGCAGTCACATTACCAGGTAGACTGTCCAAATCATGGAAGGGAAAAGACCTTTTTTTCAAAACAGTTCAATGTTTAAAAACAGTGATTTGGATATACTAAGAGGAAACGGAGCAGTTCTGGAGTAAACCAAGTGCACCACAGGGGAGAAACAAGCATTCCCTATACTACTATTAATTGGTGGTTTCAACCCCTTGAATGCTAGAGGGACAGTGCACTGGGGGAAATCTTTCTAGCAAGCAATGGAGTAAAAGCCCCAATTTAAATCAAAGGGATTTGTTGCTTCTCTCCTACAGTGAATTACTCCAGTTCCTCTCAGTACAGCAGCCTCAGTGCTGATGTGGTAAAACACACACACACACACACACACACACACACACACACACACACACACACACACACACACACACACACACACACACACACACACACACACACACACACACACACACACACACACACACACACACAGCTTGTTAATCCACTCTGGACACCAGAGAGGTCTCCAAGACATTGCATCAAGCATCTAAAGAGTTAAATAACACTGTGGGCTGTAAGAATAAAAAAGTAGTGCAATTCTGAGACAAGTCATCTGCTTCATAGGGAGCAAATAAAAATAGTAATTTATTTTAACCCTATGTGCGCCAGAGGGGTAAGTAACGCATTGTTGTGCAATGCACTACGTACCCTTCTGGCACTCAAAGGGTTAAACTAGCGTAAAAGCCTGTGTACACGGGCCAGCGTTTGGGCAGTGTCTACTGAGCACTACTGCATCGGACAAACATACAAGGAGGCCTGGTTCAGGCAGCCTCTACTGCGCATGACTGCATCGGACAAACATACATCTGGCCTTTTATATACATAAAATGGGGATTTTAACCCACTGAATGCGTTAGCGACCTCTTTAGCATTAAATCGATGGAAATCTTGTCCCCTATAGCAGGGCTGTCCAAGTTCAGTCCTCAAGGGCCACCAAAAGGCCAGGATGTAAGAATTTTCCTGATTAATTACTGGTAAATAAATCATTGGCTCATTCATTTTGATTGGCCCACCAGTGCTCAGAAAAGGAAACCCTTAAATCGTGGCCTGTTGCTGGGCCTTGAGGACTGAACCTGGACAGCCCTGCCCTACGGTGTAGTTGGTCAGTTCCATAACTACACCTCTTGATTTCTGCATAAGCACCTAAGGTCCATTTTTAGGATGCTAAAAAGGGACAATTATAGAGCAAACCAACTCCATCACACTGGACAAATAAACACCCTAAATTGCCACTGATGTACAGGGGGCTGTTACCCCTTGAATGCTGGAATGGTCTCCAATGCATTGTTTCACAAACAAATTGAACTTTAGAAAGCAAATATTTCCCATTGATTTGCTATTAACCCAAGATTTGAAGACCTCACTAGCATTACAATTTCCATTTAAATTCATGGGAATTATGCATATTTTTATTTGTCACTTACGGAGCAGAGGGGCTGCTCCACAATTATTATGTTTTGCTTTCTGTAGAAGGCCCTTAGTATGCGTCTCGCTTTGTTTCTTTTGTGTCTTTTTTTGCGTGTTTCGTTCTTCATGTTCTGTTTTAGTTTTTGGAAGTTCACTTCGAAAAGCCTCTTGAGATGCTAAAATTGTCACTGGCTAAGGTGCAGGTACAAAAATGTGCACCACAGGGTCAGAGGTCAGCTTTACCTGAGCAGCACTGCAAACCATCAAAATGAAAGACCTTGCAGCCACAAAACATTTACGAGCAGAGAAGTCAGCGGACAGCAGAATAATAAACACTCTTCTACTGTCTGTCAGTTCGCTCAGTGACGTTTTGGCAAGCTGATGTATAAACACTTGCTGGCTGATATCCCTCTATAAAGATTTATGAGGCCGACGGCTCCTGCAATTCACTTTGGCTCACAGGTTTAGATGTTAATGATCGTCCAAAAAACACTTTCCTCATTCAGGAAAAATGTATAGCACTTGTTACTGTGTGTGTGATTAAAATCGTCCTTGTCTCCTCGATTTATCAAGGGGCTCGTGCATAGACCAAAAGAGGTTAGTGGAAGGTTAATAGAGAGCAAAAATTGGGCCTCGATCCCAGATAAACACACTCAGCACTTTTCGTTTTATTATGTTCATCAGTTCGAGAATGCACAGTTAATGATATTCATTTTCTTAATACAAGTTTAACAAGATTGCCCCACCAATCTCTTACTAACACACAGGCCTCTACACGCTAGGGGGAAAAGTCCTGTTGATTTTAACCACTTAAGGATCAGAGGGGTGTGCAACACACTGGGTTGCCCTTTGGTCGTTAAGGGGTAAATGTTACATATAAAACAGATTCATGCTGTGTTACTGTAAATGGGTTGATTTGCAGCACTGATGTATTATTTTCCTTCCCAGCACTAAACCTGGGGGTAAACTATCAAGACCAATGTATATTCTCAGCAGAGTGACCTCAGTAAACCGCTGGATTTCCCCAGCCCCAACCAGACTACTGCCCCTTTCAAATATTATTTTATATATATATCTATCTTAAGAATGGTTGGGATGGAAGCACTCATTCTTTAATGTTGAAATGCCCAGGTGCACAGTCCTCATGAATGGACATGGATATCAATACAAAAAGGGAGGCAGCACCAGTGGGATTTCTTGAAAATGCTTTTATTAGGCAAAATGGTTGACCATTTCTGTTGTCATTTTGCCTAATAAAAGCATTTTCAAGAAGTCCCACTGGTGCTGCCTGCCTTTTTGTATGTGTGTATATATATATATATGTATATATATATATATATATATATATATATATATATATATATATATATTTATTTATTTATTTTTTTAACCCTTTGAGTGCCAGAGGGATACAAAGCAATGCATTCTGTACCCATCTGGCACTCAAAGGGATATTATATAAATATATATATTATATATATATATATATATATATATATATATATATATATATATATATATATATATATACACACACACGCACACACATTCATTCATCAGTTAATGCCCCTGTTTTCCATGCTGTCCATGTATTACCACCTTAGATTCTAGAAAGATCTGCACCTATTGCTTCACAATGCAATGGAGACCTCTCTAGAATGCAAGGGGTAAAATATTTGATATAAACGTGGATGAGTCCAATTAGTCTTCTTATAACTGATAATTTAGCCATATTTTATCTTTTTTCAGGAATAAACACTCTGAACCATATGATGCATTTTTATTCAGAGAAATTACAATGTGTGATAAAACACTTTATTTTTTTATGAAAAAAAAGTGCCGGTACTAAGTACCCCAGAATAAAAGCCCTGCTATGGGGGCTTTTAATGACCAAAGGGATGTGCAGCACACTGCTTCTCAAAGAGCTGTGCACCCCTCTGGTCCTTAATGGCTTAAGTAATTAGAATCCACAAACCATAATATACCGGTAGGCATAAAAATGCAAGGAAAAAGATTCTTGCTTTATTATCCTCGTGTATTGGAGTACCAGCATATTCAGTTGTCCCATACAAAATGGGGGAGAGAAGAAAAAAGTGATATACACACACTGATGGAAACAAATAAAAGTTAGAGAGTGATGGAACAAAAGAACCAGACTGAGAGTGATGTATTAAGAACTGAAGCAATTCTGGATCAAACCAATTTCACCATTGAGGCAAACACATTCTCAAAATTCCCAATGATTTAAAATGGGTTTTTAACAATTTAGAAACATAGAATTTAATGGCAGAAAAGAACCATTTGGCCCATTTAGTCTGCCTACGTTTCCTACTTAAAAAAAATGCTCAAACCTTATTTAGTCCTTGGTCTTGTCTAATATTCAGGATAGCCTGATGCCTGTCCCATGCATGCTTAAACGGATAATAATTTGTCACAAAAAAAGCAGCTCCGATAAATCTTCATAGTATTTGGGGCATGCAAAGTGTTATTTCAATACTGTCAGAGCTGTAGTTCAAGAGTAATTGAATGATAAAGTATCCCCTTCCTGCCCCATTTGCTTAGCGTAAGCCAAATCTCAGATGTGGAATCTGGTTTCTTGACCGTACAGGCGCAGAAAGGGACAATATTTTTACTGTGAGAATAAAGAAAACCCTGACCCCCTTCACAGGTTTTTCATGTTTTTCCTTATGCTAATTGCAGACTGTCCCTTGCTGCGATCCATCCAGTCTTGCTGCTCTGTGGTGAGCAGTGTTACATGAGAAAAAGGTGCGGGAGGGGGATACTTTATCATTCAATTGCTCTTGAAATACAACTCGGACAGTAGAAATAACACTCTTCATGGACCAAATACTATTAACATTAATCGGAGATTCTTTTTTTGTGTAACATTACTATACCTTTAAATTCCATCATTTTATTAATCTCTACCACTTCTGCTGCTAGGCTATTCCACTTATCTACTACCCTCTCAGTGAAATAAAACTTTCTTACATTACATCAAATCCTCTGTACCTCTAGTTTTAAACTATGAACCCCCTGTCTTAACATTTTATACTCCTTTGAAATGTACTTCCCGCCTGTGATTTGCTAAATCCCTTCATGTATTTGAATCATATAAATTACTCTCATGTTCAGAACATCACCTATCTCCACCGTTCCCTCTAGACTTGCCTCTCGCTGAGTTATGGATTTCTCTCTTCCACCAGAGAACTTTGAATGCTTTAGAGATCTTCAACCAATTGTTTTAGAAGTTCCATTTAAATCAATGGGAAATCTTATTTGTGAAGCTTGTTTGCCACAGAATTGCTCCAGTTCTTAGTTCATCACCCTCAAGATAAGAGTAGGTAGAAGTCTAGAAAGAGGTAGGCCCTATGGAATTAAAAAAATGTGCCTAAAGATGTCGAAATGAGGCATGCAAAGTGAAATGATTTTGGAACTGTGAACTGCAGGGCTGGTCCTAGTGAGGGATAAGTCACTGTGGTTCTCTCACGCAACTATGAAGGCATGGCCCAGATACATAGCTGGGCCCTGAAGAGAGTGAGGGAACTAAGCAGTTTCGGAATAAACGTTAATGAAAATGTGTGCTTGCTGTTGATAAAAAGAACTATATATTTGGATATATAGCAGTTCAATAGAAGACAATTTTTCCATTGCCTAATCTATAGGATTTTCCTTTTCTCCATGATAATTTGTTTTATACTGAAACCCCTTAAAGCTGAATGACGTCCCAGGACCATCACATAATTCCATCCATTAAGGACAGATGACAGTCCTGGAACTTCTTGGATTAATGATCACAGCGTTCCTCATAGCATGCTGTTATCATGGCAGGCTGTAACCAACTGCTCTGGTCCTGGAGCAGTCAGTTCAAGCCATTCCCTGATGGCTCCTCACATGTGATTGCTGATAACAGCGATCAAGTGCCAAAGGAGCCACAGGACAAAGGCAGTTTAAGTAAACCCTGCTTTTAACAACTGCTATCTGTGAGGCAGAAGAATACAGAGAACACAGGTCAAATGGCCAAAGAGTGGGCACTTTTGTTTCAGGTGGTGGTGAAGGGGGAAGGATAGGTTGGTAGTTACTTACTGACACCTCTCTTATACACACATATACTGAAGTTTAAACCTTTAAGGACCAGATGACGTGCTATGACAGTCACTGTTCTTATACCCTTAAGGACCAGATGACGTGCTATGACAGTCACTGTTCTTATACCCTTAAGGACCGGAGACTGTCATAGCACATCACATACTTTTTACTTACAGCTCTCTACCGGGAGCGCTGTAAGTAAAAACAGGGCCTAAAATTGACTACTCCAAGACTGGAGCGGCCTCTCTTAGGCTCCAAAGCGGCACGCCGGGACTTGTAACAGGTCACGTGTACCGGCGCGTCGGCAAGGATCAAAGCAGTCCTTAAGGGAAGGTAAATTCCCTGGACCGCTGGTCTTTAAGGGGGTTAAACAAACATTAATGTGAGTTTTGTTGCTGTGGATCAATGTGATGCACTTATATACCCACCACACAGTCTGATCTCCTAAAAAGAGGGACAACAGAGTGAAAAAGAGAAATACACGGATTTTATTCTCAGAGGGACAACAGCCCCTAAAAAGGGACACATAGGTGGTATGAATGAACGTTCATACTTTTTATCCAGTTCCTGTTAAAAAAAAAACAAACATACATACATACACACACACTTACTGAGCACAAATCATTACAGAAAATCCTATAATAATGTTGTTGGGGGGTTTCCCCCATTTTTTTTTCTTTTTTTTATATTACCAAACTAAATTATGGGATATACATATAAATATGAAATCAAAAGAAAGTACTTCTTGTATTTTAAAGAACGGTATACAGTTTGGGGGTACTAAATTATACAGAAAATATGGTTGAACATAGGCATACTAAAAGCCAAAACTGAATTGTTCTTGTCCTCTTGTCCTCACCAAGGGATTAAACACAATGAAAGCTTGCTAGCACTTACAAACTATGAACACAAAGGAGTAGATTGGAGCAGTGTTTGTCATCATTAGTCCTTGGGTCACACTTAAGTTTCAGTTTTTTAAGATATCCTTGCTTAATCACAAGTGGCTCTTTCCCTGTAATCAATCTACCTGTGGTTAATTAGGGAGATCCGTAAAACCTGACCTGTTGTGTGCCCCAAGGACTGGAGCTAGAGGAGAACTGCACTTGATATAAAGCATTGTTATAACTAATCACTTGATTCAAGAGTTCTTAATGTAAATGATTTGATGAGAAATATGCAGTATGTTGAATGCAGTCATAATTGTTAGGGTATCTGACACACTTACTTGCAATGAGTTGCTGCGTTAGTATAGCTTCCATTTGTCAGAATGAAGTATATACTAAGTTCAAACAGAGAAATTATTTAGCACACCATTTGAACTGCAGGAGACAAGTAAAAATTCCCACTGATTTAAAAAGGGGTTTAAACCCACTGAATGCTCAGGATGTCTGTACTGAGGCAGGGAAATTCTAAAGACATGTCCTGCAGGTGTTTATGAGGATAAAGTTTGGAACCAGTGGCCTAGATGTAGCTGAAAAGGTGTTGATAAGCTGATATGATTTTTTTGGGGGGGGAATTTATAGAGAACTTTGGACATAAAACTTTAATCTGCAATGTAATTCAGTCCTAAGTTAGGTCCATGATGCACTTCTAGTTATGGAGAAGCTGGTTTGTCTCATAATACCTCCACTTTTTGTTCTATTGGCCCACAGCATTATTTAACCCTTGGGGGTTAATGAGTCCATTGCTTTTCAATACTGATGCTGATGTACTAACAACTGGACTACACCAAGTGTACCATAGGTAACAAGCAACAATTCCCACTTATTTAACTTGAGATTTTAACCTTTTTCATGCGAGAAAGTTTTTTTAACGCATTGTTTCACAATGAGATGAAGATCTCTCTAGTATTCAAGTGGTTAAAAGCCTCATTTAAGTCAATAGAAAGTTTACGGTGTCCCCTGTGGTGCAGCTGGTTCACTCCAGAATGGCTCCAGATCTTCAGCCTCAGCGTCACCCAGAAATACAGTGAGGCTGTCACCGCAGCAAAAGAAGGGAACAAATACACTGACAGACGTAGGTTCAGTTTCAAAGCAATGTGTTGCGTACCTCTCCGGCACGCAAAGGGTTAAAGAGGGCTTCAACCTGCCTGGTAAGCAAGAGGTTAATAAAATCCTGAGGCGCCTCTGATTCTGAGGTAATTTCACTATACTACAACAGACTGTCTGACTCTTTACACTTGGCTGCACAATGAAACATATAAAACGTGTGTTAAGCAAGATTTTATCTCTAGCTTTCTATAATGGCTCCTTCTAGCTAACGGCACTTGCAATACTTAGACCACAATCAGATTGTGTACATCCTCTAGCTCAAGGAGACACTGCTTCAGTTTTATTAAAATTATTCACAGGATATGTTTGTGCAACAGTAAGCCTGATGTGTGTGTGTGCAATAAAAACCAGCAGGATGTTTAATTAGTGGTGATATATTACTGATGTTAGGAATGCCAGTAGTTAAAAAAGCAACTGCTCCCCTATTTACATCCCTCAATAATAACAATGAATGGGGGGTGAAACAGGAGGTTCAAGACAGATACATGTTAGGTTATGCATTTGGAGTGTAAAATCAAGCAACTTTGATTTTTAACTATATTACGAGAATCCTGGCTAGATAAAGATTTGGGAGTACTTACAGACAATGGACTTCCAGACAGTACTAATGTCAGTTAGCTGTTGTAAATGTATATAAGAAATTACCATGTATAAAACAAATGTATACAGATGCACGTGAAAACAGTATAGTCTTGCCAATTGATAAATACTTGGAATGACTTCATTTACAATATGGTGTACAGTTTTAGGTAATGGCTACACAAGTGCATATCTGGTGCAAACCAACAGCACCATGGTGGAAAAATTTAAATTCTCACGGCACCAAGCTTTATGAATAGAGTTTAATGGCTAACCCACTTCTTATCTGCATCCAGATGATGATGGAAATGGTGACAAGGATGATGAAGGGATGGAAAATTGAAGTATGTCATGATTACAGAGAACAGTTCAATTATATTATTTGAGAAAATGAATCCATCACCCTAACAATATCCACAATGAGAAAGGGGCCCGGTGATGCAGCTTCCTCCTACTCTATGTGTTTGTCACCTCCTTGTACATAAATTTACAGAAATAGGGGCACCCAACAAAAGAGCATGTCTTCTGGAGGACAACACCAGTAATGCTGATCTGAGCACAAGGTGGAGGGGACAGCGAAGGCATAATAGCTACAGATCCACAGAACTGCCCCTTCAACTGCTAACATCTTGGCAGACAAACAGGAATTGGGATAACAAGAACTGTGACTAAGAGATAAGTCCTTTCTTAACACATATAAGTGAAATTTGTATGCCTGTAGAAGGTGTAATTAAAAGATTCATAAACTATTGTGGTGCCTCTTGATTCATAAACTCTTCTTTCTCTAGAATGTTGCTAATTGAAGGTATAATTAAAAGCTTCAGTGGGAAGATGCACTAAGACTCGATATAATGGTAAAGTGTGTGTGGCGATATGTGGAAATCACTTCCCCATGGAGAAAAAACACTTTGCCATATGAACTAAGAATTAGTTAAGCTAGGGGAGGGGGAGAGACATTGATCATTAGCGTATACTTTTGCATGAAAGCTACCAATGTGTTGTAATGGCAGGTCTCTATAGCACTGACTTTTAAAGTGGCAGTCAACCTTTTTTTTTTTAATGTACTGTATATATGCTGAAAGTGCTGAATATGTAGGGTCATTGCCTACAGAAAAGGAAGAAAAAGGAAGAGAGAGCAGGAGAAGCACAGGTGGGGCAAAAGAGGCAGAACAAATGCAAAACAAAAAAGGAAATAGGTGGCAGGTGGTGGAGGAAAAAGAGATGCAAAGGGCAAGAAGAGAGATTCAAATTGCATATCAAATGTATATATGCAAATAAGCCACTCATCCCAGAATCCAAACAATTTGAACATAAATAAATGTTCTGGCAAAGTCCCAAAAGTATTAAAAGTATTAAATTCTTCTCTAAAACATGGGTTGTTGCAGCCCCCTCTGGTTGGCACCTCCTCCACAAGCTACTACGATCAGAAAGTGAAACTGATAAAATGAGACAGGTACGATACTTACTGTAATATAACTTTGCTAAACATAATATAAAGCAAAACAACCAAGTGGTGACTCACAAGATAATCTGATCAAAATAATCAAAATGTCCAGTGGCAAGCTTGAGGAAGCAGATGGAGAAGTCTCATTCAGAGTTCCCGATCTACAGATCCCAAACCACCGGTCAGCAGTTACTGAAAATAAAGGACTCAGCTGGATTCTGCTCTCTCCAAAAAATAAATGGCGCAGCTCTGCGAACCCTGTTTTTATAACTAACAGCTAACGTAGGCTTCTCCATCAGGTACCTGTGGAAAGTTTGATTATTTCGATCAGACTATCTTGTCAGTAGCTAGTTGGCTGCTTTTGCTTTGTTTTATGTTTAATAAAATTATAACACACTAAGCTTTGTGCCTATTTCCTTTTATTTCCTTTTATATCTTACAGTACATTTTGGTGGTAATGGGGGCAGCGAAGATGTGTTCACCCTCAGATTTCAGCCAACAAGAGCATCAATGGTTTCTCGTTCCACACACTTGTGGCACTCAGTGTTAAGAGACAGTGGACGTTGTTCTTGATGTTGGATTCTTTTTACAACTGAGGGTGTTGAACTGAAGTATAGCGACTTGTAGTATGGTGCTCCATAGAAATCTATGGCTAAGTTTCCAGTTCCCCAGTATGAGTGAATAAATTTGTTTCTCTGATCCCTGTCAGCATCACTAGCTATACGAGCTTAGTGAATGAGTTGATAACATATAACTTTCTCATATAATCAAATCTTCACAAATATGAAACTGGCTCATTATGACACATTTCAGTATGTAAATGACCCACTGGTGAAGGAGACATTGCATCATTGTAAATGTGATGAAGGCATTGAGAAGAGATGGTGATGTAGGTGTATGTGAGGTGTAATCAAAGGGATAAGATGAAGAAAGCATCTTAGTGCATAACATAAAATTAATTTGTGTCTAATTCACCACATCTTCATCAAACTGGATCCTTATCAAAGTCTAATGCATCCCATCCCATAACTTTCAATACAATACAGCATTTTAATAACATACAGCCCAGAAAAAGGTGTCTAAAACCATCTGTCCCACAGCATGAAAGTGCTGGACAGCTTGCTGACATGAACGATAAGCAATCACCTCTCAGAGCTACATATATAAGCCATGTAAAACTTTTGAAACGCAAAAGAAATATGTATTAAACCAAACAGGGAATATTTCATGTGAGGCTGAAGCTACAGCCATGGTGAAATTACCAGTGAGGAAAATATAGTTGTGGATGCTATCAATTAGTACACATTCAATTTACTTTAAGAGAGAACAATATACCAAGAATTAGTAGCTCAAATTTAACAGAAGGACTTACCTTGGTAGGTTTCCTTCATACAGCAGTCAGTTATTTCTACCTACTGTTTTTGCTTTAATTTTATTAGGATGATCAACTTCACCTTTAAACAGGGACACATGAAAAATGCATACCACGGGGCTGCTTTGGTACCAGTGCAGTCCTTAAATATGCATATGTTCACTGTGTCCACAGTAAAAAGGGATCGGTCAGGTAGGCCTACATTTCATCTTTAATCTTCTGCTTTTTGCTTCAGCCTGTTTCAGTCATATAACTAGGATCCCCTACAGGTCTACTTAAACTGACAGTAATGTTTCATAATAACAGCAGCTATAATTAATCTTCATAGTATTTGGGCCATGGAGAGTGTTATTTCAGTACTGTCAGAGTTGTAGTACAAGAATAATTGAATGATAAATTATCCCCCTCCCACCCTTTTTACTGATGTAACACTGTTCAGCCAGAGCAGAAGGGAGGTGACCAGGTAGATTGCAGAAAGGAACAATCTTCGATAAAGATAAGGGAAAAATCTGAAAAACTTTTCAAGGGGGCAGGGCCTTCATTGTTCTAATAGTAGAATATTGACCCTTGATGTGAGCTGTCTGGTCTATTGACCAGATTCCACATCAACTAGGTAAAAGGTTTTTATGGTTTTTAATATAACTCCATTGACCTTTCCTTAATAAATGGGCAATACATCTATCTCCCCTATGTATTTTCTTTATATATATTATTTATTATACAGCCATCCTTTTGGGTAGCTCCCTAAGACATGATATACCTTAAGCTACATATATTATAGCTCTGAATAAGACAACTATTTTCAGTATAAACTAAAGAGTGATCAAAGCGTCCCCAGTCCCCTCCAGACATACCACTGTTGTGGATGAAAGATAAATGAAGGGATGTCTTCAGCGAACTACCTGTTAGAAGTGAGACCACTTGCCTGCAGTGGTGAAGCCAGTGCCTGTTAACTTCTTTGAGACTAAAGGGAACCTCACAACTATGTGAGTATATGGCCAAGCAAAGTGATCAGAGGGTACAAGAATCTAAGCCCAGATAAGAAAAAACTGCACTTAGTGACTGTTTGTAATGTCTATTTTTTATATATTTCTGCAGTAATCTACGAAGATGTTTTTGCCATGAACCAAAAAGACCCGTAGCAACAAACTTAAAGTATTTATAGTGGAACTGAACTCAGTTTTGCCTTATAATAGCAAACATCTTTAGTGATGACACAGTAAAATGTTGAGCGCACAATATTGCTGTCTCCTTTTTTATGTTACAGTATCATGGATAATGCATGTTTTAACACTCAACATGAAATGGTGCCAACTGCTAACAGAACTTGCATTAAGGGGATAGTAATACTTCATTATTACTATCTCCCATGTTGTAGCCCTTAAAAATTGGAATTAAACGAGACCAGCAGCATCTCTCAAACCTTTATGGTTTGAGAGATATCCGCTTTCAAAGTTCCCTCTCCTTCTCTAGCATTATAGCTGACAGCGGGGGAATCCAGTCCAGGGACCGGCAGTGGCGGCTCTGCAGCAGAGCTGAGATCTCGTTATAGAGATTACAAAAATGGTCTTGAACATGTGCTTGCAAACCAAGCACACGTAGAAGACCATTTCAGTGAAGGATTTCTGTTTCCATAACGCGATCTCCGAACTGCTGTAGAGCCGCTACTTGCTCACTGACCAGACCCCCACCACGACCACCACCACCGTCAGCTATAATGCTGACATCAGGGGAGAGAGAAGGAGAGGGAGCTTTAAATGCAGATATCTCTCAAAGCATAAAGGTTTGAGAAATGCCGCTGGTCTATTTTTGGAGCCTATAGGATACCAACTTAATCAATGTAGGTTCATTAGAGGAAATGGATGATGTCCGTGTCTGTCTACTCCATGGAAGGTATGCCGGTGATGAACCAAGAACAGTGTAAAGGTTCCTTTTCAAAACAATGACATGCTAAACATACAGGGGAGGCTAACAGCACTGTGAATACACCAAGTACATGGTGGCAGACAAATTAGAGGCAAAAGGGGATCTTACAAAGGTCACAAAATTTGACAACTTTAATACAATGCCTGCAGCAACATTTTTACTTTAGCCACACCAATAAATGTATTTTGGAGCACAAAACACCTTTATAGATATATGCGCAGCCAATTGTTTTATGAAAATTGCACCAGATATAGGTTTACACCCCTTTTATACATCTTCCCCACTGTCAAGTCTCTCCCATTTGTAAATGTAACCCTTTAGGAAATGGGGGGGTTCCTTCTGGTAGGTTTAAGAACCACTTATTCTTACACTACAGTAAGGCATCAAAACATAGATAAAGAAATGATAAGGTGCATGGTCGCTTTGCATACCCCTCTGGCACTCAAAGGGTTAAAACTCCAAAAGATTAAGGACTGACTACGCAGCTGTCATGCACACCTTAGAAAAAACGTCCAAGATATGATTATGTGTCATTTTAATTGAGAATTTCCTTGAAGGAACTGTTAGGCAAAGTCTGGATGTAAAAGGAAATCTAGCACCTGAATGAATTAACTCTTTGAGTGCCCCATTGCCAAACAATGTGTTGCGTACCACTCAGGCACTCAAAGGGTTAAATGTTCATTTCCAACCAGAGGCCAAATAAGGCATTTCTGGTTGAGGGATGGCCAAACAACCCCATCACTATCTGCCAGTTTCTAACTTTAGACTGCGGTTTAATGATATTGTTTCATAGAAATGTTTTTGTCTTGATATATACAGAGTATAGAATAGGTCATTATATTATCAAAGGAACATGAACATGTAAAAGGGAACTGGTATTATACTGTATATATTTAGATATCCTGTACAGCACGCTGGCATCTGTAAAACACCTCTATTTGTTTTCTCAGGCACAAAATCTAGTTGTAATCACCTCACTTACCTTATTATGGTAACAAAATCCTAGCGGCCTATATGAATTTTGCCGTTGTGCCTTTGTTCGAGAGGTATTATCATTAATCAGTCCTGAATGTGAAGTTCACAGTGGCAGACATGGCTGCTACTGGCACTTATAACAAACGGAAGCAGGCAGAGTGCACACCTTTACCTAACGCTTTACGGACTACGGAAGTATGCAAAGCATTGCCAAACAACTTGCTGCATACCCCTCTGGTTCTTACAGGGTTAAAAGGATAGCAACACTTAATATATTAAAATACATACTGTAGGGTTTATCCTCCTTAGTAAAATAAGGGTATACCCACTTGTGAGAGATGTTAAACTCAAAATTTATTACAGCTCAAACTTTTTTAGGTGCAATATATCTCATTGGCCTCAAATTGTGTAGTGGGGATGTTGCTACACCATCCTATGAACAGTTCTGGTCAGGTGACCATAAACCTTCATAGGATGGTGTAGCAACAGCACCACTGTAACATTTCAGGCCATTGAGATATTGCATATAAAAAAAACATGTTTGAGCTGCAACAGTTTTTGGATAAAACACTTCTCAGCAGTTGGAGTAACAATGGGTTAATCACTTAGCCTCGATAAAGAGGTGATAAAGTCATATTTGTCTCTGCCAGTGGGACTGCTCCAGCTTATAGGCAGAAAGCCTCCATAATCAGAGGAGGCTGGATAGAGGGAGGGGAGCAGAGGCAGAGTGACAGACTGCGGTACAGAGCTGGTAACCACAGTATGTCTGGAAGTAGGTGCAAGGCAGCGTTTAGTACTTCAATCTAAAAAGAAATTAATACACTTTTACACATATTCGCAATATAATCTAACTATTCAGGCTAACTTGTAATACGTCCCCTTTAAAGGGATAGTAATACTTTGTTTTATCTTTATTTTATTTTGTAGGCATGAAAAAAACATGAAGAACGATATAAGTCTTATCTCTGAAACCTTTATGGTTTAAGAGATATTCACAAGCAAAGTATCCCCCCCCCTGTTCAGCCAAATCAGAAGGGAGGTGTCCAGGTAGACTGCAGAGAGGGACAATCTTCAATTAAGATAAGGGAAAAAGCTGAAAAACTTGTCAAGGGGGAAGGGCTTTCATTGTTTTCATACAAAGAAGATTGTCCCCTGCTGTTATCTGTCTGGTCTTACAACCTGATTCACATCTGAGAAGAGATGGCTTACACTAGGAAAAAGGGGCGGGAGGGGAAACTTTGCTTGTGAATATCTCTTAAACCATAAAGGTTTGAGACATAAGACTTATTTCATTCTTCATGTTTTTTTAATGCCTACAAAATAAAATAACGTTAAAACGAAGTATTACTATCCCTTTAAGTTTTATTATCCCTTTAAAATAACCTTGTGCTGTAAACAAAGTTTAAGGACCTGTGATCCAGCTAACAACAGTCATGACCAACTCTAAGGTAATGAAATTCAGGACTGACTGAAAATGTTTTAGCGTGAACAAAGGCACAAGGGCAAAATTCATAGGGGCCATTAGGATTTTCTGGTAACAGTAAAGCAAGTTGTAGCTTATTATTATGAGGTTTAATTCTCCTTTAAGGCTGCAAAATATTGTGGTGTTCTGGCTCCCACCTACACTCGCAATTATGAAAATATATCTTAATTAAGAAAAAAATGTTAATTACTAGTTTCTGCCTTGTCACACGATAACACCATGTCGGTAGATAAATAATCCATACTGATAACTATCACCGGATTTTAATCTCACTATTTACTTGTTAGACTGAGGCAAAAACTAGAGTACCACCTGTGATAGAATCCAACCCATGCACCATGGAACACCAGACTTACATCAAAGATTCCTTTTGCACTGTTTAAAGGAACACAAGCCCCCTACAATATCGGTGGCATTTAATATGGAATTTAACACTTAAATGACCAGTAAAATGTTTTTCTTTTTATGAAAACTCATATGTCTTAGGGTTTTTCTGCTGAGTTAAACAATGGTTACTCCTACTGCAGTTAGGTGTGTTACTCAAATGTTGCAAAAGTTAATTCTAAGAAAATGGCAGCTTAATTACTACCTGAAAGTTCAGACTGACCGTATGATTCTGCACTTTCTATAACATTCTACGTAGAATTGTTAGTTGGTGACACAACTCTCCCATTAAATACAAGGGTAATAAAATCTGACCACTATAGGGAACTGTTAATAAAAAAAACAAGAGTTTAAACTCTTAAAGCTCTGGAAATATGCATCTCTCAAAAATAGAAGCAGCATTGTTGTACACAGGAGGAAAAGCCATTCAGTACAGGTTTTTAAATAAAAAAAAGAGCTTACTGTTCCTTTAAATACCCTGCAGACCATAAAAGAATCTGTAAAATATCTTTATGCTTTCTGGGGGCTCCCAGGGCTCCAGTTAACATAGCAATCTCTATAGTTGTCGGAGAAGTGTTGAGGTTTCATCATGCGAGAATGGACTGAGATACTGTAACCCAGCCATTATGAATAAAAGAGCACTGGGTACTAATTTCAATAAATTACTCTTATCTCTCATTACATAAAGCTCAAACAAAGTTAACAAAGATTTGTCTATATAGTACCGTCTACACATAAAATAAAAAAGTTTAACCCCATCCCGACAATGGACATACATGTACGTCCTGCAGAAACTGTCATTTAGTGACAAAGGACGTACATGTATGAACAGGAAGTCATTGGAAGTTATGGTGAAAAAAATTTGACTGGTGTTAAGTGCCGGCCGCGTCATTAAGGGGTTATAATTATATATGAGGGATCTAACATAAAATGACAGATTTTTACAGATGCCGATATATTATGATTAAAGTGGATCTATCACATATAGAGAAGTAATGCTCATTAGTTAGAGCATTTAGTGAAAAATGCTAACATGTTACTCATTTTTTTTTTTTTTTAAAAACCCAGTTATCGGCGCAAAAATTAATGTTTAAAAAGTGCCCAGCAGCCTACTTCCACTTGCTGCAGATTGCTCACAGAGGCTGCTCCCGTCCCACTACCCAGCATCCTCCGATGACGGAGGCTGTCTGTCTCTAAGCTGGAGCGATCTTATTGGCTAGATATCAATCTCTGCCAATGAGATCGCTGCAGCTTAAAGAAAGAAAGCCTCCATCATAGGAGGATGCTGGGTAGTGGGACGGGAGTAGAGGCAGTGCTGCAAGCTGGAAGTAGGCTGCTGGGCATGTTTTAAACATTAATTTTTGCGCAGATAACGGTGTTTTTTTGTTTTTGTTTTTAAATGAGTAACATGCTAAACTTTTTCGCTAAGTGCTCTAACTAATGAGCATTATGTCTCTATATGTGATAGATCCATTACAGAAACAGATTTTTTTGTAGTTGTTAGTGTAATTTTAAGTGTTACAGGGATAGTAATGTTTCATAATAAAAGCAGCTCTAATTAATCAGCACAGTATTTGGACTTTGGAGAGTGTTATTTCAATTCTGTCAGAGCTGCAGTTCAAGAGTAATTCAATGACAAAGTATCCCCCTCCTGTCCCTTTTACTGATGTAACACTGTTCAGCCAGAACAGAAGGGAGGTGCCCAGGTAGACTGCAGAGAGGGAAAATCTTCAATTAAGATACGGGAAAAACCTGAAAAACTTGTCAAGGGGGGCAGGGCTTTCATTGTTCTCATAGAAAGAAGATTGTCCCCTTCTGTTATCTGTCTAGTCTTACAACCAGATTCACATCTGAGAAGAGATGGCTTACACTAGGTAAAAGGGGCGGGAGGGGAAACTTTGCTTGTGAATATCTCTCAAATCATAAAGGTTTGAGAGATAAGACTTATATCGTTCTTCCTGTTTTTTTAATGCATACAAAATAAAATAAAGATAAAATGAAGTATTACTATCCCTTTAACCCCTTAAGGACCCTTGTGCTGAATAAAAACGGCACAAATGCCTGGGCTTTCAGCCATTATGCTGTTTATACACAACACTGATTGCAAGCTTCCCCAGCATGTCAGCAGGTCTCCTATGAGTGTGTAGAGCTGCCACTTGGCTCTCTGCACTTTTTTATTTAAGTTAACCTACTGCACTCCAGAGGATTGAATGAGCAATCACAAGGGAGAACTGTAGGCTGTGACAGTGATCTCCCTTAATCCTGACCCCGAAGGGCTGAGAGAGACCGCGTCTCCTTCTGTCTACTGGATAGAAGGGGACCAGGCGGTCACTCAGCACACTCTGGTGTGCCACGGACATCCACTTACGGTCTTAGACAAAAATGTGAATGTAGAGTTACAACTATATATATATATATATATATATATAAAGGATATTACTATGCACAATGTTTATTTTAGGTGTGAGGTCTAACAATAACTATATATTATGTATCTGTAACCTTCATTACACATATGACAAAGTATATAAAATGATAAGTGTGCCCCGAAAATGCCAGACCGCATGTTAGGGATGCCTTGAGCAAAAAAAAAAAAAAAAAAAAAAGCTTGAGAACCACTGATCTACTGGGAACAGAGTAATTTAGTTCCCAGCAGAGAGATCTCACTATGAGACTTCAATGTGCCCTCACTGACCTGGGAAGTGATGCATTAAAGTGTAATAAACAGGGGATGAATAGGAGGTCACGTCTCCATTATTATAAACTATCCAATTCCTATTGTATTCTGTGGAGTCAATTAACTAAAATCTGGAGAAAGCTTAGTACATTGGTGCCACAGACTAATAATGGAACTGGAGAGAATATGACACCAAAGACACTAGAAGTTATCTCCATTTTATCACTTCTTTATCACACCTTAGTGCATCTTCCCCCTACTGCCATAGAAGTCACATTTAAAGGGACAGGGTCATGCTTAAGTGCATGTCCCAGATTAAGAGGCCAAGTTGTTGCTACAGCCTATACCCCTTAAAAAACAGTTAAAAAAATACGCACATACAATTTGTTGTTATTTTTGTTTATTAACAATAAATGGTACCCTATCCCTTTAGACCTTATTTAATACATTTTGCAGAACTGGGAAACATGTAGGTGTTGTTTATAAATGGCAGAGATAGTGGAATTTAAATAGGGACATTCAATTATGACTGTAGTAACTGCATGCAAACAATCCGGGATAGAATCATGAAAAATGTGTGTTTTTTTTTTTTATTTTACAGATTTATGTATATTACATATATAACCATTTACACATGACACAAAATGAAAGCCTATTCTATCCAAAACAAACATACATATAGTTTGCATGGATGCACTTAATAATAAAATCGCAAAACCATGTTTAACCGACACGTACTAAAAACCTGAGTTTTTTTTATGATCATAATAGTAATAATGTAAAGTACATATACGACTTTTCCCATGCAGTTAAGAAATTGAAAAAAAGTCCCATGCAGTTGTATGTATGTATCTATAAATAAAGAGAGAGTGTTTTATAAAGGAAGTGTGCTATGAGGACAGACACTACAGAAGACATCTTAAATAAGAGTAAACATTATGGGCTGGATTCAAATGCAGGAGCTAAATGTTACCTCCCGTTTTATCAAATATTTTCCTATTGAAGTCTATAGGGATACCTGGAAATAAAAGCAGAGATAAAATTAACACCTGGATTTGAATCCAACCCTATTTGTGGTATCCACTGCATTGCAACCTGATGCACAGGATACATATCTGGCACAGACAGGGATAAATAAGCGTGTATTTACATGTAGGACTATTTTCCCCTGACATCCACACAAATCCAGAAAGAAGGCAATGTTTTTAATGACCAGCTTGTTGAATTTTCAGTGTTTAGCCCTTTCAGCTCCAAAAATGTATGAAATGCATTTCAAAGCACTGCGTTACACAACTCTCCATCAGTAAGTGTGGATGTGTGACCATGTGTGTGCATGTATGAGTGTGTGTGTGACAGCTTGTGTTTTGCATGTAGTGCTTTTTGTCTAGTGCTTTGCATACAGCATTTTGCATATAGAGTATTGCATATATCGTTAAGAGTATAGCGTTCTGCTTATAGAGTATTGCGTACAGTGTATATTGTTTTGCCT
Organism: Rhinophrynus dorsalis; assembly: GCA_037306005.1. NCBI lineage: Eukaryota > Metazoa > Chordata > Amphibia > Anura > Rhinophrynidae > Rhinophrynus > Rhinophrynus dorsalis. The sequence continues at coordinate 318,632,718 of CM074719.1, forward strand.
ATAGTATCATGCGTTATGTGTATAGTGTTTGTTGTACAGAATATTATGTACAGAGTACTGCAAATACAGTCTTGCATATAGTGTTTTGCATATAGAGTTTTGTGCATAATTGTTTGTATTTTGCTTATAGCGTTTTGCATACAGTGTTTTGATATAGCGTTTTGCCTTCTGTGTGTTGCATTTTACATTTGACGTATCTTGTTTGGAGTACAGCGGTTTTCATACTGCATGCAGCTCTTTGCATACTGTAAATAGTGTATTGCATTTAGTATTTTGTGTATAGCGGTTTGCATATAGTGTTTTGTATACTGAATGTTGCCGATAGCATTTTGCATATTGCATTTTGAGTACAGTGGTTTGCTTATGGCATATAGCAATGTGAATTTATGTACTATGAATAGCGTATTGCATTTTGATTAAAGCAGTTTGAGTATTGTGCATAGAGTTTTGCGCTTTCCCATAGCGATTTGTGTATTGAAGATATCTTGGTTTGGGTGTATATGTATATATGTTTGCATATAGCAATTTGCATTTTCTATAGTGGTTTGCATATAGAAGTTTTGCATATAACGTGTGTATTATGTGATTGTGGGTATATATATATATATATATATATATATATATATATATATATATATGTATTGTGAGTGTGTGAAATTGTGTGTGTATTGTGTTTTATGTATGTATTGTGTATATTGTGTACATTGTGTGTGTATACATTGTGTTTTTGTGTATTGTGTTTGTTACATATAGTGTGTGTGTGTGTGTGTTGCGTATATTGTGTCTGTATTGTGTTTTATGTATGTATTGTGTATTTTGCGTGTATTGTGTACATTGTGTGTGTATACATTGTGTTTTTGTGTATTGTGTTTGTTACATATATTGTGTGTGTGTGTGTGTATTGTGTGTGTGTGTGGACCTATGGAAGCACCAGTATAGAGGAGATCTGAATAATTTCCTCCTTACTAGAGGAATAAAAAACAATTACATCATAAATGTGTTTACTCGTACAAAGCAGATTGTTGGATATATCTTCATAAAAACTCAATCTGGGCTGAGTGCATCCCTTAAAAGCAGCTAATTTCCAAAAGAGAAGTCATTCTTTTACACTTTGTTCTCCATACTAGCACTTCTAAATACTTCAGAATTACTTTAAGGTTCTTGCCCTTTCTCATGTTAATCCATCCGTATTTGACCCTCTCTAAATCATGATTCTTAAGCAAGCTATTATGTGCAAACCAGCCTCTTTCGCTATCTCAGAAACTAAATATACACATTTTTAAACAAGCATTTCAACAGTCTTCTGATGAGGGCTTTCCCTAACTGGGGCACTGACGCTCATTCCCAAGAAACACTTCATACACTTACTGATATCTACAACAAACTTTCACATATATCACCAAGGTTCTCAAAGCTCTCTTCATCTCTTCATCAGTCAAACCACAAACCTTTCATAGGTATATTGGGTGGGTGTGTGTACCTGGGTCCTGCTAGCCGAAGCCAGCTCTCACTATGGCTGCTGCCCCAACCATTTGATACCAATTATTTCTAAAAGATGCTTACTGTAGGGCTGGGCTCTATGGTAACCACTGGGATGGGCAACCTTTGCAAAGCAATATGTTGGCGACCTCTCCTGAACTCAGAGTGGTAAAATTCCCATTTAAAGCAATACATTTTATTATTCCCCTATGGTGCATTTGGTTTACTACTGAAGTGCACCCATTTAGCTTACTGAACTACACCTACATTTTACAGTTGCCTCCTGCTAACATTTAGGGACCGCAGTACCATTTATAAACTGTGCCCTTTTGGCAGGAGCCTGTAGGCACAGAAATCTGAAGCGCACCCCCTTCCATTGGCCATCTCCGCTGGACACCTCCACAATATTCCTAACCTCTACATTACCCCCATTTTCATACTGCCCTCACACTGCCCCCCATCAGCTCCATATTGCCCCCAGCAGCTCCAACTTGCCCTCACATTGCCCCATCAGCTCCATATTGCCCCCATCAGCTCCACCTTGCCCTCACATTGCCCCATCAGCTCCATATTGCCCTCACATTGCCCCCATCATCTCCACATTGCCTCCATCAGCTCCATATTGCCCCCACATTGCCCCATCATCTCCACATTGCCCCCATCAGCTCCAACTTGCCCTCACATTGCCCCATCAGCTCTAATTTGCCCCCATCAGCTTCAACTTGCCCCCATTGTATCAACATTGCCCCCATCAGCTCCAACTTGCCCCATCAGCTTCAACTTAACCTCACATTGCCCCCATCAGCATCACATTGCCCCCACTTTGCCGCCCATACCCATTTCCTACCTCCCTGGTGGTCCAGCGGCAGGAGAGATCTGTGCTTTTGCACAGACCTGTAGCTGCTGGAGCGCCCACGCCGTCTTCTCTTTAGTAATCAGAGCGCTGGGTGATGATGTCATCTCCCAGCGCTCTGCATTACAAAAGAGCCGGAGGAGCTCAGAAGCTACAGGTCTCTCAGCACAGACCTTACCATGCGGGTGGCGGCGGGTTGTGCCACTTTACATAAAGAAAAAAAAAAAAAAAAAAAATTGATTCCAATGACAGGTGCCCCTCTGTGGGGTGTGCCTGTAGGCAGATGCCTACTCTGCCTTATGACAAATCCGGCCCTGCCTTTTGTAAACAGCACAATTGGGTTAATTTTAGATCCTTTTGGGGTTTGTGGTGCTACAGAAGTTTTTAGTCATTGTGATTAATGAACCGGAAGCTATACAGGTGAGTGTAACACAGAGACAAAGACAAGGTCGTGACTAAGCGTTTACATACGCAAAACGCGTTGATCAGTTTGCAAACACCTGCTCATGAAGACGTCTCATGGTCTGTAGACACAGTATTGGAAGATGTTACTTTGAAGAAAATAAAGCTGTTGATTTTATTTGGGATACAAAGTGTCTGAGAGATTTAGTTGGTGCAACCTCTTATTTGCTTTATCATTTTGGGCATTTCCACCCTGGGCACCGTTTATAAATGGCACTAATCCTTTTAACAAACTGGAAGCTCTGTCAGTAGTGACAGCAGTCCCAGTCTGCTTCCAAGAGACAAACCAGCTATGTCTCACAGCCACAGCTTCCAAATGTCTCGTCACTTTCAATTTTAAAATAACTTATTATGATCTGGAAGATCACATTGGCCAAGGAACTATTTTGTTGCTATAGATAGCCATTCATGGCAGTCTTAAATAAAATTTTGTGGATGAGCGGACCTTAATGTGAACACAGTGTTTAGGGCATAGGATTCAGATTTAAAGGGAAATGAACATGTTCCAATGTATGCCCCAGATTGAGTTACAGGCAGCCTGTACCCCTCATACAAATATAGTTTAAAAATAAGAAAAAATAAAAATAAAAAAATATTAAAAACATAAAAATAAAGAAAATTACATTAAACACTATATAAAATTAACCCCAAAAACCATGGAAAACCTACACATATAGTGCATTTCAGTAAATGGGAGAAGATTTTTTCTGAAGATTATTTTAGGATAACAGTACTAGAGCTGGATTCTATTGCAGGTGCTAAATGTTAACACCCGTTTTATCAAACAACTAGTTGAACAGCCCGTAATACGGGCCACAGTGCCACTGCCACCCGGTGGCAGGGCAGTCATGCGCAATGGAGACTGCCCGCGCCGCTGCTGATATAGAGCTACAGCGCGGGCAGTCTCTACTGCGCATGTCGCGGCGTTACACACGAATTAGTGAATTATTATATAGGATTTCCTATTGAAGTCTATGGGGAAAATTGGAGATAAAAGCAGTGATAAAAGTAGCACCTGCAATAGAATCTAGCCCCTAATGGGATGCAAACAATAAGAGGCAGAATCCTGAAAAAAATAGTGTTTTGTTTATTTTTTGTGTAATTATATATACTTTGCAAAAAACAGGGAATATATATTTATATATGGTATCAAATGAAAGCTTATTCTATCTAACAAAATATATGCACTTTACTTGGCTGCACTAGACAATAAAATCTCATGTAACAAACAGTGCTAACAAGAAATGCAAAATTTGATACAGTCCTTAAGGTAAGAAATAGCCTGGGTCCTTAACCCCTTAAGGACCGGGAAAATATGAGGTCGTTTTCCCTTAAGGACCGGAGCAATTCTGAACTTTTTGACTATGTCTTTGTTCAACAGTGTTTCCCCTCTTAGGCTTTTATTCCACCCCCATAAATTATATACTGTTTTTCTAAGCACAAATAGGGCTTTCATTTGATACCCTACTTATATGGATAACCCACCACTTACTTTAAAATTTAAAAAAAAGGTAAAAAAAAGGTAAAAAAAACACCATTTTTGTTTTTTCTCTTGGGATCAATTGGGCACAAAGGGTTAAATTTTTATGGTGACTGCATGAAAGGTATGACTGGTCAGTCATACCTACAAAATGTGCAGTTTAAAGTGGCCACTGTCCCCCCCCCCTTGGGTGAAAATCCCCATGTCCCTTTTTCCCACCCTATTTTGACACTTTTTTATCCGTGACATTTGGCGGTGTGTATAAGTGTATTACATAGCTCCACAACAATCACACTTCCAAAATTGTTTAACCCCTTAAGGACCAGCGGTCCCGGGGTGTCTGCTCCTTTAAGGACCAGATAGGGGAGATCGACGTGCCGTCCCACGTGACTGATCACGTGTTCCGGCACGTTGAACGAGGGACTGAAAGAGATCGCTCCGGTCTTGGAGCGATCAACTTCAGTCCCCAGTATTACTCACCACGCTCCTACAGAAGCGCAGTGAGTAAAAGTATGTGACGTATCATTGTAGGTCAGAAATTGACATGCATTTAGCAAGCCACCAGCAGTGAAGGGGTTAATACCCCCAGCTGCTGTATTCTCATTTGCCACTAGGTGTCTCCTCTCTACTTCTGTCTCCTTTACTTTGATAGCAAGGGAGACAGAGGTAGAAGAGACACGCAGAGACAGCATGCTTTGTGTGCTGCCTCTGTGTCTCACTATGCCGGTACATGTGGTCGCTGCTACGGCAATCACATGAACCAGCACAAGCAAGAAGGGCTGAGACTGAACGCCCCATTCTCGGAGCGCTCAGTCTTAGCCTGGAATTAATGATAGCAGAGTGCACGGAGGCACGCTGCTATCATTTAAGCCATGACAGTCCTGGTCCGTCATGGATCCTTAAGGGGTTAAAGAAGCAGTAAACGTGCGTTATGAAAAAGATATATTGTAAGGCTTTACCTGTTGAGTTAAATAAGGGTACTCCGACTGCTGAGACATGCATATTTTAAGATTTATTACAGTTTAAACAGGTTTTTGTTTTGTTTTAACATTAACAGCGCCCTCTAATAGTCAAATTCCAATTAGTCATTCGGTTATATACTGTTTGGGAAGAAAGTCACTGACAAACAGTTCTCCATAGAATGTGATTGAAGCAGCTGAGTTGTTTGGTGTCAAAACTTTCAGGAAGTAAACACACTGTAAATCTCTTCCTGCTTATTTGAACGGTTACAATTTTTGAATAAAAGTGGTGGGTATGCCCTTGTTTTACTCGGCAGGAAAAGCTCTAGAACATACAGATTTTCAAAAAAGTTTACTGCTCCTTTAAAGGGTTAACTGATTAGTAAAGTTTTATCATGAAAAATAAAATATATAATGCAAGTCCTGCAGAGTAAAACAAGGGTATTCCCATGACTGTGAGATGCTCCTTTCAAAGGTTATTAAGTCAGAACTGCCACAACATGGTGAAGCTCTTACTATCAAGGTCTATGGAAAACAAAATCCTGATGCTCACCTCCCTCCAGAATGCAGTGGAAAACCAATATGAACACCAGGGGGGAGATTCACTAAGCGATAATAAAGAGGTGAAGTCATCTCCACTACATCACCTCTTTATCACCATTTAGTGAATCTCCCCACAGGTGTCACTTTTGCTAGCAGTTTAATTTAAAGAAAAGATAATTGAGCTATAAAACATTTTGAATTAAGCATCTCCCAGCAGTGGATATAATGTGCTCTGCAGGAAAAGCCCCACAACATGCGTCTGTCGTAATAAGAGTTTACTTCATTTTGAACCCAGCATGCAGCTAGAACCCTGTAACCCACCAAGCAACCTTTCTATAATTACAGTCACCTGCAGCTCTCTGCTATTTCATGATTAGTAAAGGTGACATAAGGAGATGTTCAAAGGAAGTTTGAAAAGCCTCAGTTGATTCATATACTGTATGTTACTAGGGGCTATACAGAGGGAGAAAATGAGCAGCAATTCGAGAGCCAACCAACTGGACAAATGCAAATGTTCAGTGATTCTATGAGCTTTTTAACCCCCTGAGTGCCACAGTATACAACCCCGGCACTCAAAGGGTTAACACCTTGATTGGTAGAGAGGTATTCAATGTACTACAAAGCCAAAGTTTAGGTGATCTCTTGCATTTAAGAGTAGTTTGGGGCGTTTTATTTGTCCCCTGTGATATAAATGGTTTGCTCTAGAATTGATCCTCTTTTCCTTTGTAAATATGCCCCAAAAATACTTAAAAGATCAACAGGAAAAGCTCTACGGTAAAAAAACAAAACAAAAAAAAAAAAACTTATTTTGGTTACAATTATGGACAAAAAGGCTCTATTGTACAGGAAATTAAAATTCAACCATATCGGAATAGTGCTCTTTGGGGCATATGTATAAAGTCAAAAGTGGAGGAATTTTGAGGAAAAATACCTGCACATTATTTGTAAAATTAACCCCTTGTATTCCGGATTGGTCTCTGCAACATGGAGTAGATCTCTTTATCATATAAAAACAAATGTGGGCAATGTGAAGCCCTCCAGCTGCTGCTGGACAAATACCATCAACCCCCTAGATGATGGGCGTTGTACTGGAGGGCCTCCCATTGACAACCAATGACGGGTGTTACACAGTCATATAGCGAAAGTGGTGCAGTTGTGCAGCAAACCATAGGGGATGAATTAAAACTCCCATTGATTAAATGGTACTGTTAATCCCTTAGCTTCTAGATTGGTTTGCAATACATCCAATGGAAATCGACTCATTTGCTTTGCTCCAGAACAGCTCGACCAATATTCCAATCTAACTTAATGTTTTGTTTTAATTTTTTTTTTTTTTTGCATTTTCCTCTAGATTAATTCCACTTTTCTTTTTGTAGATATTAGCCTAAGAATATACATTGTGTAAAACCTTTATTTGTACATAAACAGAACATTTAAAATTCATAACACCCTATGTATCATTTTGCCATTACTGTCTCAGTTGAAGGCCTAGCTTTTAATGTATTTCACAATCGGCAGTCCCATTAAAGTCAAGATCAGAAGCGAAGAGATTGCATTTGGATGACTGGCCCACATTTGTTACACCAGCAAGATTTAAACAATTACACTTCAGAAAGTCAGCAAATCTATCACCTCCCCTCCCCTTTCACCAGCCCAAACACTACTGCAGTCCTTTGAACCACATCTAATGCTATCTCTCATTTATAAGTAACACTCTCTAGTCAAAGATCTTGCTCCAAAGGGATCTTAATGTAAAACCACTCAGACGATGGAGACACACACGCTCTTGGAGGCAGACTGCGAAGGTGTTTGGGAATCAATGTAACACCATTACAGACGGTGTCAGCTTAGCAGCTGTCATAAACACTTCATAATCACTCAGGCATTCCAACAGTGCTCCGATTAGTGCATTATTTCATTAAGTGTGCAACTGCTGTCGAAACAATGAAGAAAGGAGGGATGCTAAGGCAGAGCTGGGCAACCACATGCCCTCCAGCTGTTGAGAAATACAGTTCCCATTATACAAAGCAAGACGTGGACTAGTTACGGATAATGGGAACGGTAGTCCTCAACAGATAGAGAGCTTCAGGTTAGTCAGCCTTGTGCTAAGTATCTACTTACATTTGGGATCTCTTGAAAGGAAAAGAAAACCATCTAATATAATTGTGGTGACTTTGCATGTTGATTTAGAATGTTTAAAGGGATAGTAACGTTTCACAAAAACAGGAGTCTATATAGTACCGTCTACGCATAATATAAAAATGCACATTTATAATTAGATTTGGGGGATCTAACAGATTTTTACAGATGCTGACTGGAAATACATGATGATTAAAATTATATAAACCAATTTCTTTTTTAGTTGTTAATGTAATTTCAGATAGTAACGTTTCAAAATAAAAGCAGTTCCAATTAATCTTCAGTATTTGAGCCATAGAGAGTGTTATTTCAAAATTGTCAGAGTTGTAGTTCAAGAGTAACTGAAAGATAAAGTATCCCCCTCCCGCCCCTTTTACCTAGTGTAACATTGCTCCCCTCAGATGTGGAATCTGGTCTTAAGACCACACTGCTCATAGCAAGGGACAATCTTCTTACTGCGAGAATTAGGAATACCCTGCCCCCATTGACAGGTTTTTCCCTTATACTCACTGAAAATTGACCCTCTCTGTGATCCACTTGGACACCACATTGCTCATCTGAGGTGAACAGTGTTACATCAGTAAAAGGGGCAGGAGGGGGACACTTTATCATTCAATTACTATAACTCTGACAGTACTGAAATAACACTCTCCATGGCCCAATACTCTGAAGATTAATTGGAGTTGCTTTTATTGTGAAACATTACTATCCCCTTAAATAATTGCATTTATACCAGGAAATGACTGCTTTATTAGTATTCAGACAAGAAAGGCCACACATGACACACAAAATCTCAGTGAACATAATTCTGATGTACTGAGGAACTGGAACAATTCTAGGATAACCATCTATATTATAGGGGGCAAATTAGAATTCCCCAAATTCCCATTGATTTAAAGGGAAAGTAATAGAACGTTACCAAAGCAGCTCAGTTTGTTCATCATAAGCAATAATATTGCCAGCCGCTGCTCCTGTTGTACAAATCTGTAGAATTACGATGTTATTTTATGCAGAAGTTTATCCCTCCAGCCCCTTTCCCCATCCTAATGAATCCTCCCCTTAGATCTTAAGTCCGGTCACTTGACTGGACAAATCACAAACGAGGGACAATTTTCCCTCAGTCAGTATAAGGAAAAAACTGAACTCGTTGTGATCCGCCATTGGATATCGAGTAAAATGATGATGTTGGCAAAAGGGGCGGGAGGGGTAAACTTCTGAAGGAAAAAAAAAACAACAGCATAATTGTACAATTTTGGACAATAAAAGCAGCAGCCGGCAGTATTATTGCATATGATGAACAAGCTGAGCTGCTTTGGTAACGTTCTGTTACTATCCCTTTAAATTGGGGTTTTGACTCTTAGAAAGAGAAATGCACAGGGCACATATCTAGCATTCGAATGGTAAAAATTATCCATTTAAATCAATGGGAATTCTTATTTGTCCCCTATGGAAATTCTTATATGCCCTAGAAATGTTTCAGTTCTTCTAAGCTACCCTTTACTGAGCCCTTGTCTGGACCACAAACTATTTACTATGGACCTTGTTGCCCTGCTTGGATGTAGCTGTGGGCTCTGGCATACGAACTGGCCAGCTATTGCCAGGAACAAAGACTTATAGTTATGAACATTGGTTTGTGTATTAAGTTTGGTTTTATGTATTTTCAAATATTGTATGTGTTTAATTGTACTTGTCCAATTTGAAGGTTTGTGCAATCACCAACTACCAGGTATGCAAATATCTTCCTTAGCTTAACCTGGGAAATGGTAGGCAGACCAGTGATTGATCAAAGTTGGGGCAGGGCATTCAAAATAGTCAATCAAAGGCTCCAACCTTGGGCCACTGTCCCTAAGATGTGGATTATAGCAACTCCAGCCATTCACTATGTTGACCCCCTGCCATGTGGTAATTAGTTCACGCCCTCAAGTCTTTGTTCAATCAACCCCTGTGTATCTGAAATGTAACCCTGTCTGAGTCATTGTATCTGTTACGACCAGCTGTTGCTGGCTTTTGTCTCATGTGCTATGATTTAATCATGTTCCCTATTGTATCAGTTTCCCCATGTGATCCAATGTACTGTACTGTATATAAATATCTGTGGTTTGTGACAATAAAGAGAGTTCTGTTTTGGAGTGAACAAGGAGTCCTGGAGTCTTGTATTGCTTATGGTCTAAAGTATCCACTCTGATACCCATCTGCGCCAAGTATCCTGAATCGCCGACCGCCTGCTGCCAGTTTCCTGCGACCTAACTTCGTGGACTGTCAGGTGGCGATGTGGACTCTTCCCTGCTTCCAGCGATCCTGTGGCTGTTTCCAGTGACTGTTCATACTCCAACCGGTGCACCTGATGGCGCTTATCTGGCGTTGAGAAGGAGAGACCCGGGAACGACGGCGGAAGGCGACGCGGTCCCTTCCCAGCTTCCGTTACATAAGCATATTGGCCTTATTGGAAGTTTAAGAATGATATGAATGGGGACAAGAGTGCACTCATACAGAGACCGATGTTCTAAAAAGATTTTGGGTAATTAGCATAAACCAACTGTGCTGTAAGTTACAAAACAAAATGAATGGAAATAGGGCTTTTAAAGTGGAACTATCATGCTAATATCATTGCTCCCAATACATTACTAACCTAACGATCATACCTGGGAACTCTCCGGATTTGCCCCAGAGACTCCGGTTCTGACAGAGATTTACCGGGTCTCCGGGGCAGAGGCTGATTACTCCGGATGTGGGGAGTTTCTATTGAAACTCTACCCACTTACACTCTTTCTCCTGCTGTTCCTCCGTCCCCAGCCTTCTGTGTGATATTTTTAACCCTTTGAGTGCCAGAGTGGTACGGAATGCATTGCTTTGCAATGCATTCCGTACCACTCTGAAACTCAAAGGGTTAAGCACCCCCCCATCGCGTCAAGCCCCGCGCCTTTTTGACGGGATTAGCATCATTTTTGTCACCCCCTGCTGAACAGAGGACTCCCCTCCGGGTAGCCCTCAGCAGGAAGTTCCCAGGTATGCTAACGATATGTAAAGTTATACTATCCTTAAGCTCAGTAGGTCAGTTTTACTGCAGAAAAAACACATCTTCGGCAGGAACCAGAGGACAAACAGCGCAGACATCTTAGAGGAAATGTACCTCTGAGCATGTGCTGTCTGTCCCGTTCACTGGCCAGCATACCTTAGAGTAATGGAAGTTCCTGACCACGCAGGTGCATAGAGCTTGCCAATGAAGTGTTCTTTCTGCAATAACGCAGACCTATTGAGCTTAAGGACAGTATGACTTTGCATATCGCTAGGTTAGTAATGTATTGGGGGGGCAATATTATTAGCATGATAGTTCCGCTTTAAGTCCTTGAATGCTAGAGAAGTCTACATCTCACTGCTTCACAATGTGTCTGAGGTCTCTCAAGATACAAAGGTTTTAAAAGTCAATTGCAATTTGGGGAATTTTTGTCACCTATGGTGCACTTGGTTTATTCCAAAATTACTCCAGCTATTCTTAGTTCATCAGCCTCACAACATTTTATTTACTTGAACATTTCAAATACTTTCTTATTTTATACTGTTTTTTTTGTAGAAATGTAATACAGCAAACCTTAAAATTTGATGGTAGTAGCATCTACTGCCTTATGTCTCTTATAACATGTCATTTTTAGTTTTTACACAAAATGTTGCTTTAGGACACATATATAAGATGATCATGAACTTGTAATTATAATCATAAGACAAAAGAAAACTCCCAGCGCCAACTCACCATAACCAATACTTGGCCAATTTGTGAAAACTAATATCTCACTTATTTTATTTATTTAGAAATATTATTATATATGCTAAACACAGGGCACATATTTATTTTATACATAGAGAAGCGCCGGTTTGTTGTTGTCTGTTTGTAATTATAATGGCTGTTAACTTCACTGAACACCCTATGTACAAGACAGAGAGAGAAATCTAATCAGAGACTTCCTCCCCACAGTGTATCTATCGGTCCTGATATGTTACATTTGTGACAGGATCCAAAACGTACAGACCTTTTAAGTTCCCTAACGTGGCAAAGTAAACCTTGGCAACAGAATGACATCATCACATCTGGCTGCATGCCCAACTGGTTTCTGCTAAGTGAATGAATGAAATGAGTGGCTTAGAGGCAGCTGCTCTTACATCCATCAGTTTACATCAGGGGCAGGCACCCATTGGCACTTCAGTAGCTACGAACTACCACTCCCATTATCCCCACCGAGACATTGGCTGGTTGGGAATGATGGGAGATGTAGTCTCCAACAGCTGTAGCACTAAAAGTTGTCTTCCCATGATTAACAGCATCATTTTTAAAGATAAATTCCACCTCCTAACCTGACTATGGCCAGAATATTCTAATAGCCCCTATTAATTTTTCTCTTATGCCTCTGAGATAACATCTTCATTTAGTCTTGCACAGCAAGACTTTTACTTTACCTACAACACTTGGTAATCTTAACCCTTTAAGGAGCAGAGTGCTATGCAACACATTGTTTTTTATTATTGATTATGAATTTATTGGGTGAAAAACAGCTTGAGACGGGCAACAGCTCTTGCCTCTCGGCAGCATGCACAAGCCAACAAAGAGAAGAGGATAGGAGGAGCTTCACTAATGCCAATAAAATAGCTCCCAAGTGTTCCTCTTTGAGACCCAAATCCTTCTGCCCCTCTTTGCCACTCTCGTGTTCCTCTTTTTAGGAGATCAGACTGTGTGTTGTATAGATAAGTATATCACATTGCTCGACAGCAATAAAACTCAAATTAATTTTTGTATAAACTTCAGTATATCCTATATAATAATTCGCTAAGGATGTTTGTCAGAAGCCATCATACGCAGTAGAGATGGCTGCGCGCGCTACAGTCATGCGCAGTGGAGACTGTCCGCACCACCACAGCACATTCGGGCAGTCAGTACTGCACATAATTGCAGCACCACCTTTGTTGGCCCGTGTTTACGAGCTTTAAAACTAGTGTGTTTATAAATTAGTCGGTAATGACCCACCCATCAGACACGCCCCCAGCAACACCCCCTACAACACAAGTGTCCCTTTTTGTCCATTTGAAATGTTGGGATGCAATAAGCATGTGCTAAGGACAGGGAAGGGAACACTCGCTGCCATCAAAGTCTGGTGAATTAGTGTTTTAACTGTGTGCACATTCCAGTCAAGGACTCAATCACTGAAAACATGTTCAAACAGCATTATTACCTATATTTTTTATTTACTAGTACTTATTATTAACATATCATGTAAAATAAGATTTTAGTCATACCTGTTAAATCCTTTTCTCTTAGTCCATACATGTTACTGGTAACTTTGGGGTAGCCGATAAACCCCTTTAATAGGAAGGAACAATTCTGAGAAGTGACTGCTGGGTGGATCCTCTCTCCTTAGCTTGCAGCTAGCCAATCATCAACCAGTAAGATTTGCAGACTATTGACTAGGTAGTAAGAAGGTAAAGGAAGACTCCTGTGAGAATGAACCCGAAAGCACCCCCACATTCCGCCGCAGGAGAGCCAAGCATGGTCCCTTGACACCACATTAACAGGTAAGACTAAAATCCTTTTTTCTCTGTCATCCAATACAGGTTAATGGTAACTTTGGGATGTCCAACCATTAAGTTCCCCAGGGCGGGAAGAACAGCAAGGACCAGGCGCAGGCCCCCAAAGTCACCAGAGCACCAATGCACCTACAGATCATAAACAGCTCAACACTAACCGCAAAGTGTCAACGGACACTGAACAGGGGGTAAAACAAACCCCATGAACTTCTGAACAAGAGCCAACAGGGCTAAAAAGTGAAAGAGTACTGAAAGACTAAAGAGATCCTACACAGGCAATGCCGCCTCCAGGATCTTCCTCCAAAAACTGGCATCAGCTGATGCCAGCACATCCACACGATAGTGTTTAATAAAAGTGTGCACATACGACCAAGTGGCCGTCCTGCACAACTGATCAGACGAGGAGAGGGGGGTCAGACAGTGCTTGTGGGAATCTGTGTTCACCAGTGGGAAGTGGAACAAGACTGGAGGGGGCAAAAGGTGTTTGTAGAACCATGCTTGAGGGTCAGGTGGTTTATGTATGGATCTTTGACTACCGCTGGGCAGCAGAAACAGGCTGTGGGGTCAGCCAGTGTATGTGTGGATCTGTGACTGCCAGTGAAACTAGGCCGGTGTGTGTGTGTGTGTCAGATAGTGTATGTGGGGATTCTTGACTACCAATAGGAAATGGAACAAGGATATGGGGGGGGGGGTCAGACAGTGTATAAAGGGGGACCTGTTAATAATACAGAGAATGTGGCTCTATATGGAATCCCTCGTCCAGAATAAGGGACAGACATACAATGTATATATACACAGAATCACGTAGAAAACTGACATATAGCAAGTGTGGATTACCAAAATATGAACAGAATGTTTAATCACCAAATATATACATACAAGTGAAGAAATACTACCGCGCATCATAAATATACTGTTACACTGAGCTGGTGTGTGAGATTGGGGGCCACAGAATTGTCTTTTGCAGTTTAAAAAGTAATAAGAGATGAGAACCAAAAGGAAAAGCTCAGATCCCAGCTGCTTTACAAAGCGCTGGAGACCCGCATTAGTCCTGCACAAAATACAATGCCGTTACACTGAGCAACAGTGTGAGATTGGTGGCCGCTACCTATTAGTGTGGGTGAGCCAGGCGCTGCGATTTATGATGTGTGGGAAACTGGTTCCTGTCATCACGCCCCTTCATCCTATGCGTGAAGGTGTGTATGTGTGTTTGTGTGTGTGTGTCACTGGGAGTGTGAGACTGTGTGTGTATGTCACTCAACTGTTTAATTACATTTTGTGTTTGTGGTTTTGAGTCACTGTGTATGTGTGAATGTCACAGTGTGTGTGTGTGTGACTGTAAGTATGAGTGTGGAACTGTCAGTGTGTGCATCACTGGGAGTGTGTGACTGTGTCTCCAGTGACTCATTACACTATTGTCTGTGTTTGTGTGTGTGAGACTGTGTACATTTCATTCTGTATTGTTGTCTGTGTGTGACTAAAATTACATGGACAACACAATGTTTCATTTGCTAGTGTATATCTATATGGTTTGCTGTCCAGGGCGGCAGGGGGGCAGAGATCACCGCACGCAGCGAACACCCATGGTGCAGTGATTTTGCCGAGAGGGGCCGGGGAGGCTTTGCAACCCCGGACACTCTTGCCAAAATTGCTGCAAGGCCATTCACAGGGGTGAGATTTTTACAGGAGCAGAAAAATTCCCATGGATGGCGATTTTCATTGGAACGGGCAGGAGGATAAGCCCCCCTTGTCCAGTCTTGTGGAAATCACTGCAGCAAGACTTACTGCCATCGACATACAATGCTGCAGCAGGTCCCCGACGTGCACAGAGCTCCCAATCAAAAGGGCAATTTCATCCAAGGAGTTTCACGTCCCTTTCCCATTCATAAACTCCTGTGTACATGCCCTCCCTCCCATTTGCCAACTTCTCCTCTATTTGATGTCCCTCCCTTCATGTACTCATTCAGTCCGTACCCACGTTCTACTGTTACCCGTGCCTCACATGTTCGCCTCCCCTCCCCCCTCATCACCTCCACACCCCTTCTCTTGTGTCCACACCTTCCGCCCATTTGCCACCTTCTCTTACCTTTTGGCCACTCATCCATTTGCTGCTTCACTGCCTCCTCCCATCCATTTTCTCCTTCGACTCCCCCTCCCATCCATTCAATGCCTCGACTCCTCCTCCCAACAATTCAAAGCTTCGACTCCTCCTCCCAACCATTCAAAGCTTCGCTTAACCATGTCAGCAGCTCTCTACATGCCTCAACACCAGTTTATTCTTTACTCTATACAGCAGAGTGGAGAATGGGTGGAAGAGGCAAATTGACAAAACTGGAAATGGAACAGGTTATTGGAGCAGTGATTTCTATACGTGAGTGCTTGGTTTGCTGAATTCACCATGTCTTTGTGTATTTGGGTCTCTGTGTGTTACGTTTTATTTTGGCTAACACACGGGCAATGCTGTGCCAAGACTGCTAGTTTATTATAAAGCCCCAACAGGTTCCTCAGCTCTGTAAAATAGTGCATAACCTCTCCCCTCACCCCACTCCTTAAAAGACCTAGGGTTTAAATAGCCCACTTTCCCCATAAGGGCTCTAAGTATCTACTAACATGCCTGGATGGGAGTATCAGAAATGAACCATTAGGAGACCGAATTTTAACACATTATGCATGTTATTGGCCTTTTAAAGAATTTAAGATTCACTTATTCCTAGAGATCAGTTAGTTGTTAATTCAGGGCTGATTATTCAAAAATTTTAAAGTCATAGGTTGAAAGGTTAAATACATATTTCAATGGAAACATTTGTTATTCTTTATTGAAAGGAGAGGCCATTCATCTGCTCTTAATAATGTGCTTGTAAGTTTTATTTTTATTTATTTAACCTTGTTCTATTGTTGTCTGAAGCAGACTTTCGAGGGAACCCTATCCAAACACTGATAGGTGTAAGGTGGGTCTAGAGACACAGACAAGGATTTGAGCAGAATGTTAAAGATTTTGTTAGCATGATATTATAATGCGCTGGATACCTATCTAGCAATCAAAGGCTTAAAGCAGAACTACCACCACAGGTAAAGTCACCCTGCAATAATTAGGCAGGTGGCAACTAGCTTAATAATAGTTATATTACCTCTCAGAATTACACGATTCTATAGAAATCCTTAATATTCCAAGACCAGAAGCCAGGCATCAGCACAGACATCTTGTCTGTGCGCCTGCACTGTCGTTCCTGGTATCCCTTTAGAAGCATTGCACTGTCCTGAAAGGGACCGATGGGGCAGGCACGCAGACTGCACTATCCTGGCCGTCAGTCTTGGAAGATTAAGGATTTCTGTAGAATTGTGTCATTCTGAGAGGTAATATAACTATTGTTAAGCTAGTCGCCACCTGCCTAATTATTGCAGGATGACTTTAACCCCTTAAGGACCAGCGGTCCAGGGAAGTTACCTTCCCTTAAGGACTGCTTTGATCCTTGCCGACGTGCCGGTACACGTGACCTGTTACGCGTACCGGCGCGCCGCTTTGAGGCCTAAGAGAGAACGCTCCGGTCTTGGAGCGATCAATTTTAGGCCCCGTTTTTACTTACAGCGCTCCCGGTAGAGCGATGTAAGTAAAAAGTATGTGATGTGCTATGACCATCACTGGTCCTTAAGGGCATAAGGACCGTGACGGTCATAGCACGTCACATAGTCCTTAAGGGGTTAATCTAGTGTACTACAGATTTATCAAAAGCATTGCATAGCAATGCTTTAGACACCTGTCTAATGCTTGAGGGGTTAAATCCATTGGAATTTGTTTGTTCACTATGGAGCAGTTAGTTTGCCTTAACACACCAGCCTCAGTGTAAGTATGGTTCAGTGAAAATGTGTGGAAGACTGAAAACATTTCATACAGTTGATTGTTTTCTGGTGGAATGCTTGTGAAACAAACATCATAAACTTCAAGCAACAAAAATTATAATCATTAGATTAATTTACTTGGTAAGTGTTTGGAAATAAAGATTATCTTGATAACTTGGGACTTTAAGCAGAAATCAAATGAGGTGTAATTCTGGAGCATATCAACTGTTCCATTAGGGAGAAACAAAAATCGTATAAATTCTAATTGATATAAACGTGTTTAAACTCTTAGATGTTAGAAAGGTCTTAGACGCGGTGCAAACCGACAAGTTGGAGAGCTCTCTAACATGTAATAGATTATAAATCCCATTTAACTGTATGGGAATTTTTATTTCACCCCTATGGTGCAGGTGGTTTGACTCAGAATCAGTCCTCTACTGATTTACACATAATGCTCTTAGGGCCGTATTCAAGAAACTTGGGAGGTGCAATTCTGGGCTAAACCAACAATTTGGGGGGAATAAAATCTCTCAGAGTTTAAAGTAGATTTCTAATCTCTTCAGTGCTAGGGAGTGGTGGCATCCAGCACATTGCTTAGTAATTCATTGGACACCTCTCTGTCATTCAGTGGCTTAAATCCCTTTTTCGATATATGGGAATTTTCATTCTAATCCCATGGTGCAGTTGGCTTGGCCTAGAACTGCTTATCTTTTGCTTCTTCCATAACATCCTTAGTATTTAGCAACTGTCATCAAAGATCGTTCAAATACATTAGATATTAATACTATATTTATCACTTGGATGCTACAGAGGTCTGTGACATATTACTTTACAATTGGTTGGAGAATTCTCCAGATGATTAAAACACTTGGTTATTAAAGTTCATCAAAAATGTATTTGAAAATTAAGAGTTCTACCGCAGCAAAAAGTTTGAGAACATCTCTAGAAGAGCAACATTTGTGTCTGAGAAATTATTAAAAAGAGTATTTATTAACTTCTCTGTAAAATGTGTGACTGTCACAGCAATAAAGATAAATTATAAAAAAATATATATGCATTTTCACAGAGTTTGGCAGCCTTTGAAGTAAAATATATTTTAATCCATTGAATCATAAGTTCATATTTTAATGTGTTAGTGACATCTAATGTTGAATCTCTGTATTACAATGTGAGTTAACATTTTTGTTTCTAGCACAGTGTATATGACTAAAAGATGGGACTATAGAAAACAGTGCTTTGTGTTAGGTAAGGTCAGTTAATATAACTATGTGTTCACAGCAATCATAAGCAAATGCTTTTTGCTGTGAGCAGTTGTAAAGACAATTGTTTCAGGTCTTAAAAATCTCTAGCATTAAATAACATACATCTTGATAAACTGGCATGTGTCTGTACTGTCATGTGAACATTTCTCCAGCAGGGGGCTAATTATGTGCATTAGAAGTTACCACTACAAGAAGCAGAGGTGCAATTCTTGAGCAAACCAAATGCACCGTTGGGGGGGATTAAAATTCTCATTTATGTAAATTGTATTTTTAACCTCTTGAATGCTAAAGAAGCAAATAGTTGCAGAAATCTCTAGCAATCAAACGGTTAAAACCTCATCTTAAATCAGTGGGAATTTTCAGATTTTCCTTTTCAACTCTATATGCAGACGAGATGTTCCAGAAAATTAATTCCTTAGCTTGATGAATAATGCCCAAAGGGCCTCGCCTTCAAAAGAAAAGTGGAGCATTTATGTAGCAAACCCCTACAGGGGAGAAATATAAAGATTTGCAATAATTCAAATGGGGATTTTACCTGCTGAATTCACTTTAAAGGGCTCCATGTGTCCTGGTTTATATCTGCATGTCCCTTACCGTACATGTTACAGTGCTCACATGTTTCCTGCATCCTCCTTGCTATATCAGTCAGGCTCTCTCTGTATGCCATTACTTTTGCAAGTGATTTGTGAAACCTTTAAAACTCTTTAGTACATGCCTATTATGTATGATCCTGCTCTAAGATCGCAAAAATCCCCATAATTCTTTGGACTGGGGTTAGCCAACCCTGGTGGAAAACACTATCTGTTTATCTTATTATACCCCCATATAGGCGCTGTAAACTTTATTCTATCAAGACTGTCTGTACACGGCAAAGACACATTGTGGCAGACCGTGTAAACTGCAACATAGATTACATAGATACGTATTGAAGCTCTAGCTAATGTGGAAACTCCATCCAATATGAACAATAACACTGGGAGTTCATTCTCACTATTGTGAATATTCGTATTTTTTACACAATTGATCGTTATATGTATATTATTTTGTTATCTGAGCTCCTTTTATCTCATTTTTTCAGATACCAATTAGTTTTAGTCTTTTAGCTTTATATAAGCATAGTTAGGAATAGGGTTCTATAGTATTCCTGTGATGCACGGACCGTGGGGAGAACGCATTTATTGCTTTGACTGGGCCGGTACCTCAGAGAGATAGATTTATATATCCGCTTAGATTGTTTTTGGATTATATGGTCTTGGTATAGTATCCTATATAATAAAACGCTAGAGATGTTTGTCAGAAACTGTCATGCACAGCGGAGACTGCAAGAGTTTGGGCAATCTCTACTGCACCAGACTGCATCGCGTGAAGCAGTGAGGTAGCGGCCGCTTAACCCTTTGAGTGCCAGAACGGTACGCAATGCCTACCCCTCTGGCACTCAAAGAGTTAACATTACCTGGACCTTGGCCTGTGTACACGGGCTTTTACACTATAATTTTTTTATATACGCATTTCTATATCATCGTTCGGGAAAACATTGGGAAGCTTTTTCCTGATTAGTGGATTTAAGGTCACAGTGTTCTATTTTTTCCCATCATTTTAGAATATTATTTCGCTTTTATACAGATTTGTTATGTGGTATTGGTGATTTCAGGATTATTCGTGTGCATGGATGCATGTAACACGGACAGTCTAAATAAATTTCTTAAAGGGATATTCTTGTCTGTTGGATTGGTGATTATACATTTTGATATTTTTTATTTGCTGTTTCAAAGATTGCATCATTCTCCATATGCTCACATCTGTTGGTTCCAAGCGGCGAATAGATATTTTTTGGTTTTTGACACTTTTTGGACTCTTGGAGCAAGGATTCTTATTTCTGGCTGCTGGACAATAGATTTGTTCCCAACTTACATTTTTTTGCGCTACCTAGTACTGCAAATTTGCATTATTGTCATGTGTGTTTTGAATTACATTCCCTGCTTGGTTCCCCAACACACATACATGTCCATCCACACACTTCCAAATATGTCATAGCACAGTACATTGGATAAAGCCTCATGTTGCCTCTCTAAGAAGAGACCTCTGAGATTCCTCCAGTGGGGGGCAACGTGAGGCCCTCCACATGTTGTTGGACTACAAAACCCGTCATCCTCTGCCAGTCTTTTGGCTGGCAAAAGATGATGGGAGTTGTAGTTCTCCAACAGTTGCAGGTCACCAAGCTGCCCACCAACCCTCTACATGGATAACCAGGGTCCCTACGCTCCTCATCAACTGAATGTGCATCTTATTCGTAGAAGAATTCTTCTAGGGTACATTTATTTATATTCAATACTCATCCTACTGTACAGTTTTCACCAACTAACCTGTGTGTTCTCATTAGAATCTGTATAGAGAAACCTGGCTTTGCAGGACTTTGAGTTGGTCCCAAGCATCCAAGGGGTTCATTTACTCACCGGTATGCTCCAGATCTGCATTCCATCTGTATAGCCAATCATCAGGAGAAGAGGGGGATCATTGCCTGTGCTGTGCATTTCATGGAACTCTGTATTCCTATAAGTATCTTTAGCAAAAGGAGGAAAAACAAACAATGAATACTGTCTCCCACATTCTGCATAACTAGAAAAGCCAAATGCAAAATATATCCAGAAATATCAATATCATAGGAACTGTAGCTATTTGAAGTGACTAAATAAGAAAAGTGAGGCTTCTATTTTTTAAATAGGTATCTAGGGATACCTTTATTGGCTAAATGAGTGACTCTAGGATGCAAGCTTTCAAGTTACTGGTGGCGGAATGCAAGAAAGTGGCTCATTTACTATTTTTTGAAAGCCATAAATTTATGCGATATTTGGCATTGCTCACATTTTGATGCACAAAACATATTAACACTGTGATGCTGAATAGCACATGCTCCTAAACTAAAGGCAAGTTAGCAAATGCCCCTAAAATAATGTCAAAGTTAATGAATGGGCCGAAATTAACGGCAAAGTGAGTGAACACGCCTAAAATAACGGCAAACTGCTTTGCTGAAATAGTCACAATCGCTCATAATCTCACAAAATGGCGGACTTTTAGCCACACCCCTTTTTATGAACGAATTCACAAAAAAGTGCAGATGTTCACCATTTCTGAAAAAAAGCTCCCAATTCAGTAACACTTTGGTGCTAATGATTTTGATATAAAAAATACACTTTAAATAGCGACTGCGAACGTATCTTGCGTTCCACCCTAGGTCTCTTCATCAGGTATAAGAATGAAGGCTGAACATACACAATACATGTTACAGGTTAAACAATCATGCTGTTAGTGAACATTCTTATCAGTAATATCTATAACTCATTTGCTAGGCTCCAGCAGAGACTCTTTGCAGATTTCTTACCTTTTTGGTGCTCCAGTGAATTAAAATTTTTAGCCAGAGATAGCCAAGTCACAATTCAGACAAATGTAAGAGGTTGTCCTTCAGACTGATGCTGGCATTGTAGCTTAGATGTGTATGGATGTATTTTAAATTAATTTACGGGATTGTAATTCAGACTGATATGTTGGGGTTGTAACTTGGAAAGATGCATTTATCATAGACTAAATTGTGTTTCTATATTACACTGATGTGTGGAGATGCCAGATATGTGGAATTGTACTTTATACAGATATGTGTCATTTGTAGTTTAGATTGATATCTGTATGAAGTATAAACCTATGTGTGTGTTTTTAGTTCAAATTGATGTGCAAGGTGTTTTAGTCTAGACCGACGTGTGAGGTTGTAGTTTAAACCGATACATAGCTCTGTAGTTAAAGGGGCAATATAGGGTTCATACATGACCATTTTAAATGCTAGACTGCTCCAAGAGCTATGGGAATGGAATGATGGAATTCCAATACCACTAAACTCCTCAGTATCCCTCCAGCGAGCCTTGCAGATCACAGCGATCTGCAAAGCTGGATGACGTCAACAACAAGTGAGGCAATCACGGAAGATTCCTCTCCTCTCTATTCAAATCAACAGAAGCCCTGTGGAGAGCAATCGCCCAGGAACATGACTGACATCTGGGGTTGTAGCCCTGACCGTTGTTGTTGTAGCTGAAACTGATGAGTGAAGTTAAAAAACTTTCTGATAAACTAAAATGGTTGCCAGTACCATCTGGGAAGACTTACCATTCAAATCTGCATTTTCAAACCGAACCCAGACAATTTTTTCTTTCTCTTCCGTTGTAGATGACCCACTATAAGCCTATAGGATGACCAAAATGATTACAAATATTTAAATATTCTAATTCACAGGGACAAGCAATGATGTACATTAACTATTTATTGATTATAAAATACTATTAAACACTGACACTAAGTATCCTAAACCTATTGAAATATAATAAAGAAAACTGATATTATTCAATATTTTTGAAAGTGTACCAATTCAGGAATGATTCCTTGTGTACTGTGTATATTTGAACTTCGAGCTCAATGGTCTTATTGTAAAGCAATATATAAGTACCCCTCGAGCATTCAGGGTGTTAACTTGCCTCATGTAGCTGCTGTGCTGTTGGTGCCCTGCTCCTCTCTGTCAAACTCAGCCTCTCATTCCATTCCTCCCCTGGACCTTATCCAGTAAATAAATCATTCTCATTCTGTTCAGTCCTCTTTTTCTCCTCCTGTTTCGGATTTTTTTTTGAGTCCCGAGTCATGATCTCATAATTGTAGAACATTAAGAACCCTTTAAATGCCAGAGGGATACCCAGTGTGCAAAGTGCTAGATATTCCTCTGGCACTCAAAGGGTTAAAATCACAGATGATCAAAGTAAGAGAAAATGTGTCATTGAGCCTTTCTCATCAAGTTAATGAGGATTAGTTCTGAGGAAACCAACTACTCAAATGGGGAAATTAAAATTCTGCATATACCCATTGGTTTAAATGGGGCCTTTGACCTCCTTGAATGCAAGGGGTTAAGAGCCCCATTTAAACCAATGAGAATATGAGGAATTTTAATTTCCCCATTTGAGTAGTTGGTTTCCTCAAAACTAATCCTCATTAACTTGATGAGAAAGGCTCAGTGACACATTTTCTCTTACATCTGTGATTTTAACCCTTTGAGTGCCAGAGGAGTATCCAGCACTTTGCGCACTGGGTATTCCTCTGGCATTCAAAGGGTTCTTAATGTTCTACAATTATGAGATCATGACTCAATCAGACACACATACACACATATATATATATATATATATATATATATAAATGCAGCTATTGTAGGCCCCTTCTACCCCCAAATGCCTCCATATGTCCATACATAGCAACTCAGTAATCCCCATATCCTCCTAAACAGCACGCTATGTAGACTAGTAACCTCCCAAATGTGTTCCCATCTACTCAATGACTGCCTCCATATGCCAGCCTTTGCCCCCAAGCACCTCCCTGTGCCCATGTATAACCACATTGGCCACCATATGCCCCCCCAAAAAAACATCACCCGGTGCCACCTACTAGTCCCCATGTGCCTGTGTCCATATATAGCTACATAGTGGCCATCATATGCCCCCCAAAACAGCCCACAACTTTATTTATTATACATTTACATATACACACACATACATACATATATCACATGTATGTATCATGGAATACCAGCTAATGGGCCAGTTTTTTTTTTTAAAAATGCCCTGGGCCAGTATCTGACCACAATCCGCCCCTGATTACAATTACTACCAATGTGTATTACGCAAGTGATTTTTCCACTGACCTGTGGTACCACATCTTGAAGAAATGTAACAACACTTTCCATGTATGATTGTTCCCTAAAACAAACAGAATTAAAATTACAAAAACAACTAAATATATTCAGAACAAAACAAAAATGAGCTTAGGAATGCTTCAGTGGGAGTGGTTTGGGGTCCTCGAGTCCAATCACAAACAATCAAGTTCACTTCCATGGGCATGATATCTACTACTAATTAAAGAATAAGTCAGAAGAATCAAACTCTATAGATCTGACTCATGGTTAAAATGATGATCTTCTACCCAGAAGTAGTAGCACCTTCTAATAATAACCCTCACTCAACTTACTATGGACAAAAAGTCCCAACGGCCCTGATGACTTTTGCTCTTGTTTCTTGGTTCAAGAGATATCATGTTCAATAAGTCCTGGATGACGCATCCATGGAGGCAGACATCACAGTTGCTAGGAGGACCATAGGACATTAAACACTGCTGAATGCATATGGTAATCTTAACCCTTAACCCCTCCGGTCCTTAAAGGATTAAGTAGTCTCATGCACTCTGACAGCTTCAGTTTACAAAAAACTGCCAGCAACTGTCATGTCCGTCTCCATGAACATTACATCCAAGACCGACTGAAGAGGTTATCTCATGAACCAAGAAATAATGGTAAAATTAATAAGGGTCATTAGGCCATAAAACAGTAACTGTTGGGTTGTTATTATTAGGAGATGTTGATAAGTGGGTGTAAGCACCAAGTGTGGCTCTCTGGGTAACCGAAATTAATTACACAACAGATTAATAAAAATATTTCTCTTGAGCTGCACAGTAGAGATAGGAGGGATAGGAGAGAGATATCACGGTGTCCAGGATTCTGTCCCTTTGCTTTACCTGTCCTCTTTCCCTTGATTATTTGGTGGCAGCATGGTGGGTGACTACCTCCTGGTTACTTGCGCGTCATACTCTATTTTATAGTTCCACCCTGATTGACCTATCTGGACTCCGCCTCACAGAGAGACCTTATATGCTGCATCCTGCCATTGCCTCAGTGCCCTTTCGTGGTGTACCTGAGCGCTTTCTGAGTCTTCCATTGTGATCCATTCCTGGCTGCTGAATCTGATTTGTGTACGACCCTGGCTCTGTCTGGTTACAGATTTGTGCCTGAACCTTTGCCTAGCTATTGTTCTGTCCGTATCGACTTTGGCCTTGTCTGACTACCCGCTCCGTGTATGACCTTTGGCTTGGCTGACTAACCGTTCCGTGCTGATCTTGGCTTGTCCGACTACCCGCTCTGTGTAGGACCTCTGTTCTGGTTGACTACCCACTCCATGCTAAGTACTGTGGCTTGTCTGACTTCCCGCTCCGTGCTAAGTACTTTGGCTTGTCTGACTACCAGAATCGTTTGACCATTGGCTGGTTAGTCTCTCTCGCTCCCTGAGGCCTGGCTTCCCTGGCAGGTTCTCATTCACAGTCATTGGTCGGGTAATTCCTGTCAGTAGTGCTGCAGCACCTAAGTCCTCTGGGGCTTGTTGTGCCTCAAGCGTTCTGGGGGTGCGCGGTATCTGGGACCTTAGCGTTCTAAGGTATTGTGGTTGTGTCCTTGCATTCTAGCTGGTGGGCCTCTTGTTTCCACTCCGCTATAGAACATGCTTACCACTATCGCTATCTCTGTGGTTCTGCTCACACTACCAGTTCACCCCTAGCTTGTTCATCAGTCTGGTTAAGGTTCAGTGTCAGCTCCTGGTAGTGGACTGCACACTGTCCCCATGCCTGACCCCAGGAAGGTTGGGGAAGTGTCTGTATTCCTTTTCTTGCATTATTTTCAATAAAATGGAATTGATTTTATGTACCTGTCTGAGTGGTTATTTACAAAGTCTCCCGTGACAAGAGGAAATGCACAGTAAAGAGAGGACAGCTAGGAAAGAGGAACTGCACAATACAGGGAGGAGGAATAGGAGAGAGGAACTGTATATTAGAGAGGGAAGAGTTAGTAGAAAGGGGCAATATAGGAGAGAGGAGATGCTCAGTACAGAAAGGTGGGATGGGAGAGAGAAGCTGCCCAGTAAATAAATAAATACATAAATAAATATAGCAGGGATAGAAAAGAGAAGACGCACAGCTGGGAGACGATAGAAGAGAAGAGGTATACAGTAGAGAGAAGCAATAGGAGAGATGAGATGCACACTGTAGCAAAAAGGGGGATAGGAGAGAGGATATGCACAGTAGACAGAGGAGGGATAGGAGAAAGGATATGCACAATTGCTAAATGAGGGACAGGAAAAGAGATGAACAGTAGAGAGAGGAGATGAACAGTAGAGAGAGGAAATGCACAGCAGCTAGAAGAGAGATAGAAGAAAGGAGATGTAGAGTAAATAGAGAGATAGGAGAGAGGAGATGCACAGTAGATAAAGGAAAGGTAGGAGAAATAGTGCACATTTCTGAGAAAACGGTTAGGGTAGAGGAGATGCACAGTAACTAGAGCAGGGATGGGATAGAGGAGAAGAGCTGCACAGTAGATAAAGGGGGGTAAGAGAAAGGAGCTGCACATTAGAAAGAGGAGGGATAGATACAATGCACTATACAGAGAGGAGTGATAGGAGATGCACAGAACAGAGAGGAGAGTTAAGAGAGAGAAGCTGCACTATACAAAGAGGAGGAACAGAAGAGAGTAGATGCACAGTACAAACGGGGATAGGAAGAGGGGAACTATATAGTAGGCACAGGAGAGATAGAAAAGAGGAGCTGCAGAAAGGAAACAAGGAATAGTAGAGAGGAACTGCACAGTAGATAGAGGAAGGATAATAGAAAGGAGATGTCAATAGAGAAAGAAGCTGCTCAGTATAAAGGAGAAATAAAAGAGAGGAGCTGTAGAGTAGATAGGAGACAAATAAAAGAGATGAGCTGTACAGTATAGAAGAGGGATAGGAAAGAGGAGATGCAGAGTAGCGGAAGGAAGAGTAGAAAAGATGAGATGTACTGAACAGAAAGGAGGGATAGGAGACAGGAGCTGCATAGTAGATAGGAAACAGATAAGAGAAAGGAGTGTTACAGTAGAGGGATAAGAGACACTGTACAGTAAACAGAGGGAGGGATAGGACAGAGGATATGGATAGTAGATTACGGATGGATAGGAGAGAGGAGATGCCCAGTAGACAGAGGAGGGAGAGCAGAGAGGAGCTGCACAGTACAACAGATAAGAGAGGATCTGCATAATAGATAGGAGATGGATAAGAGGAACTATGCAACAAATACAGGAGAGATGAGATGCATTGTAAAGAAAGGAGGGACATGAGAGAGGAGCTACAAAGTAGAAAGTAGACAGATATAAGAGAGGGGCTGTATGGTAAATAAAGGAGGAACAGGAGAGAAACGCTGCACAGTAGATAGAGGAGGGATAGAAGAGAGAAGCTGCACAGTATAAGGAGTATAGTTAGGAGAAAGGAGCTAATGTATACAAAAATAAGAATAGGACAGACAATCTGCACAATAAAAAAACAGGGGGGATAGGAGAGAGAACCTGCAAAGTACAGAGAGTAGATAAGAGTCAGACATGAGAGAGAAGCCATACATTAACTAGAGGAAGGACAGGAGAGATGCACTGTAGAGAGCAAAGGGATAGTAGAGATAGACAACTCGAGCTGCACAGTAGCTAAAGCAGGGAGAGCAGGGAAATGGAGGGATAGCAGAGAGGAGATACACAGCTGGTAAAGGAGGAATAGGAGAGGGGAGATGCACAGGAGAGAAATATGAGATCAGATAGAGAAGCTGCACAGTACAGAGAGTAGTTATAACAGAGAAACAGCTGCACAATATATAGAAGAGGGATAACATTTCCAAATTTCCTAGAGAGGCTTCATTTAAATTAAAGGAAAAATAACATATACAGTATAAAAGCTTGTCCACTGAATGAATGATGACTCATGGTAGATAACGGAGGTCCTCTGAAAACAATGTAAGGTGGTACAAGATAATTCTTGGAAACAGTCTTTTACAATACCTGTTTTAAAGCGGAACTATCACACCAAATAAAGTCTCCCCCAATAATTATTCATATAGTCATAAGCTTAGAAATAGTAGTATCAGCCAGCATGAGTACGGAGTTATTAAGAAATCCTACTTGATCTTAGACTGATGGGTAGGCTTCTTGCTTTAGAGGCCTCTGGGCTCCTGCGCAGTCAGTCCCTTCCTGTTACCTTAAGGTACAATGCAACACCTCCTAGAGGAGACCGGGATGGACAGCACAGATGTCTCTAAGGCAAGATGTCTGCTCTGATCCCTACCTGTTCATCTCGATCCAGAAGGATTTCGTAATAATGCTGTACTTCTGCTGGATACTATTTTTTCTATGCGTATCGCGATATGAATAATTATTGGGGAGGGGCTTTATTTGGGGTCATAGCTCTGCTTTAAACCACAAAATATATATATTCTTACGTGACTGCCTGAGGTCGAACCATCACTCCTCCTGTGCATCGGCTGGGACGACGAGGGGATTCTGATGTCATGTTTGATTTGCAAATTATCTGTTGAAATAAAAAAGTTGAAGATCAAACAATGGTTATATTATTAGCCCATACCCCAAAAGCAAGAATTATCTTTTTTTTTTTTTTTTTTATATTTGTAGTTTTACTGGATACTTAACAGCAATTTGTTTCATTCAGGGTTGTGGAAGTTATATCGCCTGACGCCCGGGACATGTAGTTACGGGCGCTGGGCAGGAACATTTTTCTCAACATTTAGCCCTGCTTCAGGCAGCCCCCCTGTCAGTTAACATTAACCGCGATGCTGGAGAACGACGTATCAGGACAGGGAATGAGGTGACTGAGCGGGCCGCGGGGAGAGACAGAGCATATATAAATTATGTGGACAGCGTGTGGTAATCCACCAAAAACGGGACAGAGAAATTGTCTGCTGAATTAATTGTTCTGTATGTGTACATGTTGGAACTTGGAGGAACTTTTGTACAGCAGCATTAGTTGTAATTATAACATGGATCGCGACCTGATGTCGCACCGCTCCCTTTTTCCTAGTGACTGACGGAAGCAGTAAGCTGTGGTGTACCAGGACACCTTGCTGTGGGAGATGGTCCATTTAGCTGTTAGCGGGAGCCGCCACTCATTGGAGCTAGATGCTGCTTTGATCACAGCGCGAAGAGGGAGCGTATGTGCTCAAACTCAATATTTAACAAGCGTCACACAAGAGGTTTGCACTCTCCTCTCACTTTCCCCTTGCTATCTCATCCTCCTCATCTGGACACCACTCCAGGCTCAGAGGA
Source organism: Rhinophrynus dorsalis (assembly GCA_037306005.1). NCBI lineage: Eukaryota > Metazoa > Chordata > Amphibia > Anura > Rhinophrynidae > Rhinophrynus > Rhinophrynus dorsalis. The sequence goes on from CM074719.1 coordinate 318,662,281, forward strand.
CTGAAGCCACAGCCTGGGAATCCTTTCATTATCCCTCATTCCCTTTGGATGTTGGATCCTCATGGTGAAATCTATTTTAGTAATATTATTTTCCTTTTATTCCCCTTTGTTATGATATTGTGTATATGAACATTTACAGTGGTTAGGTGCTAGAGTGCTATATAGATTTTGTGTTCTACTACTGTAACTCTAACGGCCCTATAAGAAACCACACTTAATTTTCTATACTACCTTTAACATTAGTATCTTGCTGCCCCAACATTTTGGGAGTTATGTATAAAAAGCCTTCTTAATGTATTCTTAAGAATTGTTGCTAAAATTCACAAAGCTTGGTCATATTTATAAACAAATAAAGTCATGTTTATAAATATGTCTATCTGAGAATATTCTGACAATATTCACACCTGCAAATTTATATTCGCACACATAGCGGTATTATATACTTCCAATAAGAACAGGTTATACCTGGCGTTATGATTTAATCCCTAAAACTGGCTTTATTTTTGGCGCAATTAGCGAATTTCTTTATAAATACACTGGGACACAATTCTTATTTGGCCAAGACCATTTCTACTCCACTTTTCAAAAAAGTCAACTAACTGGAGTTAGCACCTTGCAAAAAAAGTTATGTTGCTTTTAGACACGTCTACAGACACTTTCTTTGTAACTCCAGTTTTATACATCTCCCCCATTATACCTTATTAAGATGGTAAGACCCTGTATCGTATACATAAGAATCCTTTCCTTAATATAACGTTCTAATGGGAAAGTTCAGTACGTTCAGTCACCCATTAACCCTTTGAGTGCCAGAGGGGTACGCAATGCATTGCAAAGCAATGTGTTGCATACCACTCTGGCACTCAAAGGGTTAAGGAACTAACTTATTGCACTGTAATGTGTAGAATATCTATCTGGCACTCATAGGGTTAAAAAATATCTCACTGCCTTAATGTGCCTTTTTTATGGCTGGAACACCATATTACTAAACCTATTCCTTCATTCCCTTTAAAACAGTCCCCATATTTAAAATAAACTGTTTTTTTACCCAGTGTCAAGGGCTTAAACTATTACCAGCACAACATTTCAATGGTAAGCCCACAGGAATCTGCAGTGGATTATACTATCAGGACACGTACACTGTCATGAGGGTCAAGCAGACTGGGATCCCGTTTTAGTCCCTTGGACAAGTATGTATGTATGTATATTTATTTATTTATTTTTTTAATTTCCACACCCCTGTTCATAGATTGCATTTTACCATAAAACAGACAAGTGCCTAGCATTTTGACCTATGGAAAAACAAAGAATTAGAGTACACCCCTTTACACCCCTTGAATATATTATAAACTAATGGTTTCTGGTTCACTGGCATGGGACAAAGTGCACCCCGGCCACACCTGTCAAAACTGTTGCAACACGTTGCAGCATTTGCTTATCCTATATAATAATTTGCTAGGATGTTTGTCAGAAGCATTCATGCACAGTAGAGACTGACCGAACGCACAGAATTCTGGGAGGTGTAGGAATCCTTTCAGGCAGTCTCTACAGTGCATGACTGAGTCGGCGGCAGGACGCACAGCAGGACCGGCCTCTTAACCCTTTGAGTGCCAGAGGGGTACGCAACGCATTGCAAAGCAATGCATTACATATCCCTCTGGCACTCAAAGGGTTAACATCGCCTGGACCTTGGCCCGTGTACACGGGCTTTTACACTAGTATTATGAGATAGATAGACAAACAGACAGACAGACAGAGATCTAGTTAATTTAACAAAGATTGTGGCTTGCTTTGATTGCTCCATTACATTTAAATGATAGTTGGACATTCTAGATGCAATGTACGTTTTTCATTCATATTGGTACAAACTACTATTGAACAGGGATGTTAAACAATTTTGTACATAAATGGAAGCTTTCTAATTTGAGGCATAAAATCAGCTTTACACAATGTCATTAATTGGAAATAAAACTAGATGGAAAATACCAGCATTAAAGGAAGTACTTCCAATACACACACACACCACTTCCTCCCACACACAGTTTATTTCACAACACTCAAGCTAATGGAAAGGTTTATTTTTATTTCACTGCTTAGAAAATACAGGCCTGCTCTTTGTCAATAAAATGGAGTATGGTTTATCACAATTATGTGGTAAGCACAGCATCCATCTGTACTTATCTCAGTTCTGAACTTGAATTGTATACTTGAATTTTTCATTACTGTGAGGGCTTGAAAGACTTGTTTTGCGTTTTTCTATATACTGTTCTACTGATTCATATTAACCCTTTGAATTCCAGAGGGGTACGCAACGCATTGTGAAGCACTGCGTTGCATACTGCTCTGGTACTCAAAGGGTTAAGATAGCTAAATTACAATTGTTTTGCTTTCAACTAGCATGGTGGTCAGTGGACCAGTTTCAGTCTCCAATTAGCAGCCCACAGACTGCCTGAAAACACTATAATTTTCATAACATATTTTAATGTATATAAAGTGCCAAACTATTCAGCAACAGTTTAAAATCTAATTTATGTAAGGCAAGTTTGACTTCATTGTTCTAGAGACAAAAAAAAATATCCACAAACATAACAGGAGGCATGGAAGATGCACTACTGAAGCCAAATATTTACTGAGGGTAGAGTTGGCACAATGCAGAGAGGGAACACAATGAAAAAAGAGGGAGCAAAAACAGAGAGAGGAAGCATGAAACAGAGCATGTGAGAGAGAATGTACAAGAAAGTGACAGAGAAAAAGAGAGTAACGGTGAGAGTTCACTAACAAGAGAGCTCATGCAAGAGAAAGCATGCAAGAGTATGACAGCAAGAAAGTGAAGGGAAAAGAGACAGCGCAAGAGAAGGAGCAGAGAAATTAAGTAAGAGAGAAAGAACAAAAGAGTACACAGAGGAGACAGACACACAGAAACTGAAATGACAGTAGCCAAACGGTAACAGTGAAAGGGTGACAGAGACTGAGATGGAGGGAGTGTGAATGAGACAGTACAAGAGACAATGAGATTGACACATAGGGTGTGTATATTAGTGTCTATGTTAGACACCATGGGCAATGTTGGGCCATTTATGCCAGTATTAACAATAGAAACACAACTCTGCCCGTACAAGAAGAGACTTGGAGAAGGGAGAGATATTACACTGTCCATTGGAAGTCACAGACCCACATATACATGTTAGACACCCTAACCTTGTCCCACCTTCTCAATGGTAGTCACACAATCACACCCCAGCCTTATTTCACTGTCCACATATACACTGACACCACAGCCTTATTCCTCTGTTCACTAGTAGTCAAAGACCCGCATATAGTTTGGCACTCCAGCCATGTTCCACTAGTGGTTAACCCTTTGAGTGCCAGAGGGGTACAGAACGTATTGCTTTGAAATGGATTCTGTACCCCTCTGGACCTCAATGGTTTAAAAAAAAAACACACATACACTATCTGATATTCCAGCCTTGTTCCAGTGTCCCACTAGCAGTCATAGACCAAAACACAAACTATAAGACATCCCAGCATTGTTACACTGTCTGCTAGTAGTCACAGAGCCTTATTCCTTCAATCTTGACCTGATTTTGTATGCTCCTGCAACCTTAGTTTGTTTGTGACCTTATAGTTCTGTTAACTACCAGTGTGAGCTACTTGCTGCTGCAGCTGCCTTTCACTGACAAGCAAGTGCAACCATCCTGATTCAGTTTCAGCTCAACCAGTCTGGGTTATCGGGCCATGCAGTTTACAAAGTTCCCCAAGGCTTGTAGCTACAGCAAGTTTGCACTTGCAGTCAATAGCGCTCACTACCTACATATACCGGTTTCACTCTCAAGCAGCACTTTAGCAGCAGCCTTAGGAGTTTGTTTTGTCTGCCAACCCATGGCTTCCTGGCATCCTGTTCCACTCTGTGAATAGTAGTTTTGATCCACTGTTTCCATTCACTGCTGCACCTGGCTGGCATTTCTGTGTCTGTTCTGCCTAGTAGCCCCCTATGCCCTGAGTATCCACCTCCTGTCCTGTCAATAAGTGTGACACAGAGCACCATACACACACCGTCTGGCACTCCAGCGTTGTTCCACTGCTCATGGGTAGTACTACAACCACACATTAACTGTCTGCTTCTCCAGCCTGTCAACTTGTAGCCACAGATCCACACATGTACGGTTTGAAACCCCAGCCTTGTTCCATTATCCACTGTCTAACACCCCAGCCTTGTTCCACAGTCCCACTGGTAGTCTAAGAACTAAACATAATGTCTGGCACTCAATCCTTGTTCCACTGTTCAATGGTGGTCACAGAAGCACACATGCAGTGTCTGACACACCAGCCATGTTCTGCTGGTAATCACAGAACCAGATGTACACTGTATCTGTCACTTCATCCTTGTACCACTGTCCACTGGTAGCCATACAACCACACATTTAGTGGAGAGAAAAAAATACGTGAACCACAATGATATTTTCTGAAATTCCATAGTCATACCAGGATATCCTTCGTAAATCAAAACTAGACTGTGTTTAAATATCCACAAGTGTTGATATTAACCAAGTCTGTGCCTTTAACAACAAAATGTTTTACAAATCAAGCAAACAATCAGTACTTAAGAGAAAGGTTCTTTGCTAAGGTAACTCTGTGCTTTCATCAGCCCAATTAGGTGCTTAAAAGGTAGATCTGCAGGGGTGAGTTTGGGAGGCAGCACCCTATAAAAGGATCACAACCTGTGCCAGTTTGGGTGGGCTTTACCACACAGCTGTGTGGAAACACATCAAGCCATGCTCAAAACACATCTCTGAGGACCTCAGAAAAACAGTTATAGCTGTTCATCTATCTAGAAAGGGCTACAAAGCTACTGCTAAGTATTTCTCACTCCATCAATCCACTGTCAGAGTCTACAGATGGAAAAGGTTCAGGATCACAGTCACTCTACCTAGAAGAGGTCATCCTACCAAAATCAGCAACCCTTGAAATTACAAAGAATCCTGTGTTAACATCCAAGAATATGCAAGCCAATCTCTCTCTTTGGCTAATGTGAGTGTTCAAGATCATAAAAAGACTTATCAAGAATGGAGTACATGGGAGGATAGCTAGGAGAAAACCATTATTCTCGAAAAAGAACACAAAGAGTATTCACCAAAGAACACAAAGATGATACACAAGCCTTCTGAGACAATGATCTCTGGACATGGAGAGGGCCTGGATGGGTTTCTATCATTAACACAACCATGAATTTGTCAATGTATCAGAAGGTTCTAAAGGAGAATGTCAGGTCAGCTGTCTGTAAAATGAAGCTGAATCAAAAGTGGGTCATAAAAAATACAATAACCCTGTACAAACAGGCAAATCTATGAAAGAATGGCTGCAAAAGAAGAAATTCTCCATTTTGGAATGGCCTAATCAAAGTCCAAACTTAAAACCCCATTGAAATGTTGTGGCAGGACCTGAAGTAAGTTGTTCATACATGGAAGCTCTCAAATGTCACAAATTTGAAGCAGTTCTGTAAGGAGGAATAAGTGAAAAATTCCTTAAAAAAGCAATATTACACAATTACAACAGTTACAAGCAGGCCCGGCGCCACCTATAGGAAAGATAGGCACCGGCCTAGGGCGCACATCTACAGGGGCGTAGCCTCGCAGAGCCGCAGCCTTGCAAGCAGAGCTACATGCACCTCGGCGGTTATGAGGAGAGAGAGAGGGGCATCGCTCTGAAAAGAGTGAGCTCCTAGAAAGCCTCCTCCTTCCACCTTCAAGGAGAGTTGCAGGCATGCAGCGTACATGCCATGGACCATCCTATTTTAGTGACTGAGTGCCCATTGCCTGGGTAGGAAGAAGCAAGGGGCTGCTCTAATCAGTATACCCTGTAGGGCTTGTACTGCTGCAGAGCCGGCACCCTGGCTGAGGTGAGGCCGCCATTGGCATTGTCAAGGGCGGGTGGAGACTGGACAGGTTTCTCAGAGGGGGTTACAATTCTGGAACCTAATGCAGTGCATAAGGGGCAGGACAGTAGGGGAGGGACTAGCCAAAGGGGGCGGCAAAAGGAGGTTTTGCCTAGGGTGGCAAAAATCCTTGCACCAGCCCTGGTTACAGGACATACTTCAGGTCATTGCTGTTACAGTGGATCTCTCCCCTCCATAAAAGTTTGCCGCCATGTAATCTTTGTACAAAGACCAGATTTGATCAGTAAGGTTTTTTTGTATTTACTGAAGTCTATAGCAAAATTTGCACTTTAAAAATTGTAGTGCCTTGTTACAGCCTCCTCCGATGACAGAGGATTCCTCAGTGTGAGCTGGAGCGGTCTCATTTTTCTCACACCGTTGTACACCATCTGAAACTTCTTGTTCACTGGTAGTCACAGAACTACTCATATAATGTCTGATGCCCCGGCCTTTTTTCCACTGTACACTGGTAGCCACAGAACCACACATACCAAGTCTGATACTCCGGTCATTTCAAACTGTATTGTGGGGACAAAAAACATTTCTATTGATTTAAATGTAGCATTCTACCCCTTGCATACTAGAATGGTCACCAGTACATTGCAAATGAGTTAAAAGTCCTGTGTAAATCAATGGGTTTATTTAATCCTTAGCCCCATGTTCCCCCATGTCTTTTAATATCCCCCTTTGTGTTTTCTTGTCTTATTTCCCTCCCCCATTGCTTTGTTCATTGCTAAAATAAAGTATTCCCAAACAGCTGAAAATAGGACAGAAAAGAAAAAATAAAGTGAAAAGAAAAGGTGTGGGTGATGGGCTGGGGTGTCTTATAAATAGCAGCCTTACAGGCAAGGAAATAAGAAATCTGAGAACAGTTCTTTCCCCACAAACAGGACTCACATACTCTACCAGTCCCATAATTAGGGGGTCAACTTCATTTGAAAACTCCAATTCATTTCTACAGGATGTGAGTATACTAGACCAGAATGTTTTGAATCCTGACATAAAACACATGAATAAATCATCCTGAAACAGGTAGATATTATGACATTTATAATCTGGTCATCAACTCATTTTAAAACCTGGCATAAAAATCTAAACTGCACCATAAATTTGGATTTTAAGTAAAGTGCATAATGCATCATCTCACAAATTAAAGTCAAGTAAGGGATGTATGTCTACCTGACATTTGACCAGTCTATTTGGACATGATAAAACTAACAAGCTTCCTGACAGTTTCTTTCCTTAACCATTTTTCTAAGGGATGCTGTTCAATCCATAAAAATGCATCTCTAAACTGAACCCAAAAGGCATGTTGATAACAGTGAAACTGCACATTGTTAGAGTATCAATCTGAGATGAAAGGAGATTCAAATCTTGAAGTGTCTTTTCAAACATAACCTTATTATTTTTTTTTTTTTTTTTTTTTGTGAAAGTATTTTACCAGGAAGAATACATTGAGATTGTCTCTCGTTTTCAAGTATGTCCTGGACTCATTTTATCTACCTCAGAAGGGTGAAAGGCTGAGCTGACCTTGCCGGGACTAGAACCTGCAACCTCATGGTCAAGCAGATTCTACAGCTGGTGCCTTAACCAACTGAGCCATCTCTCCGGCAATAGGCTAACCCCGAAGACTTGGTGTTTGCACAATTACAACAGTGTGGGACTCTATCAAAGTGGGTTGTTAGGGTACATTATCCTTAGTAAAGATAATTTTATATACTCACCGCCAATATCCAATAGCATTTTTCATAGTGGAAATGAAAGAATTTGAGGATCTGCAGCCAAGGAAAAATAAACTGAATGCCACTAAACTGGCTGCTAGGACATAAACTGGATAATTTATATGTGGGGAGAAAAAACATTTCATATACATGAACAGGCCTGCCAGTAAATAATGGGACATTGTGAATAAGGCTAGACCCCCAGATTTCAGTGGTAACTGTAATATTTTAAGACTTGAACGTAGTATTCCATTGTCCCAGACAAAAGAATTAAGGGACAAGTCAAAAAGCCTTTTGGTCACCCACACCAGAGAGTTATGTAACAGGTACAGCAGGTAGGGTAAAATGTAATTGTTATGAAATTATCCTTACACAAAGTAGTTAATAGGACACTACCAAAGAAAAATGTCCTTAATTTAAAAGGGGCTTTTAACCCTGCTAATTCTAGGTCCTTGATATACTGTGAAGAAATGCACTGGAGACTTTCCTAGCACTGTAGGGGTTAGAAGCCCTAAAAAGAAATGTAGGGATTTCTTTTTGCTCCCTATGCCACAGATGGTTTGTTCAAGTTCTTCTTAGTACATCAATCTCATTAAAGGGATAGTAATGTCCCAGAGAAATTGTATCCAGTTTTGTAAAGGTTAAAATAATAAACAATATGCTCCACATCCTACCTCTCAAACTGCTATGGTTTGAGAGATATAGGCGTTCAAAAGTTCCCCCCTCCCTTCCCTTCTCCTGATGTCAGCTGTAAAGCTGACAGCAGGAGATTCGAATCGTACGTCTTGAGGAGGCTCTTCAGCAGAGCAAAAATCTCATTATTTAAAAAGAATTACTTCATTAGAATGGTCTACAAAGTGTGCTTGCAAACCATGCACACTTTGTAGACCGTTCCAATGAAATAATTCTTTTGGCTCTGTACTCCAGCACACTGGCTTTCAGATGAAACTATGACTAAGAGGATAAAGTGCCTGCCGACTCTTAGCTTTAATTTGAGGATGTTTACATTCATAAACCATGACCCATGTAGGAGTTACACCCCTTTTTATACATCAATCCATTTAGGGAACCAAGACTAAATGAACAATTGGCTGCTCAGCAGTTTCTTGGTCAGGTGTGTGTTGTTGGAATGTTAGTTCACACACAAGAGAGCTAACAACAGAGGTGATTCTAGGTGTGCAGTTTGAATTTGTATCCATTGCTGTTATTTCTCAAGATGAAGAGCAAAGAAGTGTCAATGTCAATAAAGCAAAACATAATGAGGCTGAAAAATCAAAATAAATTGATCAAAGACATAGCCAAAACATTTGGTTTGTCAAAATCAACCATGTGGAACATTGTTAAAGCGATTGTAATGTCTAAACACAACTATAATCGATGAGCCTTCTTTAGATTATAAGGAACACATTGTGCTGTTTAAAAACACTTTTGGGTCTTTCTAAAGTTATGAAGTGGAGTAGGATCCCCAGAACATCCCTTCTGGCCGCCTCTCACTGAATGGCTAGTCGTGTCATGCGACCCGACGGATGCAACGAGGGACAAACTTGGCAAAGGAGGGCAGAACTTCCCTTTGTATACTGAAGTTTGTCCCTCACCGCATCTGTACGGACCTGAGAGAACTGCTGAGTGATGCAGGCAGAAGGGCCAAGCGGGGGATCTTTCTCCACTTCATAACTTTAGAACTACGCAGAAGTAAATGTTTTTAATCAGTGCAATGTGTTTCTTATAAGCTAAAGAAGACTTGGTGATATAGTTGTGTATAGACATTACAATCACTTTAAGAAACAAGAACACACAGGTGATCTCAGCAAAAGCCAACAATCTGTTAGGCCACAGAACACCAATGTATTGGATGACCACAGAATGCTGGTTTTGTGAAGAAAACCCCCTTTACAAACTGTTGAACAGATCAAGGACACTCTCCAGGATGTGGGCATAGAAGTGTCAAAAATGTAGACTAGCAGAGTAATCACAGTGGGTTTACCACAAGATGCAAACCACTGGTAGGCCTCAAGAACAGAAAGGCCAGGTTACAGTTTGCAAAAACTACATAAAATAAACTTTTGAGTTCTGTTACAAAGTTTTTTGGAGAGATGAAACGAAGATTAATCTGTACTAGAGTGATGGAAAGGGGAAAGCGTGAACAAAGTAAGGAACAGCATATAATCTAAAGCACACCACCTCATCTGTAAAACATGATGGAGGTAGTATTACAGCTTGGGCATATATGGCTGCCACTGGAAGTAGCTCATTTACCTTTATCGATAATGTGAGTATTGAGGGCAGAAGCAGGATCAATTCTAAAGTATACTGAAGCATCTTTTCTACTCAGATCCCACCAAATGCCTCAAAATTCAATGGAAGGCACTTTGGCTTACAGCAGGACAATGACTCCAAACATACTGCTAAAGCATCCAAGGAGTTTTTCAGGGTCAAAGATGGAATGGTCTTGATTGGCCAAGTCATTCACCCAGCTGAGCATGTTTTTCATTTGCTGTAGAGAAGACTGAAGGGAAAAATGCACAAAACAAAATGGCTGCAGAACAGTCCTGGCAGAGCCTCACAGTTTCTGGTAATATCTACTGGTGGAGGACTTCAAGTAGTCAGTGGATGCAAAGCATTGGCAACAAAGTATGATGACTTTTTAAATATTATGTTTTTTGCCGAATTACTTTTGATCCCATAACATGGAGGGTCTATATATAAATAGGGCTGTAATTTCTGCACGGTTCATGGTTTATGGATGTAAATACCTTCATATTAAAGCTGACAGTTTGCACTTTATCCTCTTAATCATTGTTTCATGTCAAATGTGAAGGAGTACAGAGCCACAAAACTTGTGTCACAGTCCATATACTTATGGACTGCACTGAACGATGTAACTAATTCATGGTCTTCACCTTGTTGCGATTTGCAAAATGAAAAATTGCATCTAGGTATATCAAAAATAGTCACATACTAGGAAAAAAGTATTTAAGTTCATAAAACTAAAAAATGTTTTTGGGGGATTAATATTGCTTTTAACTCATTCTAGATATAAATTGACAATTAATCTTGTCCAAATGTCCTGCAACTTAATGCAATTCACATCTAAGGGAGGGTTGTATAGCCCTAGACCTTCAAATTCTTTTAGAAAATATGGCCAACTTATATTCCTTAAAAGAGGAATCATGGTGGATTTAAGCCAGGTCATGTCTGCTATTCCATGAGAATGGCTGAGCAGTGCAACAATACATGCTTCTAGCAGGCTTACACACCATTAAAGTAAAGAATGATGTGTTACCATATCAGAAAAAAACAAGAGAACAAAGAAAGGCGCCTGGTGTAGTAACTTCAGGATTCTGTATACCATCACAGATACACCCCACTCGTGGGTACTCACAAACACAATGTGCTATCCAATCACTTATGTAATAGATAGCTTAATTGGCGTTTCTTGGCTTTAAACACTAGCCCCAATCCAAATATAGCGCTGCTTCGCCTCTCCTCGTCCTCTCCAGACGGTAACACAGTCAAACTCCAAAACCCACAAGGGAAAGAAATGAAAGGAAGCGCCCCATCGTGAAATACAGTACAATATTATGAAACGATAAGAATATATATAATAAATACACTCATGTGTCCTTAATGTCAACTGCTAATATATATTAGAGTCGACTATTGCGCGTATGGAGAATATGTCACCGTCTCCACTCGGTACTCCGTCACCGGATCATCCAACGTTGAAAAAAATATTAAATACTCATCCAAAAGTATCAAAAAAAGTTTTAATAACAAAATAAATATGTATAAAAAAAGCCAACATAGTATAAACATATATGTTTATATATACTTTGTTGGCTTTGAGAAAGCGAGATTGTAATCTCGCGAAACGCGTTAGCCCAGTGTATTTTACACTTTTTTTATATATATATTTATTTTGTTGTTAAAACTTTTTTTTATACTTTTGGAGGAGTATTTAATATTTTTTTCAACGTTGGATGATCCGGTGACGGAGTACCGAGTGGAGACGGTGACATATTCTCCATACGCGCAATAGTCGACTCTAATATATATCAGCAGTTGACATTAAGGACATGTGAGTGAATTTCTTATATATATTCTTATCGTTTCATAATAGTGTACTGTATTTCACGATGGGGCGCTTCCTTTCATTTCTTTCCCTTGTGGGTTTTGGAGTTTGACGATGTGTTACCATGATGATCTTGTATAATAATATGATGTTTTCAAGTACTGGTGAATAACTCTGCAAGTCTTGTGTGAAAGTGTATTTCCCTGCTGGACTCATATATATTGCTGTACAGGGCTAATAGACTGCTGGTATATAGCTTGCATGGATATATTCCTAAGTATATCTTTGTCTACCTCTATCCTGTCTTCCAACTTTATATTCTAGAACATAATACAACGACTAATTTGAAAAATAATGTATTTGTAGCCAACAACTTGGGCCATAAAACCCTTTCCAATACTAGAACGAGGAGATCTGTACCTATAGGAATAAATTGCACTTATTTTGTTTAAAGAAACCCTGTTATCTACAGAGCTTTTAATATCACTAAATGAATCCCTTTAAAATGCCTATACATTGTGCTTTTTGTTCTACAAACTGTTTAGAAGTTTTGGAGTTTTTGATTTAGTAGCTGGGGAATCTAACCTCAGCAAATATTTGTTCTCTGACTTAGTCAAATAAAGCTTGCTTAATTACTTGCATGTTCAGAAAATCACATCCTTCCACCTTACTAGGCTGTTAAAGCTGATCAGGTTCCACCAGAGGGGTCAAATAAGAGGATTTTAGTCTTACCTGTTAAATCCTTTTCTCTTAGTCCATACAGGTTATTGGTAACTTTGGGTAGGCGATCAGCCCCTTTAAGTAGGCAGGAATAATTCTGAGAAGTGAATGCAGGGGGTTGAGCCTACCTTCCCTCCTTGGCTACTGCTAGCCAATCAGCTCCAGTAATGTTTGAGACACTAACTATTGACTAGGTAGTGAGAAGGAAAAGAAGACTCCTGTGAGCATGAACCCGGAAGGACCCCCACGTTCTGCCACAGAAGAGCCAAGCATGGTCCCTTGACAGGGTGAGAGACCAGTAACCTGAATGAACTAAGAGAAAAGGATTTAACAGGTAAGACTAAAATCCTCTTTTCTCTGTTGTCCAATACGGGTTTCTGGTAACTTTAGGATGTCCAACCATTGAGTTTCCCAGAGGCGGGAAGGCAAGGACCAGGCGCAGGGCCCCCAAAGTCACCAGAACATATATGAACCATCAGATCAGAGACAGCCCAACAAAAACAAATGAAGTGTCAACGGACACTGAACAGGGGTAACAACACCCCAGGAACTGTCACACAGCACGCTGAACTAGAGCCAACAGGGCTCAAAAGTGAAGGAAGCACCAAAGAAGATCCTAGACAGGCAAGACTGCCTCCAGGATCTTCCTCCCAAAGCTTGCATCAGCTGATGCAAACACATCAACATGGTAGTGCTTTGAAAAGGTGTGCACAGATGGCCAAGTGGCAGCCTTGCACAACTGATCAGTGGAGGCCTGATTCTTGTAAGCCCAAGAAGCTCCAATAGATCTAGTAGAATGAGCCGTGACCCGAAAGGGAACAGGCTTCTTCTTTAGCTCATAAGCCTTATGAATAGTGGACTTGATCCAAGACACAATAGTCACTTTTGATGCAGGTCTCCCTGCCCTAATGAAGAACAGAGCGTCAGATTGTCTAATGGATGCACATAAAACTTGATACAACGCACCACATCTAACAAGTGGAGATCCTTCTCCTTGTCAGAGGAAGGGTCAAGGCAGAAAGAAGGAGCCACAATCTCCTGATTAATGAGGAACTCAGAAACCACCATCGGGAGAAACTCCTGTGTAGTGTGAAGCACCACCATGTCTTAGTGAAACACCAAAAAGGGTGGTTTACAAGACAGAGCATGCAACTCCACGACACTCCGAACAGACACAATCACCAGGAGAAAGGCCAATGTAACACATCAGCAGACTAAAGGAACAGTAGCAAAACACTCAAAAGGGAGGGCGCTGAGAAGCGCGAGTCTGAAATACGGGACGAGTATGAGCAACACCCTGGAAGAAACCCTAGACATCAGGAAGAATAGCAATGCGCCTCTGAAAGAATAACAGAGAAAGTCAATGTCTGAACCATAAGGGAACTCAACTGAGGCCCTTGTCCACACCTCCCTCTAGGAAGGCCAGGACCATAGGAAAATCAAAATCCAGAGATAGGACCTTAACAGCACACCAACAGAGAAAGGAAGACCAGACTCAATGGTAAGCCTTAGAGGAAACAGGCTTGCGTGCACCAAACATAGTCGCCACCACACCAGAAGAAAACCCTTTCTAACACAGTGGTGAGGATTCAATGTCCAAGCTGTCAAATCTAGATGATGGACATCCTCCTTCCACAGGTAACCCTGTAGAAGAAGATTCAGACGGCAAGGGAGCTGGAAAGGCTCCACCACCGACAGATCCATAAGCTCCGGAAACCAAGCCTGGAGAGGCCAGTACGGAGCAATCAGAAAGACTGGACAGCACTCCAGTCTCAGTTTCCTTATCACCCTGTGCAACATGTGAATGGGAGGAAAGATGGAAGCCAGAGGAAATAACCATGGAATGGACATGGCATCCACTGCTAGAACTAGAGGATCCCTCCAGTGAGAGCAGAACGTCGGAGTCTTCCGGTTGTGTCTTGTCTCCATCAGGTCGATGCATGGAAGACCCCACATCTGAACAATGAGGTAGAACACCTCAGGATGCAATTTCCACTCTCTGCTGTCCACTGAGTGTCGACTGAGGAAGTCTGCCAGGACGTTGTCTACACCGGAAATGTCCTCTGCCCATGACAAAATAGTCTTGACCTCTAACCAAGCTGCGAGACTTCTTGTTACGCCTTGCTTGTTGATGTAAGCCATTGTCGTGGCATTGTCGGACTGAACCCGGGCCGGGCAGTCCTCCAACTGGCGCGTCCAGTGGTGAAGCGTATGTAATATTGGCTGAAGCTCCAAGACCTTCATGGGAAGGAGATATTCCTCCAGAGACCACCGTCCTTGAGCATTCACTTGACCCAAGACCGCTCCCCAGCCGAAGAGGCTGGCATCCATCATCACCGTGGTCCAGAAGGACATCAGGAAAGGCTTGCTCTTCAACAGATTGGAGAGGCTGAGCCACCACGATAGACTCAGTTCCACATGAAGAGGAAGGGATATTGACATCTTCAGGAGGTCCAGCTGACCCCTGCACACCTGGGTCACAAACCTCTGGAGTTCCCTGGTGTGAGCCATGGCAAACGGGACTGCTGCTATGGTGGAAATGAACTTCACCACTAGAGAAGACAACTTCTTGGCTGGAACTGCATCGCAAGCCAGAACAGCGGAAACCCTGAGGATGATCAGGTGTGTCATCTCGTCTGTGAGAAACACCATGCTCTGCTGAGTGTTGAAGAGAAGGCCCAGGAAGACCAGTCGCTGGGATGGGAAAAGATCCGACTCGTCCATGTTGAGGATCCACCCATGAGGGGTGAGTGCATGAATGCAGTCCTGAATCTGCCACTGAAGAGTTTCAAGAAGGTGTTTTCAGAATCAGGTCGCCTATGTATGGAGTGACTCTGAGGCCATTCCGATGGAGGACAAGATTGAAGACTAGAGCAGCTGTAGTCAGAACAAAGGGAAGAGCAGAAAACTGAAAATGCCTGTGGTTGCAGTCAAATCTGAGGTATTGGCGGCTCTCTGGATGAATGGTGATGTGCTGATATGCATCCTGAAGATCCAGAGAAGCAAGGAATTCCCCAGGGGACATGGCAGCAATCACCGTCCTGGTGATAATGAGTCTTGATCACAAAGGAATTGAGATCCTTCAGGTACAAAATTGGACGAAAACCACCATTCTTCTTGGAAACCACAAACAGGTTTGAGTAAAAACCCAAACCCCTGTCCCCAACAGGAAACAGCTCCAGAACTGCCTTGTCCAGAAGGGCCTGGATGGCGCCGTTGAACAGACGGCGTTTCTATACACCTGAGTAGTGTGAGAAGGTAAAAACCTGAAGGAAGGAAGAGAGGTGAAAGGGATCCTGTACCCCTCTGCCACTACCTGTATAACCCAAGGGTCCACCACGGAGTCCTCCCATACGGTGCAGTAGTGGCACAGACGACCACCCACAGCAGAGCGGGGACCTGGGTTCGCGAGCCATGCCGAAGAAAGTGTGGAAGCCTTGAGCTTGGTGGAGGCCTTAGGCTTCCATTGTGGTTTGGGCTTGGAGGAGGATCACGGTGCTGGGGGAACCGCCTGGTTCGCCTGGCGTGTCTCAGTCCAGAAGCACGAAATAGCCGATTACAGCGTCTGCTTCCTGGAAACCACAGGCAGGAGGGTACTCTTAGCACAGCCATGGTGGAAACCCTTGCCACCAACAGATGTCATCAACAAGGCAGCAGAGACCTAATGCTGGGCTGCAGAATGTTGGCAAGAAGTCTCAACATGGCAGAAGCAGGAGCTCCCTGATGAACTGCAAGCGTGAGCTGTTCAGTCCAAACTGCAATGGCCATATTTACCCAGGCCGCAGCAAATGCTGGACGTACGGAAGTATTAGCTGTGGCAAAAATGGGCTTGAGGGAGGCCCCGAGTTTCTCGTCAGACCAGTACTTAAGAGCAGAAGCATCAGCAACTGGCAAAACAATGGACTTAGAAAGCCTAGAAAACAGGGGCATCCACCTTGGGGGGATGAACCCACTGAGCTAGTGCCGCATAAGAAAAGGGGGACAAGGCTTAGCAAACTCCTTGGAGACAGAAGGCTTTCTGGCCGGAGACTATCACTCATCAGACACTAACCAGTCAAGAGTGGGGTTAGGTGGAAAACAACTATGGGACCGTTTTTACTCCAGAAGTACATCAGAGGGGTCCGAAGAAACCTCATGTTTAATATGGCTCTGATCAGGCCCTCAGCAGAGGGATCAGGGTCAGCCTCAAAGGGGGGGGATCTCAAAAGAACTGAGATAAGACCACTGCAGAACATTCCTCAGCGTCAGAATCCACCAACAGTTCCTCATCAGAGGAATCTGATACATCAAGTACTCCCTGCGGTTTCAGTAGGGAAGATTTGACAGAAGTAGGGGTCTGCCAGGAGCGGAAGACCCCCTGTAACTGGGATGGAAGAGTTGTGTATACTGGAGGTCTCTAGTAGCAGCCTAAACTCTTGGCTCTCGTGCATGGCTGGAGGTCCCTGGGGGAAACTCAGGGACAACAGAACATGCTGGGCATAAATGACCTGAGAATTCACTAGGCAACCCTGACTGACATGAGGATCAATGCGCAAATGGGGACAGAGAGACCCCAGTGTCCTTAGTCTTAGTCCTAGACCCAAGTTCCAAAGGAACAGACATTCCCACAGTGTCAAAACGTTCAAAGTATAAGGAAATATCAAAATGCAGTGTGCATGATTAAAATTTCACCACAGAAACCACTAATACACACTTATCTGGCAGGCGAAGGGTTAATCTGCTGAGGAGAGAAGGAGGGTCCAAGCCCTGCATAGGATACTCATTCTGGGAAGGCCCAAAATGGCTGCTGCGACAGGAGCCAATCAGGAATAAGCTCGCGATACAAGTGCTCAAGGGAAATGTAGTTTTCCCAGAAAAAGTGCTCCAACAGTGCCCGAAGCCCCCTGAGCCCCACAACACACACTAAACGTTGACCGGATGGTAGAGAAGGGCACACAATTAAAATGAGTCGTCTATGAAGTCGCTACGTTGAGCGGTTGCAGAGAAATGTCCCAAATTGTACAGTCCCACAGAAGTGAATGGAGCAATGGCGTCTATATGGTAAATGCGAGGAACACAATTTTTGCAAAGTTGTAACTGTGAAGTAAATTTGGACCAAACAACACTAAAACATATCACTAGACCCAATAAACACTGAACCCAGTAGGGAAAGTGCTCAAAACACCCCCAAAAGATTCTAAACCAGCAACCAAAGGGTTAAGTTACCATAGAAACTTGCTCCAAAACACCCAACAGACATACAGATAAACCCAGTGAGTGCAGGAGAGTGCAATAGGAACTCCAAAGGAGACCCCTGTGCAGAGGGGCAACGTGGGACATGTGGCCCTCCGCGCTCAAAGGGTTGCTCACCTTTCCTACAGAACTTCTGTCTTCAGATTTTATTTATTTAGAAAATGTTTTACCAGGAAGAATACATTGAGATTTCTCTCGTTTTCAAGTATGTCTTGGATAGTTTTCAGTAAAGGGTTACATATTTACAGAAATTGTGAAACATATATTACACGTTATTATATATACATACATACACATATGAATATACATACATATGGAATATTAAAATTATATAGAGTTACACTCTGTTTTTATATATAAAGAAGCCTTTACTTTTAAGGA
This sequence comes from Rhinophrynus dorsalis, assembly GCA_037306005.1. Taxonomy (NCBI): domain Eukaryota; kingdom Metazoa; phylum Chordata; class Amphibia; order Anura; family Rhinophrynidae; genus Rhinophrynus; species Rhinophrynus dorsalis. The sequence continues at coordinate 318,680,336 of CM074719.1, forward strand.
TTTTAGAGTGGGAGCAGATTTGATTATTTCAGGCAGATTGTTCCAGGCCTTTGGAGCTCTGAAGGAGAAGGCAGATCTTCCTGCTTCTTTCTTGTATTGTGGTATACGCAGTGAGTTGTTAGCAAGAGAGTGGAGGTTATAGTTAGTATGAAGTGCAGGATTGAGTATACTGCTCAGGTAGTCTGGTGGTTTTCCAGAGAAGTGGTTGTGTACTAAGCAAGAAAGGTGAAGGGCACATCTACATTTGAGTGTTAACCAATTTAGTTCTTTAAGCATATCACAGTGATGAGTAGTGTAATTACATTGGAGGCTAAAGCAGCATATTGAATTATACAGGGTGGCAAGTTTACTAAGATGGATTTCCGGCGCTGGAGCACATACTACATCACCATAGTCTATGACTGGCAGCAACACCTGTTGCACAACACGTTTTCTAACCAGGGGACTTAAACATGATTTGTGTCTAAAAAGAGTACTGATTTTGGGATAAAGCTTGGAGGTTAATTTGTCAATATGATGACCAAAAGTGAGGTTGGGGTCAAGCCACTTACCAAGATATTTGTAGGAGGCCACTGGGGCCAATTTACTATTAGACTCTGTTACAATGGGTAGGTGGGTATTGCCGAGATTACGCAGTTTGTGCTTTGTGCCAAATATCATTGTGACAGTTTTGTCTGTGTTTAACCCCTTAAGGACCGGGAAAATCTGAGTTAGATTTGACTTAAGGACCGGAGCAATTTTGACTTTTTTGACTATGTCTTTGTTCAACCATATTTTCTCTTTAATTCCTTCTGTGCACCCACATAAATTATATACTGTTTTTTTAAGCACAAGTAGGGCTTTCTTTTGATACCACAATTATATGAATACCTCATTGTTTAATTTGATTAAAATAGAAAAAAAGAGGAAAAAAATTGAAAAAAAACAACATTTTGCTTACATTTTTCTGTCAGGATTTGCATACTATTAGTTAATGAAAAAAAAATACCCCTAAATATATTCATTTGCTTCTCCTGAATATAAGAGTACCCCATATGCCTAGTATTTTAGTCCTTTATTCACATTTACAAGGTAAATATTACAAGATGGCTGCCGTTATTTCCAACTTGTGATTTTTCAACAATTGGCATGTGAGCATCATAGCTTAGCTGACGGTGCCAGAACCAAAAATGTCCCACAAAGGTATATGTTTCTGAAAACTACACAACATAAGGTAAATAATCAGGAGAATTTTGGAGTTTTTCATGCAGCTATTTTTCCAGAAAAAAATTTCAAAATTGTGGTAATATTTAGTTTTTTTGCAGTTTTCACACTTACATTTCAATACTACTGTTGATATCAAGCACGATAGGTGAAGATTTTTAAAAATGCATTGTTTAGTGTTCAGCTCCTTCTTCTGAGTACGGCAATACCCCATATGCATAGGTTTCTCAAGGTTTGGGAGAGCTACGGGGCCCAAATTGGAACATGCGCGTTTCCAGTTTCACACTGAATTTTCACAGCTTGCATCACTGGTGCCATGTCTCATTTGGGGCTGTGTAACAGTGCTCCACTCTAAGATTTCCCCCCAAAAGTATATATTTTTGGAAAGTAGACACCCCAGGCTTTCATTTTATGTATGTTTTCAATTTTTTTACGCAGCCATTTTACCACCAATTGCTCGTAAATCTTGACGTAAGTTAAAAAAACAGCGTTTTTCACACTTGCACTTCAATGTTGATGTGAATTTCAAGCACATGATAGGTGAAGATTTTTAAAAATGTATTGTTTAGTGTTCAGTTCCTTCTTCTGAGTACGGCAATACCCCATATGCATAGGTTTCTTAAGGTTTGGGAGAGCTACGGGGCCCAAATTGGAACATGCGCGTTTCCAGTTTCACACTTTGAATTAAAATTCCCCCCTCCCTCCCCTTTCTCATACGTCAGCGCTCTAGCCCAGGCAGCTGGGCGGGCTGAACAATCATTGGCTGGCTGAGGCACTTTAAGTGGGAGGCCTCAGCCAGTCAAAAGTTACAGATATCAAATCTGCCAAGCAACTTCCCAGGCTGCAGCAACAGCACAGGAATTTAAAAAAAAAATGTAAACACATATGCGCCCAAAAGAAAACTAAAACGTAAACACATATATCCGGCCCGGTGGCCACATGCGGCCCCCATTTCTAAATTTCTCACAGTGGCCGCACCAAAACACTCTGGTGGCTACATGCGGCCACAGTGGCCGCATTTGAGAACCACTGCTTTAGAGTATCTATATCCTTCTGCAGATGGGGTCTCCAGTACTGTACACAATACTCTAGGTGAGGTTTAACTAGAGACCTTTAGAGTGGCATGACCACTTCCCTTTTTTCTGCTACTAATGTCCCTAGCTATACACCCTAGCACCCTGCTTGCATTTCCCGCTGCTTTATTACATTGCCTGCCTACCTTTAAGTCATTAGAAATAATTACTCCCAAATCCCTTCTCTCTGTTGTCTCTGACAGCACAGTACCCTTAATAGTATATTTTTCCTTTGGATTTTTATGTCCCAAGTGCATCATTTTACATTTATCATGTCATGTCAAGGCATGAGTTGGCCCTCTTGGTTGTATAATTTGTTTGTTTGTTATTCAAAGTGCACCAGTCCTAGGCCATAAAATTAGCTAAGTAGATATCACCAGAAACTGAATGAGCATCGAAAGAGCAGAACAGAGTGTCAAACTATATTGGACCCTCTGCTCTGATGGAGTTCACCCAGAGGACAGTCAAATATTATGAATTACGGGGAACATGTATATACAGTGTAAAATGGTTCAATACAAATATATATTCAGAATGCCCAGGTTCTACCCTTGTGGTGGGTACCAAACATGCCGGGGGGGGGGGGTGTTCCTGCTATGAGTTACAAGAATAATCACATTGCAACCAGATATTCACACAGATATGAGGAACATGATTATTATAACATTATAGAGGTGTGCTGTGTGTTGCATGTTTTTGTAAGCCTTATGACTTTTCAGGTACAACTCTCCAGTAACATCTCCCACAGGTCTGATTGAGTGGGCTGTAAACGTTCAAGCCAAACCCCTGTCCCTCCCAGTTAACACCCTGGGGGGATGGACTCTTAGAAGGAACTGTGGAAACTATTTAACATGTATTTTTTGGATAAAACAGTGAATTTTTTTGTATCAACTGAAGGGGGATATAACATCTGAAGTTCCCAAGGACTCTTAAAATACCGGTAATTGTATTTAAGGATCTCTTGTGTTTCTCCCATTTTATTTTATGGACTGTTTTGCTTATGTGTAATCTTTATTTGCATATTTCCTTTATTTCTGTATTTTTGTAACCAGCACTGTGAAGCCTTTTTTCAGATCAAATGTTCAATTAATCAGCTCTTGTCTCTGTTCTCTAATACGAACTCCCTACTCTGAAGGAAGCTCAGTTAGAGCACAGTACTAAAGGGTTTTATACTGTAATTCTATTGTGTTTGGGGTAACCGAAACTCGGTTCAGGGATCAGCCTGCGGCTCTGCAGCAGAGCTGAAATCCCGTTATTACAAAATAATAATTTCATTGGAAAGGTCTACAAAGTGTGCCTAGTTTGCCAGCACACTTTGTAGACTTTCCAGTGGAGTAATTCTTTTGCAATAACGGGATTTCGGCTCTGCTGCAGAGCCTCATCGTGTCATGTGACACAGATCCCCTTCTGTCAGCTTTAAAGCTGACATCAAGGAATGGGGGAGCTTTCATTGCCAATATCTTTCAAACCATAGTGGTTTGAGAGACGGGGTTTGGGGCAATGTGATTTTTTTTTTTTTTTTTTTTTTTTTTTTTTTTACAAATTACGTTGGGACATTACTAACACTTTAATTGTAATAAGGCATAAAACCTGTCTAAATGTTGTACTAGCTATTTGCTTGTATTATACAAAAAATAACCTTTATTTGTTGGTAGGAGAGTGTGAAGCTTTATGCTAATAAAATTTGTATTGCAGACTCGTTCCTAGTTGACCTTCTCTGACTACCAATATACATTTTCAAATTATCCTTGGGATTAGTCACCCCAGGGGTAACAGGGGAATCCAGCATTGGACCCCTTGCTCACAGTGCTTAGAGAGATCAGCTGCACCTCAATGACAAGGTCCAACAAGGTTGAAACCTACGTCTGGGGTTGGCTGTTACTTTTGTTCAGAGAGGAATTGCCTGACATTTTGTGGCTGGACTGCTGTTATGGAAGGACCAGTGTGATATGCTTTAGGATATTTCCTTTCTGTGAAAGGCACTAGTGGGCTGGGTAGGACACCACTCCTAGACAGCCTGAAAATTTGTATTGCAGACTCGCTTCTAGTTGAGCATCTCTGACTACCTATATACATTTATAATAATAAGTGTCTGTGCTGGGCCAGTATTAAAATACTGTACTATGGACTAATCTAGGCAAAGCCCACATACAGGGGGCATTTCTAATACCACAACGAATAACAAACTTGTCTTTAAACATCATTATTTAGCATACTGTGCAGGAAATTAGAATAATAGCATACTGTGCAGGAAATTAGAATAATGTGACACGCTGTGCCACCAAAACAACAAATTTTATAGAAAAAAATTTATATTACAACATGTAGTCAGATTTTAATTCCCTGCACCAAAACAATGTATTTTTAGAAAACATTAATAGTACACCATGTAGCCAGATTTTAATTCCCAGTAATATAAACTTGTCTTAAAGGGATAGTAATACTTTAATATTCCTATTCCCCATATTGTAGCTATTTGAAAAATAATTCAATTGCCCCCAGTGTCATCTCTCAAACCTTTATGGTTTAAGAGATAACCGAACGCAAAGTTCCCCCCTCCCTCCCCCTTCCCTGAAGTCAGCGTTGTACTGACTGCAGGGGAAGTCTGTCGTACGATAGGCTTGCGGCTCTGCAGCTGAGCAGAGATCACTTTAGTGAAAAATAATTATTTCACTGAAACGGTTTTCTACATGTGCTTGGTTTGAAAACACGTAGAAGAACATTTCAGTGAAATAATAATTTTTTACTAACGCGATCTCGGCTCAGCTGCAGAGCCGCCTGATGAAAATCAGACCGGATAGCCCTGCAGTCAGTACAACGCTGACTTCAGGGAAGGGGGGAACTTTGCATTCGGTTATCTCAAACCATAAAGGATTGAGAGATGAACCTGGGGGCAATTAAATTCTTTTTCAAATAGCTACAAATATGAGGATTAGGAATATGAAATTATTACTATCCCTTTAAAGTGACAGGTTTAAAGAGATGAGCTAGAACAAGAGGTCATCCATTAAGACTAGAGGAAAGGTGCCTAAAACAAAGACAGGGATTTTTTACAGGAAGGGCAACAAAGTTATAGAATTCTTTCCTCAGAATGCAAGCACTGCAGATACTGTAACTGCTTTCAAAAAAGTAATGGATATTTATCTAGTACAGAACAATACTGAGGAATATGACAGATGGCTTTAAAGCAGATAGGTTGCTGATCCAGGGAAATATCTGACTGTCATTCTGAGTCACAAAGGAATTTTTTACCCACTTCAGGCTTAATTGGAAATGGCTTCAATAGTTTTTTTATGCCTTCCTCTGGATCAACAGGGGTGATTTGACATGGACTAGACTTGATGGACATATGTCTTTTTTTCAAACCCATCAACTATGTTACTGTTCTGTAAGTTCATATGTACAGTAAAATTGCCTATACTTTTTTCCTTTTTTCTCATGCACTTCTTTTTTCACACATTTATGTCCATAACAATTAGATACTTGGGCCGGTTTTACAAAGATATTTCTGTCAGGGAACATGAAAGCAAGTCTAGTGACTCTTCAGTGCTGCAGAGAGACTGCAACATAAGAGGATTTTAGTCTTACCTGTTAAATCCTTTTCTCATGGTCAATACAGATTACTGGTAACTTTGGGTAGGCGATCAGCCCCTTTAAGTAGGCAGGAACAATTCTAGAAGTGAATGCAGAGGTGGAGCCTACCTTCCCTCCTTGGCTGCAGCTAGCCAATCAGCTCCAGTAAGATTTGACACACTAACTAGTGACTAGATAGTAAGAAGGGAAAGAAGACTCCTGTGAGCATGAACCCAAAGGACCCCCACGTTCTGCCACAGGACATCCAAGCATGGTCCCTTGACGGGGTGGAAGACCAGCAACCTGTATGGACTAAGAGAAAAGGATTTAACAGGTAAGACTAAAATCCTCTTTTCTCTGTCGTCCAATACAGGTTACTGGTAACTCTGGGATGTCCAACCATTGAGTTTCCCAGAGGCAGGAAGGAAGGCAAGGACCAGGTGCAGGTCCCCCAAAGTCACCAGTGCAGATATGAACCATCAGATCATAGGCAGCCCAACAATAACAAAGGAAGTGTCAACAGACACTGAACAGGGGTAACAACACCCCAGGAACTGTTACAGAGCACACTGAACTAAAGCCAACAGGGCTCAAAAGTGAAAGAGCACTGAAGAACCGAAAAGAACATCCTAGACAGTCAAGACTGCCTCCAGGACCTTCCTCCCAAAGCTGGCACCAGCTGATGCAAACACATCAACACAGTAGTGCTTCGAAAAGGTGTGCACAGATGATCAAGTGGCAGCCTTGCACAACTGATCAGCGGAGGTCTGATTCTTGTAAGCCCAAGAAGCCCCAATAGATCTTGTAGAATGAGCCGTGACCCGAAAGGGAACAGGCTTCTTCCTTAGCTTGTAATCCTTATGAATAGTGCGACTTTCTCAGTATTGAGGATTCAATTTCCAAGCCGTCAAAGCTAGACAATATACATCCTCCTTCCACAGGTAAACCTATAGAAGAAGATGCAGACGGCAAGGAAGCCCAAAAGGGCTCCACCACTGATAGGTCCAGAAGCTCCGGAAACCAAGCCTGCAGAGGCCAGTACGGAGCAATCAGAATGACTGGACATCACCCCAGTCTCAGTTTCCTTAGCACCCTGTGCAACATGGGAATGGGAGGAAAGATGTAAGCCAGAGGAAATAACCAAGGAATGGACATGGCATCCACCGCTAGAGCTAAAGGATCCCTCCAGCAAGAGCAGAAAGTTGGAATCTTCCGGTTGTGTCTTGTCGCCATTAGGTCGATGCATGGAAGACCCCACCTCTGAACAATGAGGCTGAATACCTCTGGGAGCAGTTCCCATTCTCCGCTGTCCTTAGTGTGCCAGCTGAGGAAGTCTGCCATGACGTTGTCTACGCCGGGAATGTGAACTGCAGATATGGCAGGAACATGTTCTTTGCCCAGGACAAAATAGAATTGACCTCTAACCAAGCTGCGAGACGTCTTGTTCTGCCTTGCTTGTAGACGTTAGCCACTACTGTGGCATTGTCGGACTGGACCCGGACCAGGCAATCCTCCAGCTGGCGTGTCCAGTGGTGAAGGACACGAAATATCACCCGAAGCTCCAACACGTTGATCAGAAGGAGAGATTCCTCCGGATACCACCATCCCTGAGCATTTAGGTGACCCAGAACTGCTCCCCAGCCAGATAGGCTGTCATCCGTCATCACAGTGGTCCAGAAGGACACCTGGAAGGGCTTGCCCTTCAGCAGATTGGAGAGGTTGAGCCACCATGACAGATTCAGTTCCACATGAAGAGGGAGAGACACTGACATCTTCAGGAGGTCCGGCTGACCCTGCACACCTGGATCACAAACCTCTGGAGTTCCCTGGCATGAGCCATGGCAAACGGGACTGCTTCTATGGTGTAAATGAACTTCCTCACTAGAGAGGACAACTTCTTGGCTGGAACTGGATCATGAGTCAGAACAGTGGAAACCCTGTGGGCGATCTGGTGAGCCACCTCGTCCATAAGAAACACCATGCTCTGTTGAGTGTCGAAGAGAAGGCCCAGGAAGACCAGACGCTGGGATGGGACAAGATCCGACTTGTCCATGTTTCGGATCCACCCGTGATAGGTGAGTGCATGAATGCAGTCCTGAACCTGCTGAGGAAGAAGTTCCGAAGAAGGTGCCTTCAGAAGCAGGTCACCCATGTATGGAGTGACTCTGATGCCGTTCCGATGGTGGATGGACACTAAGGCGCCCAGGACACGACTTGAGGAGCTGTAGTCAGACCAAAGGGAAGAGCTGAAAACTGAAAATGCCAAATCTGAAAGAACTGCCAGCTCTCTGGATGAATGGTGATGTGCAGATACCTGTCCTGAAGATCCAGAGAAGCAAGGAATTACCCAGGGTACATGGCAGCAATCACTGTCCTTAGGGACTCCTGCTGATAATGAGTCTTGATCACAAAGGAATTGAGATCCTTCAGGTCTAAAATCAGACGACAGCCGCCATCCTTCATGGAAACCACAAATAGGTTTGAGTAAAAATCAAAACCCGGTCCTGAACGGGGACTGGTACCAGAACTTCCTTGTACAGAAGGGCCTGGATAGCGCCGTCGAACCAACGGCGTTTCTGTACACCCTGAGGCGTGTGAGAAGGGTGTAACGGTTATTAGGACACTCCGACCAGTAGGTAAAATAAAACAGCGTTTATTAAAAGAAAATAAGTACAAATAATCGCCCTCTACAGGTGACAGCAGCAATTGCAAGGAGAATACAATTGTAACAAAGGTTCAATGTACTGTATAGAAGGCACACTTTAAGCGGTACAGATAATAGCGAGCTGGACACTAAAGGGTAAATGAGAACAATCAGTCCGTCTCAGCTGTGGGGTTTGGCACGCCCAAATGGTGTAGTGATGTACTGAGAATATGTGCACAACACAGAGTTCATGCGATAGAGGATAATAGGTATTCAGTGACCAGCATAAGCTTAGCAGAACAGTGACTCAATATAGCCCCCGCGGGCGTACCTAATGAGACAACTGATACTGCAAGTGCGAGAGTGTGTAGCCCCCACGGGCGTAATCGGAGCATAGCCTGAGATGCAAGCTTGCGTTTAGCCCCCACGGGCGTATAACCGGAGACCAAAGTGAGCATAAAACGAGCCAATAGCCCCCACGGGCGTAGATCTTCGGAACCTGCAAGAGCTTGGAGCCTAACCCTACTTTCTCTCAGAACCAATAACCGCAATGGATACCTCCGGTAATCAATGTAATACCGAGAGCCTACGGCGCCCAACCGGACCGACAAGACTTGACTACTCTGCAGTTGTATGATTGAGTCGCCGTCCACGCTAGCGGCCAACTCAGCAGAAGTAGACCAATAAGGTAAAGGCTCTATGACTGGAATGGAGGCTCAGCAAGAGAGAGGTGGCAATGCAAGGGTTAAAGAGTACGTTTAAATCTCCAAGGCTCGGTATGGTAACTAAGCTCTGCAAGCGATTGGAGGCTCGGTACATGGAGCACAGCTCTGCAAATCAGCAAGGAACTCTGCACTGGAGAAGGGTTACACCGGAGTGTAATGGTTACACTGCATCAGTACTCAGCACAGCAGGAGTCAGAATGTCGCGGCGGCGACAACAGGAAACACAGGTCGTTGGAACAGGCCGTAGTCGATCACGAAGCAGGAAGTCAGCCAGGCCGGGTCGTTGCACGTAGGAGGTTCTCAGACAAGACGGGTCAAACACGAACAGGAACACTGGAGCGTAGTCAGGACAGGCCAAAGTCGGTACACAGGAATCCAGATACTGGAATACAGCAACAGCAAGACTGGCTCAGAAACACCACGAAAGGGCATCTGACAGATGTGATGGTCAGGTATAAAAAGGTCACCAGGGGGTGGGCCAAACCAACTCAGCAAATCAGAGTATGCCACAGACGAGAGTGACAGGAAGATCACAGGCACTGTGAGAAAGGGAATAACCGGAAGGGAGGAAGAGAGGCGAAAGGGATCTTGTACCCTTCCACCACCACCTGCAAAACCCAAGGGTCCACCACTGAGTCCTCCCAGAGCTGTGGTAGTGACGCAGACGGCCACCCACAGCCGAGTGGGGACCTGTGTTCGGCGAGTCATGCCAAAGAAGGCTTGGAAGCCTTGGGCTTGGTGGAGGCCTTGGGCTTCCATTGTTGTTTGGGCTTGGAGGAGGAATGTGGACCTGAGGGAACCATCTGGTTCACCTGACGTGTCTCAGTCTGGAAGGAACGAAAAATCTGATTACGTTTAATAGGCATCTTCTTCCTAGAGACCATAGGCAGAAGGGTACTCTTACCCCCTGTGGCCTCATTAATCAGATCCTTCAGTTCTGGCCCAAACAGAGAAACATCCTGAAAGGGCAAAAAGAGCAATGCTTTCTTAGAAGCAGTGTCAGCAGACCAGATCTTGACCCAAAGAGCCCGTCTGGCAACCACAGACATGGTGGAAACCCTAGCCACCAAATGGATGGCATCAAACAAACAAACAAGGCAGCAGATACACAGTGCTGGGCTTCAGAAATGTTGGCAAGCAGCCGCAACATATCAGGTGTAGGAGCTCCCTAATGGACAGCAAGTGTGAGCTGTTCAGTCCAAACCGCAATGGCCCTATTTACCGAGGCCACAGCAAACACTGGGCATAGGGAAGTACCAGCGGTGGCAAAAATGGACTTGCGGGAGGCCTCAAGTTTCTTGTCAGTCCAGTCTTTAAGAGCGGAAGCATCAGCAACTGGCAAGGCAGTGGACTTAGAAAGCCTAGAAACAGGTGCATCCACCTTGGGGGGATGAACCCAGTAAGCAAGAGCCGCATCAGAAAAGGGGTAAAGCTTGTCAAATTTCTTGGACTTCCACTCATCAGACAATAGCCGGTCAAGAGTGGGGTTAGGTGGAAAACAAGTATGGGGCCTCTTAGGCTCCTGAAATACATCAGAGGGATCCGAAGAAACCTCTTGAACCAAGGGAATGTTTAGGGTGTTTAAAACGGCCCTGATCAGGTCCTCAGCCAAGGGATCAGGATCAGCCTCAAAGGGGTCCCCAAAGAACTGAGGGGAGCCCACAGCAAAACATTCCTCATCGTCAGAATGCACTAACAGTTCTTCTCCAGGTACTCCCTGCGGTTTCGGCAGGGAAGATCTGACAGAAGTAGGGGTCTGCCAGGAGTGGAAGACCCCCTGTAACTGGGATGGAAAGAGTTGTAATGTAGACCGGAGGTCTCTAGTAGCAGCCTTAAACTCTTGTACCCAAACTGGCTCTAATGCATGGCTGGAGGTTCCTGGGGGACAGCAGAACATGCTGGGCATAAATGACCTGAGAATTCTCTAGGTAACCCTGACTGACATGAGGAGCAATGTGCAACGGGGGACACAGAGACCCCAGCGTCCTTAGTCTTAGGTCTGGCCCCAAGCTCCAATGAATTAGACATTCTGACACTGTCAAAATTTTCAAGTATAAGGTATCATCCAAATACAGCGTGTATGATTAATATTTCACCCCAGAAATTGCTAAAATACACTTAGCTGGCAGGTGAAGGGTTAATCTGCAAAGGAGAGAAGGAGAGTCCAAATGCTGAGTAGGATACTCATTCAGGGAAAGCACAAATGGCTGCCGCGACGGGAGCCAATCAGGAATGAGCACACGATGCAAGAGCTCATGGGAAATGTAGTTTTCCCAGAAGAAGTACACAAACAGTGCCCGAAGCCCCCTGAGCCCCCCAACACACACAGACGGTTGCAGAGATATGTCCCAAACTGTAAAGTCCCATAGAAGTGAATGGAGCAATGGCGTCTATGCAGTAAAAGTGCATCTTAAAGGTGCGGAATATAATTTTACAAAATTGTAACCCAGAAGTAAATGAGCACCAAACATTACTAAAACATGTCACTAGACCCCCTAAACACTGAACCCAGTAGGGAAAGTGCCAACAACCCCCCCAAAAAGATGCTAAACCAGCAGCCAAAGGGTTAAGTTTACCATAAAAATTTGCTCCAAAACACCGACATACAGATAAACCCAGTGAGTGCAGGAATGTGCAATAGGAACTCCATAGGAAAACCCCTGTGCAGAGGGGCACTGTGGAACATGTGGACCGTCAGCACTCAAAGGGTCGCTCACCTTTCCTGCAGATCTTCTGTCTTCAGATTACCATGTGTTAAGAAGAAGCCTCAGTGGGCAACGCCTGAGGAAAGAACTTGAACCCAAGATTTCCCCCCCCAGGGCTTAAGGTCTACAAAACCACCTGGATACTGAGCTAGCCACATCTAAGTGCATTGTCAGTTATGGTAATCCGCTTAATGGTGGTATTCCATACCGAATAGAAAAATAAAAAATCAGCTAAAACTATAGCAGAACTGTTCTCTTGCCTGTATCTTCATCCAAGGGACAAATCTTACTGGAGATGACTGGCTAGCTGCAGCCAAGGAGGAAAGGTAGGCTCCACCCCTGCATTCACTTCTAGAATTGTTCCTGCCTACTTAAAGGGGCAGATGAAAAATAGTAATAAAAAATAGTGGATTTGGTGTGGCAAGTAATGTACATATTACTTACCTGCAGAATATGTAAAGTAAAAATGAAGGGTAACAATTCCTTTATATATTTTTTTTACTTTACACATTCTATAATTTGTATGTATTGCTATAGATATAATCCTCCATTAACAAACAGCCAATAGTGGGATTCAGCACTAACACATACTTGGCCCTATGCACAAAAGAATAGTGGTGAAATATGGAGCAAACCATTTGGAACAAATAAAAATGTCTACAATTCCCAGTGATTGAAATTGGGCTTTTAATCCCTTGAATTGTAGTATATGAGAGATCAATATAAGGATCTCTGTGATGAGCTATTCATTCCAAGTCCTTATAAAATGACCAGGGGACACCCCTTGAGATTAGAAGAAAGGAGGTTTAGACTTCAGCAGAGGAAGGGTTTTATTTTACAGTTAGGTCTGTTAAATTGTGGAATTCCTTGCCCAAGGAGGTGGTTATGGCAGATACAATGGATACTTTTAAAGGGATAGTAATACTTCAAAATTACTATCCCTTATATTGAAGCCCTTGTAAAACGGAATAAAATGCCACCAGCGACATCTCTCAAACCTTTATGGTTTGGGAGATAGCCGCTTTTAAACTTCGCTCCCCCCTGCATCTCCGTTGACATCAGCATTTTTGCTTCAGCAGGGAAATCCGGTCCCGGGACCGGCGGATGCTCTTTAACACAGCCAATATCTCGTTATGGAAGACAAGATTCTTCACTAAAACGGTCTTCCACATGTGCTTGGTTACCAAGCACACGTAGAAGACCGTTTCAGTGAAGGATCTTTTCTTCTATAACGAGATCTGGCTGTGCTGAAGAGCCTTCGCTTGATTCAAAGAAGGGATTTCCTTTCTCCTGCCAAAACGCTGACGTTAGCAGAGAGGCAGGGGGGAGCGAAGTTTAAAAGTGGCTATCTCCCAAACCATAAAGGTTTGAGAGATGTCGCTGGTGGCAATTTATTCCGTTTTACAAGGGCTTCAATATAAGGGATAGTAATTTTGAAGTATTACTATCCCTTTAAGAGAAGATTACATACATTTCTTTCAAAAGGGAACATACAGGGTTATAATGTGTATTAGTAAGCAGATCAGGAAGGTCTGATAAAGACTAACTTGTTTGGTAGCAGGAAAGCTATATAATCCTCATGTCAATGGGTTATGAGGCAAAGGCTGAACTTTATGGACTCTTTTTTCAACCTAATTTACTATGTTACTATGTTATTAATACCAAAGAGCTTTTCACTGAATTATTCTACGATGCACTGGAGGCCACTCTGGCATTCACGGGGTGAAAACGCCCCATTTAAAGCAATGGGCATGTTTATTTATCCTCTGATTTGCATTTGGTTTGCCCCAGAATGCCACCAAATTGCTTAAGGTCCATTGTGTACCAAAGGTTGTTTGCGTAACATTTTATTAGGCAATCCCTTTATTTTAAAGGAGTAAATCAGTTTCCAGATTCCAGTCCTGACATTCACTGCTGATCCGCAATTATCAGTGCAGAGACAGGATAGGATTTCTAGAACACACATCACATGATGACACAATGTAACAGAGCAAGAAAAGTCAGGTCAATAATTAGAAGCATAGTATGATAATGAACATTTACCTTGTGAAACAGAACAACAAGTCACCTGAAGAATCTCAGCCTAGTGCGTGGCAAAAAAAAAAAAAAAAGTTAGGAGAATAAAAGTCCAGTTTTTTAAACAAACACACATAAATGGCTCTAATGGTACATTAAAATAATTGTATAAACTGGAGGCAGGTAGTAGAGAACTACTACTTTAAATTCATAATAAAATAAAACTGTCAGCAAGAAATGTTTCAAACAACAACAACTCCCTTACTGACCTACTAAAATAGTGCCCTGCCCATCCCCCATGTTATTGGCTGGCTAGTTGAAAGCGTGTCCACACTACGGGTGAGATGTGGGTAAATAAAGTCCCAATTGTACAGAGCTGCGGACTTAGTTGGCGCTATATAAATAAAGAATAATAATCTGTCAGAGCTGCATTTTGAATAAGACATTTTAGTATAAGAGCCCACAGGATTTATGCTCTTCATGAGCTGCCTCTGCACTGTGGGCCGTGGTGCCTTGCACTAGCTGCACTGCAGTGCAGATAGTTTTGTCCTTTTACTGATGTCAACTTTGCTTTCATTTTTTGTCATGCCAGTTACACTTTAAATTATAAAGAACCAGCAACCAATTTTTCTGTCATACCCACTCACATCTCCAGACACACTGCACAAGACCAGTGGTGCTAGTCAGTTTAGCACTGCTGGCCTTGCACAGTCCGCCTGGTGATGTGAGCAAAAGTGACTCTGCCAAACAGCACCGCTTGGTGAAGTCTCATGTGAGTGGATCTGACTTTGCCCAGCAGCACCGCTGGCAACTGCTCACATCGGTCTATATCACCAGACACACTGCGCAAGGCCTGTCTGATAGCAGAAGATGCAGATATACCACACACCAGTAACCCTACTGAGATGCACTGCCATGTTAATATTACAGAACTGCAAGTCTTATAATCCTCTTGCCTACACAGGAAAGAATGGGTAAAACTCATTCAAACCCTTAAACACTTGACTGCTTCATATGTTTTCAATACATTGCAACTAAACGAATTATAGGAATCTCTAACATCCAAGAGGTTATCTTTCAGAGGGGTCTGAAACACACTTCAAGACAATACATTATATAGTCCTCTGGCACTGAAAGGGGTATGGGGATTACTTATCAGTCACTAATCATGTATACAACAGAGAATATGTATAAAATCTTAAAGCTCAGTCGATTTCAGGACTCAAAAAATGACTGTGTGTGGCCACACTCAAAAATGCATATACAAACAGTCGCTCCAGTTGGGGGGGGTTGAACTTGTGACCATGGCTGTAGCTGCATATGAAGCTACAGGGAGATCCCTATTTCTCCATCCTTAGGTTGGAGATGTTAGGACAATGAACTCCAACAGCACAGACAGCTATTGGTGATTAGTGCATGTGGAGTTGTACCACTTTAACATGTAAACACACTCACATGAATATGCCAATGTCTCATGAAACTGAATTTCAATATCCAAATGACAAATTGTTAATGCAGTCAGCATAAAATCATAACCCTGTTGAACGGATGGCAGATTGATTGTGATGTTGGAGAATTTGTGGGATATTCACAGGGATATGATGGTGAAAACATCTTAGTGCATACTGTAGATATGCCATCAACACAAATATGATACAAAATCATCAACCTGACCCCTTATCGACCTTTAGTGCCTCCCCCCCCAGGACAGCAAGAGTATTTTCAGCTTTATGAACAAAATGCACATACTAATAAGAGTAGAGTAATGTACATATCAGAAAATGGATGAAGCTTCTTCCTACAAAAAATGAACCTAGGAAATTATGTTAAAAATAGGGGTTTTCAGAAATTGGCACAAAGGTCAATTTATAGTACACTAGATTAACCCCCTTAACGACCCATGACGTGCCAGGACCGTCATGAGTAAACTTCCCCTAAGGACCCATGACGGTCCTGGCACGTCATGTGTTAAATGATAGCAGCGCACCTCCGTGCACGCTGCTATCATTCATTACAGGCTGAGATGGAGCGCTCCGGTACCAGTCTCAGCTTTGTCACTTGTGCCGGGTCATGTGATCGCTGCAGATGTGATCACATGTACCGGAATTTTGAAAGAATGAGGCAGTGTGATTTACACACTGCCTCTGTGTCTTCCCTTTGCCTGTATCTCTCACTTATGATCAAAGTAAGGGAGAGAGAAGCAGAGAGGAGACACCTATTGGTGGAAAAAATGCAGCAGCTGGGGGGTTAACCCCTTCACTGCTGGTGCTGGAGGCAGGTCCATTTCTGACCTGCGACATTTATTTATTTATTTATTTATTTTTATTATTTTTTTTTTACAAAAAAAAAAAAAGATTTTATTAAAAAAAAAAAAAAAATCTCAATAAACAAAATTGGGAGTGTGATTGTTGTGGAGCCATGTAATACACATATACACACCGCCAAATGTCATCAATAAAAAAAGTGGGTGGGAAAAAGGGACCCAGAGGGGACAGTGCCCACTTAAAACTGCCCATTTTGTAGGTATGATTGACAAAAAAAAAAAAAAAAAAAAAAAAAAAAAAAACGGTGGGTTAGCCATATAAGTGTGGTATCAAAAGAAAGCCCTATTTGTGCGTAAAAAACAGTGTATAATTTATGTGGATGGAATAAAAGCCTTAGAAGGAAAACACTGTTGAACAAAGACAGTCAAAAAGGTCAGAATTGCTCCAGTCCTTAAGTGAAATCCACCTCAGATTTCCCCAGTCCTTAAGGGGTTAAGCAAGCTTACTGCAACAAACAAAAAATATGAATATGAATTCCACATATATCCTTATTACAATCATAGCCAACATGTCTAGGTGTACGAATCTATGTCCGACAATGAGATCCTAAATTGGTAACAGAATATAACACAAATTTGCTATTTCCATGTAGATAATCAAAATGAATTAAACATACATTTGAAGGTTACATTATCCCATAGCATCAAAATAATCCCCTAACAGCATGTGTTTCATGAAAGTACATTTCCACCTGAATCAAATGAGGGGTCACCTGCCTTTCCAAATGTAGGGGGAAATGGACTAAAGAGTGATAAAGTAGACATAACTTCTCCAGTTCCTATGAATCCAATGCACTAAGATTTCTTCAGCTTTTGAGATCTTGGTGCATAGGCTCTTTAGAATAACACACACAGGAACTGGAAAAGTGATATCAATGGATAAGTCATTTCCACTTTATCACTCCCCGCCCCCCTGTGTGGTTTGCACAAATGTTTCTAGAAGGTGGCATTAAAGGAGAAAAAAAGCATTTTTTACATTTCCACAAAAATATGTGATACTGTAGATGCCAGAAGCACAAAACAACACCAACTACAATCTCAAAATTTCCATCCATTTTTCAAATATGACTTTCTTGTAACAAAATACGAAAGGTACACAGTGCACACCTACTACCATGCAAAGAAAAAGGTATATAACGAACACCAAACTACAACTACCATGTTTTTTTTGTCTGACTGCACTAAAATGGTTATAACCATTATTTATACAAATACAATGTATGCATTTCAAAAGTATACATTCACCCACTACAAATGAGTGCTTGTTGTCTTTTTATACTGGTGTGTTCAAATAATTCCATCTGTGCTGGTGTGTCAAAAACAAGTCATGTTTTTTTATATTTACTCCATTCAAAGAGATTAAAATCTTTGAAGACCATAGAATTTCCTAGTGCCAGCACAAGAAAAATGCTAACACTTTGGTAAGGGTTGACATGCCATAGGGGTGCCAGAACCACTAAACTACACCTACCAGGTCTCTGTCTTGTACTCACCTACCTGCACTTAAATGGTCATAACCATTACTGATAAGAAGAAAAGTGTGCAGCTTTGGAAAGTAAGAATTCATATGATCTCTTGACCGTTAGGCAAAGTTATGTACAGAAAATTGCGCTATAGGAAGAATCACAGTTTATTACACTTCAGTCACTTCAAAGATACTAAAGTCTTTCAACATTATGGAATTTTCTGGTGTATACCTACCTAGAGCCAGCCTGAGAAAAATGGCACCACATCAGTATCAAGTGATTTTCCACAGGGGTTCCAGGAGGATGGCTATCAGAGGAACAAGGCTGGGAAGCAAACCATATATTTGTGGTTCTGTGACTGCCAGTGGGACAAGGAGGGGGAAGTAGACAGGGTATGTGTAGTTTTTTTTAGCTACAAGTGAGGCAGTTGAACAAGGCTGGAGAGTCTGAAAGTATATATGTTTTGTGGCAATCACCGGATATTGGAACAAGGCTGGGGTGTCAGCCAGTGTATGTGTGGTTCTGTGGCTACCATTTAGACAGTTGAAAAGGGCAGGGTGTCAAACAATATATATGTGATTCTGTGACTGGATAGTGCAACAAAAATAGAGTGTCAGCTACCAGTGGAACAAAGCTGGAGAACAAAATGGGTATGGATGGTTCTGTGGCTTCCAGTGGGACATCTGTATAAGGCTTGGGAAGCAAACAGTAAATGTCAGTTTAAGTCTACCAGTGGACAGAAGCTGGGATGTCAGGCAGTGTATATTATATGAATGTATGTATGACTCTATGGCTACCAGAGGGTTAGTATTGGTATGATCGTGTATGTGGGCACAGTGGAACAAGGCTGGAGAAGAAAACAATGCACAAGTGTGTTTCAGATGGTATCCAACACATTGCAAAGCAACATGTTGGACAGCCCTCTAGCACACACTATACTTTTTTTTTTCTTCATTCAAACCTTGTTAGTGTGGACATCAGGACCCACCTGATGTCCTGACCATGGCTACTTATCAAAAGCTGTGACCGTATTGGGAAGCGTAACTCCACTCCCTCCACTGAGCCCGAAACCTACCACATCTTACATGATGTTAAAGATCTTTATTTAATAAACATGTAAAGAAGCTGGCAAGGGCGAAATGGTTAGGTCCCCAAGCATGTATGGGATTGGTCTGCATCTGGAAGAAACACTTCTTTGTGGATGTATTCTGTACATGCTTGGCACTAAAACGGTTAATATTAAAACAATGGTAACCCTCTGGATGTTAGAATGGTCTCAAACCCATGCACTAAAAGGGTTAATATTAAAACAGTGGTAATCCTCTGGATGTTAGAAAGATCTCAAACCCATGGCTACGCCATACATTGGAGAACTCTCTAGCATCCAATGGTTTGAAGTGTTTTTTTGTTAAGGTTACAAGGAGATTTCATTTGAAACAAAAGGATTCTGCCTAGGACCAGATTTTCCACTAGACAACTGCCTGGAGCACAAAGTTCTGGGTGCTAGCCACCCTCACACTGAACAGTGGGTGTCTCCAGTGCCATCGCAATGTCCCTGCATCATTTGCCACTCCCTGTGACAATTCTTTGACCCACTTGTCTCCAGCTATCCACCACCAATCAGAAAACAGGAAAGCGTGTCTGATGGCCAGTACACATGAACATCAGCCAATATTACTGGCTGGTACTCACATGGGTCAGCTGTGAGTTATAGAAAACAGAGTGTTAAAAGGTTTCAGGATAGAAACAAGCTGTAATCCAAACTTGAAAGTAGTCCAAAATTATTCAGACAGGTGACAGAAAGCTTGGTCAAGTTTTCAGCTCCATATTTACTTGTAGTATGTTTCATACCCACCTATTACAGTTCCAAGAAGATCAAATGCTATTAGAAAATCTTATGTAATGAAACACAATTTTCAACAGTACATAACATGTCAGATTTTAAAATATTTTCTTTTATTTGCCATTGGACATTTCAAAGAAAACTAACACCTCCTATGTTCAAAAGATAACGTACAATCAGTCCCGGATCACATGTCAGTGGAAGCATAACAGTTGCTTGCAGGACCGCAAGATCTCAAACTCTGATCACTGCACATGGTAATCTTAAAGGGATAGTAATACTTAAAATGTAAAAAAAAAATATGTTGTAGGGTTTATCTCCCTGAGTAAAACAAGGGTACTCCCACTGCTGAAAGGTGTTTCATTCAAAAGTTATTAATTTTCAAAGTTGAATTTTTTAGGTGCAATATCACAGTGGCCTGAAATTGTACAGTGGCGCTGTTGCTACACGATCCTATGGACAGCTCTGGTCAGTTGACCATAAATCTCCATAGGATGGTGTAGCAACAGCGCCACTGTACAATTTCAGATCACTGTGATATTGCACCTAAAAAATTCAACTTTGAAAATTAATAACTTTTGAATGAAACACCTTTCAGCAGTGGGAGTGCCCTTGTTTTACTCAGGGGGATAAACTCTACAACATATTTTTTTTTACATTTTAAGTATTACTATCCCTTTAACCTGTTAAAGGCCAGAGGGGTAAGCAATGTGTTGTGCACCCCTCTTGTTCTTAGAGGATTAAAGAGTTAGTAATGTTTTGTATTATTAAAAAGTAATATTGTAGATATTCAAAAAATAAATCAATTAATACCAGTCCGATCTCGCAAACATTTATAGTTTGAGAGACATGTACGGTGATAAAGTCCCCCCCCCCCCCCCTTTCACAGATGTCAGCTGTAAAGCTGACAGAAGGAGATTTGAGTCGTGTGACTCAAGGAGGCTCTGCAGCAGAGCCGAAATAGTGATCTTTAAAAAGAATTATTTCATTGGAAAGGTCTACAAAGTGTGCCTGGTTTGCAAGCACACTTTGTAGACCGTTCCAAAGAAGTATTTCTGTTTAGATTGCATTATTTCGGCTCTGCTGAAGAGCTGCCGGCTGATTCCGGGACCAGGATCATCTTCTGTCAGCTAAAGACTGACGTCAGTGAAAGGGGAGGGAGGGGGGAACTTTATCACCGTATATCTCTAAATCGGACTGGTATCAATTGATTAATTTTTTGAATGGTAACATATTACTTTTTATTAATACAAGACATTACTAACCTTTTAAGTAGGCTCAGATGGCTTCAGTTTGAAAAACATGCTAGAAACGGTTAGGTCTGTCTACACAAACACGACATATAACCAAGGAGGAGAAGGACAAATAAGAGCATCTATAGTGGCAGGTGAAATATGTCACCCAGTCCTACCCAGCATCACTTAGAAGGCAGCTCAACGCTATAAAAGTATGTCTTAATCATTACGTGGTTAAAATGTATGTTTAGCCTTTTAAGTGCCAGAAAGATAATCAACGCATTACGTTGCAATTCGTTGGGTACCTCTCTAGCACTTAAAGGGATATTTATATAGCACTATACATGTACACAGCATTTTAGAGAAAATAAAAGGTAACCTTTACTTCATCATATTAAAAAGGCAAATAAGCCATTCATTTAAATATAATTTTTTTGTATGAGGATAACCCCCTCCTCACCACAATCATTAAAAACTGACAGAGTGTAGAGCGGTGCAGAAAAACCACGTGGATACACTTATTCTGTATGATTAATAGCTCACCAAAAAGTACTAGCAATTGTACTATTTTAGTCAAAACAATTTAATAGCATTAATTCAACCACTCGTTCCAAGATTAGAGCTTCTATATTGCCTGACAAGCTTTAATAGCCATCCCATTTAACCCTCCCTACAACTCATAAGAGGAACAACAGTATAGAAATTATCCGAGTCGGATCTATTGACAAACAGATATCAATACTAGTGTATTTTCCACATTATCAGCTCGGTAAAGGTGTGGATGCCTACCTCACCTGCTTGTTGCATTGCCCAGTGTGGCTGGGTTCAAAATATCCACACTCCTCATTGAAAGTAATTCGGAAAACAAAATAAATGGATGTAAATTGGAGCAAAGAGATAGCAAAGACCTTGGGGACTGTTCCAAGGTCCAGGCACTAGTTTACCTCCCAGACTGCCCTGACACATATTCCCTAAAAGACATCTGGAAAACGATAGTGCAGAAGAGATCCAAGTCGGATCAATGAAAAAAAGAAAGAAGATGAAAGAAAAGTAAACAACTAGTCAACTTTATTGATATTATGCTGCTAAGATATAGATGTATGTATTAATCACTATGATATTGTGCTTCATGTTTTGATACTGCTACATGAAGATTCTTCAGGCCTATGAACTTTACAGAGTACCTGGTCTTCAAATTATTTAAGGCCTGAGTTGAAGGTGTTATCAATTGACGTGCCTAAAAACTCCACCCAGTATACTCTAATTTGTGAGATGTTGATGGGCTTATCTGTTGGAACCGTACATATCAGATTTTCATCTTATTAGAAAATTGTATCCATGGTGTTAAAAATAAATAGCAACAATATACTGTGACAAGAGTACTGATATGCTATTGAATTCCCTTCTGCATTAAATTGAGTTTATGGAATGTAAATGGACTCATGTATAAGAGACATCCTTAAGCATAATTGTGATATAGACTTAAGATATCCATATGACAGGAATTGGTTTAAACCATAGTGTTAGTACAAAATGACTTACCTCTATGAGTTGATTAAAGGTATAGTAATACTTAAAATGTAAAAAAAAAAATATGTTGTAGGGTTTATCCCCCTGAGTAACACAAGAGTACTCCCACTGCTGAAAGGTGTTTCATTCAAAAGTTATTAATTTTCAAAGTTGAATTTTTTAGGTGCAATATCACAGTGGCCTGAAATTGTACAGTGGCTCTGTTGCTACTCCATCCTATGGAGATTTATGGTCCCGGGTCCAGAGCTGTCCATAGGATCGTGTAGCAACAGCACCACTGTACAATTTCAGGCCACTGTGATATTGCACCTAAAAAAATTCAACTTTGAAAATTAATAACTTTTGAATAAAACACCTTTCAGCAGTGGGAGTACTCGTGTTTTACTCAGGGGGATAAACCCTACAACATATTTTTTTTTACATTTTAAGTATTACTGTCCCTTTAAGATTGTTTTCAGACTTACACATGGTTAATTTGATAATGTACCGTAAGATCTGCTAAACATATGTACCAATGAGCTGATCTCATAAAACTCAATATTGACAGTAATTGAATGTAACGTATTAATTTAAAAATGCCTGTGTTTGTGACAAAATGAATGAACTATTCAACTACTGATTCGTTATTAAAGCTAATTACAGTACAAATGTGATCAGTGCTGTTCTTAAGGCATAAATACTGTTTGAACCTGTCCTTTTACCATATGATGTACTCAACAATTCTTAAGTTTTAGTTAACTGTGTACTGAATTGTTATATCGAATGCCTCTAATTCCCTGTCAGTGTGGGGAATTCCTAGAACCTGCAGGTTAAAAAAAATAGTCTTATATGCTTAGGCAATGTGTGTGTCCCTTATGAATACCACTATATCAAATTCAGATGTATTTATGTTTTTATTTATAGAGCGCCAACAGGTGTATTTAGCACTTTACAATAAGTGCAGTGATTAAAGGTGATCTATCACCTCTACATATGTTGGTCTAAATAGTTTGTTTATGTAGCGACTAGATGTGATAATGTTTTCAGTTTTTAATAAAATCGTTAGTTTGCTGAAAATAAACAAGTAAAGACTGCCCGGTGCCCCACATCCCCCAACATGTATAGGGGTGATAGATTCTCTTTAAGTGGTTATATAGACAATCATAAGGGAAACACCAGGTGAACATACATTAGTAAAGGAGGTCCCTGACCCGTAGAACTTACAATCTAAGTATACGATGGGTGACATGCAGATACAAGCAGGGAGAGAAAGAAGTGCAATTTTTGACATGAGATATGGTTTACATATTACAGTAGTGCTAAATTAAAAAGTTGCTCCTATAGCTTGGATTTAAAGTTGTTGAGTGTAGAGATTTGGGGAATGTTGGGAGTTCCAGAGGTAGGGAGCAGCAAGGGAAGAAGCCTTCAGTCGTGATACAGCGATAAAGGTTAAAGGAGCAGAGAGTCATCCACCATGCGTGGTGTGTAGAAGACGTGCAGATATATGGCAGGATATCAAAGATGAAATATAAGGTGGGGACAAGTGTTGAAGAGTCTTGAAGGTAATGAGGAGGATTTAAAATGTAATATGTTGCTTTATGAGAAGCCATGACAATGATTTTAAAAATGTACTGTTCTGGAGAGGAAGAGTATTCTGGTGGCTGAATTAAGAATTCATTGGAGAGGAGCTAGCAGACAGACCAATAAGTAAAGAGTTGCAGTAATCCAGGTGGGAAAGGATAAGAGCAACCATGAGAGATTTTGCTGTAGAGTGAGACAAAAATGGGTGGATTTTTGTTTTATTTTGAAGAAAGAAGCGAAAGGTTTTTGTTTCTTCATTAATGTGGGTGGTGAAGGAAAGAGAAGAGTCCAAAGTTACCTCCGAGGCAGTGTGCCTTGTCCACAGGGTAAATTGTGGAGACATTGGCAGTTAAAGAAAAAGGAGGTACTTGCAGGATTTAGGTGGAAAGATAAATATCTCAGTCTTACACATACTAAATTTTAGGCGACGATGAGCCATCCAGGAAGAGATATCAGTAAGGCATTCTGAGACCCGTTGCTATATTTCAGGTGATAGTGAGGTTGCGGAGAGATAGATTTGTGTATCATCAGCATAGAGATGGTAGTTAAAGCCAAATGATTTTATCAGATGCCCCAGAGAAAGGGTATGCAGAGAGAGAGAGAGAAAGAAGAGAAGGGGGCCCAGAACAGAGCCTTGGGGTATGCCTACTGTGAGGGGGGGATAGGAGGTGAGTAGGTGTTGGCGCATGACAGAGAAAGATCATTGCACGAGATAGGATAGAAACCAGGAATGTGCCAGGCCACAGATGCCAAAACTTTGTAGAACCTGGGAGAGAGAGAGTTATGGTCAACTTTGCTGAATGTGGGCTGATAGGTCAAGGTGGACAGAAGTGAAAAATGACCATTTGTTTTTGCAATATTGAGATAATTTGTTACTTTCATAAGGGCAATTTCTGTAGAGAAAATGAGCCAAAAGC
Organism: Rhinophrynus dorsalis; assembly: GCA_037306005.1. Classification (NCBI taxonomy): domain Eukaryota; kingdom Metazoa; phylum Chordata; class Amphibia; order Anura; family Rhinophrynidae; genus Rhinophrynus; species Rhinophrynus dorsalis. The sequence goes on from CM074719.1 coordinate 318,705,149, forward strand.
TAGACTACAGTGAGTCCAGAGTGTTGTGGGAGTTGAGAAAGGTAAGTAGACGGGAGTAGGCTAGCTTAGAGGCAAAGGGAGGTAGCTAGATGGGGATGTGGGGTCTATGAGCTTTTTTTAAGGATTTAAGATACTACTGAAGGTTTGAAGAAGGACGGGAAGATGCCAAAGGATAGTGAGGAGTTGAAGATAGGGTAGTAAAGGATCAAAGGAGCAGGTGGTGAGTGGTGTTGTGGACAGCAAAAGTAAACCTGTTTCTGTGATCAAAGCAAAATAATCAAATAAGTAGGATGGAGGATCAGGAAGATACAATTCTGGAGATTGAAAGGGTGGGATTCTTTTATGTATTATGTCAATTTTCTGTTTGAAGATTTTTGCAAAGGATAGACGGGTGAGAGAGGGGAGGGAGTGAATGAGGGAATCGAAGATGGAGAAAAGACGGCATGGGTCAGATTATTTAGTATTGATTACTGAGTAATAATAGTGTTGTTTGGCACAGGATAGAGCAGTGTGTAAGCAGGATAGGAGGGATTTGTAGTGGATGAAGTGTTGAATGAAAGCGAGACTTCTTCCACAAATGTTCAGAATTGCAGGTACAGGAGCAAAGAAAGTGTGTTTGAGGGGAGTTTATGATGGATATGGAGGGGGGCATAAAGATTTAGTGATGAGGAGAGTATGCTCTTGTAGGATTCAACAAGGCTGTCAGGTTCAAAAACAAGGTTGGAGTGCAATGCAGAACCTAAGGCAGAGATATCCAGAGAGCAAATGTTGCTGGTGTAGTGCGGGGTCTTAATTGGTGGGAGAAGGATGAAAAAAGATGTGGAGAATGTTATGAGATGGTGGTCAGAGAGTGGAAAAGGAGATACAGAGAAATCAAGTGGGGAGCAGTTTTTTTGTGAATACGAAGTTGAGGGAGTGACCATCTTCGGGTACTAGATTCGACCATTGTTGAAGAGTGAAGGATGAGGTTAAATGAAGCAGGTGTGAGGATGTGCATGTAAAGAGTCAATACTGATTGAAGATGTTATTTCCTGAACAAAGGTATGAGGGCAAAATTCACAGGTGCCGTTAGGATTTTCTGGACCTGGTAAGGAAGTGGAGGGTTATTATTAGGGGGTGTTCACCTTTAATTGTTATATGGTTTTTCAGCAATCAAATCTAAAAGTAACAGCACACATGTAGTGAGTATCTTGCAAAAACACTGACTTATAGATGGCATCTACTAGTTGACCTATGTCAACACAATAACATAGGGCCTTTTATACTAAATTGGAAGCAAAATAAAGGTTAGAGTTGCTTAATTATGACAAAGCTTGCCAAAGTATATAATTGGCTTTATATGACATTATACTATGTTGTGTGTAAAGTATTTTAGCTCGCTGGTGCCATACACAGAAAATAAATAATACTGAACAGAGGTGTAACTAGAAGCCACTGGACCCTGGTGCAAAAATTGTCTTGAACCCCCCCCAACCACAATGCCCCCTCATTGGTCACCTCCACATTGCCCCCATTGGCCATCTCCACATTGCCCCCAATCAACTGTCCACCTCAACACTGCCCCATCACAGAAAATAAATAATACTGATCAGAGATGTTAACTAGAAGCCACAGGGCCCTGGTGCAAAAACTGCCACATTGCCCCCCCCATTGGCCACCTCTACATTGCCTCCATTGGCCACCTCCACATTGCCTCCATTGGCCACCTCCAAATTGCCCCCAATGTCACCTCCACATTGCCCCCAATGTCCACCCCCAATCATCTGTCCACCTCCACAATGACCTTATTGACCCCCAGTGCCCATCTCCTACCTCCCTGGTGGTCCAGCGGCATGGCAGGAGAGGTCTGTGCCTCCTTCTGCACAGACATCTATTAGAAGCTGGAGCTCCCCATGGTCCCCTCTCCAGTAGTGCAGAGCGCTGGGAGATTATGTCATCTCCCAGCGCTCTGCATTACTAGAGTGCCGAAGACAAAGAGGGAGCTCAGCTGCTAACAGAGGTCTGTGCTAAAGATGGCACAGACCTCAGCTTGTGGCAGATGCCAGGCCCCTGGAGTGATGGGCCCGGTCGCAATTACCACCCCTGCTACCCCTGTTGTTATGCCACTGATACTGAAGTACAACAAACTGATCCTGCCCAGATGACAGTCCAGGCAATTTTTCTCTGAATGAGACAAACACCTAAACCCAGATGTATGTTTTGGCCTTTTGGGGCCTCATCGGTGAAATGCAGTGTTCTCTCTAAGAACCTGAGATCAAGGGGAAGGACATGATTATTTGAGAGTGGTCACTGTTCACATCACTGCATTCTATGTTGTCTTTCCTCTGGTACAGTATGTTCAGGAGCTATTCTTCCATAGAATAAATGTTATGTGAAAGTACTGACTGAATTGTAAGTTCAATAAGAATATTTCTAAAATTGCATCAACCCAAGAAGTTTCATATGATGTGTGTCATGTTTCAGGGCCTCAGAAAAAAGAATCCTAAACCAGGGAGGAGCAACCTGTGACTATCCATCTGCTACTGGACAACAACACCAATTTCCTTCAGCTGCCACCCCTGGTCTACATATTACATAATTATCTATCATATCATGCAAAAAAAAAAATATATATATCCAGGGTTACTTTTCCCCAGGCAGTCACATTAAAGAGTGTCACCAGTGTCCAAAGGGCCTTATCCACAAAATAAAAGATGCTCAATTCTGAGGCATAACAACTACAACATTGAGATAAATAAAGCTCCCCATTAATTGAAGTGTGGTGGGGTTTAACTCCAATTAATGCTCAATTCTGAGGCATAACAACTACAACATTGAGATAAATAAAGCTCCCCATTAATTGAAGTGTGGTGGGGTTTAACTCCAATTAATGCTTTGCAATGCACTGGAGACCTCTCAAACATTTAGTGGGTTAGCCCTATTAGTGCCAGAGAGGTCTCTTATGCATTGCAGCGTAATGAACTGGATATCTTTCTGACAATCAAAGGAGTAAAAGTCCAATTTGTAGTGATGGGCATTTGGACAATTGTTATCACTCCCCTATGGTGCAGTTGGTTTTCTTCAAAACTGTTCATCTTGTCTTTATGGATATTGCCCACACTGTACATAGCAGTGTGATGTCAACTGAAAACTTTATACAAGAGACTTTAAACTGCAATTCTACAGCAAAATACAGTGCACAACTAAACGCTGCATAATGACAAATAAAGAATCAATCTGAAAAAGTGCGGAGATTCAGACCCTAATAAACGTTTAATGATAAGCACATTCAATATGGTGTTGAAATTTAGTTTTAAAATCTGGAACAGCAGGAACCAGGGAGCACAAACTAGATACTGTCACTGGAAGCCATGGATAGTTGGTAGGTATGGTCTATATACACCATATAGCTGTTTTCCATGAAAGGTTAAATACTAACTGTAAGCATATCCAATCTGATGCTGGTTTCATACAACTTTCAACTCAGTAGTCAATACTGCAGCAAATATCAGGGGCGCTATTGGCAAAACAACTTATGCAGTTAATGTTGCATAGACCAGCTGTGGAATGTGCCACTCTATATTAATGGTGCTATGCCTTATCGTGCATTATACATGGAGCACACAAAACAAAACCAATGGCCATATAACTCCTGAGTGTCCCATTACCTACGAGAGGTAAAATATGAAAGGATCTGGCTTGCCTATTTCAGAATGCCTTATGACAAGCATTCAAACTGGTTGAGATCATTAAATAACTTCTCTATCTATTCCATTTATTTCCCTGACATAATGCCCAGCGTACTCTGGCTTGTGCTCCTATGCCACACTCACCCTCTTGACAGCTGGCACCCAAAAGCTGCACCCACTGCTTTTGTGAGATAGTCCAGTAACAGCACCAATTACACACATACAGCAACAAGGAAAGCGGAACAGAAGGAAAGGACCAATCACGTCACACCATGCGCTCCAGCGCCGGTGTCAATCACGTTCCCACAGCCAACCGGAAAGGTGAACGAGGCGGACCCTTTGAAGCGATGACGTAGAGGCCCTTATCACTAGCCCTACATTCGTTTTACGTGCCCGAGAATTGGATCTCAGTTAGTGGCTGGCAGTGGGAGGAAATGCATGTACAGAGAATAAACGCTCCTCTCATACCTGATTTGAGCTCTGTTTTTTTCACTAGGGACTAATCTGTCTTTGTTTACATCTGGATATCTCGCGAGAGCTTGTGCCGGGGAGGGTGCACGTGTTGCAAACAAATATTATTTATCTCCGAAAATGTAATGCAGTAGGAATTTATAAAGTTAAAAAGTGCTTCATCTGCGATAAATGCAATAAGAGCATTGTTTCTTTATAACATGCTATAGAGAGTCGAATAATGTCAATAAATACACACGTATGCATAAATAAAGTAAAGATAGATGTATGGTTTATTTGTAATAAAATATTAATTACGTACATATAGCATTTCATTCAATAAACGACAAAAATCGATTGTCGTGGTGAAGTCAAATGAAAAAGTAAAGTCTCAGCTGATTCCACATACGTTCTGTAACATTCACTGAACTGTTAACCCTTTGAGTTGCGTACCCCTCTAGCATTCAAAGGGTTAAAAGCTATAAATAATATACAGCGCCAAAGTGCAGAGAATGATCATAGACTTAAAGGAGTAGAACACTTTTTTTATGAAAAAAAACTATACTCTGCTAGGGCTTGCTTCTCCCACTGCCTTGAGACACGTATTTGCAGTGTTATTACAGTTTCAGCTGTTGTATTTTATATTAACAGTTATCTAGTGTACAGGTTTCAGGTGTTTTTTCTGTTTTTTGGGAGAAGGGTGTCACTGACAGTTCTCCATAGAATGTGATACAAACTGCTGATTAATTCCTGACAGTTTGAGCTGTCAGAAAGTAATGATGCATGTTCTTATTTCCTGATAATTTGAACCATTATAATTAATAAAACTACTGAGTGCAGTGGTAGTAACCTTGTTTTACTCAGTAGGGAAAGCTCTATAACATATAGTTTTTAATAAAACATTTACTGATATTTTCTTTACACGGCAAGATATTTTTCTAGCCTGTAAATTAACACTCATTACAGTGTTTGCATGAGTTTCTCTTGGTTACTTGCAGACTGAACTCAAGCATACCTCCCAAGAGTCCCTGTTTGAGACCAATGTTCCCCTTTCCTACCCTGGCATCCCTGTTTTTCAGAGAGGGAGGAAGGAGAGTGTTATGACAATAACAGGAGACATAAACAAGAGAGACCGAAGATCTTTTCATCAGGCGATACCACTCTGCGTCTAGCCAAATACAACAAATTATCAGGAGAAGCTGGAGCGTCCTTGAAGGAGAGAGACTATTGAGCAACTTCATTCCAGGCCAACCAGAATTTTTTTTTATTTTTTTGGAAGACTGTAGATCTAAAGGGGATGCTGGCCCCTTCACTCATCATGAAGGAAAAAAAAAAGAACCAGTGGAAAAGCACGATGAAAGGTCACATACCTCCCAAGGAGGGACAGTCCCTCTTTTAGACCCAAATCCCTCTTTCCCACCTGATGTCCCCTTTTTTATAAGATCAGACTGTGTGGTGTGTATTGCTCTACAGCAATAAAACTCACATTGTTTGTTTAAACGTCAGTATCTGTGTTTATAAACTAGGCTGTGTAAATATAATACTTTGGTCTTGTTATAAGTAATTTGGTTACACAAGGAGGTGTCAACAGGTCATGAAATAGCCTACAAATTCTCGGTAATGCCCTTTCCACCAGCCACACCCTCAACAACACCCCCTAAAACACAAGTGTCCCTCACTGGCAATTTGAAATGTTGGGAGGTATGTGGTCAGCCAATTGTTGAGATATTCAGATGTAGACATAAACAGTGCAATGCATTCAGCCACATCCTATACAATAATTCACTAAATCGTGTGTAACGCCCCGACATGCGCAGTAGACACTGCTGCGCGTGCTGCAGTCATGCGCAGTAGAGACTGCCCGCGCCGTGGCTGATACAGAGCTGGGCGCTCCGAAGGAGCATCCAGCTCTGTATCAGCCGTGGCGTGGGCAGTCTCCACTGCGCATGACTGCCCCGCGACTGGGTGGCAGTGGCACTGTGGCCCGTGTAACAGGGTGTTCAACTAGTTCAAAATAAACAGACATCTTTTACCTCCTGCAATACCAAAGACCAAACAATATAGGATTTGTACTACAGATTATGTTGTTTATTTATTAGTGTCTCTGAGATCTACATTATGTTGGAAGAACAATCAGACCTCCACAGCAACAAAACTCTCATTAATGTTTGATTAAACCCTTAAGGACTGATGACATTCCTGGACCATTATCAGTGAACGTGCCTAAAGGACAGGTGATGGACCTGGCACGTCACATATTTTGTGCTTACAGCGCTCATGTGGGAACACTGTAAGCACTAGCGGGGTCTGGATTGATCTCTCTCAGAAACCCTTTCAACATGCTGGTACACTTCATTAGTGGTGTGCCGGCGCTGAGAGCAAGATCAAATCGGTCCTTAATGGAAGTTCACTTCTCATACCGCTCTTTGTTAAGGAGTTAAGCTTCAGTATATATCTATAAATTAGTCTGTGTAAATAATATACTTTGGTCTTGCTGTAAATCATTTATTAAATTACACAAAGAAGTGTCAATATGTTATGAAATAACCTAAAATTCTCACTAATGTCCCACTAACCATGCCCCCAGCAACACCACCTATAACAACGGCCTCTTTGGCCATTTGAAATGTTGGGAGGTATGCTCAAGACAGTTCCCTTTTTTATGTGCTGAAAAAGGTACAACATGTGCATGCTGTTTATAAGGTGCAATAGCCCAAAACAGATACTTATCTGCTTAACATGTACATTTGGTGGATTTGAGAGACGTGTGCAGTGGCATATTGTGAAGCAGTGTGTTGCACACACCTGTGGTCCAAAATGGTTAAAGGGAAAATACACCCTATATTCAAGAAGGAATTATTTGTTTGTCAATACTAAAGAAAGTATTTGTTTTGCCAAATAAAGCAAGTTGCAGTGTTAATGGTATCCAGTATTCATTTTGTCTCTGAAGATACCTCAAATGAGGTAGCTCCCAGTTTGCTACCTAGGACAGAAATTATTATTTAGAACATGGGTGGTCAACATTTTCAGACTGATCTCCGCTTTTTATTGTAAAAATGTACAGAACTCACTTTTATTTAAAAATCCAGCTGACTGCACAGGCTGTTAAAGGGATAGTAATGTTTCACAAAAACAGCAGCTCAAATTCATCTTCATAGTATTTGGGCCATGTAGAGTATTATTTCAGTACTGTCAGAGTTGTAGTTCAAGAGTAATTGAATGATAAAGTCTTCCCCTCCAGCCCCTTTTACCTAGTCTAAGCCACCTCCCCTCAGATGTGGAATCTGGTTCTGGGACCAGACAGCTCACAGCAAGGGACAATCTTCTTACTGTGAGCATAAGGAAAACCTGCCCCCTTCACAGGTTTTTCCTTATATTCACTGAAGATTGTTCCTCTCTGCGATCCATCCGGACAGCCTTGCTGCTCTGAGGTGAGCTGTGTTACAACAGTAAAAGGGGCAGGAGGGGAATACTTTATAATTCAATTACTCTTGAAGTAGAACTTTGACAGCATTGAAATAATACTCTCCATGTCCCAAATACTATGAAGATTAATTGGAGCTGCTGTTTTTGTGAAACATTACTATCCCTTTAAGAGCAGTTTACAGAATCTTTATGTAAAAAAGGAAGAAGAAAAAACAGCACACCGAAGAAGAGAAATAACTGTAACTAAGAGGATACAAACAGAAAAAGCTACATATCCACTATGAGTCTGGAAATACTATAGACAATTTCAAAACACAAAAATTCTAAGAAGAGTGCTAGCAGTTCTGTGTATACAATATAATTATATTTAATGAGACATATATGCAACAATCATATAAAATGCAAGTGCATGATATATAAAAAAATAAGTGCCTCTGTATTCAAAAATAGATGACTATAGAGCTTTATAAATACAGTGAATATCGCCTTCAAATGTTCCCTCACTTGTCAGATAAAAAGTAATGTTGGAGCTGAAATGTAGAAATCCAGAGGGAAGGTGATGTATGGTGTGAATGCTTCACCTGCTGGCTTCTCTTCTGTCCTTGTGTGCAGATCTTTGGGTGTGGGTCCTGTAAATGGACTTCCTACTCTTTCAGTGGGCAGAGGCCTTTGGTGTTTTCAGCAGTAGCATAGTACAACACCTCCCGTCCTTATGTTAGTAATATATAAATAATATTGATAATATATAAATGTGGACAAGAGTGGGGGTCCACGCAGTGAACAATGCGCACTTGGATGCAGAGGGGCTCAAATCCTACGCGTTTCGTATCTGTGATGATCCTTCCTCAGGGTTCAAAAAAAGATTGAGTTTGATCCCTGAGGAAGTATCGCCAACAGGTAAAGCATTTACACCATACAGCACCTGCCTGCTTGATTTCTGCATTGGAGCTCCAACATTACTTTATGTCTGACAAGTGAGGGGACTTTTGAAGGTGATATCCACGTATTATTGTGAACTTTATATATAATTTTTCAGTGAATTCACTATTTTTTATATAGTGCTATATTCATGTTTTAATACAGAGGGTCTTATTTTTATTATTCATTATATTGGGCATTGGTTGACTGCCCACTCTGGTACTAACCCCTGGTACTGGCTGTCTATCTCTTGTTCTGGCCTTCTTTTCCTTACTGGTCCCTGACTTGCGTCTCTGACCACCCAGCCCATTGAGATTGACTTAGGCCATGTATTTCTATCTACTTCAGGGATCCTTGCTCGGGTTCGGCACCTGCTCTCATTTACTTGGAGTTTGCTATCTTGCCTTTTATATCTGTTCAATAAACTGTTGTTCCTTTACTGTACCTTGTTGTCATTATTGCCTACCATGACAGTATGTAAGGATCATGAGTACTGATGGTACAGGGAACCCACCTGTGCAGAGCATTTTGGCCAGAATGGATTTGCAAGATCAGTGTATTGATCAATTGTCTCTAGCCATGTAAACACTCCTAAATCATACTGGTCATTTAGATCGTCCTGCTAGGCATCCGGTGGCCACCTCCGATCCTGTTCCAGCAGCAGTTGCCCATGTCTCTCCTGACTCCACAGTTGCCAGAGGATTTCCCGGTTCTTCACCACTTCCTCAGCATTTCGAAGGCAACCCAGCACTATGCTGTGGGTTCCTAAATCAGGTGAGGTTATTTCTTGATATGGTCCCCCAGGCCTTTCCCACTGAACAAAGCAAGGTTGGGTTCATGATCTCCCTATTGTCTGACAAAGCTTTGGCATGGGCCAATCCATTATGGACAAACCCATTATCTATAATTTCACTGAATTTGTGGCCTCCTTTAGATTGGTCTTTGATATCCTGGCATACTCTACCTTTGCTGCTAAGTAACTCATGACCATTTGCCAGGGCGCCAGCATGGTGGCTGAGTATGCTATTGAATTCCATATATTGGCAGCAGAGGTTGGTTGGAATAACGAGGCAATGGTTGCCGCATTTTCTCAAGGGTTAAGCGATACAATAAAGGATGAGATCGCAGCTCGTGAGCTGGCCAGCGATCCAGAGGAAATAATTTCCTTTATCATTCTGATTGACCCACGGTCAGATCAGATAGAGACCATCTTTTAAGGAGCACCTGCGTAGACCTCTGTCTCGTTTGGCGCTGAGCTTTGCTCACCCACCCATGCCTCCCTTGCCTCCTATGCCTCCTGGTTCAGAACCTACAGGGAGGAGCCTATGCAGCTAGGTTTTACTCGCCTCACTGTGAAGGAACAGGTGTTTTGTCGGTGCGAGGGCCTATGTCTGTACTGTGTCAAGCCAGGGCATTTACTGCGCTCCTGGCTCGTGCGTCCGGGAAATGCTTGCACTTATGGTTATGTCGGGGACAGACCCATGGTGGCATTTCCAAGTCCCCGTTGGTTCCTCAAGATAAGCCTATCCTTGAGGTCATTCTCTCTTGGCCCAACTCCTCTGTGGTAGCTCCTGCCTTGATTGATTCTGGTGCAGCCAGTTATTTAATCGATGCCAATTTTGCTGCCAAGCACTCTATTCCCCTGCAACCCAGTGAGTCTCCTCTTGCGATTGAAGCCATTGATGGGAGACCCCTCGAACCTTTTCACGTTACTCATGAGACCTGTTCCTTCCCTCTGCTGTCTGAGGCTCTTCACTTGGAGACGTTGCAATTTCAGGTTATCCATTCTCCACATTATGTGACTGTTTGGGGGTTCCCGTGGTTACAGAAACATAACCCTAGATTCGTTTGGCATACGTGTGAAATTTTGTCCAGGTCATCACAATGTGCTGAATCTTGTCTTCAGCGACCAGTGCGGGTACTATGTACATCTTCCTCTCCCTCCTTGCCAGAGGAGTATCATTCCTACATTGATGTATTCAATAAGGGTCAGGCCAGTTCTCTACCCCCACATAGACCGTACAACTGTACTACTGATTTGATTCCTGGGGCCATTCCTCCAAGGGGCCATGTCTACCCGTTGTCTGTGGCCGAGAACAAGGCTATGGACGAGTATGTGTCTGACACCTTGGCCAGAGGAATTATTCACAAGTCCACCTCAGCTCCCGGGGCAGGGTTCTTTTTTATGAAAAAAAAAAGATGGAGAACTAAGGCCTTGTATCAATTTTTTAGGTTTAAACAAGCTGATGGTTAAAAATGCGTATCCCATCCCATTGGTTATGGAGCTGTTCGACCTACTGAAGGGCTCGTCAGTGTTTACCAAAGTGGACCTGTTACGGTTTTATTTGACACTCAGACACAGTAGGTGAGATAAAACACAGTTTTATTGAACATACTCAGAAATGATAACCCTCACGGGTCCAGCAGTATATGTATACACAATATAGTACTGATGCAGGACAGGTTACAGCAAGATATATACCCATACGGGTCCAGTATATGTACAGTACAGAATTTACAATATACTGACACAGGTCAGGCAACGTTCGTGTGAAACTCAACTGAGGCAGCAATGAATGGGTTACTATTAGGCCAGGAATGCTGACAGGCCCTAATAGTGCGAGGCCCTTAAGACTCCCACTCTGCAGGGAGTGCTTAAATAGCGAGAAATGCCCAGAAGACAACGGAGGCCCAGGATCAACTTAAGGACAGCCTTAGCAGTAATGGAGGACTGAGACAGTATGCCCAGGAGGGCACCCAATGGAGACTGCACGGTAGAATAGCCTGTGAATTAATGGCACCTTCCCCGAAGGGGTTAACGAACGCTAAGACCGATGTCAACTGCCTGATCGTAAGCACTGCCTGAGGCGCCCAAAGTAACACCAACCTCAGCTATAGGCAGGAAGGAGGGTCAAGCGTACCGTGCTGCACAGATGGGATAGACACCGGAATGTCGCCCTCGCGACACAGACTTGAACCGAGACTAAACTGCAGGAGTGGCACTAAGGCACAATGGAACTGTCTGGAGACAGAAGCCCAGAGGAGAACCCCAAACCGAGGACCGAAATGGGACCGCAGGCAGTAGAGATACACGGGAGATGTAGCCCTACCGGGCCGGTACACAGGCAGGAATGTTAGCCAATCTGAGTCGGTACACAGAACAGGAACGTCAGCCGGGCCGGGTCGGTACACAGAGCAGGAATGTCAGCCAATCCGAGTCGGTACACGGAGCAGGAATGTCAGCCAATCCGGTCGGTACACAGAGCAGGAACGTCAGCTGGGCCTGGTCGGTACACAGAGAAGGAACGGATACAGCAGAATAGTCAGGCAGACCGGGTCGGTACACAGGCAGGAACAGATACAGCAGAGTAGTCAGGCAGTCCGGGTCGGTACACAGGAATCACACGAGAACTGGAACAAGCGCTGGTAACGGAAACACCACAAAAGGGCAACGGAGAAGTGACAAGGCCCAGTATTTAAGGACAAATACTGGGCAGGACAAAGTCACTTCACCCAATAAGCGTCAGCAGTAAACAGAGACTGACAGAATGTCGCCAGCATAGCATGGGCACCGTGATAGTACCCCCCTCTCAAAGACCCCCTCTCCTAGAGGAGGGACCCAGTTTCTGAGGGCAATTGGAATCGAATGTACGCAGCAACCTGGGAGCATGGAGGTCATTCTGGTTAACCCAGGAACGCTCTTCAGGACCATAGCCCTTCCAATTGACTAAATACTGTAATTTCCCTCTGAACCTTCGTGAGTCAGTAATATTCTGAACTTCGTACTCCTCCTGACCTTGTACTGGAACAGGACCGGGGACCGCAGGAGTGGTAGTGTAATGGTTGCATATCAATGGCTTCAGAAGGGATACATGGAACACATTGTGAATTTGCATGGATGCTGGGAGATCCAGGGCGAACGAGACTGGGTTAATTTTGCAGATAATTTTGAAAGGACCAATGAACCGGGGAGCCAACTTATTACAAGGAACTTGCAAACTGAGGTTTCTGGAGGATAACCATACCCTATCCCGAACCTGGAAGGAGACTGACGGCAACCGTCTGTGATTAGCATGGCGCTGATAACACTGGAACGAATTACTGAGAGACCTTTGTACCTGAGCCCAGGTGGAGCGGAGTTGCTCGATATGCTCGTCCAGAGCTGGAATCTTCTGCGTCTGAAATGATTCTGGGAGCAAGCATGGTTGGAACCCGTAGTTAATGAAAAACGGGGAGCTCCCGGACGATGAATTAACCGCACAGTTCCTGGCGAACTCTACCCATGGCAACAGGTCGGCCCAATTATCATGATAATCGGACACGAAACAGTGTAGGAATTGTTCCAATCCCTGACTGGCACGCTCGGCGGCTCCATTGGTTTGGGGATGGTAGGCAGATGAAAAGGACAACTGTATGCCCATCTGGCCACAGAAAGCTCTCCAAAATCTGGACACGAATTGGCTCCCACGGTCTGACACCAATACCCTGGGTACCCCATGCAACTGAAACACTTCTCTGGCGAAAACGATAGCCAACTCCTGGGCCAAGGGAAGGCCAGGAAGGGGCAAAAAATGTGCCATCTTAGAGAGTCTATCTACTACCATCAGGGTGAAAGTGTAACCCCTAAACACTGGCAGTTCTCCCAGGAAATCAATAGAGACGTAGGACCAAGGACTCTCGCCATTAGGCACAGGTTGAAGTAACCTAACTGGGAGGTGTCTAGGGGACTTGGCAGGGCACATGTAGTACAGGATGCTACAAATGCGGTACAGTCAGCACGTACAGAAGGCCACCAAAACAATTGTGAAAGAGATCAGATCAATTGATCTCTCCCTATGTGCCCAGCTGCTCGAGATCCATGATATGTTTCAAGTAGGCGGGTACGAAATGGCTCCGCTACAAAACACTTGCCCACTGGGGTGTCAGGGGGTGCAGCAGACAGGGCATCTGCCCTAACATTCTTGGAACCAGGCAAGTAGGATACAATAAAATTGAAGAGGGACGGAAACAAGGCCCATCTGGCCTGTTCAGAGGACAACCTTTTAGCCTCAGAAAGGTACGTCAGGTTTTTATGGTCTGTCAGGATCAACACCGGAGTCCTAGTACCTTCCAGCAAGTGGCGCCATTCTTTGAGAGCAAGGAAAATTGCCAGGCGTTCTCTGTCCCCAATCTCATAATTACTCTGGGCACTAGACAACTTTTTGGAGAAGAACCCACATGGTCTCAGTATACTCCCAGGGACCGGACGCTGTGACAACACTGCCCCTACCCCAGTCTCAGAGGCATCAACTTCCAAGGTGAATGGAAGGGAGGGGTTAGGGTGGGATAACACAGGAGCGGATGCAAAAGCGGACTTAAGTGTCACAAAGGCCCGTTCAGCTGCCTCAGACCATTGGGATGGATTGGCGCCCTTATGCGTAAGGTCAGACAGCGGCTTAACAATCGTGGAGAAGTCTCGGATAAATTTCCTATAATAATTGGCAAAACCGAGAAACCGCTGGATAGCCTTCAGTCCCTTAGGTTGTGGCCATTGCAACACTGCTGCAAGCTTCTACTTATGCATGGCAATGCCATTTTTAGAAATCACAAAGTCCAGAAAAGGCACCATGGACTTGTGGAATTCACATTTCTCGATTTTGCAGTATAATTTGTTCTTGCGTAATCTGAGCAAAACTTCCGACACATCCTTGATGTGTTGCGACAAGCTAGACGAATGTTTGAGTATATCGTCAAGATAATCCACCATGCACGACTGTAGCATATCACGGAGAATGTCATTAATAAACTCCTGGAACACTGCAGGAGCGTTACATACCCCAAACGGCATCACTAGGTATTTGTAGTGTCCAGATCTGGTATTGAACGCCATTTTCCACTCGTCCCCGGCTCTTATTCTGATCAGATTATAAGTAGCCCGTAGGTCTAATTTAGTGAAAATCGAAGAACATTTCAACCTGTCAAACAGTTCAGCGATGAGTGGAATCGGATAGGCGTTTTTGGACATAAGCTTATTCAGACCACGATAATCGATGCATGGTCTTAACTCGCAATTTTTCTTTTTTACAAAAAAGAAACCAGCCCCCGCGGGCGAGGTAGACTTTCTAATAATACCCCTTTCGAGGGTATCAGAGATATATTCCTCCATGGTCCGATTCTCCTCGCACGACAACGAGTACGTGCGACCTCGGGGAGGGACGGCGCCAGGAGGCAGATCAATATCGCAATCATAAGTGCGATGCTGAGGCAAGGCGCTAGCCTCTTCCTTACTGAAAACGTCACTGAATTGATGATACTCAGCTGGCACGGAGGGAGAGGTACACATGATTTTAGTCAGATGAGAGGCACAATGCTTCATACAATAGTCAGACGTCTGCCAGTCAAACTTAGGGTTGTGTAGATGTAACTATGGGAACCCAAGGATGACCCCATGGTGAGGAGACTGGATGATCTGGAACCTGCACTACTTGATCCCAATCATGTCTGTGATTCCTTCAGGTATCTAACAAGGTAAGTGACAGAGATGTCTTTGCAGAGATGGCTTTGCACTTATTACCTGGTGAGAAGGTGTTGGAGCACTGGTAACCACACACAGCACATCCCCTATTGCCCAGTTTCAACTCACAATACACCTAGCAAAGCTAAGTAACTTGAATGTGTTGTTTGGCCATGATGAGAGTTGAAGTTGAACAACTGACACCTACTCCTTAGCATACTATGTGCAAGACTGTCCCCATTTAGCTTGAACCACTGATAGGGTCATACAAGTTTTAGCCAACCATGCTTGTAATTTCCAATAATCAGTGCAAATATAGGATAGCAAAACTAAAATATGCTGGTATTCTCACTCAGATTTGGAACAATCCATAACACGTCATCATTGTAGGTGAATTAGTGATAACGTGTAGTGTTTGGCTACAGGACAGGAGCAGGAAGAAGCCACTAATCAGGTCTATTGATTACACAATGCAGGGTGAACATCTCCTTCCATCTCTAAATTTAAAATTCCACTCAGTTCAAAGTTGGGGGGGGGATTACAAGAACGTGTGCAAATGCTTTATAAAATTAAGAGCAACAGTGAATGTGCTATAATTAAACCTGTTTCTTTAACCCTTTGAATCCCACAGTGGTATGCAACACATTGCTTTGCAATGCGTTGCATACCCCTCTGACACTCAAAGGGTTAACAGACCCATAAGACAACAGACATTCCTTAATTGGAGTAACGTATAGATAACACATAAGTATTTTTCTAAATTAAGTAATCCAACACCCAAATCACCAAAGTTTTATTTTTTAGGTGATAGGGTTCATTTCAAATGTTTAACAATGCAAAAAAGCAAAAAATGTTTTCATTTTACAAACATTGCATTGAAAACTTTTTTAAGTGCCCAAAGTTGACCAGCTTATAACATTTTCAAGAGGTCTTTGAACTTTGAAGATTACCAGTATTGCTGTCAAGGTGTTTCCAGTTAGATATTTGGCACATAATATTAACAGAAAATTGACTGGTTTCTGAAACTGTGAGATGTATGTCAGCGGTCTATACTGTCAGTTAAAATGATGGAATAAACAATAGTACTAGGGAGTGCCAAGAGGTGTGCTTTACCAGGGTTACTTTGATATTTCTCAGTTCCATGATGGGTCATGCCATGGATGCCTGTTGGAAGGAATGACAGGAGTTGAAACTGCATTGCATAACTGTTTGTTATTCAAAGGCTTAACCATCATTATCCTAATAAGCCTGTGCTTTCCAGAGGGTTAAATAACCCATCTCCAGAACTGATAGGGTTAGGAACAAGGGGATGCTAACCAGCCATATGAATATGTGAACTGGACATTGTATCAATATATAACCTAGTATATGAACCAACCCCCATGAAACAGAAGGTGTTGCCGTGCCAATGTCATTGTGCTGCACACAAACACACACGCAGGTCTGCATGGTGGGACTGCCAACCTCACTCCCAATGACTTACTCTGATACTCTAATCAACATTAACACTGTAAATCCATCTCTATTCTGCTACATTAGGCATTGCAAATCTATTGTTCTCATAGTACCTCTAATACCCCTTTAACGCCTGGAATGCCAGAGGGGTATCCAATCAAATGCACGTCATTGCATTGGATACCCCTCTATCACTCCATGGTTTCTATGATTGATATGGCCATGTTCAACTTAGTTAACCTCAGGAAAATGATGGACATAGGTAATTTGGTGTAACACTGGGTTTGCACTGGGATGGTTGTTATCTTTGATGTGGCAATATCATCATGGGCCAAAAGGAATTCCAGATGTTAGTTGAATTCACAGTCTCCATTATACCAAAAAATGCCATGCCAACTGCATGTGTCCATTACAGTGCCAGTGATGTGGTAGTGTTGTTGAAGCAGGCAATTTCAAGGTTGGAGGTTCATGTGCATCTCAGTCATCCTGTTGAGTGACACATATGAATATATCCTGTGTGTGTATGTTTCCATACATTCCTTATACCTATCATGGTCATACATGCATTGTGTTTGATTTTTGTATTGTACTCACAAGTTTATTAGTCCCTGATCAGACTTTCTCGTGACTGTGCCTCTCTCAGGGTCTTCTCATCCTCAGGCTGTGGAACAGGTACCTCCACAATGGGTTCTGGTTCCAGATTCTCCACTACACATGTGTCTACAGTGATATTGTGTAGTATGGCACAAGCTAGTGTTGTGGAATCATTAATGAGCTGAATGTCCACTCAGGTTCGTAGGGGTTAAAGCTATAAAGCTTTATTAACGTGCATGGATAGACAATGATCAGTTATTAGTAGCCAGATCACTTGTTCTGAGCTAGGCTTGATCCAGCATGGCCTTTTATACATAGATTACAGGAAACAAATCATCATGAAACAAAGAATGGCACATATCAGGTGACAACAAAACATGTGTGGTAAATGATTACTAAACTACATTCTAACACACCTTAATATATATGGAAAAATATAGCATTCCTGTCTCAGGAATTACACATTCCTAAAATCTGCCCTTTGACCCACATCCTTATTCCACTACAAAATCATGCTTATTTCTGATCATTCCTTCCCTATCCTCTAGGCATTCAGTTACATTGAAACTAGCAACCTTAGCAAGGTCTTACTTGAAGGTCTTAACTAAAAACCTAAGACTCCTTTCTTCAAGGTCTTAACCCTTTGTGTGCCTAAAGTTAATTCCTCCTTTCACCCCATTAGCCCCCTGAGATTCCAACTTTCACACTAGTATGACAGTGCATACTTTCCCTGCTGCATATTGCAGAGTTCCCCTGAGTTATCCAGGCACCAAAATCTTGTTTTGAGCAGGAAAAAGGTGCATTTAATCGCATTCTTGTTCTGAATGTAGCGGTGATGCATGCAGTCAATGAACTCCATGACTCTTGGTATGCTTCCTCTTATGTAGAAGTCCTGCTTGACATGTGTCTACTCCATCTGGGTTTGAGGGAAGTGGATGTAGCTCCTGACCTTCCTCTTCAGGGCTGCCAACACCTTGGTCAACACTCTGGAACATGTGGCCTGGGACATCCCAAATTCATATCCCTCTCTGGACTAGAAGGATCCACTTGCCATGAAATGGATAGCACACAGCAGATTCTGAATTCCAGAAAATGCACGGTTGGTGCTGTTTATGGGGTCTATGTAATCCATGAGCACCTCATTAAGGTCGATGATGCTGTACAACGCCATTCTGTAGCTATCTATCACATTAGCTTCCATCATTCCAAAGAGTGCAACCCTTGTGCAGTATATCCTCTCTCTTTGCGGTCATCTGTCGTCCCTGTGGCAGCAGAGGGAGCTGTGGGGTTGTGGCAACTGAGGTGCTGCTGCCTGGTCTGGTCCTCCAGCAGGAGATGGGCTGCTAACTGGATCATCAGCACTTGAAACAGACAAAAGAAGTGCAGGTGTGCTTGGGGCTTCATGGGGCTCCCTAGCCCTGTCACGCTCCCTTCTCTAATGCCTTCAGAGGTATTGCAATGAAAACATATTGTTCATAATCTCTCTCTGAGTGGTCTCACTGTAAAAACACCACGTTTGAAGATGGAGAGATATCCCTTTAAGATAGTGGTGGGGTGTTGTCCAGGCGTGGTCATTATGTAGGGAGTGACCAATGGGAAGGTTTGTGTATGGAAGTGTGGCTGTTGTTGTTGTTTGAATTTGCTGTTTACCTGTAAGGTGCATGTGTGATGTGGACCAATGCACCTGGGTCTCCATTGGCTATTGATGCACAGACAGGCTTGGGTTGCTTACGATTGACAAGTGTGTATATTCTGTTGTGTGGACCTATGTGTTGTATGCATTAACCCCTGTTATGCCGAGGTATCTTGTCACGGATTATCTGTGATTGATTTGTGAACCCCTTGTCTGGGGCTGATGGGTTGACGTTGTCCAGGACTGATTTATAGGGTATAAATCTACTCACAAATATTAACATATATGGGAAAGCTGCTGGCTACCTGAAAGATTGAAACAGTAAGATAATTAGTTAACTTGCCAAATTCCATGCAGGGTGTAGGTCCGGAGTAATCTCAACAGCCCAAGCCACTGGCTCTGACAGACGAGACGATAACCGGAAGGGAGAGCTTCCACGGAGCCACTTCTCAAGGAACAGCCAATACAGATTTGTTTTGATGATAACATACTTTCTTTATTTCCAAAAAGGAATTAAATTCAATAGACCATACATGGTCTAATCAAAGTAATCATGTAGGACATTACAAACTAAAGACACACGTTAACTGTCTACCACGTTTCGTGCGTTGCACTTCATAGGATCAGTTAACTTAATGCTCTAATGCAACATTTATAGCAGACTCCAAATGTCTCTACTACCTGTGAAACCAATCACAGCATTGTTGCAAAATTTAAACCTTCCAATCACTCAAATCTAAACTTCCTGGCTCAATGTCCATTCCCATCTACTAAACCTTAACCCATTATTGCCATCTTGCTAAACATATTAAAGATGTATACACTCACAATATTTAAATTAAACTAGATTAAACTAAAATCAAATCGACCATTATGACTCAATGAATGGGGACTAAATCAACGAGCCCAGTGGAATGAAAATATGGTCAAACAAGACTATTTTATATAACAGCTTCCATCCATTCCTCCACAATGTTGACTATCATAGACATGTATGTATTAATTCCCCATTCAAAAATTGAATGAAAATGGTCATTAAGTCACAAAAACGGATTTCTTTTATAAAAAAAAATTATATAAATTCATAAAATATAATAGTGAAATAAGTGGGCACACTGAAACTGAAACATATGACAGCTATAAATAACTGGAATAGTCCATTTAAACTTCAACCTGAAGTCCTTCATGTTTCGGTCATCAATGAAAAATAAATGTCTCGAACATTGTAATAAAGGGGTTAATTGAACTGTTAATTTACATTTGATGTATATATAAAGAGACATAATGGTTAGAGTTGAGCCCATAAGGTATCAGTGTGCCCATATTAATAATCCATTTAACATCAAGCTTGTTTAACCTAGCCACGGAGTTGCCTAGACTGTGCATATGTCATGGTGGGCAACCAAGAAAATGTTGCCATTCTAATAGAGTATTCAATATCAAGCAGTACATTAACTGTAAAACTGCTTATGTAGTGTATGTCATCGTCTGCTTAAAATGTAAGAAACAGTATGTGGGTCGCACGGCGCAAACTTTAAAAGAGCGGATAAGGGAACATCTCTTAAATGTGAAGAAAGGAGATACGACTAAACCAGTTGGGCAGCACTTCCGGGAGTGTAACAACATGAATTTAGCATTTTTTAGCATTGTCTGACATATACTACATGAAAGAGGGGATTGGGTAATAGGTTGAATGAATCCAAAGCAAATATAACATAAGACAAATATTTGATCATACCTTTATTACAGGCAAAACAAAAACCATGGTTCAGTTATTAAAATCCTAATCTACTTGAGTTTAAATATCCATCTTTTTATAGACTCTGTATATAAATACTTGTAGTATGATTCAGATTTTTGGTACGATATATTGTTGATTTAATAATTCTCTCTCTTTTTGGAAGTAGAAGTATGAGTCAAGAACCTTGTTTTGAGATGTAATATGTTGTTAGCATGTATGGAAGTCTTGTGGGGTTTTTTTTTTTTAATTATTGTCAATTTTTATTCAACAACATTTTATGACAGTTATATATTTTACAAGTTTTAGGGGCTAAGAAAATGAACTACACCCTACTGTACATTCCTCTACCTGTAGATTTTAAAGGCATAGTAATGTATCACAATAAAAGCAGCTCCAATTAATCTGCATAGTATTTGGGCCACTAAGTGTGTTATTTCAATACTGTCAGAGATATAGTTCAAGAGTAATTGAATGATAAAGTATCCCCCTCCTGCCCTTTTTACTGATGTAACACTGCTCACCTCAGAGCAGGAAGACTGTCCGGATGGATCGCAGAAAGGGACAATCTTCAATTAGCATAAGGGAAAACCTGCCAAGGGGGGCAGGGTTTTCATTGTTCTCACAGTAAGAAGATTGTTCTTTACTGTGAGCTGTCTGGTCTTAAGACCAGATTCACATCTGAGGGGTGGTGGCTGTTACGGTTGGCAAGCAAAACCAGGAGTCAGACGGTATAGTTAAGATAACCTTTATTTTGAGAATAATAACAGTAATGCAATATATATATATATATATATATATATATATATATATATATATATATACATACACACACACACACACACACAGTGGGTGATCGAAGAGGCAAGTACAGTATCAGGAACAGTCTCCCAATATCTCCACCACACTGTCCGAGACAAGGCCTCAGCCTACTGGAGTCTCGAGGTACGGTAACGCCCAGATCTAACACTGACTCAACCTGCAGTCAGTCTAGGAGTCTGCTAGAGCCCCAGGTCAGTACTAGGAAGGATGTCTGAGGAACGGAACCAACACACGAAGCGAACAGACAGGGCCTTCTAGTAAGTACCAGATAGGATAGTCAGATGAGCCAAGTTCATACACAGAGCAGGTAGTCAGCCAGAGCCACAGGTTTGCACCAGAAAGGATATCAGAGCCAAACTGGAGCACACAAGAAGAATAGTCAGACAGAGCCACAGGTCAACACCAGAATGAATGGTCAGACAAGCCGGATCAGACACAGGAGTCAGGAA
The DNA here is from genome assembly GCA_037306005.1 of Rhinophrynus dorsalis. NCBI lineage: Eukaryota > Metazoa > Chordata > Amphibia > Anura > Rhinophrynidae > Rhinophrynus > Rhinophrynus dorsalis. The sequence continues at coordinate 318,726,795 of CM074719.1, forward strand.
TACAAGATAATGAACTGCTCAGAACAACAACATAAGTGTAACTGAGTCAGGAATCAGTCCCCTTTAAACCCCTCCTCAGGAAGTAGGTAGGAGGAGCAGCTCAGAGGGAGGAATAGGTAGAAGGAGACTACAGGCCTCAAACACATAAAACAGAGGCCTGCAGCATGCTGAAGCCTCGCGCCTGCAGATGGCGCATCTAGCATTGATGCATCCAACTGCTTATGGAAATGACGCTGGTGCGTCATTGTAAGCATCGCCAGAAGCGGCAGCGCTACAAGGTACTGTGAGTGGCTTACACTAGGTAAAAGGGTTGGGAGGGGGATACTTTATCATTCAATTACTCTTGAACTACAACTCTGACAGTATTAAAATAACACTCTCCATAGCCCAAATACTATGAAGATTAATTGGAGCTGCTGTTTTTGTGAAACATTACTATCCCTTTAAATGTAAGAGTGTTTGAGTGAGTATTTCAGATTTTAGGATCCCAAGTTCACAAATAACCTATTATTATTTTTTCAGGAAGATTAATGTATTTAGCTACTTCTGCATTGTAGGCTATAAAATTATCCTACTGTTTTTAATATCATTATACTGTACATAAAAGATTCAGGATGCTGACAATAGCAGGTGTTTGATGTAATATCCTACTTGTGAATCCGTGTGCAGTTGGGGATTTATGATTAGGAATGGTTATTTATAATATATTATAGATTTAGGTTTAGGATTACAATTCAAAGGATCATTGGACAATGCACTGGTGCTCTAAACATTAAATAATATAACTGAGCTGGAAGCATAAAGTGTATGTACAAAGTATCTATTTCATCAAAAGAGACACTCATTTGAGAACTAATCTCCCCTACACTATCTTGATGTCTCCATAAAGGCACTGAAAGTAAAACAGCAGAGCAGTGATTCATTCAGATAGTCTCTGGCTAGGTTTCTGTGCTCAAATAAATATGTTGCACTTGCACATCATTGCTTCCAGCACAGTTACTTTATATTAACCATTTTAGTGCCAGAGGAGTCTCCAATGCACTAGACGCCATAATGGTACTCAAAAGTGAAACTGATATCCCCCCCAAGTCTCAGTCCACCAAATTTACCAGCTATTACCACAGCCTGCTTCCCTGTTCCCGAAGTATCTTCTCTGTCCAGAGCTGCTGGCCAACCACATCTAAAAACTGGCTTCCTTTTCCTGCTGTGATAGCTGATTGGTAGACACTAGTGAAAAAAATTACCTGGGGAGCAGGGACATAGGCTGTGCTGATAGTTGGCAAAGTGAGTTTTGCAACAGTGATAAAATAATATATATTGGTTTAATGAGGGTGGTGTTTCTAGTTATTTAAGTCCTTGAGGAGTAGAGATGTGTGCAAGGCATTACAAAGCTATGCTTTGTGCCCCACTTTGGCCCTTAAAGGATTAGCCTTTTGAGTACAGAAGGGTGTCCAATTCATTGCACGCGTCTCTGCCAAGCAAATGATGGCCTCTGCCCCATTCGCCCATCTCTCTCCCCCTTTGTCCCTCTACCCTCTAGTTGTCATTAATTCCAGCCTCTTTCTTTCACTTCTATACCCCTGTCTGGGACAGCTGACAGGTGTGGCAAAGGAAGGGAGAAATGTAAAGGAGGGAAAAAGAAAGTCACTTTACCTCATCCTCCCATTTGCCATATCTGACAATTGTCCCAGAATTTCATGGACAGTCCCTGGATTTTGACTTTCTTTACAAGGACAAGGCCCTAAGAATAGGGACAAAATGCGTAGGTATGTGGACCTATGTTCATCCAGTACCGGAGGAGAGGTGTCTTCTTATTTATTATGTACCATCAATAACATATACATTGTGGCATGGACGACCTGTGGATAATTGGTGCGCATCTAAGAAGAGATTCTGGGAGCTGCAAAGGAGTGCCTGATGCTACATAGTAGATAGTAACAAAGCTATAACGTATGAAAACACAAGTGGTACAGTTACAACGTATGAACACGTGAGCGCTACAATTCAAACCGATGGGGACAGGGGAAGATTGCTCTGGACTACAAATGGATACGGTGAGAGTGTTCCATTATGTGTGAACTTTCCCTTTATGTCCCATGATGGTGTTGATATAGCTCTCTGCTACAGATACATATACATATGATACATACGTGTTATGAACGCTATGCTGATATATGCTTTCCATGAGAAATATTGATCCCTATAAGATAGGCTCCATTTTATATACATTTACGAATACACAGTGAATGGGATTGTGTATAAGTACATAATAGTGTCATCAAGCAATACCCATGGATCTGTCCATAATGGCACTGGACTGAGATATTAGTTGGAATTTTCTGTCTAGACACCTCTTTATTGTTATTGGTTCTCCTTATTTATACAGTTTATTGATAATGTTCCAATTTTAGCAGGTTGCGGGAATATCTGTCTGTATAGATGCTGGCATCTGAACAGGGGTTCACTATCTTGTTTTTAACCACAATGTTGTTTTTATGCAGGTTTTGGGTTGGGGGTAGGGTAGAGATTGTATTGTGCTAGCGGGATTTGTTGCTTACTACATAGCACTATGTATTTCTCAATAAAATGTTGCATTTTGTATGGTTCCAGATAATTATCATTATTACTTTATATGGTATTTATGAGGAGCTGAGTGTCTAGTGAGGATCCACTTTTTTCTTCTTTTTTATCTAAAGGCTCCTCCAACCTTATAAGCATTCTATCCCCTATCACAGCAGCTCTATCACGGTGCTCGTGATTCCTCTGGTTGTGACATTGCTACTTCCTGGTTGTTTCCATACAGCATTCTTATTGGTGATCAAAGCTGACTCCTCCTACTGATTGCCTTTATATTCTAGCGCTGTCATTATAGTGGCGCCCTTTCGTGGTGTTCCAGTATCTAGCGTTTGTTCCTGTGGTTCCTGGTATCCTGTGTATGACCTGGCTTGACTGACTACATTCCTGTTCGATCGCCAGCACATGACTTCCGTTGTGACCCAGCTTGGCTGACTATCCTGCTCTGTGTACCAACCCGGCTTGGCTGACTATCCTGCTCTGTGTACCGACCCAGCTTGGCTGACTATCCTGCTTGTGTACCGACCCGACTTGGCTGACTCTCCTGCTCTGTGTACCAACCCGGCCCGGCTGACTATCCTGCTCTGTGTATTGACCCGGCTTGGCTGCCTATCCAGTTCTGAGTTCCTACTCGGCTATCTGATTGCCCTGCTCCGACAGTGCCTGTCCAGCATGGTGTGTCTCTCCTCCCGGTGTACCCGAACCTGTGTTATGCTTGACCCAGCACAGCTTGTCATTCAATCACTACGAAGTTGGCTGTTGCTCCTTGTGTGCCTCGTTAGTCTCTGTCTCTGTGGCCTTAGGGCCTGTCTGGGGTCTGAAGCGTCCATTGCCCGACCGTGGGCTGGTGCGTGGGTAAAGTGACTCCGGTCACGAGCTGGTGGCCTTAGTTCCTTCAGTTGGTTCGGTTGCCTCGCCATTTGCTGTCAGTATCGATTTACCACCTAGCGTACTAGGGGTTCGGTTGCCATGCCATATACTGTCAGTATCCCTTTACCACCTAGCATCCTAGGGGTTTGGTTGCCTTGCCATATTACTGTCAGTATCGCTTTACCACCTAGCGTACTAGGGGTTCGGTTGCCTTGACATATTACTGTAAGTATCGCTTACCACCTAGCGTGCTAGAGGTTCGGTTGCCTTGCCATTTTACTGTCAGTATCGCTTACCACCTAGAGTACTAGGGGTCCAGTTGCCTTGTCACTTACTGTCAGTATCACTACACACCTAGAGTCCTTGGTCTTCTGCTGCCTCAGTTCCAGTCAGTCCTGCTGACCTCCCTAGCGTTCTAGGGATTCTGTTGCCTCGGTTTCAGTCAGTCTTGCTGACCTCCCTAGCGCTCTAGGGATCTTGTTGCCTTTCCAGTATTGCCTTCTACTGTCGTTCCTGCTACACCCGGTGGTAGTTTCAGGGCCAGATTCTCCCTTCTGCTGTACTAGTCCAGATCCTGGGTTACTGTGGGGGTATCTGTACTGCCTACGCTTTTGTTCTTGTATTTGTGATTTGTATTGCATTTACATTAACTACTGTTCTGCATGTACTACAGTACTTATTCTTTGTTTAATAAAACTGTGTTTTACTAAACCATCCATGTCTGAGTGTCTGAAAACCATAACAAGCTCCCCTACCATTTTACTATTTAGGTGCAATCCATCACTACTATACAGATTGTAACCAAGAGGAAAGTCAGCCCAGTGCTCTAAAAACCCCAAACCCTCATTCCTACACTAATACTTAAGGTATGAATTAAGCTTCCTGACCTCCCACTGCCTTCCTGCACTGGCACATAGCACTGATCACATTTCCGAAAACACTATCCTGGAGTCCCTTGCATTGAGCTTGCACCCCAAATCCCTGAAATAATTTTTGAAGGACCTCCATAGTCCTCCGACTTTGTCATTGGTACCAATATGTATCAAGACAGCTGGATCCTTTTCAGCTTCTCCCAATAATCTGCTCTGTCCGCAATATACCGAACCCGAGCACCATGGAAACCACAAACTGACACAGAGGCGCTTGAGCAGAGCCGTGATCTCGTTATTTACCACGAATCCCTTCATTGGAATGGTCTAAAACGTGTGCTTGAAAACCAGGCACACGTTTTAGACCATTCCAATGAAGGGATTGGTGGTAAATAACGAGATCGCGGCACTTCTCAAGCGCCTCTGTTTCGACCGAAACAGATCTCCTGCTGACAGCTTTACAGCTGTCAGTAGGAGAGATCAAACTTTAAATGCCTGTATCTCTTAAACCATAGCGGTTTGAGAGATACTTTTTTTGTATTAAGCTCAGCTTTTTAAGCTCTTCTAAATGCAGAAAATTTTTTTGTGGACATTACTAACACTTTAAACCTCAGAATCTTTTGGAGATGCTGCAGTCTTGCCTTCCAGATGCCCTATTCCTGCCATAATCCTCTTCTTCACCTATACCAGTGGTCCCCAACCCATGCCCTCATGGCACAACAACAGGTCAGGATTTAAAGATTTCCTTGCTAGAACAAAGGTGAGTTAATTAGAGGCTAAGTGAATTTGATTAACTGGCATGTGATCTTCAAAAGGAAAGCCTCAAATTCTTGCCTGTTATTGGACCATGAGGGCATGGGTTGGGAACCACTGACCTGTACTGAATGAACAGGCACAGAGTAGGCTCAGATCGTAAAAGGCCAAGACCAGTTATCAAATTACTGAATTTCTCTAAGAAGACTAAAATCCTAACAGTTCATCGAAACCTCACTGTTTTAAAACTTCAAGATAGCATATCTTTCAAGACTACTGAGCAAGAGTGATAGCTAAGATGAAAACATTTGCTCCCATCTGCAAAACACTTCACAACTGAAACATCAAATTCTCATCTGTGCGTGTTATCTTGGATAGTAAACATTCAATTCTGAAATGACTCAAGTGGCCAAAGCTCACTTCTCGATTCTTCTGGATGCCTATTTGGGACCAGAAGAAGAAGCCTTTGCGCTTTGAAACGCGTTGACCATAAGGCATTTTCTGCTTGTTATAAGACATCTTTTAACTATTGTTTATATTAAATTTTATACTGCCACTTCTGTGGATTAGTGGTTTTTATTAATTTTTCTTTCTAGGAGTGTATTTCATAGCGGAGCAGATTAAAATACTCTGCCTGCCTTGACCAGTTGTGTCCCACAACTGGTTTAAACTGGTCTGCGCCCCTTCTGGTTTTATGTTTGTTCTTTGTTAAGGGTCCTGGTTTGGTCCCTGGTTTTCTGCTGTGGAGTGGCATCCATCTTCCATTGAAGGAGTGGCAGAGTGGTGGCTGTCTTGAGTCCCTCACCCATTTAGCTGACCACTTCTAGTGGAGATCTATATGGTGAGTACACTGTTAGCCCTACTCTTATTGCAGATGGTGATTTCAACAGCGTTGCTAACATAGATCCAGGGGTCTGCCTAGCTTGCCTGTGGGACTACATAAAGTTATAAACCTTCCATAAGCTAAACTCATTAACAGATGCTTCGTAAATACTCCACCCTTCTAGAAAAAGACTACACCCACTATTCAAATGCTGGCAACTCCTGCCTGACTTGATTACATTTTGATTTTCCACCAACTGTTACCCAAAATTGTACAGGCATCCATTGACACAATTTTGATTTCAGACCATGCCTTCATACTTTCACTTCTATATCTCTTACACTAAACATTGGAAATTTCATTGTTACCTATACACCTATGATTCTTTCTGATCCTACTTGGAAGCCAGGTTGGCAGATTATGTGGATGACAATATCTCTTACATTAACAATGCTTGGCTATTCTGGCTAACATCTAAAGCAGTTATGAGGGTTCATGTTATCTTATGCCTTTCACAACACTGGACTGACATGTAATATACTCGACTACAACTTTTCAATTTCTTTGATGCCTATTTGTCAAATGCCACAAATGAAAAAACACACTACCTTTCCTCCAAAGATCACTTGGTGATCTCTCTATTGAATAAAGCCCAATCACTAAGAATTAACTAAGGGCAAATGTTACCGTTGTAGAAATAAATTTGAATGTTTACTTGCATGCATGGCTAAGCCATTTACAGCTAAAAATTCCATCCTTAAAATTCAACACCCCACCATAGGTCTTATCTGTACAGGGTCGCTTATTCACAAATCTTTTAGGGGCTTCTATGATGCTCTTTGTAAAGCTCCCACTGGTGACTTTACATCAGGCATACAATTCCTACAAGGTGCTCACCTGCCTAAACTGACAGATTCACAGAGGGCCTAACTTAATGCAGACATCTCACTTGACAAAATTAAATAAGCCATATGCTTATCTTATAACAATAAAACAACTGTCTCTGATGATTTCACTGCTGAATATTATAAGATCTTGGAACCATAGATCCTACCTCATCTTTATTTACTAACATCTATATAACGTTCCTCTGGCTGACATGACAGACTCTAGGATCATTCTACTTCTTAAAACTGAGAAGGATCCTTCCCTAGTTCAGTCTCATAGACCAATTTCACTCCTAAACCAAGACGTCAAGCTTCTTACCAAAATTCAGCTAATAGGACTTCAGACTATCTTACCATATACCTTAAGTCAGCACTAACTGGGTTTTGTGAGGGGCAGACACGCTGTAATAGGGGTACGTCGAGTGATTGCTTCACTACTCACATCGTCCTCTGGAGCTGAAATCCTGCTGTATTGATCATCCTTGACTCTAAAAAAAAACTTTTGTCTACGTGTCCATCTAATTAGTCTTCTTAAATTCCAATTTTTCAGTCAACACTTCCTCAATCTTGTGAGTAATCTTTACACTCACTCCCTCAGATACATTCTTTACAGTAAATGGTTTGAACACTAAACCAATTGTTTTGGAACAGGATGCGAGGCAGAGTTATCACCTGTCACTACTCCTCCTCAATATTGCTCTAGACCCCTTGTTACAACAACTTGCAGAGATGCCTTTTCTTTCAGAGCATCTGGGTGGGCAAAACAGAGAATATAGTTACAGCTTTTGCGGATGATATTCTTATGTATGTTACAAATCCTCATACACCCATTCCTTCTGTTTGCTTAAGACTGAGGAATTCAGTCATATAGCAGACTTTTATATTAATTTACATAAACCTGAAGCTCTGTATCTTGCTCCTTGCATTAAAATACCAGACCTTCCAGGCTATAGGTTGCACTGGGCACTCACATCTGTTGAATATTTAAGCATTACTCCCCAAAATTATCACCAACTATATAGATTAAACATTAATGCCATTATATCAGCAGTCACTAATGAACTGCACAGCTGGTGCAGCTTCTTTCTTTATTTCATAAGATATAGTAACCTAAATAAGGTGATCAGTTTCCAAAATGGTTATATCCCTTAAAGGCTTCACTCTTATTAATCTCTCGAAAAGACAAATTTTACCTCAAATACATATAGTTCTTCATATGGCAGCAAAAAAACCCCATAAGATCAGCCATATAAAACTACAACAATCCAGGTGCAATGGCAGACTTAAAGGGATAGTAATGTTTCACAATTAAAGCAGCTCCAATTAATCATCACAGAATTTGGACCGTGGAGAGTGTTATTTCAATACTGTCAGAGTTGTAGTTCAAGAGTAATTGAATGATAAAGTATCCCCCCCCCAACTGAGACTCCATACACCTTTGACTGAACATTAAATGGAGATGTATTTTTGACTGGGCAAAGATAAAGACAACATTCCCAACCCTATCAATACCAATACTATTATTTTCTTATTTCCAACTTGAGCGCTATATTACAATTGTTACCCAGAACTATTGTACTGGCAAAATCCTCTTGATGGCCTATTCATCGTCAATTTCCTCCCACTCCATTGCTAAACTCTACGGTCTCTGAACTCAAGAATTCCTCTTTTCTCTGGAATTACCCCCTGGAATCACACCCTAACTATATTAAACTTTTACATGGGGCATATCTGTCCCATCACTGCCATCATATAATAGGATTGAGACCAGACAATATTTGCTTCAAGTGTGTAGCTTCTGACTAGGATACCTTCCATTGCCTGTGGTTGTTCCCAGTAATTCAGATCATTTGGACACATACACGTCTTTTGGACATACACACAATCTTATGACTTCACCTTATCTCCTGTTTGATCCTGGAGATTTTGATTGCTGTGGCTAAAAAGACTTCCCTACAACACTAATTTCTTCCTACCACTTCAACTTTTACACTATTAAATCAAAGTTATTGTATGTTTTTAAAATGTACTGGATTAACTCTATACACCATAAGTATTAAAAATGAGAAATTTGAAATTAATAGAAAGCCATGTCAGCTTCCAGAGGAACATCATGATTTGGGGGGATGAGGAGCGGCCTCTGTTGATGATGTGACAAGTGGAGAGGTTGTCTGTATTAAAGGTGACTGCCTTACCTGACCAGAATCTACCCCACAGGGTTGCTGCTGCTACAACAGGATACATTTCGAATAGAGGTGATGTTTTAAGGAAATGGGGTAAATCGAGTGCTTTCTGTGGCCATGGTTCTGCTAACCATTCATTTCCAAAAATGTCTGCAAAGCTGCTACCTGCGGTTGCGTGTGTGAAGATGTAGGGGGAAGTGTTTGATGGGGAAGGTGGAAAGAAGGAGCGGCCATTCCATTTTTGGAGGAAATGGGACCACATCCTGAGGTCAGATTGGACCGCAGCAGGGATAGGGATGCTGGCGTTTTCGTTGGGGAATGCTGACAGGAGGGAGATGAGGTGGAATATGAATGAATGGCCTTGAGGCATGAATCGCATGGCGAAGTTTAAGTGACCTAGTAGGGACTGTAACTGAGTATGGTTAATAGACTTGCAGGATGAAAAGGTGTTGATGGGGTACCTGATACAAATTAATTTGTCGGATGTTTGCCTGGCTTCTAGGTTTGCAGATATCTAGAATGATTCCTAGGAATTCCACTGTGGTTGAAGGGCTGCTAGTTTTATCTGTGGCTATAGGGATATTTAACTGTTGGAATAATGCTAATAGTTTATTCAGACTGGTTGGGGGGATGTGGGGTGTTCAATAAGCAGGAAGTTGTGAAGATAGTGTAAAACGAAAGGGCAGTTGCTATGATTGGTTAATATCCAGCTTAGGGCGTCTGCGAAGATGTTAACTAATTTGGGGCTACTTTTTGATCTGAAAGTGAGCCTGGTGGTGAAATAATATTGCTTGTTCCATTGAAACCCTTGCAGATGCCACAGGGAGTGGTGGACAGGGAGAAGCTTGAAAGAGTCAAATATGTCTGATTGTGATAGCCTGTAGTTTGGGATGGCTTGGCATATGAGGGAAATGGCTTGGTCAATATTGGTCAATATTGTAAGGAGTAGGCAGATGAGGGAATCAGGGAGTTTATGCTGGGAATTGGAGATGAATGAGGGGTTGTGAAATCGATGATCATGCGATTTTTGAGAGAGAATTTCCTGGTGTTGATTCCTATGGGGTTGATTCGCCAAATTGGGAAAGGCAGGCTTGGGAAGGGACCTAGGAGAAATCCTTTTTCAAATTCTTTTGCTAGGAGATCAGTGACTAATTCTGGCTTGTCTGTGGATGACTTGAGATTTTTACATTCTAAAGAAACACTGAGATGGCAGTGATGCCTGTGTGGAACCCCTCTGTGAATCCTGTAATAAGAAAATCATGTGAAAGGCAGGATAAGAAGCAAGTAGGGACCGGAGCATATGTATGTTGACCATGCCTAGTCATTTATTTTGAGACAACTTAGGACAGATAGCTCTGGAGTGGGTCTTCTTACACAAGGAACATAAATGTAATAATCTTCATACGGTGAAAAAACAACTTTTAGAGTTAAAGTTATTGCATATGGGGAATGAGCTGAGGTAATGGAATTGTCTACCTAATTTGTCTCTGGGTGGAAGTGATTGGGTGCTAGGCATGGCGCTTGTAGATGGAATCAGTGGTGGAATGGTGAAGGTTTGCTGAGGGAGCCCTACACTGGGAGAAACTGAAGTGGCTGGGCACAGATTGGGAGAGTGGAAGGCAACCTGGCATATATTACATACTGGGGCTTTAACCCTTTGAGTGCCAGTGGGGTACGCAAATGCATTGCTTTGCAATGCATTGCAAACCCTCTCTGGCACTCAAAGGGTTAAGTCCAGTAAAATGCCTTCAAAATAGTTTCTTGTCAAGGTTACTCCAATATGTTATAAAATGGAACTGGGCTAGGGCTGCTGCCTCTTTTGCTGAGAATGCTTTGTGGCAGTCAAAGAAATAATGACCTCCGTATTTACAGGCTAAATCTACTATGGTAAATAAGTGCTGGTCTAATTCTTGGCTTCTATGAGGGTAAGCTGTGCAGAGGATATCTCTATAAATACTAAAAGCCAAAACAAATTCTGTGATGGACAGGTGTTTTGATAGAGGGGGGACTTTGACTTTGAGCGTAATGGATATATCTCCGTAGCTCACCGTCTTTTGTTCTGTCAAATCTTGTGAGGCTAATAGTAGTGTTATAAGATTGACATCTTTTCCTTCAACGATGCCCCTCTAGATGTGCTGAGGGACCATATGCGCTGGTGTTATATGGGGGGAAACCATAGCAGAAATACCTGGAGCAATTTGAGAAGTTTGGGAAGGTGACTGCATGAAGCTGGGAGCAGCTGAAGTTTGTTCTAGTGCAGATAGTCTTCCTGCATATCGGACATGGATGAGGTTATGTCTGTGAGTAGGCTAGTTATATGTGCAAGTTGGTTTTGCACGGTGAAAGGAAGGGATTTTGGGAGGGGAGCAGGGATAGCAGTCGGGGGTGGGACCAGAAGACGGTATAGTTCCTGCTTTCCTGACTGGAATATGGAGTCTCCTGAGTTCTACCATTATTTTAGCTATAGTTCATTCTTTATAGAGCTTTCAGGAGGATCGAGGGATGATAGGAATGATGGATGCACTTCCTTCCAGTTCTGTGCCAGCTTCTTGGTCATTGTTATCCATGATTTCTGAAGGGAGAAGAGAGGGGGATGGATAGAAGAGAATATGGGGGGGGGGGTTACTATGGGAACTCTTGAGGCTATGTCTTGAGGGGTTACTATAACGGATGGGGTGTGGTAGTGTGGTGGTTAATATAATAATCTTAACTGGAATATTGTGTGAGGTGGAATGGATACTGGGTGCAAGACACTGACAAAGTCTAAAGTATATTAGACAATCAGGAGAGGAAATTTGCTGACAGACTTCCTCGCAAAGGCCAGGTTCTGGAGGCTGGACCCGTGACAAGAGGTAGACTTGAAAAATAGAGGACAGAAAGATTAATGTGGTTGTGACTAAAGGTGTATATGTTAGTGTACCTTGCGGCGGCTGCAGGAGAGGCCGTGCGTTTCCTGGGCTTGCTCCGACTGAGTGTCCTTGATGCAGCCGTCCGATATCTAATCACTGGCCTCTTCCACGTTCTGTCTCCTCTAGCAAGAACAGGCGTGTGTGACTGGTCTGGGCAACCAGTGACGTTGCGCTTGCTCATATGTCATCCAAAGGTGTGGTCAATAACAGTCTAGCCTCCCCGGTTGCTTTATAAGCTGCTTGGACACAGGGCTCAGTCGCCCTTATGTGGTGTCCTGTACAGCTAGCTTTAGTACTCCTGTATCAGTCTCTGATTTGACCCTTGTTTGGCTTCCGTGCTTCCCAGTGTCCAGTCCCTGGCTTGGTCTGACTACCCGAATTGATCTGATTTGTGGCTCTGGCTGACTACCCGTGCTGTGTATGTATCACGATGCCCGTGATTTTGCTTACCTACCTATCTAGTCCCCACTGATGGATGAGCAGCGGCATGGCTGGTCGCTGCCTGACTGCTGACCTCTGTCACTGACGTTGCGCTCACTATTTTGTACCTTAGGCACTATTTGGCCGATTGATGTTCCGCCTTCTCCGTTGGCCTTATATGTGGAGAAAGACTAAGGTTCAGTGCCCTTTCGTGGTGTACCAGCGTGTTAGCTTATAGTATTTGCTTTCTGTTGTGATCCTTGCTTGGCTGCTGATTCTGCTCCGTGAATGATCCTTGGCCTTGTCTGAATACCCAATCCATGCATGAAACTTGACCTTTTCTGACTACTTGATCCGTGCTTGAACCTTTTGAACCTTGGCATTGTCGGACTACCTGCTTCATGTATGAACCTTGGCCTGGTCTGACTTTCCCACACCGTGTATGTACCCTGGTCTGTCTGACTATCCGATCCGTGTATGACTTTGGCATTGTCTGTCTCTGCTTGTGTATGTACCTTGGGCCTGTCTCACTCACTCTCTGTACAGGTACTTGGGCCTGGTCTCTACCTCTCCGTGTGGCCTCGGGTTAGTGTGCTGCCTTCTAAGCCTTGCCAGTGTTCTAGGTGTTTACTGTGGGCATTGGCCTTGGACCCTAGCATTTTCGGGGAACACCTATCTGCTTGGGACCCTAGCGTTCTAGGATATCGCTTATCTGCTGTGTGCTCCAGTGTTCTAGGGTAGCATGTGCCGCCTCCCAGCCACTCTCTCTCCATCTTGGGTAGGCTGTGAGAACAATGGCTAGGTTCTCTCCCATTCTGCATTACCAAGTATCAGTAGTGCAGACTAGGTTCAGTGTTCAGCTCCTGGGTAGTGGACTGTAGCACTGTCATCACACCTGACCCCGGGAAGAGTTGGGGAAGTGCTTATCTGTATATTTTCATTAATAAAATGGTGTTGATCTTACTGTACCTGTCTGAGACATTATTTATCTGAGTCTCAGTGACAGTACTAAAGGGTCATGAGTACTGAAGGTACAGGCAAGCCACAGCTTCCTAGCATTCTGGCCAGAATGGACATACAGTATCAATGTATTGATCAGCTATTGTTGGCTATGCAAACTCTCCTTTACTGTACAGCTCACCTAGATCGGGATGCAAGGCAACCAGTGGCCTCCCCTGACCCGGCACCGGCGGTGTTTGCAAATCCTGAGACTAGTACGTTCCGAAGACTGTTTGGATCCGCTCCACTCCCGCAACACTATGAAGGGGAACCTACACTCTGTCGTGGGTTCATCAACCAATTTGGAATTTTCCTGGAGTTTATACTGAATGCGTTTCCGAATGAATGAAGCAAGGTTGGCTTCATGATTTCACTCGTCGGGTAAGGCATGGGCATGGGCCAATACTCTATGGGAAACAGAGAAAACCATAATTTCTAATTTTACGGAATTTGTGGCTGCATTCCATAGGGTCTTTGATGTTCCAGCCCGAGCAATTTCAGGTGCTAAACAACTCATGACTATCCGCAGGGCGCACGCACTGTAGCCGAGTACGCAATCGAATTCCGTACTCTATGGGGAAGGTGGGCTGGAACAAAGATGCACTAGTAGCCGCTTTCTCGCAAGGTTGAAGTGACTCAATTAAAGATGAGAAGGCAGCCCGTGAGCTGCCGGGGGATCTGGACAAGCTCATCACCTTTTCGATCCTGATTGATACCAGGATCAGAGAGAGACCTTCTTTCAAAGAACAGATGTGTAGGTCTTCATCCCGAATGGCACCTAATTTTATGCTTCCACCCAATCCTCCCTCGCCTCCCATGCCTCCTAGTGCTGATTCTGCCAGGAGTGAACCTATACAACTGGGGTTCACGCACCTTTCAGGGGAGGAGAGGGCCTTCCGTAGGAGAGAGCGCCTTTGCCTATACTGTGGTAAGGCAGGTCACTTGTTGTGGTCTTGTCTGTTCTGGAAAGGAAACGCTTGCGCATATCTTGTCCCATCCCAATCCTGCCCTACCCTTTACATTGGAGGTGGATGCGTCTGAGTCAGGAGTAGGCGCCCTCCTGTCCCAGTGCTCAGCCCCTGGTAAAACCTTCCTTCCATGTGGGTTTTTTCTAAGATATTGTCTAGGGCTCAGAGTCTGTACGACATTGGGGATCATGAGCTCCTGGTCATCATCCTCGTGCTTCGAGAATGGCGTTACCTACTGGAGGGGACAAGTTCCTGAATCCTGATTCTCACAGATCATAAGAATCTGACATATCTGTCTGAAGCAAAGAGGCTGTCTCCATGACACGCCAGATGGGCGCTGTTTCTGTCCAGATTCAATTATGTGGTTTTGTATCTTCCTGGCACTAAGAATGTTAGTGTGGATGCTCTTTCCAGGCAGTTCAGGTCTGATCCTGAGTCTGAGAATATGACGGTACCTATCATTCCATCCGACCATATTTTGGCTACTATATGGACTAGTATTACCTCACCCCTGGGAGAGGAGATTTTGGCCTCTCAAGCTTCGACTCCTGTGGATAAGCCCAGCGGTAAATGTTTTGTGCCTGAGGCCCTTTGCACCAAATTACTGGAGACATATCACTCTTTGAAGGCCGCTGGACATATTGGTCATGACCAATTGATTTGGTCTGTCTCTCGGCTTTTCTGTTGGCCTAGTCTGAGGGCAGACTGCTCAGCATTCATAGCAGCGTGTTCCACTTGTGCTCATTCCAAGACCTCTAGACATCTTCATGTGGGCCTACCCAGACCAGTTCCTATTGGCGAGCGTTCTTGGTCACACTTGTCCATCGACTTTATGGTCTAACTACCTGCTTCCAAGGAATACATGGTCATCCTGATGATTGTTGATCAGTTTTCCAAAATGGCTGATATTGTACCGCTTAAAGGACTCCCTTCCTACAGGAAGTTGGCTGAGGTCTTTGCTAAGGAGGTGTTTCGATTCCACGGAGTACCCAAGGTGTTGGTCTTGGATAGAGGAAGTCATTTTGTGTCCCGTTTCTGGAGGTCTTTCTGTGATCAAATGGATATCCAACTCTCTTCTCCTCTGCCTACCATCCCCAGTCGAACGGTGCTGCTGAGAGATCCAACCAAGGGTTGCAACAGTTTCTACGCTGCTTCATTTTGGACCATCATGATAACTGGGCGACCTTGTTGCCATAGGCTAAATTTGCCAGGAATTGTGCAGTGTGCTCCTTTTCTCAGAATCCTCCGTTTCTGCTCAACTATGGTTTTCAACCACCTTTGCTTTCTGAGTCTTTTGAGGCACAAGACATTCCGGCTCTGGATGAGCATTTTAGGCAACTCCGCTCCACTTGGGTACGGGTTCAGAGAGCCTTACAGTGGTCCACACAGCGCTATCAGAGACATGCAGACTGTCAAAGACTTCCTGCTCCAGTCTTTCAAGTGGGGGAGAGGATATGGTTATCTTCTCGTAATCTGAACCTCCAAGGGCCTTGTAAAAAACTGGCTCCTCCTTCTTACTTCTCTGCTTAGAGCTGGGCTCCTGGTTCCTCCCAGGTTTTTGATGTACATTACTGTTGGGACATTGTCTGTTCGTATGAGGACGTTTGCTCACTTGAGGGGTGTTCCGAAGTGGAGAAGTTCTTATGGCTCGTTTCCAGGATGTTTATGTGAAGGGATCTTTCTGACGTCTTCCATTCCCCCTGGAATTTGCCAGTTCTGCGTCAGTGAGGATCTTCCCTTTTGAAGGTTTTTTAGATGTAACCACCAGCGAAGACCTTGTCTGGTTAAGGGAGATAGGGGGATCCATTGAAGAGGGTTCCCATCGTCTGGCTTCCAGTAACTCAAGAAGTTTGACTGAAGGGATCGTAGATGTAATTTTGCCCAAGGGACTATTTGAGTGGCTGACGACATCAGTCCCAGTAGATCCTGAAATTCTTGAGCAGAATGATGTATTTGACTGAGGAATATTGAGGTTTTACTTTTGAAGTTTGAGTATTCTTTCTGTTGACAGAAGAATTGAAGAATCCCTCGTGTTGATCTGTAGGCCCAGGAAGACCATATTCTGAGAAAGGGACAGCTGACTCTCCTGAATGAACCGAAGGACTATTTGTGACTGCGTCTGAGATGATTCATATGACGGAGCCATAATCAGAAGGTCGTCTAGCTAAGCCAGGATGTTAATTCCCCTCTGCCTCAAGCATCTCAATGCAGGTGCCAGGATTTTGGTGAAAACTCTGGGAGCTGATGACAGGCCAAAGGACAGAACGGCAAACTGGTAAGGATGTTGTTGGACTGCAAACCTCAGAAACCTTCTGTGTGCTGGGTGTACCGGAATGTGGTAGTAAGCATCCCTGTATCACGGTGCCCGTGATCTTTTCTGTCACTCTGTGTGTGGTGCGCTCCCATTGGCTGAGCTTAGTTTGGCCCGCCCAGTTTGGCCTTCTTATACCGGGAGTCTGGCACCTGTCAGGTGCCCTTTCGTGGTGTTCCTGTACCAGTGCTACTGTGTTGCTGCGTTCCTGTGCACCGACTTGGCCCGTCTGACTACTACTGATTCCTGCTCCGTGATTCGAACCGGCCTGGCTGACGTTTCTGCTCCGTGATCCGACCCGGCTTGTTTGACGTTCCTGCTCCGTGATTCGACCCGGCCTGGCTGACGTTCCTGCTCCGTGACCTGACCCGGCTAGTCTGACGTTCCTGCATTGAGATCCAGCAGCGATCCTGATCCTGACCTCCATTTCGCTTGGGCGACATTCTTACTTCCACTGGTGCAAGCAGACTGAGTACTGTTGCCTCCGTTACACTGAGCTTTCCGTTAACTCTTGCAGAGCACTGTTGCCTCCATTACACTGAGCCTTCCGTTTACTCTTGCAGAGCACTGTTACCTCCGATATACTGAGCCTTCCATTAACACTTGCAGAGCCCTGTTGCCTCCGTTAACTCTGAGCCTTCCGTGAAACACTTGCACAGCACTGTTGCCTCCATTAACTCTGAACCTTCCGTTAACACTTGCAGAGCACTGTAGCCTCCGTTACACTGAGCCTTCCGTTTACACTTGCAGAGCACTGTGGCCTCTGTTAACACTGTGTCTCCGTTAACCCTTGCAGTGCACAGTGTCTCAGTTACCGCACAGATCGGGTGCTATTGGCTCTAATTCCATCAGCTCTTGCAGTGTACAGTGTCTCCGTTACCGTACCGGTCGGGTGCTATTGGCTCTAATTCCATCAGCTCTTGCAGTGTACAGTATTTCCTTTACCGCACCGGTCGGGTGCTATTGGCTCCAGTCCTTCAGCTCTTGCAGTGTCAGTGTCTATGTTACCGCACCGGTCGGGTGCTATTGGCTCTAGTCCCTCAGCTCTTGCAGTGCACAGTGTCTCCTTTACTGCACCGGTCGGGTGCTCAAGGCAGTGCTAGCTCTAGCAGAGTATTGTGGCCTCCGTTCTGCTCAGCACAGGGTAGAGTCTCAGTTCTGCTTTACAGACTAGGTGCTTCCACATCTCGCACCACAGTCTCTTGCTACCTTTACCATCTTACTGGGCGTTGTCAAACACACCACATCAGAGACTGATTATCTTCCATGAACTTTAACCCATGTTGTGCTGGAATTGCCTGATTATGCCTGACCTGTGACAGTATCTATTCTCTACCTGTGTATACTGGGCCTGAGAGGGCATATGTACATGATTGTTATTTTCCTGTGATACTCTATAGCCTGTAGTGGGCATTCTATTGTGTCTTTCAATAAAGCTGTGTTTTATTCTAACCTACTGGGTCTGAGTGTCATACAAAACCGTTACACCCTGAGACTGATGGAGGTGAGGAACATTCCAGTAGACAAGGACTGGATTACTATTACTATACGTATTATTTGAATTATTTGGATTTTTGGGCATCACTTACTATGTTAACTATTTATTTAGGGGTATTTGGAAGTCACCTCCTCTTTGGACTTGTTTTTATATGTTATCCCTTTTTCCATTTGATATTTGATATACAGTGACTTCCTCTATAACTGCTTGATCCAATAGGTTGTTGATTGAAGTTCAAAACGCCTGTCGTTTGTCTTGGTTGGGATTCTGGACCTGATAAATTTTAGTGAGAGAGGAACAGATAGAAATTCCAGCGGGTACCCCAGTTCTATAATCTGAGAGACCCAGGCATTTGGATGTACCAGGGTCTTCCAGATTGGAAGGAAAGGGGTCCCAGTCTGCCCCCTACTGGAATCAGAACTGGGGTCCGCCGGGATTAATTGGTTCTCGCTTAAATTGAGGCTTCTTGGTGTAGTCATGCCTGAAGCCCCCTCTTTGGGAGGATTTTCCTCTGTACTCTCCCTGAAGATTGGAATCTCGTCTTCTGTTATCCCGAAATGACTGGTTCCTGTATTTAGAGTACTGAAAGGGAGGAGATAGTCTGAACTCTCTTTCTTTTGGCAGAAAGGATTTTTTTTTTTATCATTTCATCAAGGTGTTCACCGAAGAGGGAAGATCCTGTAACGGGAAGGGAAATAAGCTTGCTTTTGGAAGTAGTATCAGCCTTCCATGGCTTGAGCCATAATGATCTGCCAGCGGAGATGGAAAGGGCTGAAGATCTTGCCAGAAGACTTATGATGTCAAGAGAGGCATCACAGGAGTAGTTTGTTGCTTCCTTAATAGTGGAGACCTACTTCATAAGTTTGGCTCTTGACACATTTGATTCAATCTTGTCTTCAAGTTCTGTGAGCCATATGCCCATGACCCTAGATACACAGGCCATAGCGGTAGCTGCCTTCAGATTTTCCCCAATCACAGAAAATGTTTTTTTGAGCACGCCGTCCAGCTTCCTCTCCATAGGGTCACGTAGAGAAGTATCATCATCCAGAGCAGAGGGTCTGTTTTGCAAGGTGCGCAATGGGGGCATCAACCTTGGGGGAAGCGGACCATTTTTGCACATCCTTGTCTCCAAAAGGAAACATTTTCTTGACTCTCCTAGTTTCCATTCAGCAGTCATAATGTCTGAAATAGATTGATGAACCTCAAAAACTGGAGAGGACTTCTTTTTCCCCAGGAATGCAATGTCCATGATGTCCATGTCCTGCTATGACTCAGAGAGACCTAAAGTTTTCCTGAGAAGCTTGACAAAGGAGTCAATGCAGTCTAAATTAAAGACTCCAGTTTCCTCCACTAGTTCACCTTCTTCTGAGCCATACTCTGATCCCTGGTCATCAAAGGCTGATTCAAAGTCTTCCTCCTCGCCCTGTTGCATGGAAGAGGTGCCTTCTTCCAGATCCCTGCGTTTTCTTTTAGGGGAAGGTTCCTCCTGCATGCTCTTGAATGTTTCTTGCATGGATGTTTTCATCCAGGACAGGAGGTCCTGAAATTGTAATGGAAATTCATTACATTCTGCCTTTTTGAGACAGTCTGTGCATAATTTTGAAGTTTCAGAGGCTGGTAGCTTAGAGTCACAGCCTGCACACTGTTTGTATTTTAGGCTGGGTTTTTCATCCTTGCCAGGGGTTTCAGAAGCATTTTTGTCCTTAGATAAGAGATGAACTGGCAGCCTGCAAAATTAAGCACAAACCAGGGACAAGAAAGAGAAAAACGGACTTACGTTGACCCTGTTTAAATAGGACGCTGCTTGGAGAATTCTTGTTATTCCAGATGCTCCTGCTGTGCGTTCCAGCTGTATGTCCATGCGCACGTGCAGAAATCAGCTCCTGTGTTCCAAACTGGGATGCAACATTTCCATCCCCCGGAAGTGCCTACGACAAAGAGGATGTGCAAACTATGGTTTGAGAGATATAGGGATTCAAAGTCCCCCCCCCCCCCCCCCTTCTCCTGATGTCAGCGTCTAAAACGCAAGCCAAGCACACGTAGAAGACCATTTCAGTGAAAGTTTTTTTTTTTTTTTTTTTTTAGTTAACGCGATCAGGCTGTGCTGGAGAGCCGCCTGAAAGTCGTACAACTCTCTTCCCTGCAGTCAGCTAAAATGCTGACTACGGGGAAGGGGGAGGACAACTTTAGAAGCGTTCATCTCTCAAACCATAAAGGTTTGAGAGATGACACTAGGGGCAAAACATTTCTTTTCACAAGTGCTTTAATATAGGGATTTGTAATAATGAACTATTACTATCCCTTTAAGGTGACAGTTCCACTTTCAATGTGAATCAGTCACGCAAGTGCTGAACTATAGCTACCTGGAGAACTTTCCTTCAAGACTCCTACTACTGCCAGATTCCCCAGATGATAACCCAGTTTTCCCAGATTATAGGACCAGGAATATTAGGTTTATCTGTTATCTATTCTTTATTTTACAATACCTGATTTTAGGTTATCCTTTTTATGGGCATATTCAATGTAAACCACTGAAAGTATAATGGCTTCTTGGTTTTGGCTGACTAAGAACCCACATGAGTGACAAGCTTTGTAAATATCCCTGGGGTACTCTGTGTGCAGTAGGCTCCCAAGCAGGAGAGGAGTGGGTCTAGAGCACAGGTCACATACTTTTGCAGGCAAGGTTAGCCTGAGCAGTGCCCTGGGGTGAAGCCCTCTAAGTGTCCAAAAAGGTAGACACAGCAAGTGCCTGGATAGCAGAATTCCATGTTACATGACACTTTTTCTTCCAAAAATAATTTTATTCATTCATCTGTCCTATATATAACCTGCTAAAGTTCCTTCATGCAAACATGTTTGAGATGCAATTCATGGGACACAATAGTTGTTCAGCAAATCTTGTCCATTAAGATATCAAATGGATCAGAAATATAGTGTAGACATATATACATTTTCTGCAAATGGAGGATTCTTCTACAAAAGCAAAGTTTGAAGGAAACAACTTGCTTTACTACAGCCATGATAATACAAATGGCCACTATGAATTTTGCCCATGTTCCTTTGTTCAAGCGATAACATCTTCAAATCAGTCCTTGATGTCACATCCATGTTATAATAAATATAATCAGAAGGAAGCACATTGCCTGAGCCTACCATTAAATCTTGGGTATAAGACACACAATTTTGCCTCTCTTCACCTTATGTATTATACATGGAAAAAGGGAAACATTTTCACCCCCCCCCAATTCCTACACCCACCTCAATCCGCTCCCAGCTTGCCCTTCTGCTACTCACCCCCTCCAGAGTAATCTGTGATAGCTGCACAGTGGGTGGTATGCTAGTATTTAGGGTACTTCCATTGCCAAGAGATTGATATTTCCTGAGTTATTACAATTTAAACCCATTTTTTTTTTTTTTTTTTTTTTACATTAGCAGTACCCTCTCGTGGTGAAATTCTAATTAGATTTTCCTGTTAAATTTTAATGGAGACGAAAGTCTGTGATATACAGTTCTCCACAGTATATAATAGAAACTGCCTTTCACTCCCGGTCAGTTAGAACTTTGAGGCAGTAAACACAGTAAATTCACTTCATGATTATATTAACCGTTATAAATTTTGAATAAAGCATCTGACAGCAGTGGGAGTACCCTTGTTTTATTCAGCAGGATAAGAACTATAAAATAGGATTTTAGTCTTACCTGTTAAATCCTTTTCACTTAGTCCATACAGGTTACTGGTACAATGGGAGGCGTTCCGCCCCTTTAAGTAGGCAGGAACATTCATCAAAATGTATGCAAGGGGTGGAGCCTCCCCTCCCTCTTAAGCTGCCTTCAGCCAGAACCAGCCAGATTGATTTGAGACACTAAAACTGACCAGAGATAAGAAGGAAAAGGAAGACTCCTGTGAGCATGCCCCGAAGGTCTCCCACTTAATGCCACAGGAGAGACAAGCATGGTCCCTTGACAGGGTGGGAGACCAGTAACCTGTATGGACTAAGTGAAAAGGATTTAACAGGTAAGACTAAAATCCTATTTTCACTGTCGTCCAATACAGGTTACTGGTACAATGGGATGTACAAACACTGAGTTTTCCCAGAGGCGGGAAGTAAGGCAAGGACCAAGCGCAAGGCCCAAAAGTCACCAGAACTGCTATGAACCAATTAATCATAGAGCCCAAAAACAGAAGTGTCAACGGACACCAAACAGGGGTAAAAACGAACCCCCGAACTATCACAGCACACGGAACTAGAGCCAACAGGGCTCAACAGAAGCACTAAGAACCACAGAAGAAGAAGATCCTAAACAGGCAAGACTGCCTCCAGGACCTTCCTCCCAAAGCTGGCATCAGCCGAGGCCAGTACATCTACACGATAGTGCTTCGAGAATGTGTGCACAGAGGACCAAGTGGCCGCCCGGCAAAGTTGATCAGCAGACGCCTGATTCTTATAGGCCCAAGAGGCCCCAATTGATCTGGTGGAATCAGCAGTAACCCTGAAGGGAACGTGCTTATTCCGCAGCTTGTAGGCTTCACGAATGGTAGATTTTATCCAAGATGCAATAGTCATCTTGGAAGCCGGTCTCCCTGCCCTAGGCCCCTCAGGAATGATGAACAGGGCGTCAGATTTCCTGATAGACTCAGTGCGATGAACATAAAATTTAAGACAACGCACAACATCCAACAAATTGAGATCTCTCTCCTTGTCAAAGGAAGGGTTAGGACAAAAAGAGGGCACCACAATCTCCTGATTGATGTGAAACTCGGAGACAACCTTGGGTAAAAACTCCTTGGAAGTGCGGAGCACAGCCTTATCCTTGTGGAACACCAGGTAAGGAGGTTTACAAGACAGAGCTTGTAACTCTGCTACCCGGCAAACTGAAACAATAGCCAAGAGGAAGGCCATTTTCCATGTCAAGAGACGTAAAGGAATAGACGCCAATGATTCAAATGGGGGTCTCTGGAGAACCCCCAGCACCAAATTGAGGTCCCACTGGGGAGCTGGACTCTTGAAGGCAGGCCGAACATGAGCCACACCTTGGAAGAAAACCTTAACATCAGGAAGAATAGCAATGCGTTCCTGGAAAAATACAGAAAGAGCTGAAGTCTGAACTTTGAGAGAACTCAGGCTGAGTCCCTTTTCAACCCCATTCTGCAAAAAGGCCAGGACCGTGGGAAGATGGAAATCAAGTGATAGATCCTTATCAGCACACCATGCAACAAAAGTTGACCATATGCGATGATAGATCTTGGAAAACACAGGCTTGCGAGCTCTAAGCATCGTAGACACCACTGAAGAGGAAAACCCTTTCTTCTTCAAAATTGAGGATTCAACCTCCAAGCCATCAAATGGAGATGCTGAACATCCTCGTTCCACAGATATCCTTGAAGAAGTAGATCTGGACGGGCAGGAAGCGGGAAGGGATCCGCCACTGACATGGCTAGCAGTTCCGGATACCAGGACTGACGAGGCCAATTCGGGGTGATTAGGATGACAGGACAATGCTCCATCTTCAGCTTCTGGATGACTCTGATCAACAGAGGGAGATGAGGGAAGATGTATGCTAGGGAGAACTCCCAAGGGATTGACAAAGCGTCCACTGCTAGAGCAAGAGGGTCCCTCCACCGGGAGCAAAACACTGGCACCTTCCTGTTGTGTCTAGTAGCCATCAGATCCACTACTGGCACCCCCCACATCTGGGCGAGAAGGTGAAACACCTCTGGATGAAGCGCCCATTCTCCGCTGTCGACTGTGTGACGACTGAGAAAATCTGCCATGACATTGTCTACGCCTGGAATGTGTACCGCTGAGATGACTGGCACATGAGCTTCTGCCCAAGATAAAATGGCCTTGACCTCTAACCAAGCGGTGAGACTTTTTGTGCCGCCTTGTCTGTTGATGTAGGCCACAGCGGTGGCGTTGTCGGTTTCCACTCTGACTGGACAACCTTCCAGCTGAGATTCCTAGTGCCTCAGGGCAAGAAAGATGGCACGAAGTTCCAGAACATTGATGGAAAGAAGAGATTCTTCCAATCCCCATTTCCCCTGAGCACTGAAACGACCCAGTACTGCCCCCCATCCCCGAAGGCTGGCATCCATCGTGACTGTGGTCCAATAAGGAACCCGAAAGGACCTCCCTTTCAGGAGATGAGACAGGTCCAACCACCACTCTAGGCTCAGCTCGACATGAGGGGGCAGAGATACTAAGAGATGCTGATGATCTGGATGAGATCTGCAAGTCTGAATCACAAACCTCTGAAGTTCCCTGGTGTGTGCCATGGCAAAAGGCACTGCCTCTATTGTGGAAATAAACTTCCCCACCAGAGAGGTCAACTTCGGTACTGGAACCCTGTCTAGCTCTAGGATCTTGGACACCCGGATAGCAATCTGATGAGCCACTTCCTCCGGTAAAAACACCATGCACTGCTGAGTGTCGAACAGGAGACCCAAGAAGAGGATCTGTTGAGATGGAACCAAGTCTTACTTGTCCAGATTCACAATCCAGCAGTGGCGATTGAGTGTCTGTATACACAACTGCAGCTGCTGGTGGAGGATCTCCGCAGATGAGGCTTTCAGGAGCAGATCGTACATGTAGGGAGTCACCCTGACTCCATCTCGATGAAGCACAGCTATCAAAGCTCCCAACACCCTCTGAAAGACCCGAGGAGCTGAAGTCAGACCACAGGGAAGAGCTGAAAACTGAAAGTGGCCTTTGTGACAGGCAAATCTGAGATACCGTCTGCTCTCTGGATGAATAGGGATGTGAAGGTATGCATCCTGAAGGTCCAGGGAGGCAAGGAACTCCCCTGGGGACATTGCTGCTATCACAGAACGCAGAGATTCTGACGAAAGTGGGAACTCACAACAAAGGAATTGAGATCCTTGAGATCCAAAATAGGACGAGCACCTCCGTCCTTTTTGGCCACAACGAACAGGTTGGAGTAGAATCCTGAACCTGTGTCCTCTGGTGGAACCAATTCCAGGACCTCTTTGTCCAAAAGATCCTGAATAGTGTCGAACAGATGTCTTTTTGTAGGCTCCTGAGAAGAATGAGTAAAATGGAACCGAAAAGGAGGAAGAGAAGAGAAAGGGATCCTGTATCCCTCTGATACCACCTGAACAACCCAAGGGTCCGCCACTGACTCCTCCCAAACCCGGCGAAAGATGTGGAGACGTCCACCTAGAGCCGGATGCGGACCCGGGTTCGGCGAGTCATGCCGAAGCAGTCTTGGAGGTCTTGGCCTTGAGGGCAACTTTGGGCTTCCAGGACTGTTTGGGCTTGGAGGAGGAGCGCGTGGAGGACGGACCCGTCTGGGACGTGGAGCGTGTCTCAATTTGGAAAGAACGAAAGGACCGATTGCGTTTGGCTGGAAACTTCTTCTTGAATACCGATGGCAGAAGAGTACTTTTGCCAGCAGTGGCCTCGCTAATAATCTCAAGTTCAGATCCAAACAGTAAAGACCCCTGAAAAGGCAAAGAAAGCAAGGCTTTCTTAGAGGCAGTGTCAGCAGACCAAATTTTCAACCAAAGAGCACGTCTAGCTACTACAGAGGAAGTAGAGGCCCTCGCCATCATGCGCACAGCATCAAAAGCAGCGTCAGAAACATAATTTTGAGCTTCTAATATATTAGCAAGAAGCTGTAACTGCTCAGACACTGGTGCATCCTGGCAAACCGCCTCAGCCAGTTGTTCAGTCCAGGCCGCAATGGCCCTATTAACCCACGCCACTGCGAAGGTTGGACGCATGGCAGTGCCAATAGAGGCAAAAATGGATTGAAGACAAATCTCTAACTTTTTGTCCGTCCAATCCTGCAGGGCCGAAGCATCTGACACAGCTAAGGCAGTAGATTTGGATAACCTAGAAATAGGAGCATCCACTTTAGGAGGATGAACCCATTTTGCCAGTTCAGCCTCAGGAAAAGGATAAAGTTTAGCAAACTTTTTGGACACAGAAGAGGATTTTTCAGGATTCCTCCACGCATCAGAGACTAAACGGGCAAGAGTAGGGTTATTAGGAAAACAAACCACAGCCTTAGATGGTTTTTGGAAAACATCAGTTGGATCATGAGTAGATTCCTGAGTCAGAGGAAGGTTGAGCGTAGTTAACACAGCTCTAATCAAACCCTCAGCAGAAACTTCAGGGTCACATTCATAAGGGTCACCAATGGACCTATTAGATTCTATAACAGTGCCTTCCTCAGCATCAGAATCCTGCAAAAGTTCTTCCTCAGAAGAATCAGACATGTCAGGAGCCCCCTGTGGCTTAGGCAGGGAGGTCCTGATTGTGGAGGGGGTCTGCCAGACTTGCAGAGCCCCCTGAACCTGAGAGGGAAAGAGTTGAAGAGTGGATCTGATATCCCTAGTGGCAGCCTTGAACTCTTTCGCCCAAGTTGGCTCAATGGCGTGACTGGAAAGCCCAGGGTTGCTGTCATGGCTTTCTGCACATTTTGGGCATAAATGACCAGAAAATTGTCTAGGCAGCCCAGAGTGACAAGAGGAGCAAAACGCAATGGGGGAAACTGACACCCCAGCCTCCTTAGTCTTGGGTCTAGCCCCTGACTCCAGTGGAGTTGACATGCTCACAGCGTCAGATATACTCCACTAAGAAAAATCACCCAGTAGAAATGTGAAAGATTAAAGTTTCACCCCAGAAATGCCTAAAATCGGACTTATCTGGCCAGCGAAGGGTTAATCTGCTGAGAGGAGAGAAGGCTCGGTCCCTGCGTAGTATACTCGCTGAGGATACCACAAAATGGCTGCCGCGACGGTAGCCAATCAGAAAACGAGCGCGAAATAAGCGCTCATGGGAATCGTAGTTTTCCTCAGAAGTACCCCAAAACAGTGCCCGAAGCCCCCCCAGACTCCCAACACACCGAATCTAGCTACCGGATGATAGAGCAGGGGAAGACCAACAAAATGAGCCCTCTCTGAAGTTGCTGTGACAAGCGGTTCCAGAGATACGTCCCACTGTGTAAACCCATAGAGAATAAAGGAGCAATGGTGTCTATGCGGGTAAAAGCACGCTTAAAGGCGCGGAACATTAAATATTAATAAAGTATACCTGAAAGAAAAAGTTCAAACACACTTCTAGTACATGTAAAACATGAGACAATAACAACCCAAAGTTCCAAAACCCAGGGAATACACCACAGACATTGCATAAATACAAGGAATAGAAATAAAAACACCCTATGAGTGCTGGAGTGCATGAGAACCCCCAAATACATGCCCAAAGAAGGGACACTGTGGGACAAGTGGACTTTCAGCACTCAAAGGGTGGCTCACCTTCCGTCTTCAGGTAACCATGTTAAAAGGGAATTAACCAGAGGAAAATTCCCCAGCAGGGAAGCTACGTGACACAAGATGTTCCCTCTTCAGGGCATAAGGTCCACCAGAAAATCCCTGGAAGCTGCACTAGCCACTTTGGAGAGGGCAATTCACAGCCATGGTCACCTGCCTAATGGTGGTATTCCATATTTGAAGGAAAACAATAAAAAACTAAAGTTGAATGAGAGATGTTCTCCACCTGGTGTGCACAGCACACAGGAACAAATCAATCTAGCTTGGCTCTGGCCTGAAGGCAGCTTAAGTAGGAGGGGAGGCTCCACCCCCTGCATACATTTGAATGAATGTTCCTGCCTATTAAAGGGGCGGATCGCCTCCCATTGTACCAGTGACCTGTATTGGACGACAGTGAAAATGTGTTTTCATTAAAAAAAAAATGAAATTAAAAAAGTTCCTCACAGGGCATTGCTGGAAGTTATTATTATGTGTTCGTTCTACACTTGTAGGCAGGAAACCCATTCTCTGTGTATGAATATATTTGTGAAGGTGAGACACCTGATTAGTGCTGTTGCACACCACCTGTTGGGAACTACTGGTCAACCTTGTAGTTTGCGAAGATGTGAGTACTGCACTTCCATTGGGTACCCAACATAACACACTAAATTTATTTAGTATAATAAATGTAGAATAAAATGGTTCAGTGATTTTATTTAAATGACCATACTGTACAGATTTTTTTTCAACGTTGTACAATTTTCCCCACTGTTCCAATGAATAAAATAACTTACGATCTCTCAACTGACAGTTCTGCAGCATGTATACACTACTTCAGTCAATGCAAGAACTTGCTAAGCATCGGTTGCATTATCCAAGTGTCATAATCAACACTTCAAATGATATTTAGAGCAAGACCCTTTCAGCAAATTAACAGCATATGAGACATCAAAATTAGACAGATTACCCCTCTAAAATGTATAAAAATGTGCCATATTAGCTTAAGGTACCATCCAGTGGCAAAAAAAAAAAAAAAAAAAATGATCAGAAAGAATTGTATTGCTGCATAAAGTTATTTAAAAGTATTTCAAAACATTAAAAGACTGTTTATAAAATATAAAGAGGCATATAAATCCCACATAATTGTTAAACCACCTAGTTCTGGCAAGATTTAATAAAATGAGTCAAAATAAAACTTCTAGTGTTTTGTGAATTACAATAGGAGCTTCTTTTATGAAAATAGATGCTCTGTATTACAACACATCTGGTGCAAACATTTCCTGATAAAAATAAATCAGAGAGTCATTTATTAAAAAAGGGAAATCATAAAATATAGCCTTCTGTGGTTTTTGGGAGGTGGGAGAGAGGAACTACTTAGAGAAACAGATGCTGAAGCTGTGCTGGCCACACCCACATTCTGAGGTGTGTGTACAGCCAATGCAATCCCAATATCTCAGCACCTGCTTCTTGTTTATTTACCAATATATATACCCTATCCAGTATACAATGCATTTTAACCCCTTAAGGACCAGCGGTTCTGGGGTATGTGGTCCTTTAAGGACTAGATAGGGAAGTTTAACGTGCCGCCCCACGTGACTGATCACGTGTTCCGGCACACCGAACGAGGGACTGAAAGAGATCGTTCCATGACGTACTATGACCTTCACTGGTCCTTCAAGTGCCGGACCAGCTTGACGGTCCGGGTACGTCAGACACAAAGGGGTTAAAGACCACTCTAGTGGCAGAGGGGTTGAGAAATGTTTTTGTGCATGTATGTTATAGGCCAAGGTAATTTTCTTTGCCAGGCACCAGAGGATAGGGGTGGGGTCAAGAATGAAGGGGGGGTGGTGTTTACAGCCATGGGTGGTGCTAAGGGCGCCAAAAATTTAAATCCAGCCCTGCTTCCACCTACAGAATTCAAAATTACAAGAGAATATAAACATTGGTCTTACTTAAGTGGCACATATTGAGTAACAACTTTATATATTACTTTTCCTGAAATAATTTTTTGGGGGATGGGGCTGAGGCATGAAAAGTGGTATGGAGGAAAATAAAAGTATAGCATACCAATATTTTAATCTGAATACTTACAATCGCTACTAACAAATACGTATTTTGCATTGATTACAACAATTTGCTAGTAGGTTGGTAGTCCATTTGAATTTTTTAAACAATGTTAAGACACCTTCATCTCTGACAAAGTATACTATTTTGCACAATTTTTACTATAGACCAATAGACCAATGTCATACAATTCATCTATTTAACTTCAGCTCACTTACCCTGACTTCAAAGAATAGAAATTTTCAGAGTGAAACTGAAATAAATTTACATTCTATTCATTTTACATTTAAAAATGTCTGCTACATTAATTTCATGTTATGAAAATGCAAAATGTGAAATTCATTTAGGGTACTTCAAAACCTTCAGGCCACATTACATGTATTTCCTTTGTGGTCTTTGATTGATTGAGTAAATTGTTATCAGGGAAGAGGTGAGATTAGGGTGAGTAGTTTGAAACCAGGTGGTAAGATTGGGGTGTGGGGGTGGGTAAGGTTTGCCTTCTTATTTTCACTATGATGACTGGTGGTGGTGGGCACCCTACAAGTCTGTCTGACAGCTGTTGCTAGAATACAAATTCAATTGTCCTCAGTCAACCAACTATTAGCTGAGTATGATGGCAGTTTTATTCCAACACTAACTGAAGAGCTGTGGTGTGTCCACCGTTGACCAACAATTTTCAAACTCCCAAAAACAGCTGTTCTAAAATAAGACTCATATTTGGTGCATTGGGCAGGGTTAATGTATACTGGGCATGAAGTCACCCACTCGCTCTACCGGCCATCACAGGTCACTGCAGTTGAGAGCATTCTTAATACATTCATGAGACCCAATTTCTTACAAGGCTTCAAAATAATGGATTTAGGGTCCTATACTGGCTTCAGCAAATGCAATTTGCTTTAAAATGTAAAAAGACTACATGGAAATAGGGAAGTTAAAAGGTTTTATGATACTCCATATGCATATATTTATGACTATAAAATGCTAGTGGTCCTCAAATTGTTGACTACAGTAACAAGTTTAAATAAAAGCAGTTATAATCCAATTAACAAACAAAACATCACCTATACAAGTCTGGGTCTGGCTCCTCAGGGGAGCCAAAAGTTGGAAGTAGAGAAATTTACACAGCACTGCTTATTGACAGCATGTTGAAAAAGTGAAATCAGGGAAAATCCTGCATCTCAAGAGCTGTGAAAAAGAAAATTAATTCATCCAGGAGTGGGAGGGATGGGAGATGAAGGGGGGGGGTAATTTTGTTATGTATGGAATAAAATATACAGCTCCAATGCAAACAAAAGCCTGCACCAAGGAGTCAGTCAAAATACATGTTATTATGTAAACAATAACAAAAACAAAGCCGGTCTAACAGACGCATATTGTTTTTCGATGCTGCTGTAACAAAGGATGTCCAAGCTTCTTCTGGCCTCTGAGGCTGCGTCTCATGATCACCCTGTCCACACTTCTGCGTTTTGGTGTGATGGAGGGAGAGGTGGCCTGCATCACACCACTTCTAGGGAAGTTCCTCCTGGGTTTCTTCACTGCTGGCCCGCTATTGGACTCTTCCAACGTCCGTTTCAAGGAGGCCAATCTCTCAGTTTCGGTTTTTCTGGTGCTACCAGGGGCTTTTGTTGCCTTTGTGTCAGAGGCTGTGGTCGAAGAGTTGCCAGGAAAGACACACGCAGACTGGGATATGCTTGGGGAGTCCAGAGACCATGGAGACTGACAGCTATTCTCTTCAGGGGACTGGGAGGACATTGTTGCTCTAGATTTTCCTGACTCGCTGCCCCATTTGACATAGCTCTCAGAGAAGGCATTCCTGCGTACTAAAGATGGGAGGGGCTCAGAAAATGACAGTCTCCACCAAGGATCTTCATCCAGAAACTTAAAAAAGGAGAAGAAACAAAATACATTATACTCTTAATAATAACAATTATATAACTATATATATACAATTATATTAACACACAATATATGTTACAAAATAGATCAGGTTAGAAGAATAACCTACAATTCAGTTCACTAGAATATTAATTCAATCTTAATTTGTACCTGTCACTTTCAATTAAGTTTACAAATCTGAAAAATTAATTGCAAGTACAGATGCATAGTTTAGGAGACTGACATTTCTGTATGGTGTGTAGTCTCTCGCTCTGTGTAGCATGGAATGCTAATTAAAGGGGAACTACCACCCCACAATAAGTTCACATTATTCAATTCTT
Organism: Rhinophrynus dorsalis; assembly: GCA_037306005.1. NCBI lineage: Eukaryota > Metazoa > Chordata > Amphibia > Anura > Rhinophrynidae > Rhinophrynus > Rhinophrynus dorsalis. Next base: position 318,758,413 of record CM074719.1, read on the forward strand.
CATCTGGCGACTAGCTGCTTAGTAACGCTAGTCGCTAGAAATATTACCCGGTTTACAAGATATTCCACTTTTTCGGACGCTCACAGTAGCAGGAAGCACGGACATCTCGTCATAGTGACGTCCGTGCGCCTGCGCTGTCAGTCCCTTTTGGAGCCAATTGCCTGATATTTCTTATCCAATAAATTATGCTGAAGTTCAGTCTTAAATTATGCATCTTACCGATCAGCTTAATATGTGGGACACCATCAATAGCTTTACTAAAAGCCATGTGGTCATATATGGTTCTGTTACTAGCAATGACTGTGTGTTAAAGGGATAGTAATATTTCAAAATAAAAGCAGCTCCAATTAATCTTCATAGTATTTGGGCCATGGGGAGTGTTATTTCAATACTGTCAGAGTTGTAGTTCAAGAGTAATTTAATGATAAAGTATCCCCCTCCCATCCCTTACACGGATATAACACTGCTCACCTCAGAACAGAAAAGGTGGTGTCAAGATGGCTTGCAGAGAGGGAAAATCTTCAGTTAGCATAAGGGAAAAACCTGAAAAACCTGTCAAGGGGGCAGGTTTTTCATTGTTCTCACAGTAAGAAGATGGTCCCTTGCTGTGACCTGTCTGGTCCCATGACCAGATTCAACATCTGAGGGGAGGTGGCTTAAACTACGTAAAGGGGCAGGAGGGGGATACTTTATCATTCAATTACTCTTGAACTACAACTCGGACAGTATTGAAATAACACTCTCCATTGTCCAAATACTAATTCATTGAAGCTGCTTTTATTTTGAAACATTACTCTCTCTTTAAGTTGAATAATTTCATACAGTGCAATTCTGGGTTCTATTAGACTGCTCTTTCAGTAATCATCATAATGTTCTCTTAGAAGAGATTCTTATCACATACAATCTCATGATATATTTTATCCAATACCTAATTGCTGCAGTCTTATGTTAACATTATATCATTATTACAATAAATCACTATGCAGGTTACTGCCAGTAAAATATTTAATATTGACACAATGTTAACTGGTTGGATGCTAGAGAGTTATTCAAGAAATGGCAAAGCCAAGCTTTGTAAACCTCTCAACCACACAAAGGGGATTATGCACGAAGGCCAGATAAAGAGATGATAAAAAGGTGATGAAGTGGAAGCAACTTCTCCAGCGATATCACTTCTCCAGTTACTGTGTTATTCTATGGCACCTAAGTACTAACATCTTCAAAGTTGGAGAAATCTTAGTGCTTTGGCTCCATAGAATAACATAGGAAGGGATATCCCTGGAGAAGTTATCCCCGCTTTATCACCTCTTCATCATGCATTAGTGCATCTCCCCCCAAAGGTTTTAAATAGTTAATCGATGTTGCCTAGGTATTTCATTTGAATCCACTACTAAAGACTGGAGTACTGCTGTTTTACAATACGAGCCATGGTATAGCTTCTAAGCCTTTTTAATCCTTTAGGCACTGTCCAGCAATGCATTGGACACCCCTCTAGCACTCAAAAGGTTACTGCCTTATGGGACTGAAAAAGCAAATGCCATAAACATTTGCAAATCATAGAAACAGTAAGGTATAACTGGCCTGGATCTGTTGTAGAAATACACATACAATAGAGAATGGCTCTGCTGAACAATGCACAATACAACATTCAAGATGGCACATGGACAAATGAACTGCTCAGTCAGCCTGTTACTATGGCAGCTTTGATGGTCTATTGAAACAACTTACATCTTCCTGTACACTTCAATTTATATTTTAATTGGATGTACAACTTAAAAAGAGTACACTGAACTGGAAGCTTAAAAGACTAAAGGCCATGTGTGCAAGGTAAAAGTAGAGCAATTAAGAGAAAAACCAACTGAACCAGAGAGGATAAAAATTCTGACAGTTCCAAATAGTATAAATGACTACCTCTGGAACTCAAAGGATTAATGGCTGCTAGAAGGCTAGTGAGGTTGTGACGTAATGCTTTAGATACCCCCTTTAGTACTCAAGGGGTTGTTAACCCCTTAGTGACTACAGCTTTTTGAAAGTTGGGGACAAAAGCAATTTTGGCCTTTTAGCATATATTTGTTCAACCGTATTTGGCCTTTAATTCATTTTATACACAGAAATTATATACCATTTGTTTAAGTGTAATTAGGGCTTTAGTCTGATGCCATGTGTATATGGATAACCTACCAATTCATTTGATATTTATAAATTTAAAAAGAAAAACATGGAGGAAAAACAAAACAAAACAAAAAAACCAAAACTTTTTATGGGTTTTCCTGTGATTGTTTGCGCTCAGTTGTTTCATTTTTAACAGGGATTGGATAAAAGGTATGAACATCCATTCAAACTTCCCAAATGTCTTTTTTCAGGGGACAGTACGTCCCCTGATGCGAAAATTCCTCTGCGTCCCTTTCCCACCCTAGTGCCCCCTTTTAGAAGATCAGACTATGTGGTGCGTATATAAGGGTATCATATTACTACACAGCAATAAGCTCACATTGATGTTCGGATGCCCTTTCTGACCACCATTCTGGAGAAAGGCTACTACAAATAGGAAGTCAAAAAGACTGCAGGTACTAGCCTCGTGTTGAAGGTGCTCTGATTAAGCTCCCAATTCTAGGATCCAAGTGTTGGCAACTGAAAGTCTGCAACTACATTTTCTACCTTGAGAAAGTGAACTGCTGAGATAGCTAGCACAGACTTCGACCCACAAGAATATCTTCCAGACCTCAGTTCAAGCTGACATGCTTTTGTTCCTCCTTGGTTGCTCTGTTGAACGGAGCCCATACTGGGTACACCTGAGAATGGGAACGAGACATGTGGAGTTCTGCAATGGAATTGTTTGCAATTCTAGCACAGTGATGGCCAGAAGAAGTTCTTTTACATGGTTCAGAGGCATTGTGCCATGAGAGGACCCAACAAAGCATCCCAGACCATCCGTAGAGACCACAATCTAATCTGTAATGACAAGCGGATGACCCAGAATCAGATGGGACCACTGAAGCCACACATGAAGGTCCTCCTTTGTATGAAGGGACAGAGGCATGACATGAAGACTGATGTGAGGAATGTCTGGACCAATTCCTGGGAATGTACAATTGCAATTATATCATACAGGATTTTACATAAGCAACTGCATCCAGGGCAGAGAGCAGGTAACCTAGTACTTTCCTGTACTCCCACACAGTCTCTGATAGCCAGGATATTGCCTGAAACAGCTGGTGAGACAAAGACTTAATCTTGTCATCTGAAAGAAATAACCTCCCTTGTAGGGTGTCCCGCAGACCAAGAGCTTAGGATCACCTGAATAGATGAGGGGAGGGGTGTCTGAAGACACAAGAGTCTTAACCTAAACCGGTTCTTGTTCAGCAGATGAGGGAACCGGAGGTGGTGTAGAGAGCACAGAACAAGAGCTATACAAGATAAACCTAGGAAGCCCAGTTTGGCACGAGGAGCAATGGGTGAAAGGAGTCAGGGGAACCCCAAAATGTTTACACTTGGACTTGTGTCCATTGGAGTCAAAAATAGCAGAGGACGAGGTAAACGTACTTAAAAGTAAGCAAAAGCTTACCTGACTGCAAGGAGTTAAACTGGCAAGCAGAAGGGAGAAAACGGTATGCAGAATCCAAGAAGGAAGAGGAGTACGCAAAGACCAAATCTTCCCATGTCAGGAACAGATTTTGGGAGATTACTTTTTTTTTTTACTTTAACAATGGCAATTTGGCTCTCCAGTCATTTGATACCTGTCGCTGGATACTAAAGAGGGTCCCACAGGTTGTTGCTAGAAAGTGTGGTTGACTAGGAGCCCACCTGCAGCTTCCTAGGTGGGAGATATGTCCCAGAGATGTTTAGTGTATGAATCCAAAATTGCTGCCAGGCAGACATCCACTCAAAGAGGAAGTAACAAATTTCAATAAAAAGTACAGAGTAAATGAAAAAGTAATTAAACAATAAAAAGTAAGCAAACAGAGAAGTTCACTAGTGTATAGAAAAAACTAGTCAATGAGAGAGAAGTGCTTTAGTGAGATTAAGACTGAAAGGCAAACCAGCCACCACAGATTGTGAGGTCCTGAAAATTAGACATTGATTTCGAAGCCAATAATAGGAAACCATCTACAGTGGAGGTGGTGATTATACAGTCCCATATATTAAAAAATAAATCCAACTAAGAGACCAGTGCCCATACACACTATTGATGAGATTATTACAACCAGATGTTAGCTGACAGGAGTAAAGTGGAAGAAGGGCGTTTCCACCTCAGAGACCATTTTTGGAAGTGCTCTACCCCTGGAGGAGGAGACTTCCACATTGGACAACAGAGAAAATGTGTTAATTCAACTTTAAAGGGATAGTAATACTTCATTTTAACTTTATTTTATTGTGTAGGCATTAAAAAAACATGAAGAATGATATAAGTCTCATCTCTGAAACCTGAAAACAAAGTATCCCCCCCTGTTCAACCAGATCAGAAGGGAGATGCCCAGGTAGACTGCAGAGAGGGACAATCTTCAATTAAGATAAGGGAAAAAGCTGAAAAACTTGTCAAGGGGGGGAAGGGCTTTCATTTTTTTCATAGAAAGAAAATTGTCCCCTTCTGTTATCTGTCTGGTCATACAACCAGATCCACATCTGAGAAGAGATGGCTTACACTAGGTAAAAGGGACAGGAGGGGAACTTTGCTTGTGAATATCTCATAAACCATAAAGGTTTGAGAGATAAGACTTATATCATTCTTCATGTTTTTTTAATGCCTACAAAATAAAATAAAGTTAAAACGAAGTGTTACTATCCCTTTAAATAAGACAAGGGGGGGGGGATTTCTGGGCAAATGGAAACCCCCTCTCGTTTTGGCCTAGAAAGAGTATAAGAGTTCTGTGTGCTTATTTATCCCTATTCGCATGTTTATCTTTCATGAGTTTGACAGCCACCAAACAAAAATAAACACAGAGACAATTCTAGGTAAGTACAAGGAAAAAAACAGTTAGCAGATAAAACATAAATTAATGCGTTAAAATAAAACATTATTACTTCTTTAGTATGCAAATCCTGGATCCCACATATATGTAAACATTTATTTATTTTGTTCCACTGCAGCTCCTCGCTTCTATTTTACTCTTAAGAGTAAAGTATCCATTCTAATTTTGAAGGCAGCAGCAAGACACAAAGATAGATTTAATATGCTCTTTACCTTGACAGGTGGAGTGGAGCATGGAGACGAAGACATTACATTAGTGTCCTGACTGTTGTACCGGGGACATTCTGCCAAGTTTAAGAACAGCTCCTCACTTGAGCCACAAGTCTGCTTCTCTGATAGAGGTGAGATACAAATCACAATGGCACTGGTGTTGTCTGCTCGCAACATGCGCTGTCTCCACTGTGTCAGTGCACGATTAACAAGCATCTTCGCACAAGACTGTCCATATTTCCCCTTAAAAGAAAAAGTACTGGTAAATAATTTGCACTTAAATAATTTTGTGAACTGCTTTTTTTCTACTAAAAGAAAATTAAGGCAGGGAAATTAAAATGACCACTAAATACACGTGAAAGTGGCCAGTTTCAGAAACAATGCTGGTTTGCATTAGAAATGTAGGAATGCGACAAGCCTTCTCCTATATATAATACAGGACACTTAAAAATGCATACACTGCTGTTTTGTACTGTGTACTCTGCATCCCTGTAAACTGAATTGTTTTAGAATACATCTTGCATTAGAGGGGAAGTCTAGTTGGCTCTCTAACTATAGCTTATCTTCTACAACTGCTCTTCTAACAGCTCCAAGGAATACGCTGGCTCTTTAGGAATAAAAATAGTGGTAGTAATAAGAATGACACCAGAATGCTACAGGAGGACAGAACATTTTAAGTGTTTGCAACTACTTGTGAGCACATAACAATTTCTACAAGTATGCAACAGTGCTCAATAATTAAAGCATATGCAGTCACAAGTGCATGCCACTGTATGCTCACAAGTGATTGCAAGAGTCTCACGTACAGTCACATTTGTGCACTTTTGCAAGCTCTCTCACACAAACACAAGACAGCATATGCACATGCTTAAGACTCAACCAACATGTAAAAGTGTGCTAAAGTCAAAGGGAGTGTGTGCGCACTAGCTTGAGTGATCAAGTATGTAAGAGTGAATACAAGGGTGTTATGAATAGGCCAGTGTGAGTGGGTTTGTTTTGATATGAATGTGAGGGTACAAGTATGTCAATGCCTGCAATAGTATGTGTGAGTGCAAGTGTGTGTGTTTGTTACGGAACAAAGTTGATACCAAATTCCTCTCTAATTACACATACCTTGTCTTGCTCCTGGCACATGGAGATGGCATCCTCTGCTGACACCATGTTCCAGAGGCCGTCACTGCCTATAATGATGAACTTATGCTTTTGTGGATCAATAGTGTGCACACTTGTATCTGGCTCTGGAGACACCACAAATTCCCCACTGTAGAAGTCATAGCTCCACAAGTCACCTGAGAAGAAATGTTAAATCAATAACTGTGTTCTAGTGCTAATGAACATACTCTTACTGAAAGTATTAAAAATGAAAAATAGAGGCGTACAAATGTGTATTCAATGCAATTTGAGGAGAGAAAAACAGGGAGTAACATAGAATTGCCAATATCTTATGGACTGGATGTATTTCTGTTAAATTTCACTCTTCTTCCTATGAGTTTGTTAAAGGAGGTATGGATTTTCCAGCAGTGGGAGTATCTTTATTTTACCTATCAGGAAATGGCATACAATACATGTTTATTCCATAAAAAGAAAAAAAAGTTAACTACCCCTTAGCAGCGAAATGAAAAGAATCCAGGTAGGTTAAACAGAGCAGAGTTCCCATTTAACCCCTTGACGGTCCTGGCACATCATGGGTAGATTTGTGTCAAGGACCCATGATGTGCCAGGACAATCACGGAATTCACGGCTGCACGCCGTTCAGGGAGCCCTGAACCAGATGAGAAAGGGGGAAGAAAAAAAAAAAAAAAAAAAAAAAAAAAAGCAGCTCCGTGGTCCTTAAGTGACTGCCACGTACATGATCGGCCGTCCCTAAGAGGTTAGTAATGCCCACCGGGAGAAAAGGCTGACACTCTCCCAGTGGCAAGGGCTTTGGTGAACTCTGCATGGACATGGGAGCACACAAGCGTCAAGGACATATCTTCGGGCTTCACTGGAGCCTCCCCTACCAGCACCTGCTTCCTTGTCACATAGATGGCAAGCTTAGTCTGCGCCAGTAGTAGGTTTACGAGGAGATCCTCATCCCTACTGTCCCGAGACACTGCACAAAAAAAAAAATTAAATAAAAAAATAAAAAATAAAAAGGTGAGGGGAGAATTGCAGCCAAAACTGTAGGAGGCGGCCCCCCAGGAGTGCCAAGAGGGGGCTTCAGTCAGATGCATGAAAAATATGTGAATATCAATATCTATGTGATAGTGCAAAAGTGGACTCTTCAGCCTGCTTTCAGTAACACCTGGCCAACATATTTTATATGTTGATATCAACAGTTCATTTGAGCACTCATACAATTTGTTGGCCAAAGGGGCTCTGCCGCCACCACTCCAAAAGGATCAAACCACTCTATCACCGCTACATGCAGTGATCTTAATATTACATGAGTTGGGTGTGGCCCCTTCCTCCCACACATTGGAAACCTGTTTATATGGGAGCAAGCAAGCTTTCTTGCTCGCATATAAACCAGTTGCCACTGTGGGAGGAAGGGTAAGAACCCAGCTCATTTAATATTAAAGAGGATCTCACATAAATATCTAATGCTCATTAGATAGAGTATTTAGCGAAAAAGTTTCATATGTTAGTCATTTTTGAAAAAAAAAAAAAAAAAAAAAAAAAACATTATCTACGCAAAAATTCAAGTTTAAAATGTGCCCAGCAGCCTACTTTCTGCTAGCAGCACTGCCGCTGCTCCCGTCCCACTACCCAGCATCCTCCAGTGATGGAGGCTTTCTCTCTCTAAGCTGGAGCGATCTCATTGGCAGAGATCGATATCTAGCCAATGAGATCGCTTCAGCTTAGAGACAGACATCCTCCGTCATCGGAGGATGCTGGGTAGTGGGACTGGAGCAGCCTCTGTGCGGCAAGCAGCTTGCCTCATCTGCAAGCGGAAGTAGGCTGCTGGGCACCTTTTAAATTTGAATTTTTGCGTAGATACTTTTTTTTTTTTTATTTTCCCCAAAAATGACTAGTATATTAAACTTTTTCGCTAAATGTGCTATCTAATGAGCATTATATTTGTGATAGAGCCACTTTAAAATATATTTTATTCACAGACTCCCCCTTTCCACAGAATGGACAGTGGGCCAGGTACTCTCCTGTGCTCAGTGCACCATGGAGCACTCTACAGATTACGTCCCTGTCACAAGAGAAGGTTATAGGCCCTGCTGAGACAGTGGGGAGAGTGGGAGGGAATGGGTTAACAATACCAGACCACTGGTTACCTGTTACTATTCCTAGCAACCACCAAATTAACCCCTGAAATACCTCCTGCACTATTACCCCAGTACAACAATTTGCTGCCACCACCAAGACTGTATATGTGGGCATCTTAAGCTACCCCAAATACAACAGAATTACAGTATAAAATCACCTTAATAATCAGACATAGAATTAAATTATTAGTAATGTGTGCTACCTGAGCTTCCTTCAGAGTAGTGAGTTCATTTTAGAGAACAGAGCAAGAGCTGATTAATTGAACATTTAATCTTAAAAAAATGGTTTCACAGTGCTGGGTACAAAAATACAGAAATAAAGGACATAAAGAAATAAAGATTACACGTAAGCAAAACAGTACCTAAAATAACATGGGAGAAACACAAGAGATCGCTACATACATTTAGCAGTATGTATTAACACACGCGCACACACACACACACACACACACACACACACACACACACACACACACACACACACACACACACACACACACACACACACACACACACACACACACACACACACACACACACACACACACACACACACACACACACACCTCTCTTCCCCCGTGGGAACTTCAGATGGTAAAAGTTCTCCTTCCAGTTGTTAAAGAAATTCCCTGTTTTTATTCAAAACCCATATTAAATACATTCTACAGTTGCTTTTAAGAGGCCAGACCCCCTGGGTGTTACCTGGGAGGGTCAGGGGTTTGGCCTGACAGTTTACAGCCCACTCAATCAGACCTGTCAGGGATGTTACTGCAGAGGTCTACCTGAAAAGTCGTAAGGCTTTCCAGAAGATGCAACCCACAGCACATCTCTATAATGCTATAATAATCATATCCCTCATATCTGTGTGATTATCTGGACACCAAACATGCTGGGTCTAACTGGTTGCAAAGTTGCTATTCTTGTAACTCACAGCAGGAACACCTCCCCCTGGCATGTTTGGTACCCACCAAAGGGTAAAACCTGGGCATTCTGAATATATATTTGTATTGAACCTTTTTACACTATATATACACACATGTTCTCCCCATCTCAGGCTATTTGGGTGTCCACTGGATAAACTTCCCCCCAGAGCAAATGGCCCAGTATATTTTATGACACACTGTCCTGCTCCAGTGATCTACTCATTCAGTTTCTGGTGATGTTATCTACTCAGCTAATTTTATGACCTAGGCCTGGTACACTTTGAATAACATACAAATACAAAATAAACAAACTAATTATACAAACCAGAGGCTCTGAAAAGGCCAAATCATGCCTTGGCATGGCAGTCCCCTCCAGGTATGGACACCAAGGTGGATTAGAGTGCCATCCACTAGACCCTCTTGCCCCCTTCAAAGACTAGCGCACAGATGTGCACTGTGTAAAGCATGAGTGAATACAGCCTCTTCCTCTACATGCCATGGAGAAATGCCCCCAGCTGACTTAAGTTGGGGGTAGGAGGAGCCAAGAGGGATTGACAAGGCTTTGGATCTATTCATAGAGCTGAAGGCAGGACTTGACTCTTAACAATGCCCAGAGTGAATGTACCAAAAATGATCGGCATGGTCTTAAACCATTACCGACCAGGTTCTTTTATATGCTGGATGACCAGAGCAATTTTGGCCTTTTTTTAATAACAAGTTTTTGTACAACCATGTTTTTACTTTAATTCCTTTAGTACCACTATGATTTTTATTTTTTTCTGGGGGGGGGGGGGGGACGAGACTGTCCCTCTGAGGCAAACATCCCTATGGCTGCCTTTGCCACCCTGGAGTCCTTCCACATAGATCAGACTGCGCAGTGTGTATATAAAATGCATTACATTGCTCCACAGCAATAAACTACACACTAATGTTTGCTTAAACTTCAGTATGTGTTTATACACTGTTCTGTGAAAATAATATTCTTGCTCTAAATCATTTATTTACCTACACAAATAAGTGCCAATAGGTCATGAAGTAGCCAAACCTTCTCTCCCTCCAGTGCTGCCCCAGCACCACAACATACAAAATAAAGGTTCCTACTCTTTGGACATTTGCAGAATTGGGAGCTTTGTTCTTTGCTTCTTACTTCTTCACGATCAGAGCGAGGAAGAGAAGCAGAGAACAGTGACAAAGGCAATGCATATTTACATTGCCTTTTTGGCTCCACTGGCACATGTGATCGCTGAAGCACATGTGCGGATCCACAGTGGAAAGGATGAAACGGTCTAGTTCAGTCCTGGAGCAATCAGTTACAGCCTTCACATAGTGATCACAGCGCACCCTGAGGCATGGCACAATCATTAACCTTGGACGTGCCAGGACCGTCATTGGTTCTGAAGGGGCTAAAAGAGATCATAACCTTTTGAATTTATTTTAAATATTCTGCACTTGAAGATTATAACAAAGTTACCTATAATTTATATTAACAAAAACAAAAACAAAAAAAAAAAAAAACAAAAAAAAAAACATTTTACACTTATGTCGCTCACACTGAACTCACTGGATCTGTTTTCCAAAAGCCCTCCTTCAGGGACTGTGAAAGCAGAGATGGAGATACAATGTGGGAAAACAAATAAAATAGTGATACAATTTTTTTTTTTTTTGGGGGGTGTGTGTAAAAAAATATATATAATGTATACTTGACTAATCAGCAAGTGCACAATATGTAAAGTCAAATTACTGCCTCTTGGAGGTAATATCTGTAATATCTTACAATTGTAGTAATCAAGTATATCAGAACAGTTTTATTTATTTTTTTTTACGACCTTTAAAAAAAAAAAAAAAAAAAAAGTTTAAGAGATCAGCGGCCTTGATCATTCTCCAATGATATAGAATGCTCAGTAAAGGAAAGCACCATTACAAACTGATCAAGCCTGTTGATATCTTGTTAACCCTTTAAGGACCGGGAAAATCTGAGGTCGTTTTCCCTTAAGGACCGGAGCAGTTCTGACCTTTTTGACTATATCTTTGTTCAGCAAAGTTTTCCCTCTAAGTCTTTTATTCCACCCCCATAAATTATATACTGTTTTTTTAAGCACAAATAGGGCTTTCATTTGATACCCTACTTATATGGATAACCCACCATTTACTTTATTAAAATAAAAAAATAAAAAAAAAAAAAAGGTAAAAAAAAAAAAAAAAAGGTAAAAAACCCCCACCATTTTTGGTTTTTCTCTTTGGATCAATTGGGCACAAAGGGTTAAAATGTTATGGAGACTGCATGAAAGGTATGACCGGTCAGTCATACCTACAAAATGCACAGTTTAAAGTGGCCACTGTCCCCCCTGGGTGAAAATCCCCATGTCCCTTTTTCCCACCCTATTTTGACACTTTTTTTATCCGTGACATTTGGCGGTGTATACAAGTGTATTACATAGCTCCACAACAATCACACTTCCACTTTTGTTTAATTAGATTATTTATTTTTTTTTTTAAATAAATTTTGGTAAAAAAAAAAAAAAAAAAAAAAAAAAAAAAAGTGTGTTGTGTTTATATATTAAAAAAAAAAAAAAAAAAAAAAAAATCATCATTGCAGGTCAGAAATTGACCTGCATTTAGCAAGCCTTTGGCACCAGCCGTGAAGGTGTTAATACCCCTAGCTGCTGCATTTTCTTTCACCACTAGGTGTCTCCTGTCTACTTCGGTCTCCGTTACTTTCATAGCAACGGAGCCAGAGGCAGACTTGACAGGCACAGACAGCATGCTTTCTTTGCTGTCTCTGTCTGTCACTTTGCCGGTACATGTGATCGCTGGAACGGCGATTGAATGAACCAGCAAAGGCAAGAAGGGCTGAGACTGAACGCCCCGGTCTCGGAGCGCTCAGTCTCAGCCTGGAATTAATGATAGCAGCGTGCACGGAGGCACACTGCTATCATTTAAGCCATGACGGTCCTGGACCGTCATGGGTCCTTAAGGGGATTGCAACCCATGACGGTCCAGGACCGTCATGGGTCCTTAAGGGGTTAAACATGTTTTTGTTAGTAAACACTGATAATTTTGAATCATATAGCTAAGTTTATTTGTTTTTACGAGCAACAGAATGTATTCTGGGCATAAAGTGTTTATCCTTTAAAGGGGAACTTTCACCCCTTAATAACTAAAGCTCCCCTTACTGCTGACCTGGCGACTAGCTGCTTAGTAGCGCTAGTCGCCAGAAAACTTACCCCGTTCTCAAGATTTCGCCGTTTGAAAGGATCAGGAAGCACGGACGTCTCTTCACAGTGACGTCCGTGCGCCTGCGCTGTCAGTCCCTTGTGCACTGTACCGTTCTCAAGATTTCGCCGTTTGAAAGGATCAGGAAGCACGGACGTCTCTTCACAGTGACGTCCGTGCGCCTGCGCTGTCAGTCCCTTGTGCACCGTACCGTTCTCAAGATTTCGCCGTTTGAAAGGATCAGGAAGCACGGACGTCTCTTCACAGTGACGTCCGTGCGCCTGCGCTGTCAGTCCCTTGTGCACCGTACGGTGCATACGGTGCACAAGGGACTGACAGCGCAGGCGCACGGACGTCACTGTGAAGAGACGTCCGTGCTTCCTGATCCTTTCAAACGGCGAAATCTTGAGAACGGGGTAAGTTTTCTGGCGACTAGCGCTACTAAGCAGCTAGTCGCCAGGTCAGCAGTAAGGGGAGCTTTAGTTATTAAGGGGTGAAAGTTCCCCTTTAACACCTGGCTGTATGAAAGGAGATTTGTGTGTGCTTACAGATAAACAAATATTTGTTTAGTCCATGTGGTGCACAGGAACCATGGGTTGAATTTCACTTTTACCCACTTCATCTTGGCCAGTATGCCATACAGCAAAGTCAGGAGAAATACAAGAGGAACAAGAGAAGAAGTGATGCCCTGAACAGAAAAGCCAAGTGGATCCGCCAGGACTCAAAACAGCAGTTTTCACCAGGAGTTACACAAAAGACTAAGAGAAACAGATTTAATATGAGAGTACAAAAAATCCATTTGTTTTGCATCCTATGTGGAACACAGGAACCACAGGGATATACCACAGCATCCACCAAGACTCTAGTGAGAGAAGGGGAGAAAAAAAAGACACCTGTAAACAGACAATTTTTAACAAATAAACTGATAAAAAAATGAACCTCAGCATCAACGTACATCAACACTATAAACATGGTACTGGCACAACAGCCTGAAGGATCTTCTGTTCAAAGCCAGCTTTATCCAAAGACAACACACCAACACTATAGATTTTGATAAATATATGAAGGGACAACCATGTTACTCATCAGAGGTTTGACTCTTGTAGGCCCAAGATGTACCCACTGACCTGGTGGAATGCACCATAACAAAAAAGGCTGCTTGTTTCTTGTGCAGAATATATCCCTGGTGAATGGTCGCCTTGACCCAAAAAGCCACATTCACCTTTCATGTAGCCAGGCCAACAAGTACGCAAACGGATAACTGGAAATTATGAGATGAACACAGTACTTAAAGTGCCTAACCACATCTAAGAGATGAAGCTCCTGCTCCTATTAGATAGAGAAGGAAGAAAAATTTCCTGGTCAAGGCCGTGACCTTTCCATCTTCCAGCTGTCTTTACATTTCTTCAGGATGTACTTCAGAAAGGACTTTGACTCAGCCCTCGTAAAGTTCAGATTGATGGAGAGTTCTCTACACCTGGTCTAAAGACCTTGCGTGGTCAGATGACCAAGAGTTACACCCCAGCCCATCTGGCTGACATTTGATGTGACTATGACCCAAACTGGGATAACCAAGGGCAGGCCTCAAGGTTAGACGACTGCACTGAATCATCAGCGAAAGTTCACTTTTATTCTGTCGGACAGAGACATGACATAGGAAATGACACACTTGTCTGAATCAATTCCTGAAAATTTCCAACTGCAGCTTCCAAGTGTAAAATTGAGCAATAGGTAGCCCAGTACATTTGCTTACTCATGCACCATCGTAAACAGGCAGGAAGCCACCTATGACACATGGATAGATAAAGACTAAATCTTTGTCGTCTGGCAGAAAGACCTTCCCCTAAAGAGATCAAATCTGATCCTGAGAGAATGAAGGACCTGGCATGGAACCAGGGAAGATTTCTTGAGGCTGTGAACACAACCATGCTGTTTCATAATGGATGCCTTGGACTGAATCAGAGTGTGCAATATTCCACTGAAGGAGCCTTTAGTAAAAGGTGGTCCAGTTAAGGAGTCAACCAAGTTCCCTGAGAGTGGACATGATCCTCCAGGTCTGACATGACCTTCAGATTGGCATCAGCTCCATGGGTATTCACAAAGGGAATAGCAGTGAACTGAAAACTTGGATAGGAATGCACAGATAAGCTCCCCTTGACACACAGTCATGGCAATGATGGAGTGCAAGGACTCCGTCTTGAACCATGGAGCGAGGATGAAATGGTCGAGAAGTTTCAAGTCCAGAATAGTAAGTAATCCACTGTCCTTCTTAGGGACTATCAAGAGACAGGTGATATGACGTCCTATTGCCTGTGATGGACCAAAACTTGCAAATCATGAGGAGGCAGGTTTGTTAGATTTGGGCTTCTGCACAGGTTGCTTTTCTTTTGGAGTGGGAGGTGTCTAGGTCGCAGAGGGCAGTTAACCCCTGGGAACATTTAGGAGTAACTTGAAGCAACATGGTAATCTTGCCTCCAGCAGCATGACTGCCCTGGAATTGGACAAGGTTATAAAACTACTGTTTGCCCAAAAAAGGAAGACATCAAGATTTCTTGGAGGGTATCCTTTTGAAACGTCACCCACTATTGGGTCTACAAAGAAAATATCACATTAAACATAACGCCACCATGAAAAGGGCGATATCAGAATCTCTCCCGCATCAAGAGAGAGATTTTCCTATCACAAGCTCAAGTGTCACACATTTTAATAGCCACCATTTCATCTTGCATGACAACTTGCGACATGTTTAATGCGCAGTTTTCTTTGTTGCCCAATAGTGGGCAACATTTTGACAGTGAACCTTCTTGGAGGACTGGTCAGCGCACAATTCTTAATTCACAAAGTGCGATGGTCACTGAGAAAGCCTGCAGACCTGGGCACGTTGAGATCCTGACGGGGCACTAGCATACTTTCAAGTTCCTCATGCAGGGTCTAGCAAGAGAGGCATAACAGTGGAAGAAGCAGATGGAAAATAAAGCATGCTGTAAGATGCCTCTGGAGGGGGTGGGGTCCTGCTGATTACAGGTATTGCTCGATGAAGTGAACCACGTCTCAGGAGGTCCGATATAATTTCTTGCTCTACATTGCTTCGTCCTGAAAGTCTGGGGAGGGCAGACTTATTTTTTGGTGTACAATGATTTGAGGTGGACTATTCGCAAATTTAAACCTTTGAGTGGCAGAGAGGTATCAAATGCATTACAAAGCAATGTGCTGCATACCCCTGCACCACTCAAAGGGTTAATGTACAATGCAGTGCCAACACTGCTAGCATATTATATACAGAGTGCCTAAAAACGATGTTGAATATGAACAGCAGCATGAAAATATACGTAGCTGCAAAAGGTTTAAAACCTTGAATGTTTCAGGTGTCCAGCATGTCGCAATGGTTCGGCACCTCTCTAGAATCCAAAGTGTTAAAAGCCCTCTTTAAATCAATGGCAGTTTTTATTTGTTCCCATGCAGCAGGTTTGCACCAGAATAACACTACATTTCTTAGAATATCAGCCCAGCTGTCAGAGACGCACAGAATTTCACTGTCATACATGAGACAGACAGACAGACAGACACACAGAGACACACACACTTCCACAGCCTTATCCCCCTGTCCACAGGTAGCCAAAGAAATACACACGCACTGTCTGACACTCGAGCTGGCTGATGATGGAGTTGTAGCACAACAATAAAGGAGGACTGTAGGGTACCCACCTATGGAATAAGCAGTTGTGAACCAGAAACAAACATTAGGCATTATTAGGATACTGAATCTTTTGCCTCTACCTTGCTACCTCTGGGGGGGGGGGGGGGGGGAATAAATAAATAAATACTGGTTAAGTAGATTTTCTCTCAGAGCATCTCATATTATCCCAGACCCACAGTTCTAATTAACTGTGAAGACCAAACGTAAGAGGATGAAAAACAGGAAGATTAAGCACGAGGCCACATATACCAAGGCCCTTGTGGCATAATCAGTAAAAAGATTATTATGATAGAATTCCATGTTTAGAACATGTAATCATAGCTCTTAACCCCTTTAAAGCCAGGTGACTAACCCAGGTGAATCACAGTGAAAGCAGTTTAAAAAGGCAATAGCTTTCTCTAAGGAAACCTGATGGAACTAGAAGGTTTCTAGCACTTTTACTTTTGGAAGCTTTCTGAAGAAGATCACAAACAAAATGCAAGTGCTGCAGGAATAAAGATGTGAATCATTATAATTATGCTGCCATTGGTCCCGGTTAGCAAGCAAAGAGAGGGGAATTATGGATACATTTTCTCATATTTGGATAATTTCCATCATCTGAAAATGTCACTATTAGCTCTTATGATACTTGAGGACCAATTAATATAAGCCTTAGAAAACTGAACAAACATTTTCCTTCAATTATTCCTCATATCAGCGGGGAAAGTGCTGGTTATTCAGCAGTACTTGTGTGTACAACATGTGCTTCTCCTAAATGCTAATGGAGAACAGGACTACTTTCAGAAACATGTTTCCTCTTCTGTCCACTTAAGGAACAATAGAACTCGCAAAACAAATATGTACCCTTTAGAGTAAACCACAGCAGTCGAGAAACCTTTAAAGCCACAATTATGGAGAGAAGAAAAAAAAACAAAAACCCAACAAGGCTAGTACAACCTATATTATTTTTAGTATTAACCCTTTAACGACCCTTGACGGGCATAGTACGTCATGGGTCGATCTGAGTTAATGACCCATGACAGTTATGGAATTCCGGGCTCCCCCGAGGCTGCACGCCGTTCGGGGAGTCCGGAACTGGGGAAAAAAAAAAAAGAAAAAAAAAAAAGAAGCTCTGTGGTCCTTAACTGACCGATCCGATCATTAAGGGGTTAAGAGTGGGGAAATAAGAAATGACAAACGCTAACAGCAATTAACTAATTTCAAACAGACTCATGTGAACGTTGCTCTCACAGCTGGACAGTCCTGGCATAAACCACATTCTTTATAAGTTGTACAATTTCCAAAATACCCAATGGGTAAATATGCACCTTTCTGCCTTCTTGTTCCACAATCTAAAGAACTCAAGGAGGACAACATTTATATTCGACAATTTATTAAAAACGCTCTGATATAAGACATTATTTCCAATTGTAGTTTTGGGTTATTTTCTTTTATTACATGGAAACTTATAACAGTCTTTCAAAATCACCTATCCTGGGGAAAAAAAAACAAAAAACCCACACCTATTACGTTGGTCATTTTTTCTTAAAGGGATAGTAATGTTTCATAATAAAAGCAGCTCTAATTAATCATCATAGTACTTGGACTTTGGAGAGTGTTATTTCAATTCTGTCAGAGTTGTAGTTCAAGAGTAATTCAATGACAAAGTATCCCCCTCCCGCCCCTTCTACTGATGTAACACTGCTCAGCCAGAGCAGAAAGGAGGTGCCCAGGTAGATTTCAGAGAGGGACAATATTCAATTAAGATAAGGGAAAAACTTGTTGGGGGGGGCAGGGCTTTCATTGTTCTAATAGGAAGAAGATTGTCCACTTCTGTTATCTGTCTGGTCTATGGACTGGATTCCACATCTGAGAAGAGATGTCTTATACTAGGTAAAAGGGGCGGGAGGGGAACTTTGCTTGTGAACCTTTATGGTTTGAGAGATAAGACTTATATCGTTCTCCATGTCTTTTTAATGCCTACAAAATAAAATAAAGTTAAAACGAACTATTACTATCCCTTTAAAGGGATAGTAATGTTTCAAAATAAATGCTTTATAGTTTTTGGGCCATGTAGAGCATCCCTTATCCAAAATAATCCAAAAACCGAAACTTTTGTCCACAGAGTGACACCTTTGCTTTCTTATGGTTAAATATCACAAACATTGTTTCATGCACAATATTATTAAAAATATTGTACAAAATCACTGTCAGGCTGTGTATAAGGTGTATATGAAACAAATTAATTTTGTGCATGACTTGGTTCCCATCCCCAAGATATCTCATTATGTATATGCAAATATTCCAAAATCCAAAAGAAAATCTGATATCTGAAATTCTTCTGGTACCAAGCATTTCGGAAAAGGGATACGCAACCTGTATTATCACTCTATGATGTGTAATTCCAGAGTGACTGAATGATAAAGGGGGCGGGAGGGGGACACTTTATCTAGTGTAAGCCACCGCCCCATAGATGTGAAATCCAGTAACTTGACCTGAGAGCTCTAAGTGAGGGAGAATCTCCTGGCTGTGAACATAAGGAAAACCCTGCCCCTCCTTGAAGGAGGAGGGCAGGTTTTTCCTTATGCTCATAGAAGATTGTCCCTTGTTGCGATCCATCCAGACAGTCTTGCTGTGCAGTTTTACATAGGTAAAGGGGCGGAAGGGGACACTTTATGATTCCATTACTCTGAAACTACACATCATAGAAGAGAATGACGAGGCTCTACATGGCCGAAAAACTATAAAGAATAATTGGAGCTGCATTTATTTTGAAACACAGCTATCCCTTTAAGGATAAGACAGTGGTTTTAAACCATTTTTTGCCAGGAAACCCCTCATGCCCAATTTAGATTCTTCAGAGCACCCCGAACATTTTATATGCCACTGTCAAGGGTATTTTGAAGGGTACACATAAGTAATATATAGTTATTCTTAGGTCTTACAATCAAAATAAACAAAAAACCCCCCACAAAAGTGAATAAGCATTTACATAAATATGCATCTAAAACTCAAAATTCACACTCTAACTGGATGTCCATGCCACACCAAAGTGCCACAGCACCCAATTATGGAAGTTAAACCTCACAGGAAAGGCACTAATATACGACACGGCGCTCCCACCAAGCTACTGCTTCCTGCTAGCCAGTACTAGCTCACTTGCATAAACTGACAAATAAAGCCAAGTATATCTTGGCTATTGGTTCAAATTAAAAATAGCTAAGAACATACAGGCAACGTTCTATCCCTTAAGGGGGTGGTGATGGGAGATGAGAAGGGGATTTTACAAGTGTAATACACCACCACTGTATTAAAGAAAGTGGTTATAGTAATGATTAATATTGAGAATATATATATAGATAATAGGATTTTAGTCTTACCTGTTAAATCCTTTTCACTTAGTCCATACAGGTCACTGGTACTCTGGGGAGGCGTAAGTCCCCTTTAATAGGCAGGAACAACTATGCAAATAATTTGCAAGGGGCGGAGCCTCCCCTCTTACTTAAGCCACCTTCTGGCCAGAGACACTTTAGATTGATTTGAGACCCTAAAACTGACCTCAGGTAAGCAAAAAGAAAGACTCCTGTGAGCATGCCCGAACGGTCTCCCACTGAATGCCACAGGAGAGCCAAGACTGGTCCCTTGACAGGGTGGGAGACCAGTGACCTGTATGGACTAAGTGAAAAGGATTTAACAGGTAAGACTAAAATCCTATTTTCACTGTCGTCCAATACAGGTCACTGGTACTCTGGGATGTACAAACATTGAGCTGATCCAGAGGCGGGAAGTAAGGCAAGGACCAGGCGCAAGGCCCAAGTCACTAGAACTGCTATGACCAGTTGAACATAGCCCAAACTGTAAGTGTCAACGGACACCAACCAAGGGAACAATCCCTGAACTAACACAGCACACGGAACTAGAGCCAACCGGGCTCAACAGTAAAGAAGCACTAAGGATCACAGAGCGGAAGACCTACACAGGCAAGACTGCCTCCAGGACCTTCCTTCCAAAACTGGCATCAGCCGACGCCAGTACATCAACTCGGTAGTGCTTTGAAAAAGTGTGCACAGAGGACCAAGTGGCCACTCTGCACAGTTGATCAGCAGAAGCTTGATTCTTGTAGGCCCAAGAGGCCCCAATAGATCTGGTGGAATGGGCAGTCACCCGGAAGGGAACATGCTTATTCCTCAATTTAGAGGCTTCACGGATAGTAGCCTTAATCCAAGAGGCAATGGTAACTTTGGAAGCCGGTCTCCCTGCCCTAGGCCCCTCAGGAATGACGAATAGAGCGCCAGACTTCCTGATAGACTCGGTGCGATGAACATAAAACTTGAGGCAACGCACCACATCCAACAGATGGAGATCTCTTTCCTTGTCAGATGAAGGATTAGGGCAGAAAGAGGGAACCACAATCTCCTGATTGATGTGAAACTCGGACACAACCTTGGGTAAGAATTCCTTGGTAGTGCGAAGCACAGCCTTATCCTTGTGGAACACCAGGTAAGGAGGTTTACAAGACAAGGCCTGTAACTCTGCTACCCGGCGCACTGACACAACAGCCAAGAGGAAGGCCATCTTCCAAGTCACAAGACGTAATGGAATGGAAGCCAAGGATTCAAACGGTGGTCGCTGTAGAACTCCCAGCACCAAATTGAGATCCCACTGGGGAGCAGGACTCTTAAAGGCAGGTCGAACATGAGTCACACCCTGGAAGAAGACTTTCACATCAGGAAGGACGGCAATCCGTTCCTGGAAAAACACAGACAAGGCAGAAGTCTGAACTTTGAGGGAACTCAGACTGAGCCCCTTATCCACACCGTCCTGCAAGAAGGCCAGGACAGTGGGAAGATGGAAGTCAAGTGACAACTTCTTGTCAGAACACCATATCACGAAAGTGGACCATATGCGATGATAGATCTTGGAAGACACAGGCTTACGAGCACTGAGCATCGTCGATACCACAGAAGGAGAAAAGCCTTTCTTTGCTAGAATCGAGGATTCAACCGCCATGCCATCAAATGGAGAGAGTGAACATCCTCTTTCCACAGATACCCCTGAAGAAGCAGGTCCGGACGGGCTGGAAGTGGGATCGGATCCTTCACTGACATGGCCATCAACTCCGGAAACCAGGACTGGCGAGGCCAGTTTGGAGCAATCAGGATGACAGGACAACGTTCCCTCTTCAACTTCTGGATAACTCTGACCAATAGAGGAAGAGGAGGGAAGATGTAAGCCAGGGGGAAGTCCCAAGGGATCGACAAGGCATCCACTGCTAGAGCAAGGGAGTCCCTCAACCGGGAGCAAAACACCGGAACCTTCCTGTTGTGTCTGGTAGCCATCAGATCCACCACAGGCATCCCCCACCGTAGAGTGAGCATGTGAAACACCTCTGGGTGAAGAGCCCATTCTCCGCTGTCGACGGTGTGACGACTGAGGAAGTCTGCCATGACGTTGTCCACGCCTGGAATATGAACTGCAGAGATGACAGGCACGTGATCTTCTGCCCAAGACAAAATATCCTTGACCTCCCACCAGGCGGAACCGCTTCTTGTGCCGCCTTGCCTGTTGATGTAAGCCACCGCCGTGGCGTTGTCGGACTCCACTCTGATTGGAAGACCGGTCAATTGAGACTCCCAGTGCCTCAGGGCCAGCCGGACAGCTCGAAGTTCCAGAACATTGATGGAGAGCATGGATTCCTCCAGACCCCATTTCCCCTGAGCACTGAAGCGACCCCAGACTGCACCCCAGCCCCGAAGGCTGGCATCCGTAGTGACTGTGGTCCAAGGAGGAACTAGAAAGGATTTCCCTTTCAGGAGATGAGAGAGATCTAACCACCAGTGCAGACTCGACTCGACATGAGGAGGAAGAGAAACAGACAGATGTTGATGATCTGGATGATTCTTGCACGTCTGGATCACAAATCTCTGAAGATCCCTGGAGTGGGCCATGGCAAATGGTACTGCTTCGATTGTGGAAATGAACTTCCCCACTAAGGACGACAACTTCGGTACTGGAATCTCGTCCATGTCCAGAATTCCAGCCACTCTGACAGCTATCTGGTGAGCCACGTCCTCTGGAAGAAACACCATGCATTGGCGAGTGTCGAACAGGAGACCCAGGAACAGAAGCCTCTGAGATGGAATCAAGTTCGACTTGTCCAGATTCAGGATCCAGCCATGACGGTTCAGGGTGTGCATGCACATCTGTAATTGCTGAAGGAGAAGCTCCGCTGAGGAGGCCTTCAGTAGGAGATCGTCCATGTAGGGGGTCACTCTGATCCCATCCTGATGGAGCACCGCTATCAAGGAGCCCAACACCCTCTGGAAGACCTGAGGGGCTGAAGTCAGCCCAAAGGGGAGCGCTGCAAACTGAAAGTGTCCCCTGTGGCAGGCAATCCTGAGATACCGCCTGCTCTCTGGATGAATAGGGATGTGAAGATAAGCATCCTGAAGGTCCAGGGAGGCAAGAAACTCCCCTGGAGACATTGCTGCAATCACAGAGCGCAGGGACTCCTGGCGGAAGTGGGAAGTCACCACATAGGCATTGAGATCTTTGAGATCCAAAATGGGACGGGCTCCTCCGTCCTTTTTGGCTACCACAAACAGGTTGGAATAAAATCCTGAACCTGTGTCCCCCTGAGGAACCGCCTCCAGGACCTCTTTGTCCAAGAGATCCTGAATAGCGTCGTCGAACAGACGCCTTTTTGTGGGTTCCTGAGAAGGACGAGTAAAATGGAACCGAAAAGGAGGAAGGGAAGAGAAAGGGATCCTGTATCCCTCTGACACCACTTGAAGAACCCATGGGTCCGCCACTGACTCCTCCCAAGTCCGGCGAAAGATGCGGAGACAACCGCCTACAGCCGGATGCGGACCCGGGTTCGGCGAGTCATGCCGAAGCAGTCTTGGAGGTCTTGGCCTTGGAGGCAACTTTGGGCCTCCAGGATTGTTTGGGCTTGGAGGAGGAGCGCGTAGTGGGAGGACCCGTTTGGGCCGAGGAGCGTGTCTCAGTCTGAAAGGAACGAAAGGACCGATTGCGTTTGGCTGGAAACTTTTTCTTAAAGACTGAGGGTAGAAGAGTACTTTTACCGCCAGTAGCCTCACTGATCATTTCTTTGAGTTCAGACCCAAAAAGCAAATTCCCCTGAAAGGGCAAGGAAAGCAAAGCTTTCTTAGAGGCTGTATCAGCAGACCAAATTTTCAGCCAAAGAGCGCGTCTAGCCACCACAGAAGAAGTGGAGGCCCTCGCCATCATGCGCACAGCATCAAAAGCAGCGTCAGCAACATAGTTCTGAGCTTCAGTGATATTAGCAAGAAGCTGCAACTGTTCAGATACCGGCGCATCCTGGCGAACCGCTTCAGTCAGTCGTTCAGTCCAGGCCGCAATAGCTCTATTAACCCATGCCACAGCAAAAGTGGGGCGCATGGCTGTGCCAATGGAGGCAAAAATAGACTTAAGAGAGAGCTCTAGTTTCTTATCCGTCCAGTCCTGCAAGGCAGAGGCATCTGAGACAGCCAAAGCAGTAGATTTGGATAGTCTAGACACAGGAGCATCCACTTTGGGAGGATGAACCTATTTTGCCAGCTCCGCCTCAGGAAAAGGGTAAAGTTTAGCAAACTTTTTGGAGACAGAGGAAGATCTATCAGGATTCTTCCATGCCTCAGAGACCAGACGGGCAAGAGTAGGGTTAGTTGGAAAACAAACAACTGGTTTAGATGGCTTTTTCTGAAAAACATCAGTAGGATCATAAGTGGATTCCTGAGTCAGAGGAAGGTTGAGCGTATTCAGAACCGCTCTGATCAGACCCTCAGCCGAAACTTCAGGGTCACACTCATAGGGGTCCCCAATGGACCTGTTAGATTCAATAACAGTACGTTCCTCAGCATCAGAATCCTGTAAAAGTTCTTCTTCAGAAGAATCAGTGATATCAGGAGCTCCCTGTGGCTTAGGCAGGGAGGTCCTGATAGTAGAGGGGGTCTGCCAGACCTGGAGAGCCCCCTGTATCTGAGAGGGAAAGAGTTGAAGCGTGGATCTGAGATCCCTAGTGGCAGCTTTAAACTCCCTCACCCAAGATGGCTCAATAGCGTGGCTGGGAAGCCCAGGGTTGCTATCTTGACCAGTACAATTAGGGCATAGATCCCCCACATTATCGCCATCCAGCCCAATGTGGCAAGAGGAGCAAAACGCCATGGGGGTAGCAGACCCCCCATCCTCCTTAGACTTGGGTCTAGCCCCTAGCTCCAGTGAAGTAGACATGCTCACAACGTCAGAGATATGTCCCATACTGTGAATTCCCATAGAGAGTAAAGGAGCCCTTGCGTCTGAGCGGGAAAAAGCCGCGCTTAAAGGCGCGGAACACCATTTTTAATAAAGTTTAGTAAAACATTAAAAAGTGCCCAAACCAGCATGAAACACATGAGAAACATAAATAAATGAATACCCAATGCTCCAGAACTCAGAGAATAACACAGAAATTGCATAAACAGTAATAATGCAATAAAAACACCCTATGAGTGCTGGAGTGTATTAAAACTCCCAAATACAAGCCCATCAAAGGGACACTGTGGGGACAAGTGGACCTTCAGCACTCAATGGGTGACTCACCTTCCTTGCTGACTTCTGTCTTCAGGTGACCATGATAAGGAGGGAAAGAACCAGAGGTAAATTCCCCAATAGGGGAGCTGCTTAACACAAGCTGTCCCCTCTTCAGGGCATAGGTCCACAGAAAATCCCTGGAAGCTGCACCAGCCACTTTAAAGAGGGCAATTCACAGCCATGGTCACCCTCCTAATGGTGGTATTCCATATTTGAATAAAAAAATAATAAAATACTAAGATGCATAGATGTTCTCTACCTGGTGTGCAAGCACACCAGGAACAAATCAATCTAAAGTGGCTCTGGCCAGAAGGTGGCTTAAGTAAGAGGGGAGGCTCCGCCCCTTGCAAATTATTTGCATAGTTGTTCCTGCCTATTAAAGGGGACTTACGCCTCCCCAGAGTACCAGTGACCTGTATTGGACGACAGTGAAATAAATGTTTATCCTACTGAGTAAAACAAGAATACTCCCACAGCTGAGATAGGATTCATTCTATAGCTATTGCAGCTCAAAAGGTGCAATACTTCCATGGCCTGAAACATCAACAGGATGCTATAGTAACAGTCACTGCAAACTGCCCATCCATGGCGGGGGTGTGTGTGGATAGATGATTGATGCAACTTTGAACAGCACGGTCTTTCAAATAAAGAATCTCTCAATAGTGGGAGTACGCTTATTTTACTCCACAGGATAAACATTGAACTATATCGTTTTCCTCAATACTTCATTTTCAAATTATATATATATATATATATAATTCATACTAACAACTTGTATAGCAGAGGTACTTTTAATTACACCCTGGGGATGCAGAGACTGCTTGTTGGTACTCTTCTAATACAATAACAGATGTAGCCAAAAAGATGACAGGTCCATATGATCTTACATGCCTATGTGACATTCAGTCTCTGCAGTTACTCAGAGACAGCATGACCTTTCCATTCACTACTACCACAAGAGTCTGTCCTGAAACGGAAGTTGTTCAGGTAGGCTGAGAAAGGTTTATAATTTTAAATTAACAAATACACACACACGCGTTTCTTGCTGGCTACAACAAATATACTCCAATAGCTGGGAGATGATGCATTTCATTCAAAAATTACAGAAATAATAATAATAAATTAAATAAAAAAAAATGTTGTCAACTGCAATTGATGCAGTTCTCATCACTTACTGTGGAGAAACACAATCTGTCACTCAAGATCCTCCATAATATACACTGTGTACACAATTATTAGGCAAGTTGTATTCTTGATGATTTTATTAGTGAACAACTACAGTGCTCTCCATCAATCCAAAGTGTTAAGAAACCTTAAACATGAATATTTAAGAAATTGAGGTTTTGGCTTTCTTGTGCAACTATTAGTGAGCAGAATTATTATGCAACTAAATGAAAAACGATAATTTTTCCCATCTTAAGTGTTTATTTTCATCTATTAACGTGAGAATATTAACCCCTTAGAGTCCGGTGACGTACCCGGACCGTCACGCTGGTCCGGCACTTAAGGACCAGTGACGGTCCTGGTATGTCACGTACTATTACTCACCGCGCTCCTGCAGGAGTGCGGTGAGTAATACCGGGGACTGAATTTGATCGCTCCAAGACCGGAGCAATCTCTTTCAGTCTCTCAGTTCGGCGTGCCGCCCCACGTGATCAGTCACGTGGGGCGGCACGACGAAATTCTCTATTGGGTCCTTAAAGGACCACTCACCCCGTGACCGCTGGTCGTTAAGGGGTTAAACAACTCAAAATTTACAAATAAACATTTGTGACATTTAAAAATAAATGAATAAATATAAAAAAGTGACCAATATAGCCACCCTTTTCAATAAAAGTCATACGCCTTCCATTCATGGAGTCTGTCAATTTCTTGATCTGTTGACAATCAACTTTTTGTGCAGCAGCGACCACAGCCTCACAGACACTGTTCAGAGAGGTGTATGGTTTTCCTTCAGCGTAAATCTGCCGTTTAAGAAGGGCCCACAAGTTCTCAATAGGCTTTAGGTCAGGTGAGGAAGGGGGCCATGTCATTATTTTATCATATTTAAGGCCTTTACTGGCTAGCCACACAGTGGAGTATACGATGCATGCGATGGAGCATTGTCCTACATAAAAATCATGGTCTTCTTGAAAGATGCAGACTTTTTCCTTTACCACTGCTTGAAGAAAGTGTCTTCTAAAAACTGGCAGTAGTTTTGGGAGTTGAGTTTGAGTCCATCTTCAACCCGATAAGGTCCAACTAGCTCATTGTTGATAATATCAGCACCCCTCCTCCACCTTGCTGGCGTCTGAGTTGAAGTGGAGCTCTGTGCCCGTTACTGATCCAGCTACGGGCCCATCCATCTGGACTGTCAAGAGTCACTCTCTCATCTCATCAGTCCATAGAACCTTTGAAAAATCTGTCTTCAGATATTTCTTGGCCCAGTCTTGACATTTCAACTTGTGTGTCTTGTTCAGTGGTAGTCAGGTTTCAGCCTACCTTACAGCGGCCATGTCTCTGAGCACTTAACACACAGTACTTCTGGACACTCCAGGTAGGTTGCAGTTCTGGAATATGACAGCACTGGAGGATAATGGGTTCCTGGTAGCTTCAGGTTTGATTCTTCGCAAATCTCTGGCAGTCAATTTGCATCTTTTTTCTCAACACGTTTCTTGCGACTCTGTTGATTATTTGCAACAAAACATTTGATGGTTCTGTGATCACCCCCCAATAGCATAGCAATTTCAAGAGTGTTGCATCCCTCTGAAAGACTTTTTACAATTTTTGACTTTTCAGAGTCAGTTCTATCTCTTTCTGCCCATTTTGCCTGAGGAAATGAAGCTGCCTAATAATTATGCACACCTTGACATAGGGTGTTCATCTCCTTAGGACACACCCTCTCTCATTACACAAATACACATCACCTGATATGCTTAAATCCAATAAGCATTCAAGTTTATACAGCTTGGAGTTGGAAAACATGCAAAAAAAATAATGATATGGTCAAAATACCCACTTGCCTAATAATTGTGCACACAGTGTACATTATAAAAAGATCCTTTTTGTTGGGCATTGTTGCCAATAGTTTGAGTAAACAAAATATGTTTCAGCTGAATTAACTTTTGTAGTGAGAGTACCTTACTGAACAAAAAAATATACATCTCAAAAAAATATTTTAATATACGAGACCATTTTTCCTTCATATAGGAGGATTTTAGTCTTACCTATTAAATCCCTTTCTCTTAGTCCATGACATACAGGTACCACAGGGATGCAACAGCTCCTCCCTATAGGCTGGAACAAGTCTGCAAAGAAGTAGGGGGTGGAGCCACCCCTTCCTACTTATCAGGCTATCCCAATAGTCCCACCCCAGATAGACTTGTGACAAGCCTAGTAAGTAGGACAGCAGGAAAACAGATAAGACTCATGTGAGTAAGCGACTCAAGTGGACTCCCATGTCCAGCAAAGTGAGACCAAGCTTGGCTCCTGTTACTGGGTGGGAGACCTGTATGTCATATGGACTAAGAGAAAAGGATTTAACAGGAAAGACTAAAATCCTCTTTTCTCTGTCATCCAATATGACAAACCGGTACTATGGGGATGTACCAACATTGAGCTCCCAGGGTGGGAAGATAAAGAAAGAGGTGTGCACAGAAGACCAAGTGGCCGCCTAGCACAGCTGTTCAGCAGAGTCCTGATTCTTGTAGGTCCAGGAGGCCCTGACTGACCTGGTGGAGTGTGCTGTAATGCGGAAAGGACCAGGTTTCTTTAGGAGTTCATAAGCCTTAAGAATAGGAGACTTAATCAAAGAGGCCTAGTGACGTTTGAGGCAGTCATACCAGCCCTAGGACCCTCAGGGATGATAAAAAAGGCATCAGTCTTGCAGATGGACTCGGTACGATGCACATAGAACTTTATGCAGCGTACCACATCTAACAAATCAGATTGGGGGTCAGGACAAAAGGAAGGCACAACAATCTCCTGATTGTTGTGGACCTCAGGGACCACCTTAGGAAGGAATTCCTGGAAGGTATGGAAAACAGACTTATCCTTGTGAAACACCAGGAAAGGTGGTTTGCAGGATAAGGCCTGCAATTCAGCAACTCTGTGGACAGAGACCACAGCAAAAAGGAAAGCCATCTTCCACGTCAGGAGGCGCAGAGGAATAGTAAGTAAGGACTCAAAGGGAGATCGCTGCAAGATTCCCAAGACCAGATTAAGGTCCCACTGAGGAGTGGGAGCCTTATAGGCAGTGAAGGCATGAGCAATGCCCTAAAAGAAAACCTTGACATCTGGCAAGATGGCAATGGGTCTCTGGAACCTTTAAGGAGGTAACACTAAGCCCTTTGTTCACACCAGCCTGTAAAGACAGGATTACCGGGAGATCAAATTCTTGTTAAGATAGGTACCTCTCAACACACCAAGAATGAAAAATAGACCAAACCCTATAATAGGCTTGTAAGGAGACCAGTTTCCTAGCCTGGGTCATAGTGGAGATCACCTCAGGGGAAAATACTTTTCCCCTTAGGATGGAGGCTTCAACAGCTATGTCGTCAAAGCCACCCTCTCCACATCCTCCTTCCAGAGATAACACTGAAGGAGGAGGTCCGGTCTGAGTGGCAGTGGAATCGGATCCTGAATGGAAAGAGTCACTAGCTCTGGGAACCAGGGCTTCCTGGTCCAATGGGGGCAATAAAAATAACCGTTGGATCATCCATCCAAATCTTCCGCAGAACTCTGGGAATGGAGGGAATATGTAAGCCAGATGAAAGAGGCAGGGGATCACCAGGGCATCCACGGCAAAGGCTAAAGGGTCCCTCCAACAGGAACAGTAGAGCTGAACTTTCCTGTTGTACCTGGTGGCCATCAGGTCTATCTGAGGAAGATAACACCGCTGCACCAACAGTTCAAAAACGTCTGGATGGAGCTCCCACTAGCCTGGGTCCACCAATTGGCGGCCAAGAAAGTCCACCAGGACATTGTCTACTCCTGAAATGTGCATGGTGGAAAAGGCCGGAACGTGACCTTCTGCTCAAGTTAAGATAGCCTTGCCCTCTGCCCAAGCGGGAGGGCTTCTCGTGCCTCCTTGCTTGTTGATGTAAGCCACGGCCATAGCTTTGCCTGACTGGAAGCGGACAACCCCTCAGTGGAGAGGACCAGTAAATCTAAGTGTGCCAAATCGCCTGGAGCTCCAAAATATTGATGGACTGAAGAGTCTCCTCCACAGTCCATGTGCCCTGAAGCCCCAGATGACCCAAGACCGCTCCCCAGCCCCTGAGGCTGGCGTCAGTCTTCATAAAGGTCCAATCCTGAATTATAAAGGGTTCCCCCTTTCCCAGTCTGGACCTGTCCAGCCACGATAGCAGATCCTGCCGGACCTCCTGAAGGAGACACACACTGAGATCCAAGAGATTCGGATTCCCATGCCAAACACGGATAGTGAATCACTGGAGCTCCCTGGTGTGAGCCATGGAGTATGGAACCACTTCAATGGTGGACGCCATGCAGCCCGTCAGGGTCAAGAACTTGCGGAGTGGAGCTGAAGGCCACTCCAGGGCTCGAGACAACAAATGCATGACCTGTTGGATAGAATCCTCTGTCAGGAAAACCTTCTCTTGGAAAGTATTGAACCTGAGATCAAGGAAAACCAGGACCTGTGAAGGGTCTGGAGTAGATTTCTCCATACTCAGAATCCACCCATGAATTTGAGCGTAGTCCTGGACACGTTGGTCCAGGAGTTCACTGGACAGCACCTTCAGCAGAAGGTCGTCCAGGTAGGGAGTCACCTGAATCCCAAGGGTATGCAGAAAGGCAATCAGTGCCCCTAGTACCCTGGCGAACCCCCGAGGAGCAGAGGCAAGACCAAAGGGAAGAGCAGTGAACTGGAAGTGCCCCAATTCGCACAAGAAGCTGAGGTATTTCTGGCTGCCCGGATGGATTGGGACATGCAAATACAGAGAGGCCAAGAATTCTCATGGACACTAGCTGCGATGACAGAGCACAAAGACTCCATCTTGAAGAGCGCAGACTCCACAAAGGAAATTAGGTCCTTGAGGTCCAAGATAGGACGACTGCCATCACGAAGAGGTCTGAATAAAAACCTCTCGAGGAGGAACTCCCTTTTCCAAGAGAGCATGAACCGCCTCGTTGAAGAAACGCAGCCTAACCCCAGAGGAGTTCTGGACTGGAAGAATCTGTAGGGAGGAACGGATCTGAAGGGAATCCTGTACCCTTCTGAGACCACTTGAAAACCCACTGATCTACAACAAAGGCTGCCCAGGAGTCTGAAAAATGTCACAGGCGACCACCCACAGGGAGCTGCGGACCAGGATTCTGCAAGTCATGTGGAGGCAGACTTGCTGGGTTTGGCGGTGGCATGCTTGGAGTGCCAGTGCTGTCTGGGTTTGGTGGTTGGGCGCGGGGTGCTGGCCTGAGACACGCTCAGACTCTGCCTTCACTTCTTTTTCGTCCCCGCCAAAACTAGGAGCAGTTTTCGCACCAGGTTAGGGAGCTTGGAGACCTGAGGCAGGAAAGAGCTCTTGCCACTGGTAGCCTCACTAATGATCTGTTTCAGTTCAGGCCCAAAAAGAGACTTGCCCTGAAACGGAAGAGAAAATCAGTGACTTCTTAGATGACGGGTCCGCATAACCTTAAGCCACAAAGCACATCTGGCAGCAACAGAGAAGGCAGAAGCAAGTTTGACAGCATCAAAAAGAGTGTCAGTAATATAAGTCTGAGCTTCAGACACGTTGGCCAAGAGGGCTAATATGTCCTCCTTAGGGGCCTCTTTACTGATGGCCTCAGTAAGTTGCTCACCCCAGACAGCAACTCTGGAAACTCAGAGAAGCCAACGTATGCTGCAAAGCAGCACCAATGGCAGCAAAGTTAGACTTCACGATAGCCTCTAGCTTCCTCTCAGTCATACCCTTCAGTGCCGTGGAATCCGCTAAGAGCAGAGCAGTAGACTTAAAGTCTAAAGATGGGGGGTGGGGTGTAAACCTGAGGAGGTGTAGCCCACTGTGCCAGAGCTGCTTCCAAGAAGGGGTAGGGTACAGCTTGGAAAAGCTCTTGGAAAGAGAGGGAAGGTGGGAACCCAAAGTGGCTCTTGTTCAAAGCTGGAGAGCCCTGGCAGAGAAGAAGGGCCAGAGCACGAGGAGCGCAAGTGACCCGAGTACTCTCCAATGAGACCAGATTGGCATGAGGAACAGTAAGCAAGGGGGGGGTGGGGGTGGAATCAGAGATTCCCCTGAGTGCTTAGCCTTAGCCACATGTCCCTTTGAATCCGACAACCTAACAGGAGGTGTGACTAAACATTATAGTAAACCTTAATACTGCGACCCAGAAAGCCCAAAAAAGTACTTATCTGACAGGCGAACAATAAACCTGAGAAGGAGAGTAGGGAGAGACAAGCCTCTGCGTAGGATACTCCAGCAAAGAGAAGAAAGAGAATGGTGTCTGAATCACAGCCAATCAGAAGAGGGCCCACGAAACGGGCATTCTGGGAATTGTAGTTACCTAGCAACAGCTGACCCCGAACTCGCAGGGCCCCCAAGGCACTGGGGATGTGAATTGGATGATAGGGCAAGAGGAGACGAGAAGAATGAGCCCTCTCTCAACTCTAAGTCTAACTGTTGCAGAGAAATGTCCCAAAGCAGTTTGTCCCATAGAAGTCAATGAAGCAAGTGCAGCCGAGTGATAAAGCAAGCCTTAAAGGTGCTGAATTTACAAAAAATTAAAAACAGAATGCTGGAAGGAAAAGCCAAAAAAAGCCCCTAAACCTGGGGAAGGGGTTAAATTACAGAATGCAGCCATCCAACCTCCAAAAACCCCTGGGATCAAAGCAAACAAGATTAACAAACATGAATGCAGGCGTTATAAGGAACTCTTTAGCCATTATGCTTTATTTTAGTCTATATTGTTGACACAACATACACACACACACACCACACACACTTTACTCATATTCATAAAGCAGAATAACATACAGGTCTTTGCTTGGAGACAGTGCCCCCTGCTGGCTACTATCAAGCTCTTAACAGTTTGTGTTTAGAGATAAGCAACTAAGTTGCAGATCAGACTGAAGAACCACATACCAGGTAAACATTCCCTGAAAGATCATCCATAGTTAATTAAAAGGATTATATAGTGTAATTTTAATTTCTTTTCACTTATTTCTATTTAAATTCAGATACAGTATCTGGTCCTATTCATATAATTACAAGTTTCAGTGTGCATACAATGAGCTAATTTTTTTTTTTATTTGTTTGTGTAATTTTTACCCATTCTGTTAAGAAATCCTATTCTAAATTGTATTCATTTTTCCTGTTCACATCCCCTTAGCCCTTGAAGGGGCAGAGGGTGTGCAACACATTGCACACCAACAGTTAAAAGTAAATACAATGAATATATTAAAATAAATCACTTATTTACTTTAACATAACATTCAGATAATAAAAGGAAACATAATCCTAAGATTACTTAATGAATTACAAATTATAGAAAAGTAAAACCATAATAATGGAACTGTATTTTAGAAACACAGGAGGCAAATATAGTTTTTAATACCTTTTATTGGCTAACTAAGCAGATTTAAATGCAAGCTTTCAAGACCTTAGGTCTCTTCCTCAGGCATGTTATACAGATAAATATGAAAACATCTCTCTTAAATACAAGTACACATCACATTGTTTAGCATGGAAATCAGATAACAGAATGCAGTCCAGATCCAGATATCTTTGATCAGTCAATGGTAAATTGCACTCTTCCTCTGAGGCTTTAGAGGTATTCACGATGCTCTTGGGTCTGTTGGAAAGGTTAATCAACTAAATGGTATTCTGAGAGGAATTCCTTATCCCTTATCAGGAGAGTCAAAATCTGCCCACAGGTTGCTACTGGTGGAAGGGTGTGGAGGTCTGTTTAATCCCTAGAGGACCAGAAGTCTGTGCAATGCATTGCAGAGAATACATTACACAGTCCTCTGTTTCTCAAGGGGTAATGGGTAAATTATTTTTTTTTTGTCTTCTATTCTTAACAGCTGCTGGGAGAATTTGGTAAAGCATATAACTACCAGTTTTTCTGCCACTGTGACCCAGAAATAAATCTACTGTCCACACACATTTCCAAATTCTCGCCATAGTCTTATTACCAAGATCACAAGCTACTATAAAGATAGATATTTGGCCAGTTACTGTGAGACTGATCCACTCGATATTTTATTTCAACATGATGAAAACAGGATTTTAGTCTTACCTGTTAAATCCTTTTCACTTAGTCCATACAGGTTACTGGTACACTGGGAGGCGATCCGCCCCTTTAAGTAGGCAGGAACATTCATCTAAATGTATGCAGGGGGGCGGAGCCTCCCCTCCCTCTTAGGCTGCACCTCAGTCAGAACAAGCCAGAATGATTTGAGACACTAACACTGACCAGAGATAGGAGAGAAGAAGAAGACCCCTGTGAGCATGCCCCAAGGACTCCCACAGCGTGCCACAGGAGAGCCAAGCATGGTCCCTTGACAGGGTGGGAGACCAGTAACCTGTATGGACTAAGTGAAAAGGATTTAACAGGTAAGACTAAAATCCTATTTTCACTGTCGTCCAATACAGGTTACTGGTACACTGGGATGTCCAAACATTGAGTTTTCCCAGAGGCGGGAAGAAGGCAAGGACCAGGCGCAAGGCCCGTAGAGTCACAGAACCTCTATGAACCAACCGGTCACAGATCCCAACTAGCAGAAGTGTCAACGGACACCAACTAGGGGTAAGAACAAACCCCAAGAACAAAACAGCACACTGAACCGAGCCAACAGGGCTCAACAGTAAGGAAGCACTGAGAATCTAAGAAGAAGAAGATCCTAGACGGGCAAAACTGCCTCCAGGAAATTCCTCCCAAAGCTGGAATCAGCCGAGGCCAGCACATCTACACGGTAGTGCTTTGAGAACGTGTGCACAGAGGACCAAGTGGCCGCCCGGCACAGCTGATCAGCAGACGCTTGATTTTTATAGGCCCAAGAGGCCCCAATTGATCTGGTGGAATGAGCAGTGACCCGAAAGGGCACATGTTTATTCCGCAATTCTTAAGACTTACGAATAGTAGATTTTATCCAAGATGCAATGGTCACCTTGGATGCCGGTCTCCCTGCCCTAGGCCCCTCAGGAATGACAAACAGAGCGTCAGACTTCCTGATAGACTCAGTGCGATGAACATAAAATTTAAGACAACGCACGACACCCAACAAATGAAGATCCCTCTCCTTGTCAGAGGAAGGGTTAGGGCAGAAAGAGGGCACCACAATCTCCTGATTGATGTGAAATTCGGAGACAACCTTAGGTAAAAATTCCTTGGAAGTGTGAAGCACAGCCTTATCCTTGTGGAACACCAGATAAGGAGGTTTACAAGACAAGGCTTGTAACTCTGCCACCCGGCGAACTGATACGATAGCCAAGAGGAAGGCCATCTTCCAGGTCAAAAGGCGTAAAGGAATGGAAGCCAAGGACTCAAATGGAGGTCGTTGGAGAACCCCCAGAACTAGATTGAGGTCCCACTGAGGAGCTGGACTCCTGAAAGCGGGCCGAACATGAGCCACACCCTGGAAGAAAACTTTGACATCAGGAAGGATGGCAATGCGCTCCTGGAAAAAGAGACAGAGCAGACGTCTAAACCTTGAGAGAACTTAGGCTGAGCCCTTTCTCAACCCCGTCCTGTAAAAAGGCCAGGACAGTAGGAAGATGGAAATTAAGTGATAGATCCCTATCAGCACACCATGCACCAAAGGTTGACCACACTCTATGATAAATCTTGGAAGACACAGGCTTGCGAGCTTTAAGCATCGTAAACACCACAGAAGAGGAAAAACCATTTTTCTTCAGAATTGAGGATTCAACCTCCAGGCCATCAAATGAAGACGATGAACATCCTCCTTCCACAGGTACCCTTGTAGCAGCAGATCTGGACGAGCTGGAAGTGGAAAGGGTTCCGCTACAGACATTTCCATCAGATCCGGATACCAGAACTGACGAGGCCAGTTCGGAGCAATTAGGATGACCGGACAACGCTCCACCTTCAGCTTCTGGATGACTCTGATCAACAGTGGAAGAGGAGGGAAGATGTAGGCTAGGGAAAAGTCCCAAGGTATGGACAAGGCATCCACTGCCAGGGCCAGTGAATCCCTCTACCGGGAGCAGAACACCGACACCTTCCTGTTGTGCCTGGTTGCCATCAGATCCACTACAGGAACTCCCCACATCTGGGTTAGAAGGTGAAACACCTCTGGATGAAGAGCCCACTCTCCGCTGTCGACTGTGTGACGACTGAGGAAGTCTGCCATGACACGGTCTACGCCTGGAATGTGTACCGCCGAAATGACGGGAACATGTGCCTCCGCCCAAGATAAAATGGCCTTGACTTCTAACCATGCGGCAAAACTTCTTGTTCCGCCTTGTCTGTTGATGTAGGCCACTGCGGTGGCGTTGTCGGACTCCACTCTGACTGGACAACCCTCCAGATGAGACTCCCAATGTCTCAGGGAAAGGAAGATGGCACGTAGTTCCAAAACATTGATGGAGAGGAGAGATTCCTCCAATCCCCACTTCTCCTGAGCACTGAAGCGACCCAACACTGCCCCCCATCCCAGAAGGCTGGCATCCGTCATGACTGTGGTTCAATAGGGAATCTGGAAGGATCTCCCTTTCAGGAGATGAGACAGATCCAACCACCAATCCAAACTCAACTCGACATGAGGAGGCAGAGAGACTGACAGGTGCAGATGGTCTGGATGATTCTTGCACGTCTGGATCACAAACCTCTGAAGTTCCCTGGTGTGTGCGATGGCAAATGGCACCGCCTCTATGGTGGAAATGAACTTCCCCACCAGAGATGTCAACTTCGGAACTGGAATTCGCTCGAGAGCCAAAATCTTTGATACTCTGAGAGCAATTTGATGAGCCACCTCGTCTGGGAGAAACACCATGCACTTCTGAGTGTCGAACAGGAGACCCAGGAGAAGAAGCCTGAACTTGCTGGCGAAGGATCTCCGCAGATGAAGCTTTCAAGAGTAAATCGTCCATGTAGGGAGTCACCCTGATGCCATCTTGATGGATCTCTATCAAAGCTCCCAGGACTCTCTGAAAAACCTGCAGGGCTGTAGTCAGTCCAAAGGGAAGAGCTGAAAATTGAAAGTGACCTTTGTGGCAGGCAAACCTGAGATACCTCCTGCTCTCTAAATGGATAGGGATGTGCAGATAAGCATCCTGAAGATCCAGGGAGGCAAGGAACTCCCCCGGAGACATAGCAGCTATCATAGAGCGCAGGGATTCCTGACGATAGTGGGTACTCACAACAAAGGAATTGAGATCTTTGAGGTCCAAAATAGGACGAGTGCCACCGTCCTTTTTTGGCCACTATGAACAGGTTGGAATAGAATCCTGAACCTGTGTCCTCTGTAGAAACTGGTTCCAGGACTTCTTTGTCCAAAAGATCCTGAATAGCGTCGAACAGACGCCTTTTTGTAGGTTCCTGAGAAGGACGAGTAAAATGGAACCCGAAAAGGAGGAAGAGAGGAGAAAGGGATCCTGTATCCCTCTGACACCACCTGAAGAACCCAAGGGTCCGCCACTGACTCCTCCCAAGTCCGGCGAAAGATGTGAAGGCGCCCACCTACAGCCGGATGCAGACCCGGGTTCGGCGAGTCATGCCGAAGCAGTCTTGGAGGTCTTGGCCTTAGGGGCAACTTTGGGCTTCCAGGACTGTATGGGCTTGGAGGAGGAGTGCGAAGCGGGCGGAACTGCCTGGGCCGCAGAGCGTGTCTCAGCTAATCAACTTCTTCAGATCCAAATAGGGAAATCCCTTGAAACGGCAAAGAAAGCAAAACTTTCTTAGAAGCAGTGTCAGCAGACCAAATTTTCAGCCAAAGAGCGCATCTAGCCACCACAGAAGAAGTGGAGGCCCTCGCCATCATGTGAACTGCATCAAAAGCAGCGTCGGAAACATAATTCTGAGCTTCAGAAATGTTAGCAAGGAGTTGCAACTGCTCTGACACTGGTGCATCTTGGCGAACCGCCACAGTGAGCTGTTCAGTCCAGACTGCAATGGCCCGGTTAACCCACGCCACAGCAAAGGCTGGACGCATGGCAGTACCAATAGAGGCAAAAATAGACTTAAGGCAAGTTTCTAACTTTTTGTCCGTCCAATCCTGTAAAGCAGAAGCATCAGATACAGCCAAAGCAGTAGATTTAGACAATCTAGAAACTGGAGCATCCACCTTAGGAGGATGAACCCATTTAGCCAGTTCAGTCTCAGGAAAAGGATAAAGTTTTGCAAACTTTTTTGAGACTGAAGAGGACTTATCAGGATTCTTCCACGCATCAGAGACTAAGCGTTCAAGAGTAGGATTAGTAGGAAAACATGTAACAGCCTTAGAAGGTTTCTGAAACACGTCCGTTGGGTCAAGAGTAGATTCCTGACGCAAGGGAAGATTGAGGGTGGTCAAAACAGCCCTGATCAAACCCTCCGCAGAGAGTTCAGGGTCACATTCATAAGGGTCCCCAATGGATCTGGTAGACTCAATAACCGTACCATCCTCAACATCAGAATCCTGCAACAATTCTTCCTCAGAAGAATCAGACGTCAGGAGCTCCCTGTGGCTTGGGCAGGGAGGTCCTGACAGTGGAGGAGGTCTGCCATACTTGAAGAGCTCCCTGAACCTGAGAGGGAAAGAGCTGAAGAGTGGATCTGAGATCCCTAGTTGCAGCCTTGAACTCTTTCACCCAAGTTGGCTCAACAGTGTGACTGGAAGGCCCTGGGTTGCTGCCATGACCTTCCGTACAAGTTGGGCATAAATGACCAGAAAATTCTCTAGGTAGCCCTGAGTGACAGGAGGAGCAAAACGCAATGGGGGAGACAGATACCCCAGCCTCCTTCGTCTTAGGTCTAGTCCCAGGCTCAAGTGAAGTAGACATGCTCACTGCGTCAGATATACCCCACAGATAGGAATCACCCAATTAAAGTGTGAAAGGTTAAATATTCACCCCAGAAATGTTTAAAACTAAACTTATCTGGCAAGCGAAGGGTTAATCAGCAGAGGGGAGAGAGAAGGTCCGGTCCCTGCGTAGTATACTCGATGAGAAGAACTCACAAAATGGCTGCCGCGACGGGAGCCAATCAGAAAAAGAGCGCGAACCAAGCGCTCATGGGAAGCGTAGTTTTCCCTCACAAAGTACCCCAAAACAGTGACCGAAGTCCCCCAGGTCCCCAACACACTCAAACATACAACCGGATGATAGAGCAAGGGAAGACAATTAAAACGAGCCCTCTCTGAAGTCGCTATGTGAAGCGGTTCCAGAGATACGTCCCACAGAGTGTAAGTCCATAGAGAGTAAAGGAGCAATGGCGTCTATGCGGGAAAAGCGCGCTTAAAGGCGCAGAACATTATTTTTAATACATTTTACCCTTAAAGTAAAAGTTCATAACACATAGCAAACATATATACTATAACAGCAAACATTACCCAACCAAGGTAAACAATGCAAATGCCCATAAAATAGACAAACCCAGCAGAGAGAGGGTTAAATCCCACATAAACTGCTCCAAAACTCAGACATACACATATACATTGCATAGCAAAATATATAAAAACACACAATGAGCGCTGGAGTGCACAATGAGAACTCCCAAACACAATCCCAATGAAGGGACAATGAGGGACAAGTGGACCTTCGGCACTCAAAGGGTGGCTCACCTTTCCTGCAGGACTTCTGTCTTCAGGTTACAAAGATCAGAAAGGAATCACCACAGAGGATAATTCCCCCCAGGGAAGTTACTTGAAATCAAGTTATTCCCTCTTCAGGGCAAAAGATCCACCAGAAGTACCCTGGAAGCTGTGCTATCCACTTTAAATAGGGCATTTGACAGCCTTGGTAACCCGCCTAATGGTGGTATTCCATATTTGTAAAAATAACAAAGAAACTAAAACTTGAAGAGAGCTGTTCTCTGTCTGGTGTGAACACACCGAGGAACAAATCATTCTGGCTTGTTCTGACTGAGGTGCAGCCTAAGAGGGAGGGGAGGCTCCGCCCCCTGCATACATTTAGATGAATGTTCCTGCCTACTTAAAGGGGCGGATCACCTCCCAGTGTACCAGTAACCTGTATTGGACGACAGTGAAAAAGGTTTACTACTTTTATTCTGGTGTGCACTACATACGATTTTTAGATTGGGTGTGTGGCTTGAACGTAAAAACACACACACACACACACACACACACACACACACACACACGTCACTTACCAAGAGCACGGGCTACTGCCAAGAAGGGAATTTGATCTATAACCGTGCTTCTTCTTACAGGACCATTGTGTGTCAAACGAGGCCTTTTCCACACCACTCTATTTACACCAGATTTGTTTATTACACTGTAGTTGAGGAAAAAAGAAAAACACAAAAACAAAAGGCATTTAATTTTTTTTTCTTTAATAGGTAAATACATTTTGAAAATTATACTTCAAAACAAAATATTGCCAGAGCACTATTACGCAAATCAAGTCACTCCAGCTGCTGAGGACTAATTCCCATCATCCTGCCCAGTCAACGATGGGAACTATAAACCTCAACAGCTTGAGGGCTTCAGTGGCCCATCCCTGTACTAAAGGGTTGAACGTGTCCTGTCAATCTAAGGTACGTTTAGGTTGTTATACCTATAATTAAAATCTTCCTATATGTATATTTCACATTTTTTTTTTTCTGCAAAATAGTTTGACAAATTAACATTTTTGATGGCACAATATAATGCCTTGCAAGTATGTTAATTAGTTCTGTCACATAACACTATGTGCTATTTAGTGTCATTTTTTCTCAAGGAACCTATAACAAGCAGACTTCTATTTTCAGGGCACGTTTAACAAAACTGGTCAAAATTTTATAAAATGTGTAGTAATCCTTAGGTGAACCAATAAGAGGGACAAAAAAAGGACTATATTGAGCCAAATAATTTCAATAAACACACAACAGAAACTTAACATTCACATTTGTGTCAGTCTTCAGATAAAAAGGTGACTCCCAAAGTGCATACAGATGACATACCAAAGTGCCTTGACTCATTGGTTGAGAACCACTGATTCAGAAGTCAGCTCTATTTATACTATTTTCTATACGAACTGTAGAATGTCGCTAGAAAGGTCCAGTGTGTGCGTTATGTCTAGATTAATTCATAGCACACTGTGGGATATAGTTTGGGTGAATTATAGCTTCATCAATCCACCTGTTGTAAGCGTCATGCCTAGTGTACATTTGTGTAGAAAGGCTGGGAGGTGCAGTCAGCCCCCATTTAATGAACTGTTTGCACAAGGTAAGCAGAGGGACCATACGTCTTTTCCTTTTCCCCCTAGATGGAGGGGTAACGAAAAGAACAGGAGCTCTCTCTGGTCCTTGTCTGCACCTAGTAACACACTTCCCTAAAACACTGTCCTCACTCATACAAGTTCCGAGTTAACCCCTCCATTGCTTGAGTTCATTGGAAAACACTTTCCAATTGTATCAGCAACAAAACATCAAGGCAATCTGGCAACACTACATAATCCCCCAACCTGACTAAAAATTAAGCCACATGCTGCCAGAGCAGCTCCTGTTAGCCACAACTGAAAGGGGGGGGGGGTAATTCCTTATTTATTATCCCCAGACCCCATGACACCCTCCTAATCAAGTGAAATAAAGTCCAGGGATATAATGCCAAATATTTCAAAAACTATTTAGATTTCAAATAAATGGCTAGACAACATATAGGTAGATTGTTATACTCACCGATAAATCCTTCCAGGGACACAGGGATACAGGGACAGTGGGTAAACTACCCTCCATCAGGAGGACAGGCATATAAAAGCATTAATGAAACAGAATTATGCTGCTCTTCCTCAATCCAGGTTCTGTAGCTTCACTGATTTTGGCTAGCAAAGAAGGAGAGTAAACTCAAAATGGCACAGAAGCCAAGAAACAGCAAGGAATTTCTAAATTATTCTCAGGATGGAATGCCCTGTGCCCTTCATTGGGCTATGAAAAAAAGGATTTATTGCAGAGTATGATAATCCCCATTTCTCTCTGCACCTAATGGGGTACACAGGGACTGTAGGACATCCCAAAAATATTGTGAGGGAGAGAAAAGTAGAAGCAACTGAATTAAACAACTGCTGCTTGTAGTATATTTTTGTCCAAAACTTGCAGCAGCTGAAAAGGATACATAAACTTTGGGAGAACTTTCTAAAAAGTATGAACTGAGGGCCAGGTAGCTGCAAGACTTACGGATGGATGTAGCTGAATGAGATGCAAGATAAAAAGGCACTGGATCTAGATGAATGAGCCGTAAAATGAAAAGGAACTGGTCTAGAAAGCAGAATAAGCTAGTTTCACAGTCAACAATCAAAGAGGCTCAGTTGCATGAAGATAGTACTTAAGACATTGTGTCACATCCAAAGAATATAACTGTTGCTCTATTTTGTGGATTGGGACATTATGAAGGTAAAAATTCTTAAATTGATGCAAGAAGATGAAACAACTCTGGTCTGAAATTCAGGGACTGTAACAGTTATCATGATGAAAAATCAAGAAAGGCAATCTAGACGGAAGCCCACAGAGTTCATACACTCTGCTGGCAGTGTAAATTATGATAAAGAACATTATTTAAAAAAAAAAAAAAAAAAAAAAAAAAAAAAAAAAAAGTATGTTTGAGAGATTATGAATTAATTAAAACTGCTTGGATTGTAACCCTTCCAGCCCAGGATCCCCAGGATCTTCCAGCTTTCTATAAAAAGGTGTCACATGCATAACCATCAGTAAAAATGTTTGAACATCTGTAAAGTCAGCAATTTCCTTTGGAGAAGAAGAAGAAAAAAAAAAAAAAAAAATATATAGATATAGATATATATATATATATATATAATTATTATTATTTATTATTATAAGGATAAGGATGAAACAAATTTTGAGTTACGTTTTAAGCAGTTATCAAACCAAGCTTTTAAAAATCTCGCAAATACAGTAACCTGTATTGATGAGGATTCCATTTGTTATGGTCTCAAAATGAGAAATAAAGGTTTCATATTCTATGAAACAGAATTTCTGGCTATCAA
This sequence comes from Rhinophrynus dorsalis, assembly GCA_037306005.1. Lineage (NCBI taxonomy): Eukaryota > Metazoa > Chordata > Amphibia > Anura > Rhinophrynidae > Rhinophrynus > Rhinophrynus dorsalis. The sequence goes on from CM074719.1 coordinate 318,801,348, forward strand.
CATGTTTGAATGACCATTCAAAAATACTCTTCTTTAAAATAGATATTTCAAGATCCAAACAGACTAAGCTAGGTTGGACAAATATGGATGATGTATGGGGCCTTGTTTGAGTTGATCCAGAAACAAACAAAAGCAGGCGCCAATACTCTACTATGAAAAACTTCACTAGAGGATGGAACCAAGCACTTCTTGGCCAGTCTGGCACTATGTAAATCAAACGAAGATTTTCTTTTTTTTAATTTTTTTTTTATCTTGAATAGAAGACAGGGAATCACTGGAAATAAGTATGTAAGAGAATATCGCCAAGGAAACACAATGGCATCCACCGCCATTGCCTTTGGATCTTGTGTCTTCACACAAACTTGGAACTGTGTGTGATCTTTATGCCATCAGATCCACTTCTGGTCTTCCCCAGTTAACGGATAACACTTGGAATATCTCCGGATTTAATTCTCACTCTCCTGCTTCTATGTTTGTTCTGATGGGATGTTCTACTCCTCTGTTTCCTTTGGGATATACTGTGGTAAAAGTCAACATTGATGGCAATGTATTTTTTTTTTTTTTTAAACATAATTTGCTATGCAACTATGTTTTTAGAATCCTGGTATGTAAAAGGACAGAAACATGCAATAGATTTCCTATCTAAATAGCTTTTTGACTTCAAACCATGCCAACCTGCTCCTTGGTCATACATATATGCCACTGCAGTCGAGTTGTTGGATAAATTGGCTTGATTAAAATCACTTTGTAAGCAAGTCTAAATTCTAGGACATTAATCAAAAGAGAAGCTTCTGTGTTGGACCCAGCAACCCTGATCAGATATACGACTGTAAACGTCTCCCCATCCCTTCAAATTGGCATTGGTTGGACCAAACTGAAATTACAAATGATTTAGTGATCTTTAGATTCTCTCTGTTTAGCCACCAGTATGAGTTAAGAGTTGCTGAAGACAATCGAATATGGTTGTTTAAACGAAAAGTCAGTTTGTCCCACCTCTGAAGGATGCGGAGACGTAAAGGTTTCAAGCGGAACTGTGCAAAACGTACCGCTTCCATAGTATATAACAGTTTCCCACTATTCACCTGCAGCTTGTATTGGTCATAGAGAGAGTGTACTCACTTTTTCCCCCCACAATCCTTTTCCTGTGAAAAGAAGACTCTTGGAATGGAATTGTCAAAGTCCACTCCAAGAAAAATCATCCTGTGATTTGATGACAGATATGACTTCTGCAGATGGATAATCTATCCGTCGAAAATGCATTGTTTATTGGAGATTTTGTAGCAGAAAAGCTAACTTGGCTTTGATCAGATCACTCAAATAAAGAGTTATTGTTCTATTGTTCTATCACTTTGTGAAGACTATCGGAGACGATGCCAGACCAAAAACAATAATGCCACAAACTGGCAATGCTGATCTTGAAAAGCAAAGCTAAGGAAATGTATGTGATCTGAACAAATGAAGATGTCTAGTTAAACATCTTGGGTGTAGCGAAACTAAGTTCTTCTGGGTTCCACTGACTCACTTGGATGGACTCCATTCTGAGCCTTGGAAAATATAGAAGCTTTCTCTGTGTTTTTAAAATTCAGTAATGGTTGAAGTCCTCAGTCCTTTTTTGGATATCAAGAATAGGCTGAATTAGAAATGTTTTGAACTTTTGTTCTCTGGGTACTGGTACCACTACCTTTGAATTTAAAAGCAAAAAAGTACTCACCGAAAAGCTACAGAATTCCCTGTCTTTCGACACTGTGGACATGAAAAAATTATTTGGTAGAAAATATATGAATTTAATTGGTAATCCCACTTGCAAACACTCATCACCCACTCATCAAATCTTGCTCCCCAACTAATGGCAAAAAAATTTAAAGGTGTCGCACCAATGGTGCAGTTTTCCATATTCTTGTCTGATGAACACAACGGCATCCTGACTAGGAATGGTGGCATATTTAGTTAACAGAGAAATGGGGGTGTCTACATCCTGAGTCGTTGCCTGTGCAAACTTTAGCAAAATAATAATCTTGTATTCTTGTGCAGTCCATTCATCTAGAATTAGTTGTTCTATTCATATGCTTTGAACAATTTTAGTTTTCATTTAAATAGATTAAGCATTAAGTATCCAATGCACCAACACTCAACGATATATCCATGCAGTGTAAACACTTAACCATTTCTTCTTCTCGAACGGTCCTCCAAATCAGCAACTTTTAACTCGATCCTACCAAGTACATCTCTTAGGACTTTATTCTGATGTTGTACCAAATCCAATTCTGTCTTCAGCGATTGATGCTTTTTATTCTGGGTAGCCAACATTTCTGAGACGCTGAGAACCTCTTTCTTAAGGTCCAACATACTAGATCTTAAATCTTTACTTATTTTATCTCTCAGACCCTCCAATGCTTGAGTTAACATATCTTGTGTTATAGTTCCCGCTGAATTAGTAAACTCTTGTGTAGTTGTCCCAGTATCCTCCATTTCCAGAGTCCCCTTGAAGGGATTTCCTCCCCCCCACTGGATGCTTTTGGGGAATAATACCCTCTAATGGGCCTGGGGGTTCTGGGTCTTATCCTTCTTTGGAGGCATTATAGCCCAATGGTGTTATGAACAAAATGTCTATCTCTTATAGAATTTTTTGTTCCAGATTCCAGGTTCCTAGGGTCTCGTTACAAAGCTTTAGAGCCTTCCTTCCACCTCCCTCTTCTCTTTTAAGCAGCCTACACATCAGGCGTATAACAAACTGGGTGTTTTAAATTTTTTACTCACGGCCCACTTAATCCGCAGATGTCGGGGCATTTATCTCCTTTATCACTGCGATCCCCTCCGTCTCCACCATCTTACGAGCTCCACCATCTCCATAGCCCCTGCTGCCAGTCAATCTCTCTGACCGGTACTTTCCCTCCTCTCCACCATAAGATCTCCACCTCGTTAACAGTTACAGGTTTCACCCCCTCCTTAAAACGAGAGTTCTCAGAGTTCGGGGGGTCCCAGAAGAAAATCGCCCACGACCAGTTGGGGACTTTTTGTAGGGAGTTGGTATCGACGTATATAGGAGTTGATAAAATGATGGATTATCCATTTGAACAAATCTATAGGCTTCCGAAACCTAAGGACTCTAGATATAAGGACAAACCTGGAGATATGATAGTGTGTTTTAGTAATTCCTGGGTAAAAGATAATTTTGTCAAGGAATTTAGATTAAATCCAGGAAGGGGAGAGTATAAGGATATTGTGATATTCTCAGATTTGTCCCTTGCAATGAGGAATAATAGGAAAAAGATTCACGGAAGTAACCTTGTGTTTGAGGGAACAAAAGGTTCAATACAAATGGTTGTACCCAACAAGGTTGAGTGTGGAGATAGACGGTCGGAGACACATTTTCGAGGACCCCTCTATTGCAAATTAACTAGAATGGATATTATATAGAGAAGATAAGTGGGATAGATGATAGAGGCTTCTCCCCGGACTCTGCTCCCCTTATTCTGCTGGAGAGGAGGGTGGGGGTCTAATCGGAAACCTTGGGGGGGTAATGGAAAGTAGGAGGGAGATGGATGCCTCCATCGAGGAATAAGGGGGAATGGGAGTGTTGCGGTATTCTATTCTATTAGGAATTTATTAGTGGAGGGGTAGTGTTTAGAGGAAGCATGTATGGGTTAGGGTGGGGGGTTGGGGACTAAATCTTGGTGGGAGGGCAATAGGGTACTATAGTTAGGTGTAGACATTTGTAGGTTTAAGCATATATTGTAAGTATTGACACTGCATTTTGGATTATGGTGGGGGGGCAGATCATTGGGGTGGTAAGGGGATTAGGCGCACAGAATTTAAGCTGGATTTAACTGGGGGATCAAACGAGATAGGGTTTTATTCCTTGATGGAGGAGAAGGGAGGGAAGTAGGGAGGTGATGGGGCCAGGTTTCTCATTGAACTGGCTCTACCCAGAATGTTCCACTGTGGGGGATGATGGAAATTGGAATTATGGAGAAAAAAATCTTTTGGGCTGAATGAGGGGGGAATGTAATATTTTTTTTTTTTTTTTTGTTATGTCAGTATGTTTTAGTCATTTTCAGCTATAAGATACCTTGTGTTAAGGAATTTAGTAGGAAGGGGAGAGTACAAGTATATAGGGATATTTTTAGATTTGCCCCTTGCAAAGAGGGAAGATAGGGAAGTAACCTTGTGTTTGAGGGTTTGGAAGGTTAATATAATTGGTGGTATCTCACAGGGTTGAGTGTCGAGATAGATGGTTGGGGATATAGTTTAGTCTCTATTGCAGGGGTCAAGTAGACCACAGTGGGGTCCAATCAGGAACTTTGGAGGAGATATGGAGCCTCAATTGAGGAATTAGGGAGAATTGTAGTGGGGTGTAGTGGCACTTTAGTAGGATTTATTGGTGGAGGGGTATGTTTAGAGGGTACACATGGGCGGGGGGGTATGGGAGTATGTTATGGGGGGAGGGGTGGGAGGTAGCAGGGTAAGGGATGCTGGGATACACGATTATATTAGATAAAGTAATGACACTGTATTTCAGATTACAGAGGGTATGGGGGGTGGATTAGTGGGGGTATAACAGGGTGGGGGCATAGAATTTAACTTGAATTAATAGAGGGTTTATAGAGTGGGGTAGAATTTGATTCCTCAATGGAGGAGAGGGGATAGAAGTAGTAGTAGGAAGGGGGGAGGGAAAGGTTCCCCATTGGATCGGATCTGTTTAGATTTTTCCTCTGTGGGGTGGTGGTTATTGGAATTATAGGATAAATTTTGTGTTTAATGAGAATGGGGAGGGTTTTTTTTTTTTCTTCTCTCCTGGGGGGAGGGGTGAATAGGGTAATTTACAATAGATACAGTCCTCCTTGACCCTTAATAATGCTGGCCGCTTGGATGTACTCTGTTGTATTTCAGAGTTACTGGGATGAGCTATTTCAAGCATTCCAGAAGTATGTCTGAACGGTTTGAATGGAGTGTGCAAGTAGAGTTACAGGAGGTTAGGAGGGGTTATATAGGATTGTGGAGTGTGGGGATACACTATGGGGAAGTGGCGGAGGAGCCATGGGTATTAAGGTAGCCACAATAAATGCGCAGGGTCTGAACTTGCCTTCTAAGAGATCATATTTATATGAGATGTTGAAAAGAGATAAGGTTAGTGTAGGTTTTATACAAGAAACCCATTGGGATCAGAATGGAGTTAAATATTGGAGATATAAGAGATTTCCGATAGTATAAGCGGCAGGGTTAGAGTTAAGTAAAAAGAGAGGGGTCTCTATAATAATATTGAGAGATGTAAAGTTTAAATATATATATATATATATATATATATATATATATATATATATATATATATATATATATATATATATATATATCTCATGAAGCAGATGCTAATGGGAGGTTCGTTATACTGGTTTGTAGGATGAATGACCATGTGTACACTTTGTTTAACTTTTATGCCCCAAACGCGTATCCCATTAAATTCTTGAACTCATTAGTAGAAAGATTTGAAAGAGTCAAGAAAGGGATTCTTATATGCGGGGGGGGATCTGAATTGTGTAATGGATGCGGTGTTGGATAAGAAATTAAGTCAGGGCAGGAGGGTGGATTCAAAACTGAGGAGTGATGCATCCCAGTTGAGTAATCTTATGTTTAGGAGCAACTTGTATGACATCTGGCATACACAACACCCCTCAGAGAGGGACTTTACTTTCTCAGGAAAACACTTATCATACTCAAGGATATATGTTTTTTGTTTTTTTACTACAGCTGAGGACTTAAAGGGATAGTATTACTTCAAAATTACTATCCCTCATATTGTAGCCCTTAATGAACTGAGTTAAATGACACCAGCGGCATCTCTCAACCTTTATGGTTTAAGAGATAGCCGCTTTCAAAGTTTCCTCTCCCCTGCTGTCAGCGTTCTGCTGCCAGCAGGAGAATCCGGTCTCTGAATCAAGTGGAGGCTCTTCAGCAGAGCCGATATCTCGTTATGGAAGGAAAAATGATTAATTAAAACAGTCTTCTAAGTGTGCTTGGTAACCAAGCAAATGTATAAGACTGTTTCAATTAATCATTTTTCCTTCCATAACGAGATATCGGCTCTGTTTAAGAGCCTACGCCTGTCCCGGGACCGATTCTCCTGCTGGCAGCAGAACACTGACAGCAGGGGAGAGGAAACTTTGAAAGTGGCTATCTCTTAAACCATAAAAGTTTGAGAGATGCCGCTGGTGTCATTTAACTCAGTTTATTAAGGGCTACAATATGAGGGATAGTAATTTTGAAGTAATACTATCCCTTTAAAGAAATGTATTTCCTCTTGGTAGTATAACATGGACAGACCATGCTCCGGCCTTTTGTACATTTACGGATAGTCCTCATTACGAACGGAGGGCTGATTGGAAGCTTAATGAATATAATTTGAGAATGGATTTAGCAAGATCTGCTTTACTTAAAGAAATTCAGCAGTTTCTGTTACTGAATGACACAGGTGAGGTTTCAGGTGCCTGCTTATGGGAGGCGTTAAAATGTGTTGTAAGAGGATATTTGATAAAAGATGATATTAATAGAAGGAAGCAGCAAGGAAAGCCGATATCTGATCTTTATATTGATCTTGCAAAATTAGAAAGGTTGAACAGACAGGACCCAGATGTGGGAAAGACGGAGCAGATTAAGGTTGTTCAGCGAGAAATTGAAGAGAAACTTAATGTAAGGATAGAAAGAAATTTTTATTTCCAGGCAGAAATGGTATCATAATAGTAATAAGGTGAATAAGTTGTTGACAAATAGAATTAAACAAAATGAGAAGAAAAGGGTGAAGAAACTTATTGTTAATAATAAAACCTTGTTAGATCCCCCTCAAATTGCAGAGGCTTTCAAGGAGTATTATAAATCGCTTTACAATCTCAATCAAAGGGATGTTTCAAGATCTCGGATAAAGGATTTTTTACAAGAGGTGGTACTGCCTAGGTTGAATGAAGGAAAGCTGACAGATTAATAAACCTCTCTCTTTGGACGAGGTTAGAAATGGGATAAGAAATTTGAAAGTTGGTTAATCGCCGGGCCCAGATGGGTATTCCTCATTGTTTTATAGGATAGCAGATCCACTTGAGCATTTCCTCTGGAAATGTTACAGACTTCTATTTGCCCGATCTTAAAGGAAGGCAAGGATCCGGTGAATCTTGTAAGCTACAGACAGATATCACTGATAAATTTGGATGTGACAGTATACTCAAAGACAGATTGAATAAGGTAATGACAGATTTGATAGATCCAGATCAATCTGGTTTTATACTGGGGAAAGATCGGGGGGAGGATAATACCCGTAAGTTGATAAGTTTGATTTCAGAGGCTGGTCAAAAATCTTCTGCAACAGTCTTCTTGGCATTGGATGCCGAGAAGGCTTTTGATCGAGTGAGCTGGATTTTTTTTGTTTGAGAGAATGGAGGTATTTGGAAGAATGGGATTTTTCAAAAATAGTACGATGGCTCTGTATAATAACTTAACAGCAAGAGTTACAGGTCTGGCTATGAAATCTGTTTTTTTTTTTTAGATAAGAAACGGGACAAAAGCAGGGATGCCCATTGGCACCGTTGTTGTATGTGCTTTCTATTGAGCCAATGGCTGCCGCAATTAGACAGTCAGATAAGATCAAGGGCATCGAGATAGATGGTCAGTACTATAAGATAACGTTGTATGCAGACGATGTCATTCTGACGTTAACTCCTGAGGAGTCGATTTCAGAGACACTTGAATTAATGAGGAAGTATAGTGTTTGTTCTAATTAGAAATGAAACCTGTTAAAGATACAAGCAATTTCAACGCAGGTTCCAATGGGATTATTAAGTCAGCTTCAATGCAGGTTCCAATGGGATTATTAAGTCAGCTTCAATGAAAATATAATTTTAAGTGGGACCAGGGTGGTATAGGATATATGGGTATAAAATTAATGTTTGATCAGCATCAAATGATGATTAGAAATTACGATCTTTTGTTAGATGGTTTGAGCTTGATGATAGAGAAAATGAAGGTGGTGGAGAGTTCACGGATGGGGCGTTTGTATACGGCTAACACATATCTGGTGCCAAAAATTCTTTATCTATTTAGGACCCTTCCAATTAGAGTCCGAGGTAAAATTTTGGAAAGGATCACTCTAACACACACTCAGATTTATACCAACAAACACACACACATACTGTGAGGGGAAAAAAATATTTGATCCCCTGCTGATTTCGTACGTTTGCCCACTGACAAAGAAATGATCAGTCTATAATTTTAATGTCAGGTTTATTTGAACAGTGAGACAGAACAACCAAAAAAAATCCTGAAAAATGCATTTCAAAAAAGTTAAATTGATTTGCATTTTACTAAGTGAAATAAGTATTTGACCCCCTATCAATTAGCAAGATTTCTGTCTCCCAGGTGTCTTTTATACAGGTAACAAGCTGAGATTAGGATCACTCCCTTAAAGGGAGAACTTCTAATCTCCGCTTGTTTCCTGTATAAAAGACACCTGTCCACAGAAGCAATCAGTCAGATTCCAAACTCTCCACCATGGCCAAGACCAAAGAGGTTGTCTAAGGATGTCAAGGACAAGATTGTAGACCTATACAAGGCTGGAATAGGCTACAAGACCATAGCCAAGCAGCTTGGTGTGAAGGTGACAACAGTTGATGAGATTATTAGCAAATGGAAGAAACACAAAAAAACTGGCAATCTCCCTTGGTCTGGGGCTCCATGCAAGATCTCACCTCGTGGAGTTTCAATAATCATGAGAATGGTGAGGAATCAGCCCAGAACTACACAGGAGAATCTTGTCAATGATATCAAGGCAGCTGTGACCACAGCCACCAAGAAAACAATTGGTAACACACTATGGTGGGAAGGACTGAAATCCTGCAGCGCCCGCAAGGTCCCCCTGCTCAAGAAACACATGTACAGGCCCTTCTGAAGTTTGCCAATGAACATCTGAATGATTCAGAGGAGAACTGGGAGAAAGTGTTGTGGTCCGATGAGACCAAAATCGAGTTCTTTGGCATCAACTCAACTCGCCATGTTTGGAGGAGGAGGAATGATGCCTATGACCCCAAGAACACCATCCCCACTGTCAAACATGAAGGTGGAAACATTATGCTTTGGGGGTGTTTTTCTGCTAAGGGGACAGAACAACTTCACCGCATCAAAGTGGCAATGGACGGGGCCATGTACAGTCAAATTTTGGGCGAGAACCTCTTTCCCTCAGCCAGGGCAATGAAAATGGGTCGAGGATGGGTATTCCAGCTTGACAATGACCCAAAACACACGGCCAAGGCAATAAAGGAGTGGCTCAAGAAGAAGCACATTAAAGTCCTGGAATAGCCTATCCAGTCTCCAGAGCTTAATCCCATTGAAAATCTGTGGAGGGAGCTGAAGGTTTGAGTTGCCAAAAGTCAGCCTCAAAACCTTAACGACTTCGAGAGGATCTGCAAAAAGGAGTAGGACAAAATCCCTCCTGAGATGTGTGCAAACCTGGTGGCCAACTTCAAGAAACGTCTGACATCTGTGATTGCCAACAAGTGTTTTGCCACCAAGTACTAAGTCATGTTTTGCAAAGGGGTCAAATACTTACTTCACTCAGTAAAATGCAAATCAATGTATAACTTTTTTGAAATGCGTTTTTCTGGATTTTTTGTTGTTATTCTGTCTCGCACTGTTCAAAAACACAGACCATTAAAATTATAGACTGATCATTTCTTTGTCAGTGGGCAAATGTACAAAATCAGCAGGGGAGCAAATAATTGTTACCCCTCACTGTATATATCTACTCTGATGCATACCCAACACAGAAGTATGTTAATATTCATCTCACCCAAAGTGCATCATGGCTGCTCTACCAACTCACTGGGCTATGTGCACAAAGAGAAAAAGGGAATTTAAACTCTTGAGTTCTATGGAGGTGAACAGTGGGTTGCTTCACAATGCACTGCAGATGTCTAGCATTCGAGGGGTTAGTTTGCCTCAGAATTGCTCCATTTGTTTTCTGAATCCTAAGATCTTGTCTTGCATATGCTGTAAGGGAGCAAGCACGGTGCCTTACAAGGTTAAAATTGATTACTCAGGATTGTCTATGAATGGGCCAAGATATAATAACAACCTTTCTAAATACAATAGTAGTGGGCAAAAATCACAATTAACTGACTATCACATTCTTCAATACAAATCAGAGACAACATTAAGTAATGCAGTCAAAAACAAGTTATGGATTATATTTTAGGGCAGTAAAATACAAATAGTTACTTTTTATTTTATATATGCTAAGTGTAGTAAGTACTTAATATTTAAAGTTATACCAACCTGTTTGTTTTGTGTTAGTGTTTCTTAAAACCCTTGAATGCTAAAGAGGTTACCAAAGCATTGCTTTGCAATGCTTCAGATACCTCTCTGGCTTTCAAAGGGTTACGGAATATTACACAGCTCAGTGTACATGTGTAAAAGACTGATTACACAGTGACAGGAATGGGGTTCTGGGAGACACACAAGAGTGTTCTGATGTTGCGGGTGCTAGGAGGGCTGAGAGTTTGGGGTGCAGAGTTCAGATTAGGGCATCAGCCAGCAGATATTTTGGGAAGGGGGTTCTGAAGGAGCAAAGTTCAGTTAGATCATCTCTAAGTGATTGTAGTGTGCACTGCCTATTGCCATGGCTGATTCTACTTGATCTAGCAAAATCAGCCAGTGGAAGAAACAAACTGATAGAGCATTCCACAATCACTGTGTTTGCCTGCAGAGATTCCAGATTCCATTCCTGACCTGGCTGCCTGTGTAAAGCTGTAATAAATCACTGGAACTCAGGGCTGCTGGAGTGGTGCTGTGCAACTCTTCCCATTCCCGAGCTGGCAAGTCTCCTCCACACTGCTTTTTTCCATAGGTCCAATCATTGTGTGCATTTATGACATAGGTGACCAGCAGGGTCTAAGCCCCCCCCCCCCCCAACAAAATCTGTGCAGGAACTGGCATTTCCTCCAGATTTCTATGGCACGTTATGAAGCACTGCTTGTGATATACTTGGGGGCATGCCTCATCAGGTCTTACATCCTCATCATGTTCTCTGTCCCTCACATTTGCACCATCATCATATCCACCTCCACTCCATTTTCCACATTGCCATTCCCACACTCCCATTTGTACTGCTACACTCGCCCTCTCCTCCTGCTCTAATTTTCTGCGACACTCTGCCTTTTCACCCTCCCTTTCGTCTTTCAAATCCTTGTTCCTGACAGCCCATCCTTCGTTTTGCCACTCACATGCTTGGCTGCCTCTTCTCCTGCTTGAAGTCCCATGCCTAGCCTCAATGAACACAATACTGTATGTGTATATATCTGTAACCATGTACAGGTCTGTGTGTGTGACTGACCTTACACAGGCTCCATTTGCTAGTGTGCGCGCGTGTGTATATATATATATATATATATATATATATATATATATATATATATACACACACATACATATATATATATATACACACACATACATATATATATATATATATATATATATATATATATATATATATACACATACATACATACATATACATACATATATATATATATACACATACATACATACATACATACATATACATATATATACATACATATACATATATATATACATACATACATACATACATACATATACATATATACTACATATAAAATTATCATCATTTTTTTTTTTTTAAATAGGCGCATCCAATATTTCAATATTGAATATCTTAAAGTATCGCGTCTGTATTCAGGACATTGTAAAACCAACAAAGGCCGCAAATCTCACTTGTCAAAGAGAACAATATAATAATTAAAAAAAAAAAAAAAAAAAGTCTACTGGGGACCTAAACTCAGCTTTTAATCATCATAGGAAACCCTTCTGCCATCACTGATCTGTAAAGAAGCAAAAACATTTGGGGTAGAAACTAAAGAGAGACATGCAGGGGCATGTACCAAGTTGCTACAGTCGAGGTTATAAAGGTATGCTAAAATGTGTTTGCACCACTGAGTGAATCATAACTAATTTCTTCCATTACTCCATAAAAGTCGCTATTTCTCTAAAAAGTTAGCAACAACTCCATTGAATCCTGGCATGCTAACTTGGTAAAAATTTATATGGACTCACTCAAATGTGGTGCAAAAACAAGCCTACATTGTGGCATGTTGTCAGTGTTTCCCTTAAAAGAAGGTTACTGGAACAAAAACATATTTTAACTGTTGCTTCATCGGTAACCACACTTAAAACAGTGCAAATGGCACCTTTGCACCACTTGATACATGCCACGGTAAGAGAAATCATGTAACCAACTTCCCTGCTTTCAGCAGATGAGGTTGAATATTACCTGCCACCAAGGCCCTCAATCCTCTCTTTCTCCCGGGGGAGCTCTGGCTTGTGGTCCTGTGTTACTTCTACAGCCTTTATCAACTCTTTACAGTTGCTCTGCAGTCCAAAGACAACTCCAGAGTCTCCGACATGGGCCACGTAAATTTTGTTGCCGCGTATAATAACAACGCTAGCTGTGGTTCCCGATGTGCTTGGAAGGCCAGTCATGGTCTTTGGCCATTCAGCTGAAGAACACAAGAAAGGAAAATTAAGTTAACAATTCAACCCTTGAGCAGAATTCTGAACAGTCATAAATTACATGAAGTACCATTTTGCCTATATTAAGACGGTATGCACAATCCAAAAGCAGAGCAATTCTGGAGTAAACCAAAAGTAACATATGACAAATGAAAATTACCAGCTTTTTAACTCCTTAAGGAAGTGTGACATGCCAGGACTATCACAGGTGTCTGGATGTTAAGTACCAGGGAAGAACTGGCACGTCACGAAATTTGTGATCGCAGCGTGGTGATCATTGATCATGTTTCTGTATGTATGTGTATATATATATATATATATATATATATATATATATATATATATATATATATATATATATATATATATATTAAAAAAAAAAAAAAAAAAAAAAAAAAGTACAGTGGCCCTCTAGAGTGCACAGCTAGACACGGGAAGTTGCAGCAGGTAGCTTCAAAGGGAAACTGTAAGCCAACACAGTAATCCACTTGAATGGCATTGGCTTCAGTGGGGGTAAACAGTGTAACGCTTTGAGTAACAGAGAATGCAACAGTGTCGTCTCTGCACAGCTCTCTCTCTCAATGAAATGTATATATTCAAGAGCTTTAATCTAATGTTATTCCAAGGAGAAGATGTCTCATCTGATATCACAATCTTCAATCTACATTTTATTATGTATGTGCGGGTGTTTAATAAATTACAAAACCACACAAAATTCATATTATATGAGCTCTGTGGGAGTCTTCCATCTACTACAGAGAAAGCATCACTTTTTGTACAACTCCTAGGAGGGCTGAAAAGCAAAGTTTTTCCTCTAAGTGAGACAGTAGATCAGGGATGGACAACCTGAGACCCACCAACCAACTAGCCAAGTGTGATGGAAATTAAAGTCTCAGTCAGCACATCCCTGCACATGACATTAACCCTACCAACTAATTGGGGCATATGGGTAAATTGAGAAGCAAAGCACTGGAAACATTCAAGGGGTTAAAAGTCCCATTTAAATCATTCAGAATTTTTACTTGTTAGCTGTGGTGCAGTCAGTTTGTCTCAGAATTGCTGAATTTATTCTTCATGCACATGCCCCACAAAGCTGCAAGCAGTTCATTATACCTAGATCTGACCTCTAAATACAACATATTTACTGGAACACTCAAATCAAATTACAGCTGTGAAATAAGGGATGACAGATTTGTTCCTAACCCCACCTGTTCTTCTCATGACATCAGAAAAGTAATTATTAAGTCCTTCCCACATAGACATGTCCTAACAAGTATCCGAACAGCAGGCGAACAGATAGAGCAGTGTGTGGAAGGTGTCAAGCAGGTTACTTCATAGGAGAAGCAAAAATAATACATGATTACTGAGAGGCACAGGTGTGTGTTTGGCTATATAAACACTATGAATGCCAGAGGCTTGTGCAACATATTGTGGAGAGGATAGGATTCCAGAATTTAAAGAGTCAATCTTCCTAATTCAGGGTTGGAAAATAGCAAGATTCTGGGGCCCTAAAATGCTACTTCTGGCTCCTTAATTCTAGGGGCTAATTTGATTACATCTAAATATATGCACTCACTAACCCAGCTCCTAAAACCCCTTGTTGACGCATACAAATTCTGACTACTATCATTATTGTATTTATGTCCACTCATGTCCTAACCTATAAAGGGCTGCACTGTGATCTCTTTTGAAACATATTACAGTGACAGTCAACCTCCTTTACATATTCTGCAGATGCGTACTAACTGCCTATGTTCTTTTTCAAATTCACCTAAAATTTGTATTTTTATACCTTTATGCCCCTGACAGTGGGCTCCCTCAGGGATAGTGAAGGCAGGTATAGTGAAACATGTAACAAGCACTAAAACAGTCAGTGCTCTGTATACAACACCTGAAGTAGGCTTTTTTGCTCAAGGGATAGCGTTACATTCTATCACTATACCCACTTCCTCAGTCCCTGACAGAAAGCTCTCTGGCACCAATATTCATGGAGCTGAATCGCTTTACTAGTCAGACTAGTGGACATTTTGATCCTGGTATATAATTATATACATATACACCCAAGTTTAACAAGTGTGTATTATTATGGAAATGGGGGAATTTCTCTCAATCTCTCTCAGTTAACCGAGCTCCTAAAATTCCCTTAATCCCATAATTTCCTGAGTATGTATTGTTTGCTGCAGTGGGCATCATTTCATAGGTGGGAATGTGGGTTAGATTGAGAAATTCAGAGATGGGTGAAAAGATCTGAATTTAAGTACTCATTTACAGTGATGGAAAATATCAGACGCCTGTGAGCCCAAGCTTTTAAAATACTTCTGGCTGCTACATTTTTAAGTGGTATCTTATATGCACCAATACATATGTACTCTATTTCTGGCTCCTAAAAAAATTATCTTTGGCATTTAATTTTCAATATTTTTGCTCACCCCCTTGACACTCATTGAAAAAATTCTCAAAGATTTTTTTATTAAAATAGTTTAACCCTTTAAGTAGCAAATGTGCTGCATTTACAGAGCAATGCACTGTACATCTCTTGGACATTCAAAGGTTTTAGAAAAACAATTTGGTTTCTCAAGTAAGAGAGGCACTGGCCCTTTAAAAAACATGTTTAAGGGAACCAGGTTAAAAAGGAACATTTTCAGGTATTAACTGAGCAAAAGTAAGATATTTGCTTTATTAAGATTATTTATCTATAATATACTCCACACCTCAGGTGTTATGACAAAGAACTAGCGATTGGATTTAACCCCTTAACGGTCCGGAAGCAGAAGGAGCAAAAAAAAAAAAAAAAAAAAAAAAAAAGCTCCGTGGTTCTTAACTGACCGCGCCGATTGGCCGGTCGTTAAGGGGTTAACATGAGCTGTTTAAGTCTCTCCCAGCCAAAGGGTTTATTAACCAGTTAAGGACTCGCGGATGGCACTTAAGGACCACGGACTTTTTATTTTATTTTTTTGAGATTCCATATCAGGGCTCCACGAACCCCGTGCAGCATCGCGGGGAGTCCTGAATTCCACGGCGGTCCTGCCAGGTCGTGGGTCCTTATCACATGTTGGACCTGTGATGTACCAGGACCCATGCATGATGTGCCATAAGTCCTTAAGGGGTTAAAGAAAAAACAAAACAAAAAAAAAAAAAAACACATGCAAATTACGCAAAAGAACAATGGCAGTTTTTAAGCTTCCTCATGACTATACGTGGCTTCTGACAAACACTGGCAACTCATTATCTTGCCCTTACATAGAATAAGAAGGTTAACAGCTCATGTCGCATTGATAAAATAATTCTGGAGTGACTGAACTGCAACACAGGGGAAAAAAAAATTCCAAAATTCCCATTGACTTACAATGTAGATCTTAAAGGCCCACCCCCAATAATTACTCATATAGCGACAGGTTAAGAAATAGTACTATTATCTAGCATAAGTACAGTTTTATTTAAAAAAATCCTACTTCTTCGGAGACTGACGGCCAGGCATCAGCGCACACATCTTTGGCTTATAGACATTTGTGTGCCTGTGTTGTCAGTCCCGGTCTCCTCTATTGTACCTTAACCCCTTACGGTCCAGCGATCCCGGGGTGTCTGGTCCTTTAAGGACCAGATAGACGAGTTCGACGTGCCATCCCACGTGACTGATCACGTGGGGCGGCACGTCGAAAGAAGGACTGAAAGAGATCGCTCCGGTCTTGGAGCGATCAACTTCAGTCCACGGTATTACTCACCCCGCTCAAGCAGGAGCGCAGTGAGTAATAGTACGTTACGTACCAGGACCGTCACTGGTCCTTAAGTACCGGACCAGCGTGATGGTCTGGGTACGTCACAGGACGCGAAGGGGTTAAGGTAACAGGAAGGGACTGGTGGTGCAGGAAAGCAGATGCCTCTAAAGCAAGAAGACTGTGTCAGTCCCAGAGGAAGCAGGATTTCTTAATAAAGCGGTACTTATGCTGGATAATAGTACTAAGATTATCTCTATATGAATAATTATTTGGTGTGTGTGGGGGTTATTTGGGGCGATAGTTCCACTTTAACAACACCCTTAAATTCTAGGCAGGCCTCCCAGAATCTCCATTGGTTTGTATTTGGTTTTATTTCCTTGAATGCTTTGGAGACCTTTCTAGCATTCAAGGGTTTAAAAGTCACATTTAAAATCAAGGTATATTTTTATTTGTCCGGTATGGCCAGGACGTGATGGCTTTCCCTGTTTGAGCACAGGTGAGTTAATAAATTGAGTGCCAGAAGGGTATGCAGCACATTACAGATCAATGCACTGCGTACCTCTCTGCCCCTCAAAGGGTTAATTAGATGTGTGATCATTTCTGTTTCACTCACCGTTGCTTGAGCATGAAAGTCTTGGCCTGTTACTGGGACTGGAGGTCATGAGTTGAAAGCCACTGCCATATGATACAGCTGTGTTCCCACAGAATTGCTCCAGTTATTCTTAGCAGATTAGTCTGACATTTCTGTTGTGTCTAACCCCCCCCCCCCCCACAGGTAAATGTTCATAAAGGAGCCCCTAAACATTCAAGTAGTGGGGGTGAGGAGAGGTTTATATCTTTGTCTCCTGATTCTTGAACATAATATTTATATTGGTAATTATGTGCAAGCATTTTCTTACACATGGCCCCTAAGAAAACTAAACTGGTGAACGTACTCTCCAGGACTTGACTGGCAGACATCTAGCATTCAAGGGGTTAAGAACTAATGGAAAATGTTCATTTGTCCCCTATATTGCAATTGTTTTGCCAAAGAATTGCTCCACCTTATTAGCGGAATTGTATTTGTGTAATAATGCACTTCAACATAAGCACCAACCATAGGAAAACAATATCATCATTAAACAGTGGACTGTTCTGGATTCAACAGGAATCATTTAATATCCTTAGGGGATACATGATTCTAGGCAAGACAGCATTCACAATAGGGAAGACCATATGACAGCTGCAGAAATACATAACCTGCCCCCAGTGTGCATTACACATTCCTTCCGGATCTTTCCCATTTGTTCCCATGTATCAAAAGGTACAAATCAATTATGCTGTGTTTCAGGCATTGTGACTACATACAAGGCAAAAAAAAATAAAAAATACAATTTTGAAAGCCGAACTTTCATCAAGATTAAATTGTCCCCCAAATCCTTATTAACATAGCAATTTGCATATACCTGCTTTTATTATGCTGAATAAGTCTGCCATTACTGAGAAATACAACTCGGTCAGCAGGCATCATCAGACGTCCCATTCACCTCCAGGATTGCCGAGTGGAGCTCCTTTGTACCTTAAGGGACTGACGGCGCAGAGAGTGCCTACAGCAAAATCCCTGATGCTTGCCGAACAGGTTATATGTCTCAATAATGACGGACTTATTCAGCATAATAAAATGTACGTATATGGGTATCACTATGTTAATAAGAATTTGGGGGGCAATTTAATTTTGATGAAAGTTCCTCTTAAATGTTCCTACCATTGAAATATAATTAAAACAAGTCTCATTAATCCTTACAAAACAATGGGGGAGAGCAACTAAGGCGTGATAACGGGAAGATGACATCTCCAGTGAGATCACTTCTCCAATTCCTGCGTTATTCTATAGAGCCAATGCACTGATATCTCCAAAGTTGTAGAAATCTTAGTGCACTGGCTCCATAGAATAACATAGGAACTGGAGAACTGATGTCACTGGAGAAGTCTTCTCCACTTTATCACGCCTTGTGCATAACATCCAATGTGTTTTCCATTGCTTTTAAAATGTGATATTTGCCCAGTGGATACTATTGAAAGGCAATGCTCTGTAGAGCGGTCTAGCATTCAGGGGTTAAACTAAACTAAAGAAAGATACTTGTGCATTCTAGGTAGGGCCTGTACAGGTTTGCATCACTTTCCTACATGCTAACTGTAGAGACAGTTACATAACATCTAAATATTAGTTGCACTACAGATTGCCTATTTCTCCAAACCATAGAAGAAGCCATTTTTAGGGGCAAACCAACTGCACCATAGGGGCCAAATATAAATCCCAACTGATTAAAATGGGACGTTTAATGTACTTGAATATTAAACAGATATTCAATTATGAAGCAATGTGTTGGAATTCTTTCTAGTATTCCAGTGTTTAAAAGCCCCATTTAAAGTCAGATGAATTTTGGAAATGTAGATTTGTCTCCTAAAGTGCATTTGGTTTACCACATAATTGCCATTTTTCATTTGTATGTAAACATTCAAGAGTATTAAATCCCAACTGAAAACCAGAGGGAATGTTGATTTTTCCCTTGTGGTGCAATTGTTTTGCACCAGATGAAGGGTATTGTCCCCAAGACATTGTGCACCTTGGGGAAGATGCATGAATGTGATGCAAAACATCTCCATTGCTATTTTCATACAAAAATTGTCTGCACGTGTGTATAAGGTGTGTGTGTGTGTGTGTGTGTGTGCGCCCATATAAAAAGATCTATTTATGCTAAGCGCACATACAAGTTTGTGTGTGTGGTAAAAAAAATGTCACAGATTATGTATACAAACTGACACACTGTGACTGTTTTAAGGTCACTTTATGTTCCTAATTTATCAGTCACCATCCCCTTGGAGTAACCATAGTATTGTCAGTCTAACATATGCAGAAAATGTCACAGTGTTGGAAGAAAGCAAAAAAAGTGTTGCAATTTGAGACTTTATTAACTTCTTAACAATCAGATTGGTGTGCAATGCATAGCACAGCCCTCTGGTCCTTAAGAGTTTAAGTTTAGAAAGCGTATTTATACATATAAGCAAAGGAGGGAAAAAAAAAAAAACACTAAACCCATTTTGCATTTACCTCAGATGTTTTGTTATACATCACCCTGTGTCCCTTCATTCCGCACAATAAATATGGGATAGAAGTACAGTACAGTTTGCTTCTGCAGGTATGTTTGACAAGAATTACCACATGCCTTCTTAGTACATCAGCCTCCCAGTTTTAATTATAATGAAGATGATACACACAAAATATATAAATCCACAATACTCCAACGAGTAACACTGTAAAAGTCTGGCCTTTCCCATGTCTCAGACTCAGCATGCTTGTTGATTCTAATGTGCTACATGCAGTTCTAGCTTTATAACTTTACCTTATACAAAAAGTGCCAGCTAGAAAAATGTATAAAGGTATCAGTGCGAGATACAGCAGCCATGAGAGTAATATGCAGAAAAAGTTGATTCTTGGATGAACCATACCCAATCATGGCAGTACTCCAGCACAATGCTACCACTTATACATTTGCAGTTTAACATTAGCCAGGGACACATAGCCAGATGGCCTACTTAGAATAGAAGTATGATTTACTGTTCCTTTAATCTCTTTAATGCCAGAAAGGTTTTCAACATAATGTGAAGCCTCATTTAAATCAATGGGAATTTTTATTTGGCCCCTATGGTGTAGTGTGTGTTCAACAGAATTGCTCCTCTCTTTTGTGCTTGAGGTATGTCAAACTAACTGCAAATAAGTGGATTCTTATTGTTGCACTAGTCACAGGTAGTCTGCAATCACCCTATAGTACCAAATATTACAGAGCTTGTTTAAGCCTCTAGTAATAATGACCAACTTTATCGCGGCTAGTGAGAACAGCACAGATATTCATGAAAGTGACTGGACATTACAATGTACAACACAGCAACCAAATCACTGTGGGTCATGTGTGAGCTTCAGACAGACAATCATGTACAACCACTGTCCTGAGTGCCTGTTGACAGTCTTGGTACCTGACCTGTCACACCTCTGCCACTCAAAGCAGCCCCTGCAATTCTCTAACGGGGTTATGTGCGAGTCATTTGGGCAACTGAGTGAGGAGACAGTTTTGATGGATTTCTATTGACCATTATGAATATAGCCCAAATGTGAATTGTATACCTGTGCCACCCAAAATCACCTAATAATAAAACCACCCCCTTGCTTAATTTTACCCTTGTGAAAAACATAACATCTTCAAGGATGTCATGTCTATGAAGGGGGACATGGCAGTTGCAGGCAAACATTTCCTGTTCCCCACACGCCCTTAAGAATCATATCTACAGCATCTAAATCGGAGAAGGCAACCAGAGGCAGTCTAGCTGTTTAAGACAACAATTCCCTTCATCCTCTGAGAATGATGGGACTTGTAGGTGTGAACAGCTGAAAAAAACTCGTCTTAACTCGCTTGCTGTAAACTGCATACCTACACACTGTTTTTCCAATGTTTGAAAGAATACACACAACATATATTGTAATAGAGAGTGTTTCTCCATGTTTATTTCACATAAGATCTATATGCTTTTTTTC
Source organism: Rhinophrynus dorsalis (assembly GCA_037306005.1). Taxonomy (NCBI): domain Eukaryota; kingdom Metazoa; phylum Chordata; class Amphibia; order Anura; family Rhinophrynidae; genus Rhinophrynus; species Rhinophrynus dorsalis. The sequence goes on from CM074719.1 coordinate 318,822,219, forward strand.
CTCATCAGGCCGGGGGAAGCAATTTCATTGCACCGGCCAGCTACAGCTCGGACATGCACAGCAGAGCTTAACTACCACTTGTCCCGGAAGTGAGTAGTGCAAAGGAATATACTACCGCTCCCGTATACTATCCCACTGATAAAACGAAAAAAAAAAAAAAAAAAAAAGCAAACATTTCAAGTAATGGATATCATGTTAAGTTCTCTTGGTGAACAAACGTTGTACATGGAGTGTTATTGCAACTAGTAGTTTTAGAACCCATTTGTGCCAAAGGCAAGCAACGAGACTACATACTACTTACTTGGTGCCGAAATTAGCATGTTTTGGAAAAATGTGGCTTCTTGACCCTCTGAGTGCCGGAGGGGGTACGCAACACATTGTTTTGCAATGCTTTGTGTGCCCCTCTGGCACTCAAAGGGTTAAACCCGAGTGCAAAATAGATTTCAGATAAATGTATTGTCCGATACTCTGGCACTCAAACATACATAAAATATTTGTAAATACCCCCTCCCACAGAAATCACAAACCCAGTGCCCACTACAGCTACCCACTCGCAGCCAATTCACAGAAGTCACTGTGAGCTTAGGTATATATACACTACCACCCAGTACACTTACGGAGCTTCTTCCACATCGCATGGTGACAAGCTACGAAACCCTTGCCGATGGCGGCGCACACTTCACCCGGATCCTGAGACATAAAGCCCTTCTGTTTCCGAATGAAGCCCCACAGGTGATCCCGGGCGAAGTGAGCAGCTTCCCGACCTCCGTGTCCATCATACACAGCGAAAAAGGCCACAGTCTGTCTGCCTCCGACCGGACTGCCCACTCTATGCAAAGACTGCTTACAGCTCCTAACTGGAATCCCAGGGCTAGCCGGACACACTCCCTCTGCTTCGTCTACGCACAGCAGCTCGTCCTCACAGGGCTCTGGCTCCACCAGTATCTGGGTAACATCCTCCATGTATTTCCTACCTCCCTGATCAGAGGAGACACTCACCCGCAGGGTGAAATTACTCTCCATCGCACCCCTTCTTTGTTGCCACTAAAGAGGTGGGACGGAGGAATAGTAAAAGTGATCAGCCCCGCTGTTTATAGAAATATGTTCCTGTTGCGGTCTGTAAAAAAACACTGTGATCGGTAAAATGCTGGCCAGTGCTCCAGTAACGCCACTCACGCTTTTTATTGTTTATTTTTAATACTGTTTAGACCCGTCCGGGAGCATTTACTGCGTCGACGTAACGTCACTGCCTCGAACTAGAACACTTAGCTTGACCGGCCTGCTCAGAATGCTACCCTCCCAGACGCTATACGCATGCGCACATGGATGCCTTACTGATGCTGTATACGCCATCTTGGAAGTGGGCAGTGATTCTTGTTTCTCTACATTCTTGGAAGGCTAAAGAGGTTGTGTTGAGCAGCACGTCGCAATGTTAAAAAATATGCGGAATGCCCAATATGCGCGTCCATATTTGATAAGGGAGAAATAAACGGCTCTACGCGTACACGACTCGTAAAACCGCCAGAAAAAATTAAAAGGGTTATCTACCCTTCTGGTCTTTATACTGTACCCGCCAACAATTCACAAATGTAAAAAAGTACATACGTGCTGTCGCTGATAATCTCCGAAAAAAAGTTTAGTGTGTAAAAATGTATGTGAAATCATACCTCACAAGTGTCCCTCTTTCAGACCCAAATCACTCTGTCCCTCTTTCCCACTCCTGATGTCCCTCTTTTTAGGAGATCACACTGTGTGTTGTGTATATACGTGTATCACATTGCTCCACAGCAATAAAACTCACAATAATGTTTGAATACATTCAGTATACGTGTTTATAAATTAGTCTGTATGAATAAATACCTTTGTGTTGCTCTAAATAATATTTACAGTTGTATGAAGAGGTTGTAAAGTAAACTAAAAATCCTTGTTAATACCCAGCCCACTAGCTACACCTAGAGTTGCCACTCAGCCGGTATTTTACCGGCAGGCCGGTAAAAAATTGGCTTCTGTCCAATGTTAAGTCTATGGAGGGAATGCCATGGCCGGTATTTTTTTGAAGAAAAGGTGGCAACCCTAGCTACACCCCCAGCAAACCCACCGAAAACACCAGTGTCCCTCTTTGGCCATTTGAAATATTGGGAAGTATGGTTAAAGACCATAAACAACAAACTGCAGTGTGTATACTATACCTCACAAGTGTCCCTCTTTAACCCCTTAAGGGCCCATGACGATCCTGGACCGTCATGGGTTGTTATACCCTTAAGGACCCATGACGGTCCTGGACAGTCATGGAATTCCGGCCTCCCCGCACGGCTGCACACCGTTTGGGGAGTCTGGAATTGGATAAAAAAAAAATGCTCAGTGGTCCTTAAGGGACCGCAAAGTACGTGTGTGGCCGGTCCTTAAGGGGTTAAGAAGGATAATCGCATATTGAGGCCCAAATATCTCTATGTCACTATTTCATGCTCTGATGTCCATCTTTTTAGCTGACCAGACTGTGTATAATAGATGATCACATTGCTCCACAGCAGTAAAACATTAATATTTGCTTAAACTAATACTGGTTTATAAACTAGTTTGTGTAAATAAAATACGCCTTGCTCTAACCATTCGAATGCCAGAAAGGTATTGCAATGCGCAGGATACCTCTCTGGCACTCAAAGGGTTGAATCACATATGCCAATAGCTTGTGAAATAACCTAAACATTCTCTGTAATGCCCTACCCACCAGCCACACCATTTTCAACATCACCTAAAACAAGTGTTTCTCTTTCCCACACCGGGATCCATCTTTTTGGGGGCATCAGACTACTACATAATCTGTATGTATGTGTATCACATTACTCCACAACAATAAAACTTACATTAGTCTTTGGTTAAACTTAAAGGAGATGTATCACCTTATAAAAACATTTTTACCATAGGTTTTGTTAATAAAGTAGTATTAGGAAAGCTGTTTTTTTTCTGTAAATGTAAGTACTTTTAAATATATTGTATCTTCAAGCTTGGACGGTCAGCATAATGTAGCACACTGACAAAGCTCTTGTTCACTTCCTAATTCTCCTCCCACCCAGCTGCCCCAGGGAGTTTGTTCACGCTTCCTTTTGGTATGGTGTAAATGTCTTCTATCATTACATCAAGCTCCGGGTAGCATCATACTGAGGTTGCAACCTCATTTTAATGCTAAACAGAGATTGATGTAATGATAGAAGCCATTCACACCACACCAAAGGGAAGTGTGAACGCTCTCCCTGGGGCAGCTGGGAGGGAGGTGGGTGGAGAAGAAGAGCTGTGCTGAAGATTCAGAGTGCCAATTATGCGGAAGTGCACAGCACAGAATATACAATATCTTTAAAGGGATAGTAGTGTTTCATAATAAAAGCAGCTCAAAATTAATCATCATAGTATTTGGACTTTGGAGAGTGTTATTTCAATTCTGTCAGAGTTGTAGTTCCAGAGTAATTCAATGACAAAGTGTCCACCTCCCCGCCTCCCGCCCCTTTTAGTGATGTAACACTGCTCAGCCAGAGCAGAAGGGAGGTGCCCAGGTAGACTGCAGAGAGGGACAATCTTCAATTAAGATAAGGGAAAAAGCTGAAAAACTTGTCAAGGGGAGCAGGGCCTTCATTGTTCTCATAGGAAGAAGATTGTACACTTCTGTTATCTGTCTGGTCTTACAACCAGATTCACATCTGAGAAGAGATGGCTTACACTAGGTAAAAGGGGCGGGAGGGGAAACTTTGCTTCTGAATATCTCTCAAACCATAAAGGTTTGAGAGATAAGACTTATATCGTTCTTCATGTTTTTTTTAATGCCTACAAAATAAAATAAAGATAAAACGAAGTATTACTATCCCTTTAATAGATTTACATTTAGGAAAAAAAACAACTTTCCTAATACTACTTTATTAATAAAACTTATGGTAAAAAAAAAATAATGATAAATATATATATATATATATATATATCTGAGGTGATACACCACCTTTAGGTTTATTTGTTTACAAATTAGTCTGTGAAAATAAAATACTTTGGTCTTGATCTAAACCATATATTCATTTACAGAAAGAGGTGTAAATATGTAATGAAATAGCCCAAAATGTTTTGGTAATTCCATATCCACCACAGTCATCCCCCTAGCAACACCACCTAAAACAAAAGTGTCCCTCTTTGGCGATTTGAAATGTTGGGAGGTATGTGTTATGAGGCCTTAAGCACCAAATAAAATTGGAGCAAGTCTAAAGCAAATTAATTGCACTTCAGGGGAGGAATAAACTTTCCTATTCAATTAAATGTGGGTTTAAATCCTTTGAATGCTACAGAATGTGAAGCAGTGTTAGACACCTACCACTCAAGTGGTTAAAAGCCCATATAAATCAATAGGGTTTGGTGAAGTTTTATTTCACCCATAGTGCACTTGATTTGTGCGAGAATTAAACCTCCAAATCTCACTTTACAGGATTATTGCTCACAAATTTAAAGGGAAAGTATTGTTTAATATACATAAAAACATATGAATTGTAGGGTATATCTTGGTGAATAAAACAAAAGAACAGTTGCTGCTGTGAGATGTTTAATTCAAAAGTTATTTCAGCTCAGCATTTTTTTGGATGCAGAACTTTCACAGCCTGACATTTTACAGTTATTGTGAGGGATAATTGTTGTCCATAGACCACTGATTCCCAACAGGCTGTGTCTTTAGTCACTCACTTTGTCTAAGTGCTCATCCAGTCACATCAAAAGAAGGGAGAGCAGATATCACATATGTCATACCCCAAAAAAGAGGATTTTAGTCTTACCTGTTAAATCCTTTTCTCTTAGTCCATACAGGTTACTGGTAACTCTGGGTAGGCGATCCTCCCCTTTAAGAAGAGAGGAGCAATTCTAGAATTGATTGCAGGAGGTGAAGCCTGCCTTCCCTCCTTGGCTGCAGCTAGCCAACCATCTCCAGAAAGATTTGAGACACTGTTGACTAGATAATGAAGGAAAAGAAGACTCCTGCGAGCATGACCCCAAAGGACCCCCACAGTCTGCCACAGGAGAGCCAAGCATGGTACCTTGACAAGGTCTCCCACTTAATGCCACAGGAGAGACAAGCATGGTCCCTTGACAGGGTGGGAGACCAATAACCTGTATGGACTAAGAGAAAAAGATTTAACAGGTAAGACTAAAATCCTCTTTCCTCTGTCTTCCAATACAGGTTACTGGTAACTCTGGGATGTCCAACCATTGAGTTTCCCAGAGGCAGGAAGTAAGGCAAAGACCAGGCACAAGGCCCTCAAAGTCACCAGTGCAGATATGAACCATCAGATCAGGGATAACCCAACAAAACAACTGAAGTGTCAACAGACACTGAACAGGGGTAACAACACCCCAGGAACTGTTACACAGCACACTGAACTAGAGCCAACAGGGCTCAAAAGTGAAGGAAGCACCAAGAACCGAAGGAAATTGTAACAGTTTGTTTTGACACTCAGACCAGTAGGTAAAATAAATCAATCTTTTATTGAAAGAAATAAAATGCAAAGGATCGCCCTCTACAGTTGACTGCAACAATTGCAAGCTATTACACAGTACACATAACTTTAATACAATATTCAAAAGGCACCCAACATAGGTACAGAGAATAGGGAATAGGCCCCTAAAGGGTGTATGAAAACAATTAGTCAATCTCAGCTGTGGGGGTTGGCACGCCCGTGTGGTGTAGAGATAAACTGAGCAAATGTGCACAGCACAGAGTTCATATGAAGATAAGTAGAAGATGTTCAGTGACCAATATAAGTTATAGCAGCACAGTAACCCACGATAGCCCCCACAGGCGTTCGTGAATAGACCAGAGGGCCTGCAAGTGCGAGAGTATGTAGCCCCCACGAGCGTGATCGAGACTAGCCTGAGATGCAAAGCTGGCATTTTAGCCCCCACGGGCGTATGACCTAGGACCACTGCAAGCACAACACGAGCCAAGAGCCCCCGCGGGCGTCACCTACAGATTGAGCAAGAGCTTGGAGCCTAACCTTGCCACTAATAGCCGCACCGGACACCTCCGTTGTTTACCGTGAGACCACGAGCGCCCAAACGGCCTACCGGGATTTACTACTCTGCAAATATAACCGGGAGTCACCGTCCAAGTAGTGGCCAACTCAGCAGCAGTAGAATTACAAGGTAACGGTTCTATAATGAGCAAGGAGGTCCGGTCAGTGAGGAGCGGCAGTGCAAGGGTTAATAGGTACGTTTGAATCTCCCAGGCTTGGAATGGTAGCTTAGCTCTGCAACGTTTAAAGGCTCGGTACTAGAGGCACAGCTTCTGCAAGTCGGCAAGGAACTCTGCACAGATGGCTGGGTTACCCAGGAGGGTAATGGTCACACTAGCTTGGCACAGCAATGCAGGATACAGAATGTCGCGGCGGCGACAACAAGCCAGGCAGCCGCAAAGAACTTGAATCAGGAAGTCAGCCAGCCGGGCCGTACCACGTAGAGGGTTCTCAAACAAGCCGGGTCGGAGCATGTAGAGGATTCTCAGACAAGCCGGGTCATACACGATCAGGAACACAGGAGAGTAGTCAGAACAGGCCAAGGTCGGTACACAGGAATCCGGATACAGGAACACAGCAACAGCAAGTCTGGCTCAGAAACACCACGAAAGGGCATCTGACAGATGTAAGCGTCAGGTATAAAAAGGTCACCAAGGGGCGGGCCAAACCAACCGAGCAAATCACAATCTGCCACAGATGAGAGTGACAGACAGATCACAGGCACTGTGATAGTACCCCCCTCTCAAAGACCCCCTCTCCCAGCTGGAGGCTTAGGTTTCTGAGGATATTTAGAGTGGAAGCTGCGCACAAGTCTGGGCGCATGGAGATCCTTCTGGTCAACCCAAGAGCGCTCCTCCGGGCCATAGCCCTTCCAGTGGACCAAATATTGCAACTTCCCTCTAAATCGCCTAGAATCAATAATGCTCTGAACCTCATATTCCTCTTGTCCCTGGACGTCCACCGGCCCAGGAACTACTGGAGTGGTCGTGTAACGATTGCACACCAGGGGTTTTAACAGAGACACATGGAACACATTGTGAATGTGCATAGATGGTGGAAGTTCCAAAGCATAGGAGACAGGATTAATTTTGCGAATAACTTTGAATGGGCCAATAAACCGGGGAGCCAGCTTATTCGAGGGAACCTGCAGGTTAAGGTTTCTGGAGGAGAGCCATACCCTATCCCCAACCTGGAAGGAGACCGCTGGCAGCCATCTACGATTGGCATATCGCTGCTGCCGCTGGAAGGACTGACTGAGGGTCCTTTGTACCTGTGCCCAGGTGGAACGGAGCTGCTCCATATGCTCATCCAGAGCCGGAATCTGCTGAGACTGGAACGAGTCCGGGAGCAAACCTGGTTGGAACCCATAGTTGATTAAGAACGGGGAGCTCCCGGACGATGAGTTAACTGCACAATTCCTGGCAAACTCCGCCCATGGCAACAGGTCGGCCCAGTTGTCGTGATGATCAGTAATAAAACAGCGCAGGAACTGTTCCAATCCCTGGTTGGCACGCTCAGCGTCTCCGTTGGCCTGGGGATGGTAGGCCGAGGAAAAGGATAATTGAATGCCCATCATGCCACAGAATGCCCTCCAAAACCTGGACACGAATTGACTCCCGCGGTCGGAGACCACCACTCTAGGTACCCCGTGCAAACGAAACACTTCTTTAGCAAAGACTGTAGCCAGTTCCTGAGCCGATGGAAGACCCCTGAGTGGCACAAAATGAGCCATTTTAGAGAACCTATCGACCGCCATAAGGATAAATGTATACCCCCTCGAGATAGGCAATTCTCCCAGAAAATCGATAGATATATGGGACCAGGGCCGGTCTCCATTAGGCACAGGTTGAAGCAAGCCCACTGGGAGATGCCTGGGGGTCTTAGCACGGGCACATGTGGAACAAGCGGCAGTAAAAGCGGAACAATCGGCTCTGAGCGTAGGCCACCAGAATAATTGTGAAAGAGACCAAACCAGCTGATCCCTGCCGATGTGCCCGGCTGCCCTAGAAGAATGATAGGTCTCCAAAAGACGAGTGCGAAAAGGCTTATCTACGAAACATTTGCCAACTGGAGTCTCAGGTGGGGCCCTCGCTTGAGACCCCAAAATCTCCTCCCCCAGGGGTGAGGTTATATTAGTGCGAATAGTAGCCAATATACGGTCGGGCTGGACAATGGGCACCGGTGCTTCCTCCCTGTCAGTGTCCGACACGAACTGACGAGACAATGCATCTGCCCTCATGTTCTTAGATCCCGGGAGGTACGATACCACAAAGTTAAACCGGGACAAAAAGAGTGCCCACCTGGCCTGTCGAGAAGACAACCTCTTAGCCTCAGAGAGATATGTCAGGTTTTTGTGATCGGTCAGGATCAGGACTGGGTTCTTGGTACCTTCCAACAAGTGACGCCACTCCTTCAGTGCCAGAATAATAGCCAATAACTCCCTGTCGCCAATCTCATAGTGGCTCTGTGCGCTGGACAATTTCTTATAAAAGAAACCACAAGGTTTCAAGGTACCACCTCCCACAAGACGCTGGGAGAGTACTGCCCCAACCCCAACCTCAGAAGCGTCAACCTCCAAGGTAAAAGGCAGGGAGGGATTGGGATGGGACAGTACTGGGGCAGATGCAAAGGCAGATTTTAAGGTCTCAAACGCATTTTCAGCGGCCTCGGACCACTGAGAGGGAGTAGCGCCCTTATGTGTCAAATCCGACAAAGGTTTCACAATAGTAGAAAAGTTACGTATGAATTTTCTGTAATAGTTGGCAAACCCTAAAAAGCGCTGAATTGCCTTTAACCCTTTAGGGCGAGGCCATTGTAATACAGCTGCCAACTTGTCCTGGTCCATAGCGATTCCATCTTTGGAGATCACGAACCCCAAGAATGGTACTTGTGAGACATGGAATTCGCATTTTTCAATTTTACAAAACAGCTTATGCTCCCGGAGTCGCGACAGAACTTGCGTGACATCTTTAATGTGTTGGGAAAGAGTGGCGGAATGAATCAATATATCATCCAGATATACCACCACACAGGACTGAAGCATGTCACGCAAGATATCATTAATCAGCTCCTGAAATACCGCAGGTGCATTACATAAGCCAAACGGCATTACCAGATATTCGTAGTGCCCAGTTCTGGTATTAAATGCCGTTTTCCACTCATCACCTTCTCTGATTCTAATCAGATTGTAGGCGGCCCGCAAATCAAGTTTGGTGAAGACAGAGGAGCCCTTCAATCTGTCAAATAACTCGGTGATGAGTGGAATAGGGTATGCGTTCTTGGGCATCAGCTTATTAAGCCCCCGGTAGTCAATACATGGCCTAAGTTCGCCACTTTTCTTCTTTACAAAGAAGAATCCGGCACCAGCCGGAGAAGTATACTTGCGAATAATTCCCCTGCCAAGGGCGTCCATAATGTACTCCTCCATTGCCCTGTTCTCTTCGCATGACAGTGGGTAGGTTCGTCCCCTCGGGGGAATCACACCTGGAGGCAACTCAATAGCGCAATCATAGGGTCTATGTTCGGGCAATGCGCTAGCCTCCCCCTTGCTGAATACGTCACTGAATTCCCCATATTCAACTGGCACAGCAGGAGAGGTACACATAATTCTGACAGGAAGCGATAGACAGTTTTCTTTACAGTAATCAGACCAGGACCTAACCTCACATTTTTGCCAATCAAATTGAGGATTATGTCGAAGCAACCATGGAAACCCCAAAATGACTGCATGGTGAGGTGAACGAATAATTTGAAACGGAACCTCCTCCTTGTGGAGTGCCCCAATTGACATAGAGATAGGGATGGTCTCCATTGTAATAAAAGCAGGTTCCAATGGTCTGCCATCAATGGCCTCCACTGCCAATGGAGATTCTTTCTTGCATAGGGGAATATTGTGTGAAGCCGCAAAAGATTGGTCCATAAAGTACCCGACTGCTCCAGAGTCCACCAGTGCCAAGGTTTCTGCGCCCTTGTCGGCCCAAAAGAACGTCACCTGGATGGTGGGTTTAGCAATGTTAGAGTCTAGGGACTGTTGAACACCACCTAGGGCCTGTCCCCCAAGGTAACCTAGGTGCGTGTGTTTCCCGGCCTCACCGGACAATTGCGCAAAAGGTGCCCCTGTTTGCCACAATATAAACATAGGCCTTGCTTTTTATGAAAAGACCTTTCCTCTTTGGAGAGTCTAGTGAACCCCAGCTGCATTGGCTCAGCTGCCTCTCCTGGACGCTCAGTAGTAAAGGGTGGAGAGGGTGGGTCAAAGGAGCTGTCCTGCCCATGTTTTCTGGAGGTTGCCCTTCGTGCCAATCGTCTTTTCCGGATACGAGAATCAATGAGCATTACATAATCAATGAATTCGTCCAGGTCACTAGGTACATCTCTAGCAGCTATCTCATCTTTAATTGGTTCTGAGACCCTTAGTGAAAGCTGCCAATAATGCCTCATCGTTCCAGCCCACCTCCGCTGCCAGGGTCCGGAATTCTATTGCGTAATTGCCCAATGTCCGTTCGCCCTGCTGTATCTCCATGAGCCTTTTGGCAGCGGAGGCCACTCTGCCAGGGACCTCAAACACGCGGCGGAACTTTTTTACGAACTCATAAAAGTTCAGCGTGCAGGGTTTGGCACTTTCCCACAAGGGGTTTGCCCAAGCCAGAGCTTTGCCTGTTAGTAGCGATATCATGAAACCGACCTTGCTTCGGTCGTTAGGAAAAGCCTGGGGCGTTAATTCCAAATAGATCTCTAGCTGGTTAATAAAACCCCTGCAAAGAGAAGGCTCGCCATCATATCGCAATGGTAACGGCGCCGCAGCCGTTAAGCCTCTGACACAAGTGGGAGGAGCTAGAGGCGGATTGTCCGGTGTCAAGACTGGGGGGACCACCGGACTTGGATTAGGCTTGTCTAGGTGTACCGTACGCTCAAGTAGGGTTTGTAGAGCCAGTGCCAATTGATCTAGGCGCTGCTCATGGACATCCATGTACACAGTACACATAACTTTAATACAATATTCAAAAGGCACCCAACATAGGTACAGAGAATAGGGGATAGGACCCTAAAAGGTGTATGAAAACAATTAGTCAATCTCAGCTGTGGGGTTTGGCACGCCCGTGTGGTGTAGAGATAAACTGAGCAAATGTGCACAGCACAGAGTTCATATGAAGATAAGTAGAAGATGTTCAGTGACCAATATAAGTTATAGCAGCACAGTAACCCACGATAGCCCCCACGGGCGTTCGTGAATAGACCAGAGAGCCTGCAAGTGCGAGAGTATGTAGCCCCCACGGGCGTGATCGAGACTAGCCTGAGATGCAAAGCTGGCGTTTTAGCCCCCACGGGCGTATGACCTGGGACCACTGCAAGCACAACACGAGCCAAGAGCCCCCGCGGGCGTCACCTACAGATTGAGCAAGAGCTTGGAGCCTAACCTTGCCACTAATAGCCGCACCGGACACCTCCGTTGTTTACCGTGAGACCACGAACGCCCAAACGGCCTACCGGGATTTACTACTCTGCAAATATAACCGGGAGTCGCCGTCCAAGTAGCGGCCAACTCAGCAGCAGTAGAATTACAAGGTAATGGTTCTATAATGAGCAAGGAGGTCCGGTCAGTGAGGAGCGGCAGTGCAAGGGTTAATAGGTACGTTTGAATCTCCCAGGCTCGGAATGGTAGCTTAGCTCTGCAAAGTGTAAAGGCTCGGTACGAGAGGCACAGCTTCTGCAAGTCGGCAAGGAACTCTGCACAGATGGATGGGTTACCCAGGAGGGTAATGGTCACACTAGCTTGGCACAGCAATGCAGGATACAGAATGTCGCGGCGGCGACAACAAGCCAGGCAGCTGCGAAGAACTTGAATCAGGAAGTCAGCCAGCCGGGCCGTAGCACGTAGAGGGTTCTCAAACAAGCCGGGTCGGAGCACGTAGATGATTCTCAAACAAGCCGGGTCGTAGTACGTAGAAGATTCTCAGACAGGCCGGGTCGTAGCACGTAGAGGATTCTCAGACAAGCCGGGTCATACACGATCAGGAACACAGGAGAGTAGTCAGAACAGGCCAAGGTCGGTACACAGGAATCCGGATACAGGAACACAGCAACAGCAAGACTGGCTCAGAAACACCACGAAAGGGCATCTGACAGATGTAAGCGTCAGGTATAAAAAGGTCACCAAGGGGCGGGCCAAACCAACCGAGCAAATCACAATCTGCCACAGATGAGAGTGACAGACAGATCACAGGCACTGTGATAACCGCCCAAGGGTCACCCTCTTTGGAATGACTGATGATGAGGTCATTGATCACTACAGGTTGAGGCCTGACAGCATCATTGGCCTGTATGAGGTCATCAAAGATCAGGTGGATCCCATCTACATCCTCAACCATGCCCTAACTGGCCTGCAGAAACTACTGTGTGCCATACACTTCATGGCAAGTGGGGCCTTCCAGTCCACTGAGGGTTACGCATCTGGCATGTCACAGGTCACATTCTCCAGGGTGCTGGCCCAGGTCCTGCCAGCCCTCAAAAGCAAGGCCAGTACCTATATACATTTTCCCACCACCGACATGGACTGGATACACGTCAAGCAGACCTTTTACGCAAGGGGAGACATGCCCAGGGTCATGGGTGCTATAGATTGCACCCATGTCCGTATTAAGGCCCCAGCACGTGATGCACAGCTATTCGTCAACAGGAAGAACTTCCACTCCATCAACGTGCAGATGGTGTGTGACAGCAACATGAGGATAATGAATGTCTGTGCAAAGTATCCTGGCAGCTCACATGATTCATACATTCTCCAAAACTCCTCAGTCCACAGAGATTTCGAGAATGGAACTTTTACAGGGGGATGGCTTTTGGGTGAGTTCACAATACAAAATCACACCACATACACAGGCGTACACACAACGCTGCTCAGCATGCACCTGACCCACAGCTAGTACGTCCACCACACAAAACATCATTCACACAACATGTGCTCCCTGTCTCACCATGTCACTCACATTACACAGGTGATGCTGGCTATGGATGCAAGTCCTGGCTACTGACCCCTGTGGCCAATCCCCAAACACATGCCCAGGAAAGGTACAACCAGGCTCATGCCAGTACGAGGAATGCCATTGAGTGGACCTTTGGGCTCCTCAAGTCAAGATTCAGATGTCTGGACCACTCTGGGGGAGCACTGCAGTATGCACCTGCTGGATCACATCCAGGACCCCCCCCATACATGAAGTGGCCATGGACATCGGGCATGTGGAGGAGACCTTGAGAGGGGCACAGATCAGAGACACGCTCATCACGGAACACTTCACCTGTAAGTATAACACAGGCATGCAAACAATCCATGCAAGTCCTCCGTCAGTCCTGTGACACTAACCACACTGCACATTATGTTCTGTCTCACCCCACAGGAACATTGACACAGCACTGCACTGGCAGCAGCATGGCCCCAAACATCAACCATACCATGGACGTGGCAAGTTGTGTGTGTGGATTCAAAAACCATCCTCCATTCCACTCTCCACATTGACATACAGACCCCAAGGATATCACACACACCCCCAGGAGAAACAAGGTACAACATATAACACGTTTATCACCTTACAGGGCTTGATTGACAGCAACTAACTGGATATGCCATGATCGTAGCCTGAGCAACCATGCTAGCCCAGTAGCGAAAGAGTATTATCCGATGCTATGCATTGGATAATACTCCGGCACATCAGGGTTTAAAGGGCCATTGGACTCAATATGGGACCTGTACTGTGCTAGAGCTGAGAAGAGCAGCAGATAGGTGGATGTACAGTGATATTGTCACACAACGTAGAGGTCATGAAACGTAGATCAGATTACCAGGGACTCCATGCTGACCTGTGAGTGTGCAGACATATGTGCCCCCGACATGAATACACACATCAACAAATATGTCCTAATAGTTCCAGGGAACAAATGACATTGGGCTGCCACTATCACTTTCACAGTGGCAGCACAATGTCATTACTTCCATGGAGCTCTCAGAACACTTGTTAATGTGTGTATACATGTCAGGGCCACATATCCATAGGGCTGGTGCACATGTCCTTAGTTCTCCACAGAATTGGTTACAGATGAGTACACAACACATTGTCAAGTAATGGTTTGTGTACTCACCTGTAATTGTGAAAATTGAGGGGATTAAAAAGACTAAATTGTTGTTGCTTGATGATCAGTTCAGGTCTACTGCTCCAAATCCTGTCCTCTTGTCCCACAGGCATCCGTAACATGATCCATCCTTGAACTGAAGATCTTTCATGTGACTGGATTGATGTCTTGACAACATCTTCATGAAGATCACCCCTTGCTGTTTCTGGTGATGTTGTTGGTGATGCAATGTTTGACCTGAGGTTCACACAAACCTCTACTGGAACATTCTCATATAGACACAGAAAACACAAATTCTCATGTGTTATAACCTGTACAGTTAGGATGCTCAGCTACAGATGTCAAACCTTGTGGACACAGGGCCGGATTTTCCGTAAGGCAGAGTAGGCATCTGCCTACAGGCGCACCCTACAGAGGGGCACCTGCCACTACAACTGATTTTTTTTTTTTTTTTTGCGCGGCTTGACATGCCGCTCCGAGCCGCCAGCCGCCGCATTGCAAGCTGTGAGCTCTCCCGGCTCTTTAGCAATGCAGAGCGCTGGGAGATAAATCTCCCAGCGCTCTGCATTACTAAAGGGAAAGCCGCGCGGGAGCTCCAGCAGCTCCATGTCTGTGCACAAGCACAGATCTCTCCAGCCGCTGGACCACCAGGGACATAGGAAACGGATGTGGGGGAGAGAATGAGGCTTAACCCTTTGAGTGCCAGAGTGGTACACAACGCATTGCAAAGCAATGCGTTGTGTACTACTCTGGCACTCAAAGGGTTAATTTGGAGATAATGGGAGCAATGTGAGGTCATTATGGGGATGATCATGGGGGGCAAACGATGTGCTGATGGGGGGGCAATGTGAAGTCAATGTGGAGGTGATGGGGTCAGTGTGGAGCTGATGGGGGTCAATGTGAGGGAAAGTTGAGATGATGGGGCAATGTGGAGCTGATGGAAGGCAATGTGGAGCTGATGGGGGGCTATGTGAGGGCAATATGGAGATATGGAGCATTGTGGAGATGGGGGGGGGGGCGCTTCAGATATCTGTGCCTACAGGCTCCTGATATATAAATCCAGCCCTGTGTGGACAACACATGAGCAGGGCAGCAGTGTTACTGAAGTAGTACAATTTAGTTTCAAAGTACATTTAGTGTTCTCATACAAGTGTTCAATGCATATAGGCAATACACACAGAAAACACATGTACTTTCTAATGTACTTTGAGACACAATAAAGATGAACCATCACCATTCTATCTGTGTCTGTATGAGGATATATTTGATTACACATTTGTCAATGCGTAACCACACCCAGGATAGAGTTTCCCCAATACATGGAAAGGCATCACCCACATCACAGGAGTCCACCACTTGTTTGCCAGTGAGTGGACTCTGTGATGTATCCATGCAAACAGATGATGGTGGCAGTGATACACTAATGTGTTGTGGGAGTGATAAAGAGGTTATACAGGGGACATACTTCCACACTGAATTCCTGTCCACAGTATCTGTGTTGCTCAGTATAATCAATGTTCTGAGATTTTGCTCCACTTTGACATATCTCAGTACATGGGCTACATGAACGAACAGCCAGACTAAGCGGACATGTGTTATCACTGGTGAAGTCTGTTACACCCTTAGGGAAACAGCAACTTAACTTACTGGAGACCCCAATGCTCACCCCAGGATATCAATGTGTGTGCTACACATTGAAATCCTAGGTTAAAAACAATGGCTTCCCCAGTAGGTCAGTTGCACAATGAGTGTTTGAATCCCAAACGA
The DNA here is from genome assembly GCA_037306005.1 of Rhinophrynus dorsalis. NCBI lineage: Eukaryota > Metazoa > Chordata > Amphibia > Anura > Rhinophrynidae > Rhinophrynus > Rhinophrynus dorsalis. Next base: position 318,838,142 of record CM074719.1, read on the forward strand.
TATTGATACATGTCCCATTTATCTGTCCTGCTTGTTATGTCCCCACTAAGTCACAGAGCTGTTTGTCTGGTTATCCCATTAACCCACTGAGTGCAAGAGTGGTCCCCTAAGCATTTATTTGCAATGCGTTGCCTACCACTCTGGCACTCAAAGGGTTAAACACAACATATGATGAAGACGAATGTTCAATGTTGTACTATTTGTTGTGCTAAGGGGTATGTTTTGTTGTTCAAATTCAACACACAACATCGCCATATAACACAGTGGTGTAATATGGCTCCAGGGATGTATTTCCAGTTGCATTTGTACAACAGAGTGTGTGTGTGTGTGTGTGTGAACCCATGTTGTAGTATCCCACAAACATTTCACCCAGGCAGAGGTTGTGTTCACTGCATTGTATGGCAATACATTGGAGACAACCCTGCCACCCAATCCATAACTGAAGACACAACAGATCAGACAGGAATCCAGTAAAAAGGTTTTTTTTATTGAGGGGAAGTTGACAGGTTGGGCCTTTCATTTTTTCCTTTTTGGGTGGGGGGCCTTAGCCTGGGTGCAAGAGGTGGATGCCCTTGTTGATCTCCTGGTAACCCTCTGTTCCCTAGGTGTGGTTTCAGGGGTAACACTGGAGGGGGTGGTGTTTGCAGTAGACCCCTCGGTGGAACGCAAGTTCTCCCTCTCCATCCTCATGTTCTCCCTGCGGTTGATCTCCCTCAACTCCACAAGGACCTGTGTTAACATGTCCATCAGACCAGTCCTGAGCTGGCAGAGTAGTGTGTTCCCCTGGCCACCTCTGACTCCAGGGCTTGGATCCTGGTCTCCAGTTGGGCAATATTCCTCCTGGATCGCCTCCTGCTCTGGATGATGTTGCTGTCAGTACTCCTGCTCGACCGGAGTAGTCTCCTCTGAAGGGCCATACACTCCGCCTCCATCCCTGTGAGGCGTGCAGTGCTTGAGGTGGATGTGCCCGGTGTCACTGGTGCTGCTGTTTCCTCTGCTGCCGAGGGTGCTGATTCTTCTGCTGCCGAGGGTGCTGTTTCCTCTGCTGCCAAGGGTGCTGTTTCCTCTGCTGCCGAGGGTGCTGTTTCCTCTGCTGCTGCTGAGGGTGCTCTTTCCACTGATGCTGCTGAGGGTGCTGATTCTTCTGCTGCTGCTGAGGGTGCTGATTCTTCTGCTGCTGCTGAGGGTGATGTTTCCTCTGCTGCTGCTGGAGGTGCTGTGGCTGCTGTGACAGCTGTTGGAGTGGCTGGTGCAGATGATGGGCATATGCCCACCACATCAAGTGATCCCGAGCTGCCCAATGATGTGTGTGCTGGTGGAGTTGTGAATATGTCCCTGGGTAGGGGGCGCTGGGGCTCACCTATCAGGCCCAGGTGTGGGTAGTCCAGTGGCCAAGGGTCGTATGGTGGCCACTGATAAGTGCTGGGACCCCACCTGGGATCATACCTTGGGGCATGCTGTGGAGCCATCCAGGAGGGTGTGTTGATGTGGGAGGCATATGGCCCATACTGGGTGGTGGCCACAGTCCCTGGCAGCCATTGCCTCCCTGGAGGTGGTGGTGCTGCTGATGGAGGGTAGTAGCTGGTAGAGGTGGCTGGATAGGTCCACCTCTCCTCCTGTGGCATCCAGCCACTGTACTGGGGAGGTGCAGATTGAAGGGGTGCAGCCTGTGGTGGTCCAGCTTGTAAGGGTGCAGCCTATGGTGGTCCAGCTTGTAAGGGTGCAGCCTGTGGTGGTCCAGCTTGTAATGGTGAAGAAGGTGGTGGTCCAGCTTGAAGGGGTGCAGTAGGTGGTGGTGCAGCCAGTGTTGGAGGGGATGGTGATGGTGGGTATGGTGACCACCGGCTGGTCCCCTCCTCTGTGTACTCCTCACTGGGGGGTGACATTGCCTCCTCCACTGTCTCCCGCTGGGCTTGAGGGCCGTAAGCTGTGTGGAGAAATAAGATGTGACCTTAGCCATATGTTTATGGAGACAGTTATACTCTGATATGTGGTGACAAAATATATATGTGTTTGGGTTAATCCCCCTGGGTAAACAAAGGTACTCCAACTGCTGAAAGGTGTTGTTTGAGTTATTACGGGTGAAGGTTTCATTTTGAGGTGCAATATCACAGTGGCCCGAAATAGTACAGTGGGGCTGTTGCAACACCCCCCCATGTAGATATCTGGTCCCTATACCAGAGCTGTCCATATGATAGTGTAGTAACAGCACCACTGTACAATTTCAGGGCACTGGGATATTGCCCCTGACATATCCATGTCTGAGCTGTGATACCTTTTGAATCAACACATATCTCAGCAGTAGGAATACCATTGTTTAACTCTGGGGGGGGATCCAATAACATATATTTGTCTTCACAACTTGTAGGGATGGCTATCCCTCCAGGGGGATGGCAAAGGTTAAGTCCACCTTGATGTCAGATTGTGGACATTGTGAAAACATATGTTGTTCGCTGTTAGTCCTATCCCTCCTACCCTCATGGTTGTTCAGATATTGCTCTATGTGACAGATGGAGATTTCAGTCATTTGTCCACACGAGGACTTTTCAGCAGAGCCAAAATCGCCCCATTTAGAGAACAATATTTAATTGGAATGCTGTACAGAGTGTGCATGGTTTGCAAGCACACTCTGTGGACCATTCCAAAGAGGTATTTATCTCGAAATGTTGCGACCTTGGCTTTGCTGAAGAGCCTCCGTGTGGTCAAATGACAGATATCGCCACCTGTCACATAGAGCAATATCTGTATAACCATGAGTGTTGGAGGGATGGGACTTAGATCGAGACACATCTTTTAACGATGGCAATGATATGACATCATGATGACATTACCCATTGCTATCCCATTACAGTCACACACAAGTAGAAATGGTCATATATGTGTGTCAATATGTACCCTTCATATGGATACAGTAATATCCTTCCAAGATGTGAAGCCAGAGAGCAGTTCAGTAGGTGTGATTGCCTTACTGGCTATATATGTGCACCCATCCAACAATACATTGGATTGATATGATGGATACGAACATACCTCGTATATCCCATCTACGTAGAGTGTGATATACTATGTATGTGTATTTGGATGGTAGCAATGTAGGTTGATTTGTGATGGGTGCACATATCTGGCCAGTAAGGCAATCACATCCAGTGAACCGATCCCTGTGTTCACATTGTGCCGGGACATATTTAGAAACATTTGAATCCTTAGGGCAACAATCCAGCCAGTAGTGAGGGATATCTTTGATTGAGGCCTGTTTTTCTCTGTGTATGAGCCCATCCATCCTTCTGTGTGAGGCAACCGTACTCAATCCTAGATATCCATCAGTCATGGCCTGTTGGTGTCCAAGGTACAATGTTTGCTATTTGTTTCCCATGTGTATCCTGCAAAGAGCGGCTGGTGTACCATCCATCCATGGCATCAGCACCCCTGTGGATCCATGTGGGAATCAGATGTGGGATATGTCATTTCAAGTCAGAGTAAATGATTGCAGCCACAACACCAAGGCCTACTTTTTCCACCTTTAATTCTGTGGAATAGTTTTTGGCCTGTGTGTTGCACATACAAGCATTTATTCTCTGGGACACTGTGATGTGTGACCTGATGCACCCTTTTTGTGATTCAGTAAGCGGTGATGTTGAACTGATGAAGTCAACATGATGGTGACTTCTCCAGTGATCTCCTTTCCCCATTTCTAGTGTTTTCCATGGAGTCTGTACAATGGGACCTTATGAACTTGATTCTTGTTTTTGCATATTCTCCATGGACTAACACTGGTATTGGCGAAGTGAGGGTGTGTGAGGGTTACTTTGTGTCCACCATCTCTTTGTCACCGCTTAGTGAATGTCCCCTGTGTAGCATGTGATCGCTGGCCTATTGACTTGTTTGTTGTCTGGTTAACCCTTTGAGTCCCAGAGGGGTTGCCAGCGCATTGTTGATCGATGCATTGATGATCCCTCTAGCACTCAAGGGGTTAGGTGCTGACTTCCCTGTGGGGACATGGGTGACACTGTGTGTGAACAGTGATGATATATGACAGACGACATGAGCACAGAGACAGGAGGGTTGAAGTAGGACTTTGACAGGTTTGTCCCAAGTTGGACCTTGACATTTGTCCTGGTGTTGTGTCCTTTTTTTAACCCTCAGGGTGCTTTGTTGGTGCAGTTGTATGGCTGAGTGATGGGCATGTGTTGAGGTGTGACTATGTGTGCAGCTGGTGTTGGTTGCTGTAGTGCGTTGTTCTGTAGTGTTGCACTTACCGGTAGTGTGGAGGCTCCTCTCATCCCCAGTGTCAGTTCCTCCAACGACCCCCTCGATCAGCGTGAATGGGCAGTCAATCTAGAGGGCTATTCACTTTTTAGGAGGGATAGGGTTAATAAAAGTTGTGGGGGATATGGCCATTTGTAAAGCATGCCTTAAAATCTAGTATAAGGGAAGATATTAATTGAAGTGGCCAGTGAGAATGTAGAGGCCATTTAGATTGAAATACATACAGGGAACATACATAATAAAAATATGTTAATGGGAATTTGCCAAAAGCCACCTAATCTTGGAGAGTTTGAAGAAGCACAACTGTTATTGCAGATGGAAAAGGCTTCTCATTCATGAAATACAATCATAACCGGATTTCAACTACTCTGAAATTGACTGGAGGAATATGACTTCCAACACAACAAAGGGAAATATTTTTCCAAGTATGGTTAATGATAATTTAATGTCCCAACTGGTAGGAGGCCAACTAGAAAAGAGCCCTTGCTGGACCCAGTAGTTTTAAATAATTATAAAATGGTAAACAATATACAATTAAGGGGAAAATTTAGGCAGTAGTCACCACCAGCTGTTACCCGTGGACATTTTTTATAAGAAACCCATTAGCAAGGTTTTAACAAAAACATTCAGCTTTAAAAATGCTAAATTTTACAATGCTAAAAGAGTATTAAAGGACATCCAATTAGATGTAATGTTCAAAGATACAAATGCACAAAAAAGGTGGAATTTGTTTAAAATATTCTTAGATAAATATACTTGTCAATATATATCACTGAGGAATAAATACAAGAGCAGCAAATTAAGGCCAACGTGGCTTAACAGGATAGTAATCTTTCACAATAAAAGCAGCTCCAATTAATCTTCATAGTATCTGAGCCATGGAGAGTGTTATTTCAATACTGTCACAGTTGTAGTTCAAGACTAATTGAATGATGAAGTATCCCACTCTTGCCCCTTTTACTGATGTAACACTACTCACTTCAGAGCAGCAAGACTGTCCGGATGGATCACAGAGAGGGACAATCTTCAGTGAGCATAAGCAAAAAACTGTCAAGGGTGCAGGGTTTTCCTTATGCTCACAGTAAGAAGATTGTCCCTTGCTGCGACCTGTCCGGTCAAGTGACCAGATTCCACATCTGACGGGACGTGGCTTACACTAGGTAAAAGGGGTGGGAGGGGGATAATTTATCATTCAATTACTCTTGAACTACAACTCTGACAGTATTGAAATATCACTCTCCATGGCCCAAATACTATGAAGATTAATCAGAGTTGCTTTTTTTGTGAAACATTACTATCCTTTTAATAAAGAGGTTTGCAGGAAAATGAAAAATAAGAAGCAGGGTTTTAAACTGTCGGATAGGTCAGATGCATCATTTAATAAATATAAAGAATGTAATAGACAACATAAGAAGTACCACAATTGATAAAATGTTCAAGTTATTGATCCCTCCTTTACTGCATGAATTAAAATGTCTTGAGACAGTATGTTCCTGAGAGTTTTTAATAATTTTGCATCTGTGTTCGCCTGATCTCTCACGCAAAGTTCTCGTGGTTCTCCCTACATAATTAATACCACACCCACACGTGATTAAATAGACGACACAAGAAGTACCACAATTGATAAAATGTTCTTGAACATTTTATGAATTGTGGTACTTCTTATGTCGTCTATTTAAACTAGGGATGATTTTTATACGTATGTTAATGCACAATGCATTTTCAAGATTTTTAGTCATATTTATATATGTACATTTTTAGTTACACTTATATATTGTACATTTTACATATTTTGTGCATGTGCATTTTTCATACATGTTCTTAATATTCATATTGATTTTAATATTGATGATGCTACTCTATTCTTCTTAATTTAAGTCTTAGAGATATTTGTATCTATATTATTTATTTTTATAGATATAGTCCATCTGAATGGTTAGGCTTTTGAGGGATTTTCTTATAGAATATAGAAGTGATCTATTGTTGGACATTATTTATATCAATAATATTTTATATTTATTTTGAGTAAATCATTATGGATCATGATTCTTCATTATTTATATCAATAATATTTTATATTTATTTTGAGTAAATCATTATGGATCATGATTCTTTAAGTGTAATTGTAATGAGGTTGTATTCGGATTTTGTAACAATTACTCACCCATGAGATTTTATTCTGGATGTTTTAATATTTATTAGATTCTGATAATTATGAAATGTATGGTTTCCTCTTTGTAATTGTGTCCGGAGTCGGTACATATTGAAACTCACACTTTCGTGTCCTGTCACAGTTTTACACATTGTATTTAGCGAGATGCGCTCCATGGTTGGAACGCAAGCTCGCTTCATGTGACGTTCCGTTTCTATCAACAGGAAGTGATCCAGGCGTGTGACGTTGCAGACCACCGGAAGTTACGCCGAACCCGGTGGCGTGCACGGAGACACGATGGAGTGGGACTTCGGACACAAGGTACAAATAGGTGCTAGTTTTAAATGTTTTAAAATGTTCTAATTTTTAATTATTGTACAGTGTTGTGTTGACTTGAAAACAATTTGTGAGCCCCTGAAGAAGTACTAATAATAGTACGAAACGCGTTGGGCATATTTATAAAGTCTATACTCTTTGTATTTATGTGCTAAACAATAAATCATTTAACCCTTTGGATTGAGAACTTTCCAATATTTGGATTCAATAATGGAGAGGCTGAATGTCTAAAGAGAGAACATTCTGATGAGCGCGACTATTTCCTCCATTTGGTGAGCCTTTCTTATTTGGGGGCATTTTATGTTGATATATATACAGATATTCTCTTAGAAAGGCCTGAGCCTTTTTTCTTTGTGCTTTGTTCTAGTAACCTTGGGTTTTGTGCATTACACCGGTGCTCCAAGGGCGGCGACTTTTTAAGAGATATCTTTGAGAAGCACTATCAATACACTGGATGCTCTTTAAAGACTCTGACACTAAAAGAGTACACCTGTGAAGGAAGATAAGAAAATATTTATCTAACATTGTGGCGAGTGAACTATTTGTAGCATATATGCTACTTTTTATGTGAACATTTAGCAATTTCTAAAGATATTTTAGTATCCATAGTGCCATATGTTTTCTGTGTATTTTTGGTCTAAAGTTGTAAGTGGGGTGTCACATGGATCATTTCTGGGCCCAATGTTTTTTAATTTGTTTATTAATGATCTAGACGTGAGAATTGAAAGTAGTGTCTCAGTCTTTACTGTTGACAATAAGCTGTCTAAAGAAATACATACAGAGCTGGAGTTTTTTTTTTTCTCTGCAGAAGGATAAATCCTTGATAAGGCCTCGACCTATATGCACTAAAGGTCAAAGAGGGCTACAAATGTTGATGTTCTGTTGAAGCAGTGTCATAGGCACGTCTTCAGTATTCACAAAGTGTCTACGACATCACTTCATCAGCAGTCTGACAAAAATACGCCCACATCGATATCAATCCTACATGCCTTCACCATGTTTACGAATATTTACTCTTCGCATCGACAATTGCTCATTATCATGTAGAAATGAAGCATAATGTGACACATCAGTAATCAAAGGGGTGTGTTGACATGTTAACATGACACTTCGACTCATTCAGTAAACTCCGATAGCAGCCTCTGCTGTCTGAGTTCACTGTCTCAACTTCAACTAACTCAGGTTGGTGAAGTTGGGATCTCCCTGTACCTTCCTATGGAGTAAAGCCCTCAATCATTTGTAGTGAAGGGTTGTCCAAGTGCTGGCAATGTGGAAGCACTTGGACTCACACATCACACAATTAGACACCCTCACAAATTTAATAAAAATTTAAACTGAACTACTACAAACCTAAGAAAATGAAATTCGTTAAAAATAAATTGTGTGAAATGAAAAATATCATAAAAATTACCAAAATATAAGGGAAAGTGTAAATATCTCCAAAAGAAAACAAACCGCATAATGAACACAGGTACCAATTTGTTCATTATGTGGTTTGTTATCTTTTGGTGATATTTATACTTTCCCTTACATTTTGATAATTTTTATGATATAATTAGTTTCACACAATTTATTTCTAACGAATTTCATTGTCTTGGATCTGTAGTAGTTCAATCTTAAACAGGAACTCAGTTATTAGGCATTATGTTAATATGCAAGGTATGCGCCTGCATACCTTGCCGACTGATTAAAACATTAGACCTCAAGGGAAGTATCAAACCAGGTGACTGATTCAATGATCAGAGAGCAGGGCTGCTTTCTAAGAATGAACCCGGTGACAGGGTTCATTCATTGAAGGCTGCACATATAGTAGATGTGAAAGCCGCATATACTATAAGCGCTCCCTTCATTGTGCAAGGGCACCCTAGAGTCACTGCCATCATCCACCAGGTTGTATTTGTTCATCACTGGCATTTTCATATGGGGCTATGGCAGGAACTCCTCTCCAGATCTACCATACAACAGGGGCACAGTAAGAAGGGGCATCCTGGCAGGTGCAGGCAGGGTGGTGCTTCACTCTATATGTATGCCAGTTCCTTTGTACCCCCACTTGGTTCCCTCTTTCACACTGCAGCTCCATCTTCTTGTGCCCCCAGTACCCAACCTCCTGCCCATTCACTGTTCCACCCCACAGTCCCAGTCTCTCCCAGCTCAGCCAGTCTCCAGCTGCAGCAGCAATTTGAATGAGAATCTCCTATAAGTCCACTGAAAGCCAAACCGGGTTCATTCTTAGAAACCAGCCCTGAGCTCTGATCATTGAATCAGTCACCTGGTTTGACCCCGGTGACTGATTTAATGATGGGAGTGCAGCGCTCCGCTTACCTTGAATGAACCCAGTGACCGGGTTCATTCATTCATTCTTTAAGAGCTTGGTGCTGTACAGCCGCCAGCATGAAGAAGGCAGTAAATGCCTTTGGGGTTGCCACATGGATCATCTATCCATTTAGATAGATGATAAATGGTAGGGGGGCTATCAGGAGGGGTTCTGGTGCCCCCCTTTGAGGTCTGATTGTTTACTGTAAGCATAAAAGCGCATATAAGTTATGTTTCACATAGCTTATATGCACTTAAAGTAATAAATGAGCATTTGTCGGCCTCATGTTAGGGGGGTGTCATGAGGGGTCATGATACCCTCCTTGAGGTCTAATGTTTGCATAATAAAAGTTAAACATATCTTTTAATGAAAATAAATTAACACACACACACACACACACATATAAACAGGCAAGGTATGCTGTCCATACCTTGTCTATTAACCCTTTGACTACCAGAGGGGTAGGAAACACATGCTAAGCAATGCTTTCCTACCTCTCCGGTAAGGGTTAAGTGTCGAATAAAAGACAGGTTCATCTACTAAATGACAGTCCCTAAGGTGAATGTCGGATGGAGTTAGTATGTTGAATATATGCAATATATGTCAATATACTAAAGGAGGGATGTCGAGGGGGGGGCATTGTGTAGTGCTTGATGTACCAATTTTGTTTATTGTAACGCTTTGAATGCCGAAGGGTGAGCAATGCACACCACTATAGCATTCAATGCAATCCATGGTGCTGAAAGTCTTCTCTGTGTTCCCCTACTGGTTAGGTAGGGAAGCACAGAGAATGCTGTTCAGAAATGTTGTATTGTTGGTGATGTGTGAAGGGAGGAGATCCCTTCCACACCGACAGCACTTCGAAAATCATGTATGCTAATAGGGACCTTCTCCAACCCTCCCCTTCTATCCCACAATTTTTGTGAATATGTCGATGTGTGTAAAGATCGAATTGTCGGAGTGATTCGAACATTTCGACAATATCATACCAACACCACATTGACATTTAGTGCATCTAGGCCCTCATCTAGAATATGTAGTACAGTTTAGGCACCAGTTCTTAAAAAAATACATTATTGAACTGGAAAAAAGTGTAGACGTGCAACAAAACTAATAGAGGGATTGAAGGATCTGAGTTAAAAAGTGAGACTAGCCAAACTGGATTTGTTTACATTAGAGAAGAGAAGTGTAAGGGGTGATATGATTACCATTTATAAATATATTTGAGGTCAATAGAAATAACTCTCCAATTAATTATTAACTCAAAGAGCTGAGCTAGGAACAAGAGGTCATCTGTTAAGACTAGAGGAAAGAAAATTTCATCTAAAACAAAGGCAGGGATTTATTACAGTAAGGGTGGTAGAGCTATGAAATGATTTGCCTCGTGATGTTGTGCTTGCAGATACTGTAACTGCTTTCAAAAGTAATGGATACCTATTTAGCACAGAACATTTTTGAGAATTATGACAGTTGCCTTCAAAGCAGATAGGCCGTTGATCTGGCTGCCATTTGGAGTCAGGAAGGAGTTTCTTTTACCCACATGGGGCTTAATTAGAAATGGCTTCAATGTTTTTTTCCCTTACCTCTGGATCAGCAGGTGTGATTTGGATTGGGCTGGACTTGATGGACGCATGACTCTTTTCAGCCTCATCAACTATGTTACTATGGATGTAATTACTCTTAAATTAAAGCTAATAGTATACTTATGGACTGCACTGTATGTCTAAGTCAAACCAAAAAGAGTTTTTCTGCTGATAACCCCCCATGCTCTAGTAGATAAGGCAAATACAAAAGCTTTAGAATGCCACTAACATACCTCCCATGTGTCCCCCTTTAGGAGAAAGAGAGACAGTCCCTCTTTAGTCCCAAATCCCTCTGTCCCTCTTTTTAGAAGATTAGACTGTGTGGTGTGTATATAATATCACATTGTAGTGAGAAAAAAAGGGGGGAGAAGAAAGTGAACACAAGCACCCCTGTGTGGGATCAATAAGGCATCAATGGCCACCACCAACACCCAAAGATGCGTACTCACAAGGATATTGGCTGGATAATGGTATATACCAGTTCCAGCACACTAGCCACTGAGGATTGATAAGTGCCCTCAGATGCAGTATAAACAATGGAAAGCCATGTAGTGATGGGCTGCTCCTATATTACTCGGTTTCCCTGAGTGGCATAGACATCCCAGAGATCATAGAAAAAAAAAAGAAAAGAGTGCCCAATAGTGTAATACAAATAATCTCAAATTATAATTATACTTGAAATAAATTGCACTCACATTTCTGAATGGTAAAAATAACTGGTACCAGTAAACCTGACACCCATCTCCACTCTTGGGAAGGAGGATCCACACTTCAGGATTCTGAATGACAACAGGACGGCTGCTTCCATAAAGTTAAAAAACCTTAATCAAATTTACAAATGAATTAAAAACAATGTCCTCTGCATAAAGTCAAAGAAGGATTGTAAGCGTCCCTCTTACCTATTCTAGAGATGGCCGTGAATACCCGGTGAGAGGCCGGTCTCTAGTGGCGTCCTCGCGGGGTTGCCGCACTCTGCCTTGTCGGGAGAACCGGTGCACCCTGGGTGACCGGTCTCCTTACTGCTCCCCCTGGTGGCTCCTGCTGCATCTGAAGAGTCGGGAACGCGTCACAGGGATTCCCTGGTGATGTTGCGACCTGGCTTTTTTTAAAGGCACAGTCTATTATTGCTCCGCCTCTCAAAGGAGGAGCAATCAGTATTTAAACTGCCTGGACACCATGTCAGTTGCCCTTTTGTGGTGTTCCAGTGCAGTTTTTTTTGGGCTCTGTGTATTACCTGGCTTGTCTGACTACCGATCTGGTGCTGACCTGTGGCTCTGTCTGACTACCTGCTCCGTGTATGAAGCTAGGCTTGTCCGACAACCAACCTGGTGCAGACCTGAGGCTCTGGCTGACTAACCACTCTGTGTATGATCTGGCTTGTCTGACTACCCGATCTGGTGCTGACCTGTGGCTCTGTCTGACTACCCGCTCCGTGTATGACACTAGGCTTGTCCGACAACCAGTCTGGTGCAGACCTGCGGCTCTGGCTGACTATTCACTCTGTGAATGACCACGCTTGTCTGACCATCCTATCTGGTGCTGTCCTGTGGCTCTGTCCGGCTTGTCTCTTGTGTAGCCTCTCTTCTGCGGATACCCATCTGGAGCAGACCTGGGGCTCTGGTAGACTACCATCTGTCCTGACTGCAGGCGTGAGTCAGCTATCCTTTCCTGCTAGACTGACTGCAGGCGTGAGTCAGTATCATCAGTGGCTTATCTGGTTCCTGTTCCAGTCAGAGCTCCAGCAGAGACTACCAGTGGCTTCGGCCTAGTCTCAGCAGTAAGGTATATCATAGGCGGCCTACTATTTCTGATAGTAGTGTTACCTTATCTGTTGACCTATTGCCTGTTCCTATTTGTCCGCTGTTATACCTTATTCTGTGTCTTGAATAAAGGTTGTTTATACTATATGTTCTGGATCTGGAAATTAATATTTCAACAGTAAGGGAAGAAATTGCTCAGACTGCAGATAATGTGATTTCTCAGGCCACAGAAATACAGATAATCCAGGAAGATCACAATAAACTTACAGCGGCAAATGTTGAGTTGGAAGAAAGGATTAAAACTCTGGAAGGGAGAGAAATTGAGATGGAGGATCGCTCCCGGAGGAAGAACCTCAGGATAAATTAAAAATTTTTTGGTGAAGTTTTTTTTGGAGTTTGTACCAACTTAGATATTGGGAGATCAACCTTTTGAACGTTGTCATCAAGTTCGTAAACCTGTTGGCATAAAGGAAGAAGTTCCAAGAGATGTTATTGTCCGTTTTAATAGTTGTTTTATAAAGGATCAGATTTTGAAAGTATCAAGAGGGAGTACCCAAAGAGACGATAATGATTTTTTCAGACATATCAAGGGCCACCAGACAAGCAAGACATGGATTTCACCAGACTATAAAAATTTTGAGAGACAATAAAATTCCATATAGATGGGGTTTTCCAACTTCTTTGAGTATATATTTTGAGAACCAAGTACTTCATTATAAAGATGTAAAGCAAATTTGGGAAAAAATGAAGACTTTGGGCTTTTCTGAATAGAAGAGAGGAGGGGGTGGGGAGGGAAGGAAGACAGAAGGGGAAGAGGAGAGATGCATGAGTTTTTTTTCACCCATGTATGCCAAGCCATAAATAGGAAGGGGTGGACTCAAACTTGCCCATTAGTTTAGGTGTTGGGATTAGGGTTAGTAATGGCATGAAATACACACTTTATGATTTGAAGAGGTTTGATATAATGAGAGACTGATATGCAATATAAATCTAGTAGTATTATTGATAAGAATAAGTAGAGTGGTCACTAGTGTGTTTAAGTGAATTAGGGTCAATTTATAGGGTAGGTTAAGGGGAAAGATAATGCATTGGTATAATTAAGTAAGAAACACATTGCAGTTGAGAGTACTGGGTAAATAATGGTGAAGTAATTTCATTTAGAATAGCTACAAGAAGTTTTTTAGTCTTTGTTAACGGCACAAATTAAAGGTTAGGTTCAATAGGCAGAATATAATTTTGTTTAGGCTTATTATAAATATTATTTACACAAAGGATAGGAGTAAACTTGGATAAGAAATGTGCCCAATATAGGGGAGTTTAATTGCGTTAGATCTGGAGAATATTCAAAGGGATAAGGTTTATGGTTTTGGTATTTTAATGTATGCGAAGGGGTTTAAAGTCTTAAGGTGGAAGAGGATATTATTTCCCTGGGGGATCTGGGGGGAGCTGGGGGTCCCGGACAGCCTGCGGGACTTATTTAAATAAAATAAGAATAGTAAGAGGATGGAATGGATCAGACTAGTGGGCGGCCAGGGACAACTCAGGGCCCTTTTGCCCCCTTGAGGACAGATGTCCCATTGGGTTTCAAAAATAAAGGTATAAGTGGAGATTTGTCCCCATTGTAAAGTGGGGGAGGTGTGGATAATCAAGGTATTGGGAAATAGGATATTTTCACTACCATATATGAATATTTTATATTGATATGGATGCTCCATACGCTTGCCTTAAGGAGGATATAGGAATGAGGAACCAGTGGGACGTAATCGCATGGGAAGAAAATAAGGAATGTGGGATAGGAGATCTGCACTGTGATTGATAAATTTGGAACAGGATACTCAGGTTACATTGAATATCAATTTCTGTGTAAATTATTAATATATGGATATTTAGGTTTGGATGGAGGTGCTGCTCATGCATATTTTATAATAAAGAGAGATTTGAGGGAACATAAAGGGAGAGGATGGGGGCAGCACCATCTTGAGTGCTCTCGCCCGCACAGTGTCTCACTGAATCATTTAAGTTGTTTAAGGGAGGTTGTAAGGGAACCTAGTAGATAGAGAATATAGGGTTGGATATATGTTTTTGAATAAATAAGGTTTGTTGATATACAGGAGGAGGAAAGAATAATTGACTAATTAAATCCTGGAGTCCTAAAGGGTTCGGGAAGTTTAGTGATTCAATGGGACACTGGGGCGGGCGGGCGGGAGAGTAGATAATATCCGTTGATGGTTTGATTATTAAGTATAATGGGAAATGACTCTCTGCCTCCCCCCCCCTTTTTTTTATATCTCTTCCCTATTTTTCTTTTCTGTTTTTTTCTGTTTATTTTCGCCTCCACAATTCCTATGGCGATAGCAGGATGGGATTGAGGAAATTGGATCTTAACCTGTTTGAGTGTAGGTTACGAATGAAGAAGGATGAGAGGATGGTTATGGATGTACCATGGGGTAGATGTTACTTAGGGAAGGGATCAGGAAATTGTAGATATAGAAAGAAAGAAATAGGACATGACACTTAGGTTTATATCATTGAATGTACATGGGTTAAATTCACCACAAAAGACAGGATGTTTATACAGTTCGCTGGTTGAAACAAATGCAGATATCGCATTTGTCCAGGAGACATATTGGATAGCCTCCCCAAATAAATTGTGGAAGTATAGCAAATTTCTGACAATATACTGTTCTAATATCCAGGGGACACAGAAGAAGAGAGGAGTAGCGATTATCGTTTCTAATAAATTGAAGTTTGAGTATATTCACGATGAGAGGGATGAACAAGGGAGGTATTTGATATTAATAACTAGGATCAATGATATAACATACACTCTTGTGAATATTTACGCCCCTAACCAATTACCAATAAAGTTTTTGGAAGGTATGATGGAAAAAGTAGATAAGATACAGTTAGGATGTTTAGTTACTGGAGGGGATTTTAATTGCATGATAGACTTTGAGAAGGACAAAAGTAGCTTGAGTAGGAAGAATCAAAAAAATCATCAAGGTCATAATTTTTCAGAGATTCTGAATTTTTTGTGCAAAAATGCACTATTTGATTGTTGGAAATTAATAAAGCCTGATGAGCAGGATTATCATTTCATTCTAAAGCACACCAGATGTATACAAAAGAAAAGGAGAGGGGAAGATCTGTCACAATTATATATAAGCTTAGCAAAATTAGAGAGAGAACATAAAATTCAACAGAATGATGAATTATGGCCACAAATTCAAGCAACAAGAGAGGCAATTAAAGAGAAAATATATGAAAAAACTAATAAAGTGATTCTATACCTCCATCACAAGAATAATAGAATAGGGAAAGACCTTACAAACAAACTTAAGGATAAGCGTAAATTGGGAGCTATTAAGAAAGTTATAGTTGGTAAAAGGAAGAGAATCTTAAGTCAGAGAAAGGCACGGGTCCAGATGGATATACAGCAATTTTCTATTAGAAATTAGAGGAAATAGTTGCCCCCCTCTTAGTGACGTTTTTTCCTGGATCTCAGAATCGAGATGTTTGCCGGAGGAATATCTCCAGGCGGTGATTTTCCCGATTCTGAAGACTGGGAAGGACCCCTCAAAAATAACAAATTACAGACCAATCTCTTTGATTAATCTAGATATCAAGATTTTTTTCTAAGATCTTGGCAGTTAGATTGAAGACTAATATACCGAGTATGTTACACAGAGATCAGACGGGGTTTGTCAAGGGTAGGAGCGCATTGGACAATATACAGAAAGTGTTGAATTTAATTCAGAAAGTAAACATCAATCATACCAAATTGGTCTTTTTGGCATTACATTCTGAAAAGGCCTTTGATAGGGTAGATTGGGGATTCATGAGATCAGTATTACAGGCCTATGGTATAGAAGGGAGGTTTAGGGATTATGTCTCCATTCTTTACTCTAATCCCAGTGTGAAAGCTGTTGGCCCTATGTCTGAATCAGAGTATTTTCCAACAAGAAATGGAACCCGGCAGGGATGCCCATTGGCACCAATGTTATACATTCTAATTATGGAACCCTTGGCATTAATGATTAGACAATCTCCAGATATGTTTGGTATAATTTCAGGGGGACTAGATAATTCTGTCTAGGGAGTAAGAATAAAGTCTAGATTGGAAGAGATGGTGGAACGTAATTATATGGCCCTTCTATCAGAGATTAAAAAATCCTTTATATGATGGAAGGGACTTGAGCTTTCCTGGTTAGGAAGGATAGAAATGATAAGAGCAGATATTATAGTTATTGCGAACTATCCCACTTAAAGTGGATAGTAAGATATTGAGGCAGTATCAGAGGATAATAGTGGAATTAGACTGGAGGGGCAAAAAAACCCTGAATAGCTTTAAAGGTTCTTAACACGACACCATCTAAGGGAGGAATGTCATATCCAGACATATGGAGGTTACACAATGCTTCTATGATAGCGCATTTTCTCACATGGGATAAGTGTTCTATGGAGACACCGTTATGGTTAGAAATTGAAGAACTCGATGTAGGAATTCAATTGTTTGATATATTCTGGATGGCAAATAAGAAGATCCAAGAGAAATTAAGTCTTAATCTAATAACTAAGGGGATCTATACTATAATTCAAGTAGTGAAAAAAAAAGTTTGACATATTAGGCAGTATACCAATATCATCTTCAATCCTAGTCCTTCAGAATAATATTGGGGATATGAAGGATGGAGGGAAAAGGGTGTTTCTTGTCCCTCAGATATAGTAGAATCATTGGAATTAATATCATTTGGACGTATACAGGAAATTTTTGCCTTATTGGCAAAATAAATTTTCACATATCTGAGAATAAAGAATTTTGTAAGTACTAGGAAGATAGTAGAAACTTATGTATTAAAAGTTTTTTTAGCAGTGCATAAGGTAAATAAAGGAATTACAAGATCTCTTAATTTATTGCAGCTTTTGGAAAAGGTTGATTAGTAGGCTCCTCTGGTTAAGTGGGAGATAGATTTAAATAGCACGATATTAGGACTTAAGAGGGTTAAGAGGAGTATTCACTGTATAAATTTAGTAGAATTGCACTATAAAATCATATATCGGTGGTATTTGGTACCAGTGAAATTAAATAAAATATTTAGTACACATTCACCACTTTGGATGTTTAAAGGAGAGAGGGACTATTCTCAACATGTGGTGGGAGTGTGAGTCTCTCAAGTCTGATTAATCGTTTGTGTCAAAGAGAAATAACACCTCAATTGTTTCTTTTCTTTATTGATTTTCCTTTATTAAAGGGATAGTAATACTTCGTTTTAACGTTATTTTATTTTGTAGTCATTAAAAAAACATGAAGAACGATATAAGTCTTATCTCTCAAACCTTTATGGTTTAAAAGATATTCACAAGCAAAGTTTCCCCCTCCCGCCCCTTTTTCCTAGTGTAAGCCATCTCTTCTCAGATGTGAATCTGGTTGTAAGACCAGATAGATAACAGCAGGGGACAATCTTCTTTATATGAAAACAATGAAAGCCCTTCCCCCCTTTCACAAGTTTTTCAGCTTTTTCCCTTATCTTAATTGAAGATTGTCCCTCTCTGCAGTCTACCTGGGCACCTCCCTTCTGATCTGGCTGAACAGGGGGGGATACTTTGTTTGTGAATATCTCTTAAACCATAAAGGTTTGAGAGATAAGACTTATATCGTTCTTCATGTTTTTTTAATGCCTACAAAATAAAATAAAGATAAAACGAAGTATTACTATCCCTTTAAGTCAGCCTTATTTTCAGCTTCACACGTTCTTCAAGCATACTATATAAAATCAAACTGTCAATATAATTTAACATATTTTGTTAGGTTCATGTGCCTTTAGATAGCTCCGCAGATCTTTTCTGAGACTTCTGTTAAGAGCTGTGGCAGCAGTGCTCGTGATAATGTCATATTGCAGCAGTCAGTGTTCTGTATGCTGAAATGGAGGCAGGCTTTTCTGCTGTAGGGGAATTTCCAGTATCCTGATCCCTCCCTTCACAGTTCCTGCCCTAAAGCTCTCTGGAAACAGATCCAGACTCAGTCAAGCAGCAGCATATCACTGGCTCTGAAACAATGTGGACTGGTGTATCACACAACACTGAGATAAAAACATATCTTTTACACATATAAATTAGGCAGGTACCCAGCAATTTAACCGTATTCTCCTGTACTGTCTATTTAACCATATTTATAGTGTTAAAGCTTTTTATGGAGTGGAAAAAAGAGGGATAAGGTGGGATAACCATGTCAACACGACTATAAATCTCTCTATTAAAAAGAATTTATGTTTACCAATGAACTAAGCCAAACAGTTTTTGTGGGGGGTTATCCATCTATGAGTGTCTATTTTATTTCTAGACCTTAAGTAGTAATGAATAAGCAGGGCTCAAACTTTCAAGACCTGAGCTACTAGCCAAGCCTGAAAAGTTACTCGCCACCAGTTTCCATGCCTAGCCCCACCCATCTCACCACATTTATCCCCACCCATCTCAAGTTCTCTTTGATGAAGTGAAACTGTTATTCTATGTTTTATTCAGAATAAAATTAACAAAAATATTCAATAACAAACAAACAGTGTACACACATAATTTAAAAAGAAAATAAGTGCTTAAGACATCAACAAGTGGAGGCATCCAGTACCCCCAGGCCATCCAATAACCCACCGGGCCATCCAGTACCCCCATGCCATCATTACCCACCAGGACATCCAATAACCCACCAGGCCATCCATTACTCCACAAGGCCATCCAGTACTCCCCCAGGACATCCATTACCCCCCAGGCCATCCAGGGTATCCTTTTAAAATGTAATTCTCAAAGGAGAGTGCAACATCATGGCACATTAACCATGTCGCCTTGATTAAAAGGGAGACATGAGAATCTCGCACTGCAGGAAGGTGAGAGATTCTCATGTCGCAGCATGAATTGTCACCTACAGACAATGAGCAGCTCTACAACGCCCATCATCCTTAAGACGATAATCCTCTAAATGTCTCTATCTTAGAGGTGTAATGACTCAGTAATGACAGTCTGCTCTTCAATGGTTTCTTTGGATTGCTGACAGGTGCTTACTGCGTTCAAAGTTACTTGCTCTGAGCTCTGCCCCGGCTCTCGCTCTCCTTTTGCACATATTCTCTTCTCAATCTTGCTCTGAGTGGTGCCCCGGCTCTCTCTCACCTTCTCTGCGTGCAGACACTGCGGAGCACTCCGGTGAGAAGGGGAGAGAGAGCTGGGGCAGCACTCAGAGCAAGATTGAGAAGAGAGTATGTGCAGAAGGGGATACATCTGACTGCTCTATAAAGGACAAATATTCCTCTTCAAAGGAGAAACAAACACCATCAATAACTGATCTGAATAGGTCTGAAAAACAGTGCCTAAAGGTTCTTATTCATCAAATTAGCAGGTGCAATTCTGATATGGTTGGTTTGCTATAGAATTGCATCTGCCTCGCTTTCACTTAGTTAGCATGTTAGACTATAGCACTCTTTACCTTGTGCCTGTATCAGGTGTGGGCAAAGGGAGGCATTCAGTTGTGCACTGCTATAATCTTCAGACAGCCATAGGCTAGCTGGGGTTGATTGGAATTGTAGTTCTTAAAATAAGGTATACGTTATCAACTTGCAACACAATCACTCTATAAAAAGAAAATACCCAGCCAAATTGTATGAGTACATTAGTGTAATTTCCAACATGCCGCTATTCCCTGGATCAATGGGAAGCGCTCGTCTACCCGCTTTGAAGTCAGCAAATATCTCATAGCCAATATAATGCTGCTGGAGCTTGTCAACTGCCAGCAGCAGCCTTTCTGAGGTGTCACTGTGGTTCAGAACTACTGCCAGTGAGTGAGGGTCAATGTGCAGGGAGTGATCCATCTTCTGGGGCAACATTACCATCCACTGCCTCTGCTGCACTGCGTCTGCCAAGCTGAAGTACCGTTTACGAGTTACCAGGATTGGACATAACATAAATGCTGAGTTGCTATCAAGCGCTACATTGTGGCGGCTTGTTTAATAAATGTGCGTAGTCTATTCATTCCGAAGCGCTTGCTGCCAGCAATGAGTCTGGACTCTGGCAGACTGGCAGTAAGCAGTGAATGAATTACAAGTAGATGAGATCTTCCGATCTGGGGCAATGTTGTAGCATGCTGCATCACACTTATACTTATTACGCTGTGCAGCTGCCTTAATTTAAGCATGGCAAGCCATGGCAAAAGCAGCATGACGGAGTCACACCAGTAATATTAATGAGGCCTCAGTGCCTCACGGAACACAGTGTAGCCGGCAGATGCTTTAAATAGGTGTGGGAGTCCGACATTATAATTTCCACTCACCCTCACTCAAATTCTGCTCTCAAAATGCAAGGAGGTGAGTGGAAATTTTGAGCCCTGGAATATGTATAGTTCAACCACTGTTTGGGCTCCTACTGTGCTTCAGGATATCCACGGTGCTTTATGAGAACTGAGCTCCTGGCACCCGGTACCGAGAAGACTGAAGCTCAGTTTTGTAGGGTCATGCAACATTGAGTGGTTCTGCCTCTTTTGTGGCTCAGTGCTCACCGACCCACAAATATGGACGGTATTTTTTTGAGGAAAAGGTGGCAACCCTATATGTCACAGCAAAAAATCAAACAGTAATATTTGTTTAAACTTCAGTATATGTGTTTATACATTAGTATGTGTAAAAAAAATACTTTGGTCTTACTCTAAATAATTTATTCAGTTGCACAAAGAAGCATTAATGGGTCATACAATAATCCAGAAATTCTACGTAATGCCTCGCCCACCAACCACGTCCCCAGAAACACCACTCATAACAAAAGTGTGCCTCTCTGGCCATTTGACATGTTGAGAGGTATGCAATAATGAGAAATTATGGCTACTGCTGTGGATATGGGCCATCTTCCAGCTGTGGATGATAAAAACTGTAGTCCAACAAGCTGGAGCACCACATGTTGCTCGCTTCTGGTCTGTCTTCTGTGTTTTCAGACTCCTTTTTTCATATAGAATTACATAAACAAAAGTGTATTGTAACTGCAAAAATGTGTTTCGTGAACCTAACTGTTGAAAGGCTGCATCATATGTCAGGAAAACAAGAATCTTCATTAAACTAATTCCTCACACTACATTTCATCCACAGATCTACACCACGTGACCTCCCCAGTACAGCGATTCCCCACACCCCACTTCTTCTCACGCACTGCGTCCTGACGTTGCCGCCGTGTCTGCTACGTTCAGGGTGAAGGCGATGTAGAGAGACAAATTCTCTGCAGATGGGAGAATAACAATATTCATAACAACGGGGGAATTCAGTTATAAACACACTGTAGCTTGAGGTTGGAGACAGACAGGCATTTGCGGGATATAAAATAAAAGTGAACAACTTCTTGGTGTGTGACTTGTTAACCCCGAGTGACGAATTTCCAGGCCCTTGTGGGAGTCTGGCGGTGTCAGGGAGGGGAAGTCGGAGAGCCGACCGGAGCTGTCACCGGTCCAGACTTCCTATCTGTGCTGTTGTAACATGGCGGCGGTGGAGCTTGAGTGGATCCCGGAGACTTTGTATAACACGGCTATCTCAGCCGTGGTGGATAACTACAGCAGAGCCCGCAGGGACATTCGCAGCCTGCCTGAGAACATCCAGTTCGATGTTTACTACAAGGTGACAGATTAAGGCACCCCAGTTTATTTCATTGTAGTTTATCTATGCACCTTTGTCTGTAACTTTGTGAGTACTATGTATGGTTGTGTATGTGGCACGGTGTATGCATTGCCTTGATTAAATCGTATTTACGTGTGTGTTATTTGCAAATTGGATTTGACATTATGACTGACGTTCTGTATGCATTATGTTTTCCATTTACTTGTCGTATATGCTGCTTGAAGGAGAAGTGGCACCCACTAATAACCTTACTATGGCCAGAAAATCATAATAAGGCTCCCTATAAATTGGGCACTTGTGTTTTTGTTCAAATGAGACTCTCTTCAAACAGTCCTGAACGTCAGGCCCACGGAGGCAGACAGGACAGTCTCTGGCAGTTTCTTCCAAGGAAGCAGGCAAAGTGCATGGGCTTTCTTATCCTTTTAACCCATTGAGTACCCCTTTGGCACTCAAAGGGTTAAGACCAGAGGGAGTGTGCAGTCATTGTTCATCTCGCAGATTATCATGTGCACTGGGTGGAATTGTATTCTGTAGGCCTGTTAACAACTATGCCTGTCTCCAGCAGAAGTAATTATTCACTGGAGGGTTCTCATGCAAACTTTTTTCCTTTGGGCCCCAACCCTATCATAAAAATATTTTTAGATGCATATGTAGAACTTATTGGACCCTGGGGCAGATGTGGACCACCTTGGATGCTGGCCCCTGGCATAGTTGCATCCATTGTAGTTATGCTTCTGTCAGTTCTGTGGACATGTCCTGAACTGGTTGAAGATGATTTATCTTGAACCAAGGCACAGGGGCTCTTAAGATATTTTTGACCATAATACATTAAGTGTGACAGGGGTGGGGGGCAATTCTCCTTTAAGCCCATGGATGTATTATATTTAAAATGCTGGGCTGTGTTCAGTAGAACTCTAAATTGAGTAATTCTGAGGCAAACCATGTATCTTAGAGGGCAGACACAAATTCTCAGAATTCAATTTAATTTAAATTGGGCTTTTAGCTGCTTGAATATGAGAGCTCTCTAGTTCATATGTTAGAGCACTTTCTAGCAGATTTGTCGAACTTTTTTCTATCAGCTCTTTGGGCAGAAGCTGTGGGAGTTCAGAAAATTGTCTCCCCTTAACTTGAACTACTCGGAAGTGTGTGGCTCACAAACATTAAAGGGATAGTAATACTTTGTTTTAACTTTATTTTATTTTGTAGGCATTAAAAAAACATGAAGAATGATATAAGTCTTATCTCTCAAACCTTTATGGTTTATGAGATATTCACAAGCAAAGTTCCCCTCCCCGCCCCTTTTACCTAGTGTAAGCCATATCTTCTCAGATGTGAGTCTGGTTGTATGACCAGACAGATAACAGAAGGGGACAATTTTCTTTGTATGAAAACAATGAAAGCCCTTCCCCCCTTGACAAGTTTTTCAGCTTTTTCCCTTATCTTAATTGAAGATTGTCCCTCTCTGCAGTCTACCTGGGCATCTCCCTTCTGATCTGGTTGAACAGGGGGGGATACTTTGTTTGTGAATATCTCTTAAACCATAAAGGTTTCAGAGATAAGACTTATATCATTCTTCATGTTTTTTTAATGCCTACAAAATAAAATAAAGTTAAAATGAAGTATTACTACCCCTTTAAGTTTCCATGTTTTGTGCGCATCCTTTGTAGTCCCTCAGTGTTGAGGTTTAAAGTCTGAAGCAGTGGGTCTGTGGGAACTGATTTCCTTGTTTATCTCCAAGTATTACATAAAGCAAATGGTGTAATTTGATGCAGTTTTTCTATCTATGGCATGGGACAGGTGTAAGGGGCTTGTTGGCATTTTACATCCTAGTGACAGTGTGTCCTACAGTAATCATAAATGTTGGTGCAGTGATTCTCAGCTCCAGTCCTAGAGGCACACCAACAGTCCAGGTTTTCAAGATATTTCCAATTAAGTACAGGAAGCACAATCACACTGATTATTCACCTGTAATGAATCGGAGATATCTGGATCTATTGGTGTGCCACACAGACTACAAGTGAGAAACAGTGCTCTAATGTATAACCTGTAGTGCTTGAGTTGGAGGCTGTACCAGTGGAGCTACTCTGGTGGATTAGTACATTCAAGATTCAAAAGAAAAAAGGTCCATAGCACTAGCCATAACGCTAATCCGTTGAGATAAAACATCCCAAATATTTATTGACAATATGATAAAATAAATGAGTACTTAACATTCATATGCTCTTATATTGAGATACACTCAGATAGCCGGAGGAAACGTGGCAACATCAACGCGTTTCGCTTATCACCACTTAAACATGATTAGTACATTCACCCCATTGTTTATATTGGTTGCCCTCTTTTGTGTAGTGGTAGGGAGTAAGTTGGTAATTCATAAATACAAACTTGTACTACTACTACTAATAATATCCTTATAGCTGTAGCTGTATGCATCTTTTTCTGGTGTTTTTATATGCATCTTGTGTACTAGTGATGTAGGCAAGAGAAAATAATTTACTTTTCTGTTTTGTGGTACTTACTAATGGATTTAAAGAGAAAATAAACCTTTATTTTCACTATTTGTGTAATGTGTAAAGTCCATTTGCTATATTGGTCAGCTTCATTTTTATTTTTCCTTACATTTAAATGATGGTAAGCTGGCTGAATTATTCTTTCTTGAATTTTCTGGCCAGTCAGCCATCAAAGAATGACCGTGAAACAATGTAGACTGTTAATGCTGCATTGTGTGCTCTGCATGGCAACCTAATTTTTTCCCCCTCATTATCTAACTTCTAAATTGTATTAATGTACGATCCTTTACAGTTCTGGACAGAGAACTTTTTGGAAATGGATCCAGGGAGCTTAATGTCAGGGAAGTGTTAAATACTAAAAATGGGGGGAAATTCTAGACTTTGTACATACTGTGCACATGAATACTATGTAGTCAAAATAGCATATTATTATATGAGATGTTTCCGCCGCTTTGGCTACTAGGTTTTCCCTTGTAACTTGTACATTTTGTAAGTAGGTTGCTTGTATATATGCATTATTTCACTGCCTCCTATAACTCTTAGGCTCGTAAAAAGTGTTATATGGCTTCAAAGGATTTAGCATTTTTGTTAACCCCTCCTTTTGAACACTTCTGCTCACATCTTGGCTCCCTATGTAAGCTACTATTAACCCCTTTGAGTGTCAGGAGTTTCCTTCTGGCACTCAAAGGGTTAAATGAGTAGTTGTACCAACTGCAATGCAAGTAATATGCCTGAACATGTACTGTTCCTTTATATTGCTGTATAGAAGCTTGCACTCTTCTTGTTATTGTTGACATTTAACAAAAGCCAGCAGATCCTGTATCTCTGTACAATGCAGTAACAAATAATAAAGGCAGCTACTCTAGCACAGAGGTTCTCAACCCGTGGCCACTAACAGGCCAGGACTTAGGAAATTCTCTGCTAGAACACGTGTGTTGATCAGAGGTTCAGTCATATTGATTAAAGGGATAGTAATGTCAGAAAAAAAGTATTAACTATATGGTAAATAAAATTAAAAGAGAGTACTTGCACTTATTCATATCTCTCAAACCTTTATGGTTTGAGAGATATAGGAAAATAAAGTTCTCTGGTCCCTCCCCTTTCTGCTTGACGAGCCGTAAAGCTGTCAGAAGCAGATTCTGGTCGCTTGACCAGATGTGGCTCTTCAGCAGCGCCGATATAACGATATCTAAAGATAAATACTTAATTTAGAACAGTCTACAAAGTGTGCCTGGCTTGCAAGCTCAGTTTGTAGACTGTTCCAATGAAGTATTTATTTCTAAATAGTGTGATTTCAGCTCTGCTGAAGAGCCTCTATCTGGTCAAATGACTGGAATCTGCAGCTGTCAGCTAGATGGCAGACTTGAGTAAAACAGCCAGGAAAAGGTAACTTTAGCAAGTTATATCTCTCAAACCATAGAGGTTTGAGCGATAAGACATACATTGATGTTAATCTTTTTTTAATGTCTACAGTATTAAATCAACTTAAAATAAACCATTACTATCCCTTTAACTCACCTGTGCTCTTACAAGGAAATCATCAAATCCTGGCCTGTTAGTAGCCACTGAGGGCACGGGTTGAGAACCACTGCTTTAGCAACAGTTATTGTGGCAGACACAAACCTGAAGTAATGGCATCCTTTCCCAGAACATTTTCTCAGACGTTTTACTGTGGCAGAACACTTGAATTTCACATGAAATCTTCATGCAACCCCAACAATTAAAACCTTTGACTTCTTTGATGTTGGAGAATTTGGTTGTGTATTTCTGAACAACCCTTGGTGCCAGATCTCCAACCTATTAACATAGGATCCATATAAATGTTTCTAAATGCTATTTGTTATCAGTAGCTAGGTAGGCCAAAACATATCTGCAGTAATCTGGTAATTGTATGTATTTTTCCCCCCTTCTTCTAGAGGTTGCAAATAAAGGCTGAAATATTTCCAGTTTCTCATTTTCATTTGCAGTCACATGATGACACACACTGCGAAGCAGATGTGTTGAGAACTAGGGCACATCAACTGCGTTTTAGGGTACTATTTAAAAAACCTTCCTTTTGATTTAATCTTTTAACCCCTTGAGTGCCAGTGGGGTCTTGCTCTCTGGCATACATTATCTTAAACTCCCATTATAAGTCCAAAGGGATTTTTTCCCCCAAATATGGTGCAGTCGGATTGGTGTGAAATTATACCTCACTGACTTTTTGCGTACAGTATTGTCTGTCACATCATCTTTTTTTTTCCTTTCTGCTATAATTTGGTGCTAAGAACCCTTGTTTGTCTTCAGGTAGCACTGGTTCTGCAGGCTACGGTTGGAAAACCACTGATCTATAAGATTTCTCTAATATGTGTATAAAATAGTATCTTTTTTTTTTTTGTTTTGTTTTGTTAAACAATTTTCATTCTACTGTTGTGGTATTTATGATCTGATAATTCTGCTGATTTGGCCAATATCCATATGTATGTTGAGATGAAATTGTACATATGGGGCATGCGGCATTACTTGTTTTACTTTATATTTTTATTTAGTTTGCCTCTGCTGAGGAAACTACAATACATTTATTTAGGTGTGTTCTGGATACATCAGTAGTTAGTTAATCCTTTGAGTGCCAGAGGGGTATACCTCTCTGGCACTCAAAGGGTTAAAGGAACACAAACATCTCTTCATAATGTATTCTGTGCTGAAAATCATAATGACCACTGTGAATCAATTTTATGTGGATTGGCTCTCCAAAATTAATGTTTAACCACTTAAGCACCAGAAAAATGTTCCACAAAGAATCATGCCCAACTGTGAACCTTATATACAGTTGTAATTAAAGGTTAATTTTGGGGAACCAATCCATGCAGAATTGATTAATTGTGGCCACGATGATTTTCTATACAAAAATGCTAGACTCATGTCCAGACCATTTATTTGCAGCACATTGGAGATGCTTCAAACA
This sequence comes from Rhinophrynus dorsalis, assembly GCA_037306005.1. Taxonomy (NCBI): domain Eukaryota; kingdom Metazoa; phylum Chordata; class Amphibia; order Anura; family Rhinophrynidae; genus Rhinophrynus; species Rhinophrynus dorsalis. Next base: position 318,865,642 of record CM074719.1, read on the forward strand.
TCTAAGGGGCTAAAGTACATTAACCTCTGAAGAAATACCATAGTGCCCCTTTTGTCCTTTCAGTGGCTGTTGTGTAATCAAAGGATATCAATTATATATAACATTGTCCATTACATAAAGTTTAAGAAACTGGTATAACATTATGTGGTGCTTTAGTGATACAAATCACATCACCTGTTTGTTAGTGAAGTTTGGGTTGACAGCGTAGTTTCCATTGCTTTTGTGTCTAACACCTTATTGCTCTCAGATTCTAAAGTAGGTAGCAGAACTTGGGTAGTATCTATTCCATTCTAGGTATTCTTTTGCAACAGTACAGGTACAACATAGTACACACCCTGGTAAATTTATCATGCACTGTTAAGTAACTTGAGATAAACTGACTTGTCTGATGTCATTCAGTGTCACCATTGTTCTGGAGGTTTTCGAAGGCCTAATCTCTGTAACCAAGCAGAGGTCACTAGTAGGGTTGTCATGGTCAGATGCTATTTGTGCTTGTTGCTAAATTTTGTTTTCCGTTCCAGCACCATTTGTAGTTCTCCGGTTTGTGTAAAAACTTGCCATTAAATTTTGTCTATGGTTTATGGCTATTGTATTTTCTATTTGTCCATCATATTTTCTGTCATGTCATTTAAAACAAAAAGTTAAATGGATGTGGGCTAGATGCTTCTGTTATTGAAGTGGAACTACTACCCATGATTAAATCTGGTCCAAATAAATACCCATCTGGCGACTAGCTGCTCAATAGTGCTAGTAGCCAGAAATATTACCTGGTGTTTGAGAATAGTACGCTGTTCCCGGTCTGACAGACATGAAACAGCTCAGACATCTTTCCATAGTGACGTCTGCACACCTGCTCTGTCAGTCCCAACCGGCTCTAGGAAGAGGTGCTAGGAGCTGTTTGGCTCCAAAAGGGACTGACAGCGCAGGCGTGCAGACGTCACTATGAAAAGATATCTGCGCTGTTTCCTGCCTGGCAGTCCGGGAACAGTGTACATTTCTCAAACACCAGGTAATATTTCTGGCGACTAGCGCTAATGAGCAGCTAGTCGCCAGATGGGTATTTATTTGGGCCAGATTTATTCATGGGTGATAGTTCTGCTTTAACAGGGTCTGTCCCCTCAACATTAATTAGAAGATCAGTTCTGTGTAGACAGTACAAAAAATGGGCACCATGTGCTGACCATAACATTTTAAACTTTTATTAATTGCATATTAAAAACAAGCATTGCTTTCCATACCCCTCTGGCACTCAAAGGGTGAAGTATTAAAAGGTAAGCAAGTGCCAAGTAAAACAGTTGCCTTTAAAACAAAATGGACACTTTAACCCTTAGTGAATAGCTGAAATGAAGTACACCAAGTAAATTCATTTTTAATTGTTCCCATTATCTAAACTGATTACTAAGCAGATAGTAAATTGGAATCCAAATGCAAGATCCCTGAATTAACACTACAATGACTTCTCAATTGATGCAGTTATATTTAGCAATATGAAAAGAAAACTCCCTATGTGCCATATTAATATAGCAATTCCTGTCACTTTTCCACACAGAATTCCTCAGCTGCAGTAAAATAAATACTATAAATAACAAATTAATACATATATATAGTGTGTAGCACCAGATAAATTAATTATATCTTACTTGTAAATTATAATGGGAACTACTGCTGAATGTTAAATTAAACCAGGTATACATACTATAAAAATATATTAAAAATGATCGACAATACTTAGATTCATGGCCAAAAAGGGACCCCTCCAGCAGCATATACTAATGGACTACCGCCAGTCTCCAACAACAGTATGCGGCACCCATATATGCAGTGGGCAGGACAATGACTGCAATAAACTGACAGTAAAACCACTGCAATAAATCAGCCACTGAATAACATTAAATCGGTATGCAATCTCGCTGCTCCAGATGCTAGTTTATAGTAAAACAAAACTACAAAGCAGCATCTGCTGGCCACTATGGTTTCATTTTATTCAAGGGGAACTATCAACCCTATACAAGTCTGGCTCATATAGTGATTAGCTTGAATAGTTGTTTTAAATTCGTATAAAGTTTGTGGTATGGCTAAATTTTAAAGATTTAAAAATGATCCGGTTCCTTACTTTCAGACAGACTGCAGTTACAGCTCTGTATTGCAGTCTGTCAATCTTCCTCTGCTCCCCCTCCCCACGTAGCCTCTCGGTCCAACCTCCTCTGATGATAGAGTATTTCTCTATGTAAGCTGGAGCACTCTTTGGCCAATGAGAACACTCCATCTTACATGGAGAAATCTTCCATCATCGGAGGAGGTTGGACCGAGAGGCTACGTGGGGAGGGGGAGCAGAGGAAGATTGACAGACTGCAATACAGAGCTGTAACTGCAGTCTGACTTGAAATAAGGACCCGGATCATCTTTAAATTTAGCCATACCACAAACTTTATACAAATTTAAAACAACTATTCAAGATAATCACTATATGTTTTTAATTATGAGCCAAACTTGTATCGGGGTGATCGTTCTCTTGAATAAAATGAAACTGTAGCGTCCAGTTAGTTGAAAAATATAAATTTACTGTGCGTAGTAACTTTTATATTCTCGAAGAAGGAAAAAGTTATCTCCACATACTCATATCTGTATGATATAATCACTCTAATGGTGTATTAGCCCAGTGTATACACTCTGAACAGGACTTGGCACCATAAGCCAATATCAGGGATATAACTGATTTACTGAAGCAGGAGACTCTTTACAAGAGGTAAGGAACACAGGCTCCTTTTTACCTTAGTTTCTTCACTTCCTACACTTCATTCCATTTTTGTTCTATAAACCCTGTTTTTAATATGGTGTCCACGTATGTCGGTGGTCCCTTATGAGTTTCAAAAATTCACTACTTTCCTTCTTCTGGGACAGTTATTTTCATCCAGGTCTTTAGCTTTATAAAGGGTATAATTAACCCTTTATCCAAAAAATGCTAATTGATTATTATATATCAGAAAATATAAACAACTCAGAACTTTTTTGTACCTTCTGTTACATATATTCTTACACCACGTTTATCTGGTAATATAAAAAAAAAAAAAATTAGTTAACCCCTTGTGTACCAAAGGGATGCACCGCACATATATATACTATATAATAAAAGGCCAGAAAGTTTGTCACGATGCAGTCATGAGCAGTGCCCACGTTCGTCCAGTCTCTACTGCACATGATGGCATCGCGTGAGTGAGGCGGCGCAATCACGTGGAGCATTGAGGTAATGGCAGTATGCAGAGCAGGTCAGGGTGATGTTAACCCTTCGAGTGCCAGCGGGGTACGTAACGCATTGCTTTGCTTACCCCTCTGGTACTCAAAGGGTTAAGAAGCCGGTCCTACTCTGCGTCCTGCCGTTACCTCACTGCTCCACGCAGAAAACCACAAAATGGGTCCAGGTTAACCTCACATCCAGCAAATATTAATTAATGTATATAGGAAAACATGTGGTGACTCAAAATGTTCTCATATCCTCTTTACTATATATTCTTCAACCATATATATTTAATCACACATAACATTAATAATAAATGTTTAACCTCCTGAGTGCCAAAGCGGCACATAACCTTTAAATTTGATGTGTACTTTGCCTCTCATGACCCTCTGTCAGATGGAACAAGTTAAATAAATCCAAATAGTTCAGTTAACAGTATGGACCTATTTGGTTTAAGTGGATAGTGATACTTATTATGTAAAAAAATATATGTTGTAGTGTTTATCCCCCTGAGGAAAACAAGGGTGCTCCCAGTGCTGAAAGGTGTTTTATTCAAAAGTTATTACAGCTCAAACTTGAATTTTTTAGGTGCAGTACCACTGTGATTCTGCACCTACAAAATACAAGTTTCAGCTGCAATAACTTTTGAATAAAATGCCTTTCAGCAGTGAGAGTACCTTTGTTTAACTCTGTGGGATAAACTCTACAATATTTTTTTACATTTTAAGTATTACTATCCTTTTAAATGCCAAGTTGAAATATCTTCTTGGTTTCAACCCTCAAAATCTGACGGGAATCTTGATTATGATGTGTTTTAAAGTAATTGAAGAGTGTATGTTTTTCATAGCCTCTTTCAATATTTATGTATAATATATATACACACACACATTCTCTTTGTAGTTTCCTTTTTGTCCTTCCCACGTATTTTTTTCTTGCATGGCATTCTATAACATAAATAACGTTTGTTTGTGTTACAAGTAATAAAAGACTTTATAGTATATTGTTTAATTCTTTCTCCATCACTTTAGAATATTTTTATGTGTAGAGTATGTATTGATTTCTATTATTTATTTTTTTACATCAACAATTGCCATATTTGTAGAAGCCCTGCATGTCTTTGTTACTCCCCATGTTTAACCCTTTGAGTGCCAGAGGGGTACGCAACGCATTGCAAAGCAATGCGTTGCGTACCCCTCTGGCACTCAAAGGGTTAATTCCCTTGGGGCTCTTATGTTGCCTACTGTTTGTACTCTCTTATAAACAATACATGGTTCTTCAGGTAAAATAGTACTCAATATTTTATCCTATCGCTGTACATCCCAATCAAATACTAAACAAGAGACACACAAAATGGATAATGTCGGTTTTATTCTGTTGGACAGTTGTACTTTTGGCAAGTGGCTGACCAGTATACAGTTAGCTCAGCTTCGCAGATTTACATGCAATTGTACCAGAGATGGTAACTTTGTAGAAGAGACAGGGACAATGTGTGCCCAGTTTATAGACTAGGGTCAGCGTCAAGTCATTTTAGACCAACCAATTAAAGCGGAACTTTCAGTTACGAAGTCGCCCTTGAATTATTAAACATATGGCGACTAGCATCCTAATACATGTTTTACCTCTTAAAGTGCCACATTCTAAAGAAATCTTTCATCTTAGGAGACTGTCAGGTTAGTGCAGTCTGCGCGCCTGCGCCGTCAGTCCTTCCGAGGAACCTATATAACTCCTTGTCACTTGTATTGAGGTTTCAGTATATTTGTTATATCCCTGATACGGGGTTATGGTTCTAAGTCCCTTTAAAAACATGTACACTGGGCCAACACTTTCTATTGTATATATCATTGGAGTAATATCCTCCAGATAAGAGATACTTTTATATTCTCTAAGAAGAAAAGTTTACTACACAACGTAAATTTTATTTACTTTTTAAGCTAACTGGTCACTATGGTATTGTTTTATTCATCTTTTCATTTATCAAGTCATTCATTTACTGGATTTTGTTTTTATTTTTACTGGATAATGCTTTAAGAGTTTTGTTGTTTTTACAATATCATATCATCGTTTTTATTTTATCATTATTCAACTTGGATAACTATTCATAGATCACTATATTGGATGGTGTCTCAAGACTTTATATATGGGGTTATTATTTCATATCAATATTTCACTATCATTTGGAATACAGTTTATTCCATTTATCCCCATAATTTCTTAACTTAAATCATGATCTGATAAATTAGTGATCACTAATTATTTATACAAGGATTTATTTGTTTCATCCTGGGATTTCGAACATGAGATAGATAGATAGATAGAGATATCTAAATTTTTTTTCTTCTTTTTTTTTGGGGGGGGGGTAGCATTATTCAAAATTTGTATTCCATTCATTGGTTTTATTGATCTTGATTTATTCGGTTTAATATTTTTGAAATCACTCTCCTATGCAACCAATTTTGTTATACATGCTATTCATTAACATATTTTATTGATAGATTCTAGGTTTTATATGTTCGGTACACATTATTGATCTATTGTCACTTGGGTTATTGTAGCAATGTGTTATATTGCCAATCTTGAGATAGATCGTATCTACTTACATGTCTGCTAAATTGGGTTAACATGTTGGGTTACAATGTGCTTCTTGCTGCGCAAGATGCTGCTTTGTAGTTTCGTTTTACTATAAACTAGTATCTGGAGCTGCAAGATTGCATACTGATTTAATGTTATTTATTGGGTAATTTATTTTGGTGTTTTTACTGTCAGGTTGTTCCATTTGAGACCTGCAATACTTGGTATTACTGTCAGTGTCTGCAGGCTGCATATATGGGTGCTGTATGCTGTCAGTGGAGACTGGGGGCACTCCATTAGTTTGTTGCTGGTGGAGGGGTCCCTTTTTGGTCACATATAGTATGAAAACGAAATGTGAAAGATTAACCCGTACAAACGGGAAAAGAAGGGAAGAGTGCTAGAATCTTAAATATTAATAAATGCTTATTGTAAACAAATATACATAATTTGTAAAGAGGGTACCCTCATAAAAGATATACTGATAACATTAAAAGTGAACAGACACAAAATATACAGTAATAATTCCTTTATCTGTATAATGTTGTCTCAATGTCAATCAAATAGCAAAGGAAATCGATTATGGTGCTAAAGTGAAGTGGTAGCTGGACTAGTTGGTTATACGTGGTATTATTGAAGGGAAATGGATGCTGGTTGTCCCAGCCTTGCCACATTTCAATGTCCACTCCTGTCCTTTACAATGATGTTGCCGCTTGTCTTGTCTAGTTCCACTGTTTACCCCGAGGAAGTGTCAGAGCGTACACGCAACGTGTTGGAATATCAAAATCTATTTTATTCATGTATGTTGGTCATTATATGGTGAATATAGTGCACTATTCAGCTGGAATTTTTTCTGTTGCCCGCTACTGAGTAATAACGCCACAGCCGCTAACTCTACTTATCAAGAGAGTCGGGAGGTCAGTTATCCCTTCCCACTACATCATAAGTGCTGTAACCCTGTAAGACTATCTTGTGGAGTTAGCGGCTGTGGCATTATTACTCAATTAGCGGGCAACAGAAAAAAGTCCAGCTGAATGGTGCACTGTATTCACCATATAATGACCGGCAAATATGAATGAAGTAGATTTTGACATTCCAACCAATATTCCAATGCATTTCGTGTATGCTCTGACTCTACCTTGGGGTAAATAGTGGAACTAGACAAGCAGCAACATCATTGTAAAGGACAGGAGTGGACACAGAAACGTGGTAAGGCCGGGGCAATTTCTTCAATAATACCACTTATGTCCAACCAGTCCAGCTACCAGTTCACTTTACCACCAAATTAAATTTCCTTTGCTGTTTGACATTGAGCCAATATTATGCTGATAAAGGAATTAATAATTATTACTGTATATTACAGTTTTATATCTGTACACTTTTAATGTTATCAGTATATCTTTTGAGGGTACCCTTTTTACAGATTATGTATATTTGTTTATGATAAACATTTAATATTAATATTTTAGCGCTCTTCCCTTCTTTTCCCATTTGTACGGGCTAATCTTTCACACTGTAATTACCAGTTATGAAGTATAACATTTGTATACACAGTAACACCATTGATTGGTTAATTTAAAGAAAACGACTGTTGTCTCACACGCCACTTAATATCCTGAGGTCACAATAGATAACAGAATGAATGGTGTCTTGAGTGAGTATAGGTACTATACTCCCATGAACCACGCTTTATTCATTAATAAAGCACAAGAGTGTTTAATTGGTGACAAGAAAAAGTAGGTCTGAGTGAGTAACACCTAGGCACAGACTGTGAAATCGTAAAATGCGTAATTTAATTTCTTTCAGATCCAGACATTTAAAATAAATCTGCTGTGAATTCACACGCCATTCAGTATTCCGAAATCACAGTGGATGCCATTATACTTCGTAAAGACACTTAAGGACCATTGACGTGCCAGGACCATCTAGGCGGTCCGGCACTTAAGGACCAGTGATGGTCCTGGCATGGTATGGAGTTCAGGGCTCCTGGCGTGGCTGCACACCGCTCCAGAAGCCCTGAACCGGAACTTAAAACAAAACAAAAAAAAGCCCCATGGTCCTCAAGTGCCGGGTGCCCGTGTGAGCGCTGGTCCTTAAGGGGTTAATCTATATTACAAATTATACAATATTGCCAGATATTTTGTTGGTATCTGAAGTCTGCTGTCAAGCAATTGTTAAGTAAAACTGCATCACTTAGTTTGCTTGTAATATTGAACTGTTGTTATGGTTGTTTTTGTTTTTAATATGTAATTAATCAAACTTTAAATTTTATGATCAACACAGGGTGCCCATTCTTTGGTACAGTATACACTAAACTGGCTTCTAATTAATGGAGTGGGGACACACTGTATATAGAGACATCTAGCCCTCATCCATTTAACTCTGTTTTAGTATATATCAGATAAGCCCTGCAGTGATATAATATTTTTAGTTACTAAATTAACCCATTGAGTGGCACTCAAGGGGTTCAGACCTGTGTTTTGATATGTAGGGAATGGGGGAGCAGAAGCAGCAGGATGGTGCACCATGCATTTGTATTTATATAAAGGGGTGAAGCATCACTGGCTCTTTATCTTTATATATTTTGGCTATCTGCGAAAAGCAGAAATGGCAACTAACTGCACTAGTATTTGAAAGGATGTGGAGGGGTTTTCTTTTCCTTTAAAGGTGATCAATCACCCCTATTTAAGTTGCTCTTAAATGTTTATATAGCGATTACATTGAGTATTGCGTTAATTTTCGTACTTTAAAATGTTACTTGGGCAAAATAGAAGGAATAAATATTGCACTGACCCAACTTCTGGATAGACTGTGGGTACAGCTCTATACCGCAGTCTGTAACTCTACCTATGCTCCCCTCTATCCAGCTTCCTCCAATGACGGAGGCTTTCTGTCTGTAAGTTGGAGCGATCTCATTGGCAGAGATTGATATCTAGCCAGTGAGATAGCTCCAGCTTACAGACAGAAGCCTCCTTCATTGGAGGAGACTGGATAGAGGGACGGGAGCAGAGGCAGAGTGACTGACTGCGGGTATAGAGCTGTACCCGCAGTCTATCCGTAAGTAGGGTCAGTGCAATATTTTGCCCAAATAATGTTTTAAAGGGATAGTAATGTTTCACAATAAAAGCAGCTCCAAATAATCTTCATAGTATTTGAGCCATGTAGAGTGTTATTTCAATACTGTCAGAGTTGTAGTTCAAGAGTAATTGAAAGTTAAAATATTCCCCTCCCACCCCTTTTACTGAGGTGAGCAGTGTTACATCAGAACAGAAAGGTGGTGTCCAGGTGGGTTGCAGAAAAAGACAAACTTCAATTAGCATAAGGGAAAAAAAAAGGGGGGCAGGCTTTTAAATGTTCTCACAGTAAGAAGATTGCCCCTTGCTGTGAGCTGTCTGGTGTTAAGATCAGATTCCACATCTGAGGGGAGGTGGCTTGCACTAGGTAAAAGGGGCGGGAGGGGGATACTTTATCATTTAATTACTTTTGAACTACAGCTCTGGCAGTACTGAAATAACTCTCCATGGCCCAAATATTATGAAGATTAATTGGAGCTGCATTTATTTTGAAGCATTACTTATCCATTTAAAATACGAAATTCATGCAATACTCAATGTAGTCGCTATATAAACATAAAGAGCAACTTTTATAGGGGTGATCAATCTCCTTTAATTTCCAGATAATTCTTTTTAGGTGCCATAAAGAGAGTATAGAACCTCTCCTGATTCCCCTCAGTTAAAGGGTTAGCAATGTGTGAACATGCATTATTCTTCATAGATTTTGGGCCATGTAGAGCATTATCACAATACTGTACGAGGTATTGTCTAAGAGTAACTGAATTTTAAATGCCCTCCCTCCTGCCTGTTTTACATAGTCTAACACCTCCCTGCACATGTGGAATCCAGTCATCAGACCAGGCAGATTGCAGCGAGGGACAGTCTTTTAGCTGTGACCTTAAAGGGATAGTAATACTTCGTTTTAACTTTATTTTATTTTGTAGGCATTAAAAAAACATGAAGAATGATATGTCTTATCTCTTAAACCTTTATGGTTTAAGAGATATTCACAAGTAAAGTTTCCCTCCCCGCCCCTTTTTCCTAGTGTAAGCCATCTCTTCTCAGATGTGAGTCTGGTTGTATGACTGTACAGATAACAGAAGGGGACAATTTTCTTTGTATGAAAACAATGAAAGCCCTTCCCCCCCTTGACAAGTTTTTCAGCTTTTTCCATTATCTTAATTGAAGATTGTCCTTCTCTGCAGTCTACCTGGACATCTCCCTTCTGATCTGGTTGAACAGGGGGGATACTTTGTGAATATCTCTTAAACCATAAAGGTTTCAGAGATAAGACTTATATCATTCTTCATGTTTTTTTAATGCCTACAAAATAAAATAAAGTTAAAATGAAGTATTACTATCCCTTTAAGGAAAACACTGCTTCCCTTGACTAAGGAGGGCAGGTTTTTCTTATGCTCACGGAAGATTGTCCCTCGCTGCTATCCATCCGGATGGTCTTGCTGTTCTGTGGAGAGCAGTGTTATGTAGGTAAAAGGGTAGGAGGGAGAAACTTTATAATTCACTTACTCTTGAACTACGTATCGTACAGTATTGTAATAACGGTCAATAATGGCTCAACAACTATGCAGAAAAATTGAAGTTGCATTTATTTTTACACATTACTATTCCTTTAAAGTGGAACTGTCACAGAGATATAAGTGCCCTCTATTAATAGTACAGCGATAATCATTTAAATACTGTTATAATGTTTATGAAGTGTAGGCATTATATGGAAACATAAGTTCTTATGAAACACCTCAGGAAGACAATGCAGGCACACAAACCCTCTTCAGCAAGATGTTCATACCTGGCTCCTCACTCATGGGTTATTTACTAAAGGGGGACTTGCTTTGTACTGTACGGTATGATAGGGGATGGACAGCGCAGGCGCACGGATCCTTCTTCAGCTCTGTCGTCTTGAGTTGTCTCATAAGATCTTGCGTTTCCATATAATACCGGGACTTAATAAACATTATAATGATATTTAAATGATTACTGCTATACTAACTATTAATAGAGGAGCACTTACATCTCAGTTCTAGTTCTGCTTTAATGACTACCTATCTGATTTTAATAGGTAATCAATATTTATGACCTGGAAGACCTTACTTTCTCCTTTCCCTCCTCAAACTGAGTTCTCTGACCTTCCGAGTTGAGTTTTGTAGATTTTGAAGGCCCAGTCAGGTCATGTTGATAATGTGAGTGGGTGTTTTTTAAGGTCCTACCAAACAAATTGAAAATGGTTCTTCTCCCTGTCTACAAAAGGCATTAGGAACCTGTGTACACATATGTATCGCAGATAAGGTGTCCATACCGCATTCCCACCAAAAACTCAACATCAAGGCAGGATTCTCCTTTGGCTCATTTAAAGCGGAACTACCACCTTTAACAAAGTTGGCCCCAAATAATTCCTCATCTGGCGACTAGCTACTTAGTAGTGCTAGTCTCCAGAATTATTACCTTGTTAACGCAAATTAGCCACTGCTCCAGGACTGACAGGCAGGACAGAGCGCAGACATCTTTCCATAGTGACGTCGGCACGCCTGCGCTGTCAGTCCCAGCCTGCTCTAGGAGGCGTTGCTAGGAGCTGTTCGGCTCCAAAAGGGACTGACAGCGCAGGCGCGCAGACGTCACTGTGGAAAGATGTCTGTGCTCCGTCCTGCCTGTCAGTCCTGGAGCAGTGGATAATTTGAATTAATGAGGTAATAATTCTGGCGACTAGCGCTACTCAGCAGCTAGTCGCCAGATGACAAATTATTTGGGGCCATCTTTGTCAAAGGTGGTAGTTCCGCTTTAATGTTGGCTAACATCATGTGTGAGGTGTCCCAGAACAGGACTATATGTACACGTGAGACAGGAAAATCTCTCAGAAAACTGATGATTTCTCATAGGTCTAGTGTGAACAACAAAAGACACATCCCAGTGCGTCAACCTTATTGCAAAACTGATCACAGCATTAAGATCTCAAGATTACTTTACTGATGGGAAATTTTAGGACACCGTAAGACAGATCTGGGAGTATAAATTTAACACTCCAGACCATGGCCTGTACAGTGACAAGGAATTTGGAAATTTTTTTTTTTTTGTTCTTCTCAGACCTGGTGCAGGGAAATCAACCTAAAATAGACGACTATGGTTGCTCTCAGTAGCATAGTATCCAAAAATATTTTGTTGTAATCCTATGTGATGTTAAATTTACATGGCACCAAATTGTTATTAGCATTTGGGTGGTTTACAATTGTAGCTTGAGAAAGCTCTGCTTATGATGTTTCTGTATGTAACATAGACTGAAAACATACATGCATCCATCAAGTCCAACACATGCCAAAACACCCCTGTTGATCCAGAGGAAGGCAAAAAAAAAACTCTGAAGCCATTTACAGTTTAGCCCTAAGTGGGTAAACAAATTCCTTCCTGACTTCAAATGGCAGTCAGATGGTTTCCTGGACCAACAACCTATCTGCATTGAAGCCATCATGCGTCTTAATCCACCGTATGCCAACTGCATATCAGACAGTTTAATTTAAATTCAGACCTCATTAGAGGGGAGGGGGGTGGCTTCAACAAGCTTCTGATGCCCCTTTGTTATTTCCTGTGCTGTTGAGAGAGGTGATTTTGTACAGGTGTACAGAGAGTACTCATATCCTTCCTTCACTCCGCATGCAGGGGTATCCGGAACTTCTGGGTTGAATAGTAGGGCTAGAAAAGATCCCTCGTGTCAGCCTTGACATCTGTTTTGCTGCTGTGGCTTCTTCAATCCTTTCACAAAATCTGGAACTTTCGGGCATGCTGCTTGACTGGAGGAGAGGGAAAGAAGGCAGTGAGTGCCTTCCTGTTGCCAGTCTGTATTGTTAAAATAATAATGTATGTAGTCAATATGGGGGAAGTGGGTACAACATCAGGAGGACCACTGACACCTTCCCAACGTGGCTTGAACTAAACAAAAGAGAAGCATTTACCCCTCTTTGTGCCAGAGGGATGTTCACTGCATTGCTTTGTAATACATTTGATACCCCTCTGGAACTTAAAAGTTTGATTGTACATCATCATGGGGGGTGGGTGGGGGGGGGTGCAGCGATCAGGGTCTATGAGACCCTGATCAGTGCTTCCATCAATCATGTGATCTGCTCTCTCTCTCTCTCTCTCTCTCTCTCTCTCTCTCTCTCTCTCTCTCTCTCTCTCTCTCTCTCTCTCTGAGAAACTGTCACTTCCTTGCTTGTCAGCACCACAGGCTGACAGACAGCAAAAATAAAACTATGATCAGCTGTCGCTGAGCGATCTGATCTCAGCCGTCTGTGGTGAGTGAAGTCAGCGACTTGCTACTAAAGTGGACAAAAACTGAAAACGGTTTGGTGGTAGTTACAACTTTTAGCTTCCAGCTAGGAGTCTTAGGAACAACTGAAAGTATGACTATACATAGATGTATATGAAAAAGAAGACCACAGACTTCTGTGTCCTTTCCATACTTGTCTAACTAGATCCATCACAGCTTCCCATCCATGGAGGAAGCCCAGTAACATCATTGCCGATATCACTGAGATTTGAATTATGATTTGAATTTGTTAAAAGATAAAAATAAAGAAAAAAATGTAACCATTTACATACACATTTCCTTATTGCTTACAAGCTCTGTGTTTTAATATGATGACTACTGGCTCTGTTGGTAAACTACAATGATTGAATGTTACAGGAGTTGGTTTCCTTAGTGATTGCAAGCTCTGATGGTTAGTGGACTAAATTATTTGTGGGTTACGTCATGAGCTTTGTTCAGTTCCTGAGCGTCACATCTGAGCATCAAATGGATTGTGTTGCAGGTAAATGTTTAACACCTGTTATATCAAATATTTTCCTACTGAAGTCTATAGGGAAAATTAGAGATAAAAGCAGTGATAAAATTAGAATCTGCAGTAGAATCTAGGCCTTGGTCTGCTATGGTCATGAAACAATACTTATGTATTTATGGGGTTATACTTCTGTTACAGGGAACATATTTTTTCTATATAATGTTATGGGAGTTTTGTTTCTCCTGAAAACCTAATTATAAACTATTTTCCGTTGATACCGATTTGGGTCCAGTCTTCGTAACAATATACCAGTGTGCACCTACATCCTTATTGGGCATCAACGTGCTAAGGAGGTGTGTGGTATTTGTAATTAATACTCTTACACTAATCTTGTGTGGGACTGTGTGGATGTGTTTGTGTGTTTGGCATATTGCCTAAAGCATTTGGAATATAGCATTTGGTGTATTGCTTATAGCGTTTAGCATATACAGTTTGAATCATGTACAGTGTTTGGTTGACTGCTTATAGCATTTGTAGTATAGCGTTTGGTGAATTGTGTATAGTGTTTATGACATAGCGTTTGGCATAGTTTCAGTGTATTGCGTATAGAGTTTGGTGTATAGCGTTTGGAGTTTTGTATTTGACGGATAGCATTTGGCGTTTAGCATATAGTGTTTGGAGTATAATGTTTGGCATATGGCATTTTACATTTGGCATATTGCATTTTGTGTTTCGTATAGTGTTTGGTGTATATTATAGCATTGTGCATATTGAGCATAGCATTGTGTGGATCGCGTTTAGCATTTTGCGCATAGCAATTTGCATATAGCTTTGTGTGTATAGAATGCTGTGCATATAGCATGTTCATGTGTGTTTGTTGCTCATGTGCATATATACAGTAGTGTGTGTGTGTGTGTGTGTGTGTGTGTGTGTGTGTGTGTGTGTGTGTGTTTTGTGTTCACTGTAGCTCCTGCATCTCCAGGCAGCAAAATTACACAAATAGGATAGGCAGTTGAATAACTCCTGCTTACTGCCGCCTCTGGTTGTGTTTGCTAGGGACAGAGAAGTCTTCTTTTATTTATATACTAGCTGAACAGCCCGTTACACGGGCCACAGTGCCTCAGGCAGCCGGTCGCGGGCAGTCACACACGGTGGAGACTGTCCGTGCCTCGGCTGATACAGAGCTGGACGCTCCTTCGGAGCGCCCAGCTCTGTATCAGCCGCGGCGCGAGCAGTCTCCACTGTGTGACTGCCGCACGCGCAGCAGTATCTACTGCGCATGTCAGGCGTTACACACAACTTGGCGAATTATTATATAGGACTAGCAATCTGGGACGGCGTTGCCCGTCATTTTTGTTTCACTGTCGTCCAATACAGGTCACTGGTACTCTTGGAGGTGTAAGTCCCCTTTAATAGGCAGGAACAACTATGCAAATGATTTGCAAGGGGCGGAGCCTCCCCTCTTACTTAAGCCACCTTCTGGCCAGAGCCACTTAGATTGATTTGTTCCTGGTGTGCTTGCACACCAGGTAGAGAACATCTATGCATCTTAGTGTTTTATTATTTTTTATTCAAATATGGAATACCACCATTAGGAGGGTGACCATGGCTGTGAATTGCCCTCTTTAAAGTGGCTGGTGCAGCTTCCAGGGATTTTCTGTGGACCTTATGCCCTGAAGAGGGGACAGCTTGTGTTAAGCAGCTCCCCTACTGGGGAATTTACCTCTGGTTCTTTCCCACCTTATCATGGTCACCTGAAGACAGAAGTCCTGCAAGAAAGGTGAGTCACCCATTGAGTGCTGAAGGTCCACTTGTCCCCACAGTGTCCCTTTGATGGGCTTGTATTTGGGAGTTTTAATACACTCCAGCACTCATAGGGTGTTTCTATTGCATTATTACTATTTATGCAATTTCTGTGGTATTCTCTGGGTTTTGGAGCTTTGGGTATTCATTTATTTATGTTTCTCATGTGTTTCATGCTTGTTTGGGCACTTATTAATGTTTTCCTAAACTTTATTAAAAATTGTGTTCCGCGCCTTTAAGCTCGGCTTTTTCCCGCTCAGACGCAAGGGCTCCTTTACTCTCTATGAGAATTCACAGTGTGGGACATATCTCTGGAACCGCTTGTCACAGCAACTTCAGAGAGGGCTCATTTTAATGCTAGGCTCCTGCTCTATCATCCGGAATGTGTTTTATTTATGTGGGGTGTTCAGGGGGGCTTCGGGCACTGTTTGGGGTACTTGTGAAGGGAAAACTACATTTCCCATGAGCGCCTGGTTCGCGCTCGTTTCTGATTGGCTGTCATGACGGCCGCCATTTTGTGGAACTTTTCCTAAGCGAGTACACTACGCAGGGACCGAGCCTTCTCTCTCCTCAACAGATTAACCCTTCGCTGGCCAGATAAGTCCGATTTTAGACATTTCTGGGGTGAAACTTTAATCATTTACACTTTTTCTGGGTGATAGTGTTATTAGTGGGGTATATTGACGCTGTGAGCATGTCTGCTTCACTGGAGCTAGGGGCTAGACCCAAGTCTAAGGAGGATGGGGGGTCTGCTACCCCCATGGCGTTTTGCTCCTCTTGCCACATTGGGCTGTCTACCGATAATGTGGGGGATCTATGCCCTAATTGTACTGGTCAAGATAGCAACCCTGGGCTTTCCAGCCACGCTATTGAGCCATCTTGGGTGAGGGAGTTTAAAGCTGCCACTAGGGATCTCAGATCCACGCTTCAACTCTTTCCCTCTCAGATACAGGGGGCTCTCCAGGTCTGGCAGACCCCCTCTACCATCAGGATCTCCCTGCCTAAGCCACAGGGAGCTCCTGATGTCACTGATTCTTCTGAAGAAGAACTCTTACAGGATTCTGATGCTGAGGAACATACTGTTATTGAATCTAACAGGTCCATTGGGGACCCCTATGAGTGTGACCCCGAAGTTCCGGCTGAGGGTCTGATCAGAGCGGTTCTGAATACGCTCAACCTTCCTCTGACTCAGGAATCCACTTATGATCCTACTGATGTTTTTCAGAAAAAGCCATCTAAGCCAGTGGTTTGTTTTCCAACTAACCCTACTCTTGCCCGTCTGGTCTCTGAGGCATGGAAGAATCCTGATAGATCTTCCTCTGTCTCTAAAAAGTTTGCTAAACTTTACCCTTTTCCTGAGGCTGAGCTGGCAAAATGGGTTCATCCTCCTAAGGTGGATGCTCCTGTTTCTAGACTATCCAAATCTACCGCTTTGGCTGTCTCAGATGCCTCTGCCCTGCAGGATTGGACGGATAAAAAGCTAGAGCTTTCTCTTAAATCTATTTTTGCCTCCATTGGCACTGCAATGCGCCCAACCTTTGCTGTGGCATGGGTTAATAGAGCCATTGCGGCCTGGACTGAACGACTGACTGAAGCAGTTCGCCAGGATGCGCCAGTATCTGAACAGTTGCAGCTACTTGCTAATATCACTGAAGCTCAGAACTATGTTGCTGACGCTGCTTTTGATGCTGTGCGCATGATGGCGAGGGCCTCCACTTCTTCTGTGGTGGCTAGACGCGCTCTTTGGCTGAAAATTTGGTCTGCTGATACAGCCTCTAAGAAAGCCTTGCTTTCCTTGCCCTTTCAGGGGAATTTGCTTTTTGGGTCTGAACTCAAAGAAATGATCAGTGAGGCTACTGGTGGTAAAAGTACTCTTCTACCCTCAGTCTTTAAGAAGAAGTTTCCAGCCAAACGCAATCGGTCCTTTCGTTCCTTTCAGACTGAGACACGCTCCTCGGCCCAAACGGGTCCTCCCACTACGCGCTCCTCCTCCAAGCCCAAACAGTCCTGGAAGCCCAAAGTTGCCCCCAAGGCCAAGACCTCCAAGACTGCTTCGGCATGACTCGCCGAACCCGGGTCCGCATCCGGCTGTAGGCGGTCGTCTCCGCATCTTTCGCCGGACTTGGGAGGAGTCAGTGGCGGACCCATGGGTTCTTCAGGTGGTGTCAGAGGGATACAGGATCCCTTTCTCTTCCCTTCCTCCCTTTCAGTTCCATTTTACTCGTCCTTCTCAGGAACCCACAAAAAGGCGTCTGTTCGACGACGCTATTCAGGATCTCTTGGACAAAGAGGTCCTGGAGGCGGTTCCTCAAGGGGACACAGGTTCAGGATTTTATTCCAACCTGTTTGTGGTAGCCAAAAAGGACGGAGGAGCTCGTCCCATTTTGGATCTCAAAGATCTCAATGCCTAGGTGGTGACTTCCCACTTCCGCCAGGAGTCCCTGCGCTCTGTGATTGCAGCAATGTCTCCAGGGGAGTTTCTTGCCTCCCTGGACCTTCAGGATGCTTATCTTCACATCCCTATTCATCCAGAGAGCAGGCGGTATCTCAGGATTGCCTGCCGCAGGGGACACTTTCAGTTTGCAGCGCTCCCCTTTGGGCTGACTTCAGCCCCTCAGGTCTTCCAGAGGGTGTTGGGCTCCTTGATAGCGGTGCTCCATCAGGATGGGATCAGAGTGACCCCCTACATGGACGATCTCCTACTGAAGGCCTCCTCAGCGGAGCTTCTCCATCAGCAATTACAGATGTGCATGCACACCTTGAACCGTCATGGCTGGATCCTGAATCTGGACAAGTCGGACTTGATTCCATCTCAGAGGCTTCTGTTCCTGGGTCTCCTGTTCGACACTCGCCAATGCATGGTGTTTCTTCCAGAGGACGTGGCTCACCAGATAGCAGTCAGAGTGGCTGGGATTCTGGACATGGACGAAATTCCAGTACCGAAGTTGTCGTCCTTAGTGGGGAAGTTCATTTCCACAATCGAAGCAGTACCATTTGCCATGGCCCACTCCAGGGATCTTCAGAGATTTGTGATCCAGACGTGCAAGAATCATCCAGATCATCAACATCTGTCTGTTTCTCTTCCTCCTCATGTCGAGTCGAGTCTGCACTGGTGGTTAGATCTCTCTCATCTCCTGAAAGGGAGATCCTTTCTAGTTCCTCATTGGACCACAGTCACAACGGATGCCAGCCTTCGGGGCTGGGGTGCAGTCTGGGGTCGCTTCAGTGCTCAGTGGAAATGGGGTCTGGAGGAATCCATGCTCTCCATCAATGTTCTGGAACTTCGAGCTGTCCGGCTAGCCCTGAGGCACTGGGAGTCTCAATTGACCGGTCTTCCGATCAGAGTGGAGTCCGACAACGCCACGGCGGTGGCTTACATCAACAGGCAAGGCGGCACAAGAAGCGGTTCCGCCTGGTGGGAGGTCAAGGATATTTTGTCTTGGGCAGAAGATCACGTGCCTGTCATCTCTGCAGTTCTTATTCCAGGCGTGGACAACGTCATGGCAGACTTCCTCAGTCGTCACACCGTCGACAGCGGAGAATGGGCTCTTCACCCAGAGGTGTTTCACATGCTCACTCAACGGTGGGGGATGCCTGTGGTGGATCTGATGGCTACCAGACACAACAGGAAGGTTCCGGTGTTTTGCTCCCGGTTGAGGGACTCCCTTGCTCTAGCAGTGGATGCCTTGTCGATCCCTTGGGACTTCCCCCTGGCTTACATCTTCCCTCCTCTTCCTGTATTGATCAGAGTTATTCAGAAGTTGAAGAGAGAACGTTGTCCTGTCATCCTAATCGCTCCAAACTGGCCTCGCCAGTCCTGGTATCCGGAGTTGTTGGCCATGTCAGTGACTGATCCGATCCCGCTTCCTGCCCGTCCGGACCTACTTCTTCAGGGGTATCTGTGGAAGGAGGATGTTCACTCTCTCCATTTGATGGCATGGCGGTTGAATCCTCGATTCTAGCAAAGAAAGGATTTTCTCCTTCTGTGGTGTCGACTATGCTCAGTGCTCGTAAGCCTGTGTCTTCCAAGATCTATCATCGCATATGGTCAACTTTTGTGACATGGTGTTCTGATAAGAAGTTATCCCTTGAATTCCATCTTCCCACTGTCCTGGCCTTCTTGCAGGGCGGTGTGGATAAGGGGCTCAGTCTGAGTTCCCTCAAAGTTCAGACTTCTGCCTTGTCTGTGTTTTTCCAGGAAAGGATTGCTATCCTTCCTGATGTGAAAGTTTTCTTCCAAGGTGTGACTCATGTTCGACCTGCCTTCAAGAGTCCTGCTCCCCAGTGGGACCTCAATTTGGTGCTGGGAGTTCTCCAGCGACCACCGTTTGAATCCTTGGCTTCCATTCCATTACGTCTAGTGACTTGAAAGATGGCCTTCCTTTTGGCTGTTGTGTCAGTGCGCCGGGTAGCAGAGTTACAGGCCTTGTCTTGTAAACCTCCTTACCTGGTGTTCCACAAGGATAAGGCTGTGCTTCGCACTACAAAGGAATTCTTACCTAAGGTTGTGTCCGAGTTTCACATCAATCAGGAGATTGTGGTTCCCTCTTTCTGCCCTAATCCTTCATCTGACAAGGAAAGAGATCTCCATCTGTTGGATGTGGTGCGTTGCCTCAAGTTTTATGTTCATCGCACCGAGTCTATCAGGAAGTCTGACGCTCTATTCGTCATTCCTGAGGGGCCTAGGGCAGGGAGACCGGCCTCCAAAGTTACCATTGCATCTTGGATTAAGGCTACTATTCGTGAAGCCTATAAGTTGAGGAATAAGCATGTTCCCTTCCGGGTGACTGCCCATTCCACCAGATCTATTGGGGCCTCTTGGGCCTACAAGAATCAAGCTTCTGCTGATCAACTGTGCAGAGCGGCCACTTGGTCCTCTGTGCACACTTTTTCTAAGCACTATCGAGTTGATGTACTGGCTTCGGCTGATGCCAGTTTTGGAAGGAAGGTCCTGGAGGCAGTCTTGCCTGTGTAGGTCTTCCGCTCTGTGATCCTTAGTGCTTCCTTACTGTTGAGCCCGGTTGGCTCTGGTTTCGTGTGCTGTGTTAGTTCAGGGATTGTTCCCTTGGTTGGTGTCCGTTGACACTTACAGTTTGGGCTATGTTATTAACTGGTCATAGCAGATCTAGTGACTTGGGCCTTGCGCCTGGTCCTTGCCTTTCTTCCCACCTCTGGATCAGCTCAATGTTTGTACATCCCAGAGTACCAGTGACCTGTATTGGACGACAGTGAAAATAGAATTTTAGTCTTACCTGTTAAATCCTTTTCACTTAGTCCATACAGGTCACTGGTCTCCCACCCTGTCAAGGGACCAGTCTTGGCTCTCCTGTGGCATCCAGTGGGAGACCGTTCGGGCATGCTCACAGGAGTCTTTCTTTTTGCTTACCTGAGGTCAGTTTTTAGGGTCTCAAATCAATCTAAGTGGCTCTGGCCAGAAGGTGGCTTAAGTAAGAGGGGAGGCTCCGCCCCTTGCAAATCATTTGCATAGTTGTTCCTGCCTATTAAAGGGGACTTACGCCTCCCAGAGTACCAGTGACCTGTATGGACTAAGTGAAAAGGATTTAACAGGTAAGACTAAAATCCTATTTTTTCATCCTTGTATAGAACTGGCAGTTTGAGGGTTGCATGACATTAATGGGTTAATGACATGTTAACAGTATAAGTAGTCAGTGTTATTAACGTTTATATGTTGGACTCTATCCCCTTGTGGTACACCGTAAGCCACCAGAAAGACAGTGCTTCAGAGAGGCATTACTGGGGATGATGGGAGTTGTAGTCAAGTAAAAGAATAAATAATCAGATTGTGCCTCCAGTGCATTGCACAGCCTGATTGTGAAAATGTGCAGCTATGAATCAAAAATGTACCTTTATGGAATTGTGTTGTAAGTGTTGCTGAGCGCTGCTACCCTTGTGGTACACCGTAAGCCACCGGAAAGACAGTGCTTCAGAGAGGCATTACTGGGGATGATGGGAGTTGTAGTCAAGTAAAAGAATAAATAATCAGATTGTGCCTCCAGTGCATTGCACAGCCTGATTGTGAAAATGTGCAGCTATGAATCAAAAATGTACCTTTATGGAATTGTGTTGTAAGCGTTGCTGAGCGCTGCTACCCTTGTGGTACACCGTAAGCCACCGGAAAGACAGTGCTTCAGAGAGGCATTACTGGGGATGATGGGAGTTGTAGTCAAGTAAAAGAATAAATAATCAGATTGTGCCTCCACTGCATTGCACAGCCTGATTGTGAAAATGTGCAGCTATGAATCAAAAATGTACCTTTATGGAATAGTTTTGTAAGTGTTGCTGAGCGCTGCGCTGGACTCTGTAGCCCGTTCTTTTCATGCAGAAGCACAGGCTGATGCGGAGCACTCACAGAAGGAGATAGCGAGGCCGGCGCAGCGCTCGGCAAGACTTACAAAAGAAAACAATCCCATTGAGGTACATTTTTCATTCATAGCTGCAGGTCTTCACCATCGGGCTGTGCAATGCTGTGGAGGCACAATCCGATTACTTATTAATTTGTACCTGACTACACTCCCATCATTATTCAGGCTGTATGTAAGCCACTGGAATACCCCACAGTCAGGAGGCAACGGCAGCTGCCACGGATCCAGAGAGGGCCGACGGAACAGTGAGGCCACTCCAGGATGTTGGAAAGGCGCGTCCATTAAGGCGCCAAGGGCTCCGTGCGGATAAGGCCAGAGATATACAGGAGTGAGGGTGAGAACTGTGAGCGCTGGAGAGCAGGTAGGAAGGTCCCTAGCTTCCCCCAGTGGTGCTGGTGTTACCTGAAGGCGAAAGCTTCCTTCTGTGCTCGCTTCCATGTCACTCGCCACCATCACCAGGCACAATGTGAGCGTGTGGTGTGGTGTGGTGTGGTGTGGTTTGGTGTGGTGTGTGTGAGAGAGAGGAGCAGGAGCAAGTGGCAGCCATTTTGTTTTTCTTCAGACTTTATAGTGGTGGGTGGGCTGAATTAGTGGGAGTGGGCCAAATCACACCCCCAGTGAATCTCCCAATAGGAGAAGTAACTCCTCCTCACTGCCGCCCCTGGGTGTGTTTGCCAGGCAGACAGAAGTCTTCTTTTATATATAGATAGAAGATAGATAGAAGAGAAGATAGAAGAAAGATAGAAGATACTAGCAGTGTGGGACGGCATTGCCTGTCTGTGTTTTGTGGGTATTCTTGTGTTGTGTTGTGTTGTGTTTGGTGGAACGAACACACACACACACACACACACACACACAGATACATACATACATACGTAGATATTATACATAAAGAGGCGCACAAACACATGCATAGATACAGTGACAAAGAAATACATATACACACACACATACAAATACCCATCATACTGCAAAAACGAAGGAAATAGGTATGTGGCTGCTGGGGTTGTGTTTTCTTGACTGAGAGTCAATGTGAAACCAATGCAGAATTAAATAACATAAAGTGTGTTAAAAACACAGGCTACTTTTTGCTGCTGACCAAGCATGTCCACAAAAAAAATTACGAATGACTTGTGATCATACTGTAAGTTGTTGTAAGGTTGCTGCCACCTACAGTTCAATGTCTGTCAATAGCATTGTTTCTGTATTTGTGTTTCCTGTAAAGCAGATACATTTTATAAAGGGATGCAAAAATTGTAGCAACACCAGCTTAGCCACATTGCATTCAATCAGCCAATCAGAGAATAGCAGTGTTGCAGTGCTGTGGTTGCCTGAAGTAAATAAGAGATAAATGTAGTGTACTGCTAAGCAGGTGTATAGTGTAGTAGGATGTAAAGGTATTAGTACCTATCTTGATAAGCCTAATTAATGCTCTGGAGACCCGCTGCGCTGAACAAATGCTGCCTGTGTATATATGTACAGAGTGATGTCCAGTTACTACTGTACCCTATGTCTGTAGCATATAAGTGAATAAAATGTTAGAGAAACTTTATTTTAGGAAACGCATGGACTGAAGTAGAGGATGTCCACAGTGGCGTTTTGCTGTTCAGTGCAGTGGAGACACACAGTGTCAAGGATCCACATACAAATGTAGCATAATGTAAAGTCTTAAGTGAAAATGGATATATTTATCAGGGGTCATGTAAGATCGTGTGAGTAGAGTGGGATCTAGTGGCAACTGTGGCAAGCTATAGCGCTACATGCAAATACAGCAAATGAACGTGTAAAGCGGCCATCCTAAAGGGAGGAAACAATGTAGATCATGTATACAAAGTGTTGGATAAAGAAATAGGCAAAACATAGTGTACATATAATTACAGTCATTGATGTTACTTTTATTTGACATTGTGATTATATTACTGCCTTTACTATATTTGGTTTTAAATGCGTTGCGTAGAGATCTGGGAGTGAAAGGGTTAACATGATGGCTTCAGCTGCTTTGGTCTTAGTTCATAAGGCTACGACTTTGGTTATTTTTTAAGCAATGCATAACAGTTTCAGTGGGAGAGGGTACACAGCACATTATAATACGTTGCTTAAACCTCTAACACCAAAAGGGTTAATGTGAACCTCAGTGAAAAGGTGTGTACATACACCTTATTGATGTTCACATTAACCATTTCAGTGCCAGATGGGAATGCAGTGCATTAGAATGTGCTGCCTACCCTCTGCCACTGAAACTGTTAAGCGTTGCTTAAAAAAATAACCAAAGAGGTGGCCAACGCCGTCCCACACTACTGTTATATCATCTGAGAGATGCACTGTACAAAAATGAGGATAAAGCCTGGGTTGCCAATAAGAGAGGATGAAATAGAAATACATAAATCAGCACTCTCAGGAACTTGCAAAAGAAACAAAATAAACTTTAATGGTTCATGAACTGTTTCGATCTCAGCAGGGATCTTTATCAAGATGACTGAAACACACACACAGAATCCCATTACATACCCTTTCACCCACGGAAATCCAAATTGCTGCCCGAAATGGTGATTAAAAACAATACTATAAATGCACTTTGGCATATCTGGGGGACTTTGGTTATGTATATTTGGATTGAGATATTCATGTCCCAGTACCATTCTTTACCCTATTTTATGTATAGTGTTGCTAACACTGTCCTTGCTGTGATTTGTGCTGGTGGTATTATGTGGGCATTACTCTGTGATTCTATAATTTGGCCCCTTGCTTATTGTATTAGCAGGGTCATGATGGGATCACGAGGATTAGCCTTGTTGTGTTTTCTCATTGTATGTATATGGAACTGTTGGTAATGGTCTTTGATCATCTATCATCAGAGGTGGAAATAGCCTCCATGCATAGTAGCGCTGTAGAGTATTCTCGCATCGCGTGCGCTTTTGTGCTGTGCAGTGTCACAGAGACCCGAAGTGCACTTCTTACAGAGGATTCCCAAGCATTGGTTAGGGGTATTGTGTCTTGATTAAGTGATGACCTGAACTTTCGACGTATTGTGGAACATAGAAGGAAGTAATTAAGCATCTGCGAGTGATGTGCGATGTTAGGGAGTTCCAGAGGAGGGGGGCCTATTTATTGCAGGTTTACATTGGTAATTTGACCTAATACTTATCAGATTTCGTATTTTTTGTTCGCACTTGGGCAGTGATGCTGTGATATAGTAATAAATGTCTGAACATCTGTGTGGGTTTGGAGGCAGTGATGGAAAAATATCCAGGTCTTACAATTTGTGGGCTTTTTTTTTTTATATACATCTTTGTATATTCACCCCCTTTTGTGACTCCTAAAAGGAAGTGGTGACTCCTAAAGCTGCAGTATGTCTCCTAAGGTATATTTACCCCAGCTCATTGCAGGGAATTGTGATGTGATAGTGAGTAGGGTTAGGATGTTACTAAAGAGTGCAGAAAGGGATGAAGTGGAACTGTTCATGTGCACTTAGTAAAAAAAAAAAAAAAAAAAAAAGTAAAAAAATTTCCTCTGTGTCCAATCCACGGCATAGACTGTGGGCTATTGGCTCCGCCTTCCAGCTGGTAGGACCAATGAAATCTTTAAAAACTTATCAGCTTCCTCCCCAGGTCAGTTATATTGGTCCTACCTAGCTAGAGGACAGAGAAGTTGCTTCTCCCTCAAAACTTATTTTAATTACCTAATAACGCTTTTATTATTTTTCTTTTGTGGCTTGCTTCAATGTGGTCACGTTGCTGACAGGATCCTCTGTCCCGCCAGCGCTACCGGAACAATGCCCTTGTCACTCTCCTTCTAACCAGCTGAGGACCGGAAGTTGACGCGTCTGCGTTCCACCAGTGGAACGCACGTGGAAGAGGATCGCTAGTACAGCAGCAGGCATATAAGGCGTCCATGGGGATGACTTCCAGAGACAGGGGGTAAGATTTTATTTCATTTTGCTCATAATTCTTGCCATTATGTTTGCCTAAGTTATGTGAAGACTGTCTTAAAAGAGCTGCAGGAAAGGAGGTCCCTTTACAGTTCCAAAGTTTTCTATGAAGTAGACTTTTTCATCTATGCAAGAATCAGCCAGAAAATGTCATAGAGCTACGGACCCTGATGAAGGATCCTCTAGACATATAGAAGGAGGAAAGCTTTATGGACTTGGTGCCTCTTCGGCAGAAGAAGGGGAAATTACAGAGGAAAGGGGCAGTTTCCCCTTGGATAAAATCGATAGCCTAGTTAGAGCTATGAGAAAGTCATTGGGCTTATCTGAGGTACAGAAAGAACTTAATATTATGGATTCTGCCTTTGTGGGATTTAAGAAATCATGCCCACAAATCCCTGTACATAGCTCTATACATGATATTATTAAAACAGAGTGGAAACAAGGGGACAAACGCTGTTCAGTTCAAAACACTTTCAGAAAATGTATCCTTTTCAGGATGAAGAAACTGCCTCATGGTGGACCCCTCCCAAGGTGGACGCAGCAATATCACAGACTTCTAAGAGAACCACTATCCTATTGGAAGATTGGTCTTCTTTGAAAGACCCTATGGATAGCGCGTTAAAGAAACAATTTGCTACCATAGGTAACAATTTAAAAACCGCAACAGCGATGGCTTCCATTTTTTGCACACTGCGCATATAGATATCTGAAGTAGAAGAGAAGACGGAGTCTTCAGTATCTAGAAGCCGTAGTCTTAAAGATCTAGCTATTGTCAAAGATGCTATCGATTATTCATGTGATGCATCCTTAGACAATATCAGACTTCTGGCCAAAGCATCTTCATTGTCCATCACCTCTCGATGGGCGCTCTGTGTTAGATCTTGGGAAGCAGATTCATCTTCAAAAATCACCTGGTCTCATTGCTCTTTGCTGGTTCTAAGCTGTTTGGAGATTCCCTTGAAGAAATTATAAATTGGTCTTCTGGGGACAAGAGTCCCTTCCTACCACAGGAAAAGAAATCTCAGAGCTCTCCGGTTCGGACTGGCCAATATCTCCGTAAGTCCTTTCGTGAAGCTAAGACATATCAACCAGGCCAAAGGTTTGATACCAAGACCAGAGGTTCCCAAGCCCAGAAGTCTGGAAATGGAAGAGATTTCCAGAGAAGAGGGCAATATCAACAATGAAGCCAAACTATCCCCTTCTCTTCCATTGGGGGACAGACTGGAGGAGTTCAAGCAGTCCTGGAATCGGATTCATCACGACCTATGGGCTCTGGACTTAAATCAAAAGGGATATTCGTTAGAATTTCAGACTGCCCCCAAGATTCTAAGATTCAGGACATCTATAGTCAGACACAGGATAAGAACCAGACAAATGAGGCAAGCAATTTCTCTATTAATCCAGAACAAAGCGATCGAGGAAATTCCTCAGTCCCAGAGGTTCAGGGGCTTTTCCGCGATGCGTTTCTATGTTAAAAACGTTCAGGAGAAATGAGACTAATTCTCAAACTCAAGGCTGTGAATGCCCAATTGAAGATCAGACTCTTCAAGATGGAAACTGTGTCATCCACCCTGAAGTCGATTCCTCCTCAATCCTATTTGACCAGCCTGGATCTTCAGGATGCCTACTATCATCTTCTTATCAGGGAATCTCACAGGATGTACCTTCGTTTTCACATATTCCAGCAACATTATCAATTCAGAGTCCTGCCGTTCAGGCTAGCTACAGCCCCTCAAATTTTTACCAAAGTCTTTGCTCTGGCAATGGCGGAACTCAGACTCCACAAAAGTCATCCTGTACCTGGACGACATTCTAATTGTAGAGACATCTCAACAGAAAGCAGAATCCAGCACAAAGGTCTGCAGGGATCTACTTTCAAATTTAGGATGGATGTTAAACCTCCAAAAAAAGCTTGCCCATTCCAAGCCAAAACATTCTGTTCCTAGGCATCCGCTTCGACACAAGAGCAGAACTGGCAACCCTGTCAGCGGACAGACAAATTTGCATCAGAAACACTGTCCTCAAGTTTCTTCAGGAAAAAAACCCCGCAACATCCATCAGATTCAGAAGCTACTGGGTCATCTGGCATCTACTTAACAGATCCTGCCCTGGGCCAAAGTACACTCACGACTAACCCAGGAGAATTATCTTCCTTTCTACAAGAGTCATCCATTGAACCTGTCTTATCAAATTGCAGTATTCAGGTCGACCAGAAGGGAATTGCAGTGGTGGATCCATCCTCACAACCTAGCCAAGGGACGTCCATTAGTAGAACCGGAATGGATTGCTCTGCACACGGATGCGAACAACTTCGGATGCGGTGGCATCTGGAACAAGGACACAGTTCAGGGACATTGGACCCTGAAAAAAGCCAGACTACATATCAACATAAAAGAACTGTTGGCGGTTTGGAAGACCCTCAGATACTTCAGTTCCAGACTGAGGAACAGAGCTGTACTAATCCTATCAGACAATGTGTCTGCTGTACAGTATCTGAACAACCAAGGAGGCACAAGGAGCTCCCAGTTAAACTGGTATACCAGTTCATCACAAAAGAACTAGGAAATCCAGTAATGGATCTCATGGCAAATGCAAGAAACGGGCAGTGTCAGGTTTATCTGTCTCGTTGGCAAGAGCGTCAGGCTCTGGCACAAGACACATTAAGAGTACCATGGACATTCCAATTAGCATATCTGTTTCCCCCTCTACCCTTATTGACAGAGGTAATCAGGAAGATCAAGACAAGCAAGGCAGAAGTCATCCTGGTGGCACCAAATCGTCTACGAAAGATGTGGTATTCAGACCTACTAACACTGTTGGCCAGAGAGCCCATAGTTCTTCCAGACATTCCGGACCTCCTACTTCAGGGTCCTCTTCTTCATCCCAGCCTTCAATTCTTCCAGCTCAGGGCCTGGAGGCTTAGCGGGAATCCCTGAGGTTGCAAGATACATCTGAAGCTGTCATCGATTCTATCCTTAGGGGCAGAAAATCTTCCTCATCAAAACTTTATTATAGCGTTTGGGATACGTTTCATAGGTGGTGTACTTCTCAGAACCTGGACAGAGCATCCATATCTGCCCCTAAGATTTTGGACTTTCTGCAAGCAGGATTCCAAAAAGGACTAAAGCCTGCATCACTCAGAGTTCAACTGTCTGTCATCTCAGCAGTTTTAGCCACACCATATGCAGAACATCCTTATAACATAAAGTGGTAGAATGCGTCCCTTACTGTGAGTCGTAACCGCACATGCGCAGTAGAGAGTCTCTACTGTGCATGTGTGGTTTTGCACACAGGGAGCTTCGCTGTGAGCCGATGGAGCTCCCGGCTAAGGATCAGCGCGTTCGGTGAGTCTCTACTGCGCACAACTGCAGTCATGCACATTAGAGACTCGCCGAACGCACTGCCCCGCTCTGGACGGCTCACATCATGTTCTGCTCTGGGGCAGCTGGGTGTACTTTAGCCTGTGTATACGGGCTTCCATACTAGTTACTTCATAAAACGTTATATGCAATCTGTGGCAAATATCAAGCCCACCATAAGAGAACTTATTCCCCTTGGTATTTAAAAACCGTACTACAGCAACTTGATTTTGAGACTCTGGATGCAGTATCTCTTAAACATCTCACCCTCAAAACAGCATTATGTACAGCTGTCACTTCTGCCAGACGTGTAGGGGAGTTGCAGGCTCTGGTGGCAGCGCCACTGTTTATGATCTTTCATCAGGATAAAGTGGTCCTTAGACCTAAACTCTACTTTCGTTCCAAAGCAGTATCGCAGTCCGACCTTAACCAAGAAATTATACTACCATCCTTTTGTTCTAATCCTTCTGAGATGGAACATAGGCTTCATAATCTGGATCTCATCCATTGTCTCCAGATTTATCTTACAAGAAACAAATTATTTCGTAAAACAGACTATTTGTTCACTTTTGTGGAAAAGTCAAGGGCTCAGCGGCATCTAAACCTTCCATCGCTAGATGGATCAGGGACTGCATTAAATTGACCTATGAATCAGCAGACCTAATTCCTCCAGAAGGAATCAAGGCTCATTCTACCAGGGCTATAGCGACCTCCTGGGCCCAAAAAGCTTTAGTATCTCCAGAAGATATTTGCAAAGCTGCCACCTGGTCATCCATCTCAACGTTTTTGAGAGACTACAGGCTCTATCCAGGCATCAGAAGATACAAAATTCTGATGGAAGCTGCTTGAAGCAGCCATTCCTATCTGAATCAATATGAAGTCCTCCCAGTCTGAGGTACTGCTCTGCTAAGTCCCACAGTCTATGCCTTGGATTGGACACAGAGGAAAGGTGAATTTACTCACCGATATTTGTTTTTCCTCTGTGTCCTTCCATGGCACCTCCCTTGGTTATCGCTTGGTATGGTATCGTTCCTTGGGTACTGTAATACATGGCATTACTGACTATCTAATCCTGGCTGTGATCTCTGTTTTGCAGCTTGGACACATGTATAACTGACCTGGGGAGGAAGCTGATGACTTTTTAAAGATTTCATTGGTCCTACCAGCTTTGAACACAAGCGGAGACCATGTGAGTGAAAAGCACTCCACCTTTTAAGCCATTGAATTGAATCTGGGGCAGTGTGTTTATACTAAACCCCAAACCGCCCACCCTGTTTATTTAAAGCAAAATCCCTTTTTTATCTATACAACACAAATGAGTGATTTGCACATACTGTGAGATGTTGAAATCTCTTGCTCTTCTGTATTTGTTTGGAATGGATCTTGTCATAAGATGAGATTTTTTGAATGGACCAACAACTAAGTTATAACTTGTTATATTTTATAAGCACTGTACCTAAGCAGAATGATCTGTGAGTAATTTGAGTGTTGCAATTTCATTACCGTAGAAGGAACAGGAGGCTCAATACTTCCCTGGTCAGGCTGTGGTTCTGTATAGTACACTAGTGGAGGATGTGGCTGTACTAGAAGGTGTTGTGGAGGGGCCGTCTGAGTCCTTTTATCTCAGGGTGTATCTGTCTTGTGTGTGTGTATAGAGTGGATACAGACTGGTCTTTCATTTCCATCTACAGTACTTGACACCAAACTTAGAAACCATTTATATTTTATTATGTAAAATATAAATCAGGGCTCGACAAACCTTAGGCCACCAGTTCTCTAGAGACTAGAAAGTGTGACCTCTGGATCCCACGTGTTGGCCTCACATGTAACAGGCAGGTCTGTTAATAGAATATCAGTGGAGAGATTTATAACCATAATAACATAATATATGTGTGTGTGTGTGTGTGTCTGTCTGTCTGTGTGTCTGTCTGTCTGTGTGTCTGTCTGTCTGTCTGTGTGTCTGTCTGTCTGTCTGTCTGTCTGTCTGTGTGTCTGTCTGTCTGTGTGTCTGTCTGTCTGTCTGTGTGTCTGTGTGTGTGTGTGTGTCTGTCTGTGTGTGTCTGTCTGTGTGTGTCTGTCTGTGTGTGTCTGTCTGTGTGTGTCTGTCTGTGTGTGTCTGTCTGTGTGTGTCTGTCT
This sequence comes from Rhinophrynus dorsalis, assembly GCA_037306005.1. Classification (NCBI taxonomy): domain Eukaryota; kingdom Metazoa; phylum Chordata; class Amphibia; order Anura; family Rhinophrynidae; genus Rhinophrynus; species Rhinophrynus dorsalis. The sequence continues at coordinate 318,896,888 of CM074719.1, forward strand.
GTGTGTGTCTGTCTGTGTGTGTCTGTCTGTGTGTGTCTGTGTCTGTGTGTGTGTGTGTGTCTGTCTGTCTGTCTGTGTGTCTGTCTGTCTCTGTCTGTGTGTCTGTCTGTCTCTGTGTGTCTGTCTGTCTGTCTCTGTCTGTGTGTCTGTCTGTCTGTCTCTGTCTGTGTGTCTGTCTGTCTGTCTCTGTCTGTGTGTCTGTCTGTGTCTGCCTGTCTGTCTGTGTGTTGTCATGTTGAGTAGTTGAAGGTCACATCCCAGTCAGTTACTCACTGACTGTTGACGGTACCAATATTTCTAATAGATATTTGTTACTTGAGCAACAAAGGCTGCAAAATACAGTTCATACTCAACTAGATGTTAATACAAGTTAACCCTTTGAGTGCCTTTAAAGCTCTGCAATGCGTTGCGTACCCCTCTGGCACTCAAAGGGTTAAATTGTATTAACATCTATTTGAGTATGAACTGTATTTTGCAGCCTTTGGTATATTAGAGATGTTGGTACTGGGAACCGGCTATCAGTAACTGACTGGGATGCGACCTTCAACTACTCAACATGAGAATCTCACGCTGTCATGCAGTGCGAGATTCTCATGTCGACATTTTCATTCTGACAACATGGTTAATGTATCTTTTGGTTGCACACTCTCTCGTGCGACCTTTTAAAAGGAAGGATACCACATCTAGGTAATCGGTATGAAGCAGCACAGGGCTGTTCTTCTGGTACTGATGAACAGATTTACTAGCTTTAATTTAAAAAAGAAAAAGTAAAAATTAAGGCCCTTCTAACTGCCAATTTTGGCGGTAATTCATTGGCTGCTTTGGATTGGAGGTCTGGCTAAAGTTTATCATTGCACCAAATGGAAAACATGTGAGGTTTTTTTTTTTTTTTTTTTTTTTTTTTTTTTTTTTTTTTTTTTTAGCAGTTTAGTATTGCAAGCTACACAACAAAGCTTTTATTAAGCTTGCAGGGACTGCCAATCAGACCTGGAATACAAAATTTCAGCCAATCAAAATTTATGGCCGAAGTCAAAAAGCCAAGTAACCTAGAACCTTTGTTCAAACTAATAAAAATTAGAGAAGCTCGGCTATTGGACTTCTATAATTAGAACCATGCACAGATTACAATATGTTTATGGTATTTAATAGGTTAATGTTCCAGATAGCTGAAGTAACTGTAGTTAGTGAGTATTCATTTCTTTCCAACTAATAACATTTTTTTTTGTTTCAGCTTTACCAGCAAGGAAGATTATGCCAGTTAGGGAGTGAATTCTGTGAATTGGAGGTTTTTGCCAAGGTTCTACGTGCTTTAGATAAACGGTGAGTACAATCATTCTCAAACACCCAACATGTAGTACCAACCCTTTGAGTGCCAGAGAGAAATGCATTGTGTAACCCTCGGACACTGAAAGGGTTAAGTATAAACACAAAGTTGTATGATATAACAACAAACAAAAATATTATTATAACAAAGTAACTGCTTTGTAGGGGACAAATGCCACATTCTAATTATATTAACCCTTTGAGTGCCAGAGTGGAACGGAATGCATTGCACTCTGGCACTCAAAGGGTTAAATGGGACTTTTAGCCCCTTGAATGCTAGGGGTCTCTCTCCTGCATTGTGAAGCAATGAGTTGGAGAATAGACAGCCCTAGCTGGATCTTTGCTGAAGGGCGCGCTGACCTCAAGGTCCGATATCTGCCCCATTGCCAGGAGTCGATCAGTATAGACTCATCTAGACAAAGCTCCCTGTGCTCTCCTCTGAAAATTCTGCTGGAACTTGCACATCAGCAAGAATGTCATCCTTAAAAGTATGGTCTCCAAATATACACACAGCATCCACACGTTACATGTACCCTATCATTCTCTCTGCCTTCTTGTCACAAGTGAGGCTATAGTCCCTGCTGAGACAGTGGGGGGAGAGTGTGTGAGGGAATGGGTTAACAATACCAGACCCCTGGTTATCTGTTACTATTCCTAGCAACCACCAAATCAACCCCTGAAATCCCTCCTGCACCATCACCCTAGTACTACAATTTATATCTGGGCATCTTGGGTTACCCCAAACACAACAGAAATAAACTTAATATTCAGACATATGTAATTATCCCTATAGTAACGTGTGCTACCTGAGCTTCCTTCAGAGTAGTGAGTTCATATTGGAGAACAGAGACGAGCTGATTAATTGAACATGTAATCTGAAAAAAGGCTTCACAGTGCTGGGTACACAATACAGAAATGAAGGACATACAGAAACAAAGATTATACATTGGCAAAACAGTCCATAAAATAACATGGGAGAAACACAAGAGATCCGTATGTACATTTACCAGTATATATCTTAGAGCCCTTGTGGGAACTTCAGGTGGTAAAAGTTCTCCGTTCCAGTTGTTACAAAGAAATTCACTTTTTTCATCCACACACCCATATTAAATAGGAGTCCACAGTTGCTTCTAAGAGGCCATACCCCTTAGGTGTTACCTGGGGGGGGGGGGGGGAGGTTTGGCCTGACAGTTTACATTATACACATATTCTCTGCATAACCCCCCCCCCTTCAAAGAAGTGGGCTCAAGACCTTTTTTATGACCCCTATGTCCTACTTTGGCGATGTACTCATTCAGTTTCTGGTGAGGTTATCTACTCAGCTAATTTTATGGCCTAGGACTGGTGCACTTTGAATAAAATACAAATAAAAAATAAACAAACAAATTATACAAACCAGAGGCCCTGCAATGGCCAAATCATGCCTTGGCATGACACTTCTCCACATTCTATTATTTATGCTACCTCACAACTTCTTGTGTCTAATCTAATCTAGTCTAATCTAATTGTGCATCTCCTCTAATGAATCACTTCCTACTATTTGCCCAACATGACAATCAAACTCGTCTCCTCAAGTCACATTATCATTCAAGAAACTCACTCTTTACATATACACCATAACACAGTGATGGCAATCCTATGGCATGAGCGCCACCACCGGCACTCAGAGGTCTTTATGGTGGCACTTGGAAAGAGAACCACCCCAACCAAGTAGACGTGCACTCGTTGTATATCCACAATTGCATCTTTGATGCAAAGGAGTGGAGCAATATAAACTTGTCCAACAAATGCAGTACTAGTATGCCCAGTTGTGCCCTGGCTGTTTTTGAAAATACACTTACCAAATTGCACTATTCTTTGTACTGTGTTGCTGTCCACTGGGCCAAAAAATACCAATACTGCCACTAGTAAACAAAAAGGAATTTCTCTATCATCCATTATAACTCTCAGATACCATGGGGAGACGACAGCAAATATCAGTGGGCTGGAACAATTCTAGAAGAAGTGCAGGGTTTGAGCCTCCACCTCATCCATATCAGGCTACCTCACTAGCCCCCACCCAGATAGACTTGTTCCATGTTCCTGGTTAGGTGGCTGAGAATAGTTCTGCTTAGTTGTCACTTTTCCTTTCAGATTTGTGAGTATTTATTGGTCCTTACATGTTCTGTGTATGTTTGGGGTACTTTTTTTTTTTCATTTTTCATAACTTTGCAAAAAAATTTTTTTTTTTTTTTTTTTTTTTTGTAAATTCTGAGCCTTTAAGGGTGCACTTTACCGCGGGGTGCACTTGCTCCATTGACTTCTATGGGACAGACTGCTTTGGGACATATCTGTGCAACTGTTACAGAGTTGAGAGAGGGCTCGTTCTTCTTGTCTCTCCTTGCCTTACAATAAGGTTCACATCCTCAGTGTCTTGATGCCCCTGGGTCCCCCCGAGTTCGTGTTCTAGCATTGCTGTGGAAACTACAAAGAGAGAAACTACATATCCCAGAATGTCTGTTTTGTGGGCTTTTCTCTGATTGGCTGTGAGCTTCTTCACCATTTTCTTTCTGTGTTTGGCTGAGTATCCTACGCACAGGCTTGGATTCCCTTACGCTTCTCCACAGATTAACCATTCACCTGCCAGATAAGTACTGTTTTGGGCTTTCTGAGGTGACTTGTTAATCTGGTTGACAGTATTAAGGTTGCATCTTACTGTTTGGACACTTCTCATGTTAGGATGTAGGATCCAAAGGGACATGGAGCTCCCTAGAGAGTACTCAGGACACTTATGCCCCTCGTGCTGTGGCCCCTACCACCCCACCTGGACCCTCAAGTCCTCTATGGTCTCTTAATTCCACATGAGATTGTTGTGCCTTCCTTTTTTCCGGACCCTAAATCTGACAAGGATAAGGATCTCCACTTGTTAGATGTGGTACAATGCCTTAAGTTCTTTGTGCACCATAATGAGTCTTTATGTAAGACTGATGCACTATTTGTCATCCCTGAGAATTGCAGGGCTGGTTTGGCTGCATCCAAGGTGAGTCTACCATCCGTAAGGCTTATGAGCTCAGAGGGAAACCTGTTCCCTTCAGCATTACAGCACACTCCACCAGTTCTGTTGGGGCCTCCTAGACCTGCAAGAATTAGGCCTCTGCTGATCAGCTGTGCAAGGCGGCCTCTTGGTCTTCTGTGCACACCTTTGCCAAACACTACTGTGTGGTGGTTCTGGCTTCGGCTGAAGACAGTTTTGGCAGGAAAGTGTCCTGGAGGCAGTTTTTCCTGTCTAGGACCATTCTCATTCTGTGCCGTTATAGCTCTTTAACTGTTTGAGCCCTGTTGGCTCTTGTTCTTGTGTGCTGTGTTCTGCTATTCAGTGTCTGTTGACACTTTGTTAGTTTGGGCTGTTCAGTGTCCTGGATAGTACAGAGGAACTCTGTTATCATGGGTACCGGAGCTTGGTCCTTTCCTCCTCGCTCATTGTTGGTACATCCCCATGGTACATGTGAGTTATATTGGACGACAGAGAAAAAAGGATTTTAGTCTTACCTGTTAAATCCTTTTCTCTTAGTCCACGTAACTCACAGGTCTCCCTCCCAGTGAAAGGGACAGTGCTGGGTCTTCTGTGGCTGGACGTGGGAGTCCTCTTGGGTTCCTTGCTTACAGGAGGTTTCCTCTCTTCCTTCTTGCTTAGTACGCTTTTCACAAGTCTATCTGGGCTGTGCTAGTGAGGTAGCCTGCTATGGAGGAGGAGGCTCCACCACTGCACCACTCCTAGAATTGCTCCAGCCCACTGGGAGGAGCTGTTGCCTCCCCATGGTACCTGTGAGTTATATGGACTAAGACAAAATGATTTAACAGATAAGACTAAAGTCCTCTTTTTTTCATGTCACATGTTTTATAATTATCACAAGATTAAACTCAGAAAAAAAAATGATAGAAAAGAAGTTGGCTAAGAGCCAACAGGGGAAAAAGTCCTGTTCAAAACTGAAACCAATGACCAGATGAGAGACAACATACACCTATTTAAAACACAAATTTTATTTCAATACGCCTAAAACCAAATAGGCTATATGTTCTTCTTTAATAGCCTTAAAACTGTCACTACTTGGGTGATCAAAAGGGCCGTTTACTCGTTGGTAAACCTCAATAATGTTGTAAATACATGTGTAACTAACTTGATACACACTGTTATTGTGTCTGAATCAGGTTGGTAACAAGGCTGTCGCTCGCTACATTGAAATGGTGAAACTACTGTCTCAGATACAAGCCTCAACAAAGAAACTATTAATAGCTACCCGAGTAATTGCTACAAATGGATAATATAGATGTTCAAATTATTTTATCTGTCAAATATTTGTAGCCCAAATGTAAACTTGTCATTACAAATCTAAAACAAGGCAGTTCTACTATCCAGCTTGTATTGTACGGTCAGGTCTAATTGAGAAAAAAAAACACAAATGACATAATCTTGTATTTCTACTACACAATCACTGATGACTTTATTTAGTAGTTCTGCTGTATTATAGCTCAACCGTAATATTTTAGGACGGAGCGAATACTATTTCTAATGACTGAAAAGAACTCCAAATTTTGCTTGTATGTATCTCTGAGGCAGACTCGCATTGGATTGGTTCAAGAAAACTAAACCAGTGTCAATTTGGAGCTGCCGTATACAACCCCCTGTTTCAAAAAACTCACGTGAGAAGTATATTCAAATGAATGTGGGAATAACAATCCTGCATCCATTTGGAGTACTACACCTAAAATATTTGGTTTCATTTGATTAAAGGGATGGTAATGTTTCACGAAAACAGCAGCTCCAATTAATCTTCATAGTATTTGGGCTACGGAGAGTGTTATTTCAGTATTGTCAGTTGTAGTTCAAGAGTAATTGAATGATAGTTTCCCCCTCCCGCCCCTTTTACCTAGCGTGAGCTGCCTCTGCTCAGATGTGGGATCTGGTCCACAGACCAGACAGCTCACAGCAAGGAACAATCTTCTTACTGTGAGAACAATGAAAACCCTGCCTCCCTTGACAGGTTTTTCAGCTTTTTCCCTTAATTGAAGATTGTTCCTCTCTGTAGTCTACCTGGACACACCCTGCTGCTCTGAACTGAGCATTGTTATATCAGTAAAAGGGGCAGGAGGGGGGGGATATTTTATCATTCTATTAATCTTGAACTACAACTCTGACAGAATTGAAATAACACTCTCCAAGGTCCAAATACTATGATGATTAATTAGAGCTGCTTTTACTATGAAACAATACTATCCCTTTAAGTTTTGCACTCCAAAATCATCAAACGAGCGGCAAATTCCCAGCTTGTATGCCCAAAGTGCTGTAAGCATAGTCTTTCTTAAGTAGTATGAAATGAACAGCCTCTACCCACCTGTTACAGTATTGAACGGGTCTTTTTCTCTTTTTTTTTTTTTTCTTTTTCTTTTTTTTTTTTTTTTCTTTTCTGAGGTTAATCTGTCCAAAAAAATATTCCAGGAGAATAACTATACTAGATTAAGAATGTCGTTTTGTGCATAAGTGCTGTTCAAATCTGTTAAGTTGTTTAGAATAAAATTAACGAAAAGCTGAACCGACTGACATTTATTTGTGTAATAGCACCATCAAACTATTCCTGTGATATATTTTTAAGATGCTTTTGTTAGTCTGCTTACTATAGTAAAACATTTTTTGACAAACCTTTTTTCATTTTGTAAATTTTGTGAAAAAGATTCATTCTTTTATTATTATTTTTTTTTTTTTTTTAGGCATCTACTACATCATTGCTTTCAAGCTTTAATGGACCATGGAGTAAAAGTCGCCTCCGTTTTGGCCTATTCTTTCAGCAGACGTTGCTCTTATATTGCAGAGTCTGACGCTCAGGTTAAAGAAAAAGCAATTCAGATCGGCTTTGTTCTTGGTATGTATTACACTTTACCTAATCTTTTTCATTGTGATAATTGCACCATAGGGGAAAAATTACTATTCCTAAAATTCTCTTTGATTTATGTGGGGCTTTCATCTGCTAGAGATGTCCTAGAGACAGCTGTCATTTTTGGTGTTAAAAGCCTCATTTAAGATGGTGGGAATTTTCCGTGGTTCCTTGTAGTGCAGTTGGTTTGCTCCACGTTTATTCAAACTGGATTGCATTTATTTATACACAGGTGATGGATTTTGCTGTTGTGGCAGTTCTGAGACAGGTATTGTGTGTAAGCTACTTTGAATAGAAGGGGTCTGCAGGAGCTCTTAACCCCTTAACGACCCTTGATGGTCATGGTACGTCATGGGTAAAAAGTATCTGAACGACCCATGACGAACTATGACCGTCATGGATTTCAGGGCTCCCTGCGCGGCTGCATGCCGTTCGGGGAGCCCGGAGTCCAATCGTTAAAAAAAAAAAATGCTCCATGGCCCTTTAGTGACCGCTGCGTGCCTGCGCGGCCGATCATTAAGGGGTTAAATAGTTGACAGCTAGAGGACAGCTGTGGTGTAATTTTTAAGTCAAAAGTGCGATTTGTTGGTAAAGGGCAAAAAAAAATGTAGGATTATTTGATGATTGTAGGAGTATATTTCTCTTACATCCAATGTCAGTAACCGTTGTGTTGAGCTCCGTCCTCCAAGAGGACAGTGTCTTTTGGGAGGAGGCGCTCTCCTCCTCTTCCAGCCTTTAATTTACTAGATTAATGTTCAGTGGCAATTCTTAGTTTTCAAGATTATTCTATTGTTTTTTTTTTTTTTTTTTTTTTCGTTTTTTCTTATGTATGGGGACTGTATAATCCCCCATTAGGCGGGCTTCCATCGCTGGCTGCCCTAGAGTTGGATTGCCCAGTTTGGAGGAATTTCTATGCAGTTTTTTTGCTGTGGAGGTTGACTTTATGATGTCTGTTCTTCATGGCTGAATCTGAGATGAGTGGTGAGTAACCCTTTGAGTTCCAGGGTCCTATTATATGTTCCAGTATGATGACTTCCATGCTCCGTGTGGTGTTAAGGCACACATTCTTTTTTTTTTTTTTTCTCCTCACAAATCTGAGTAACAGAGCTGGCTGCATTAGTCTTTCCTTCCTATTTTGACTAGGGATGCACCAATGCCATTTTTTTAAGACTGAGTACGAATACCAATACTTTCCCCAAGTACTCACAGATACCAATTACCAATACTTTTTTTGCAATGCCATTTGACAGTTTTCCAAGGGGTGGTGAGAGGGTTCAGTGAAACTGAGTGGGAGATGGGGGGGCTGAGGGGAAGCAGGGGAACTGAATGGGAGAAGTGGGGGGCTGAGGGGAACTGAATTGCCTCTTTATTGAACTCGTATTGTGTCCTTATTGAACCTGTATTGTGTCCTTATTGAACATGTATTGCGTCCTTATTGAACCTGTATTGCGTCCTTATTGAACCCGTATTGCACCCATATTGTGTCCTTATTGCACCCATATTGTGTCCTTATTGCACCCATATTGCGTCCTTATTTCACCCATATTGCGTCCTTATTTCACTCATACTGCACCCATATTACACCCGTATTGCACCCATCGCTCATCTTGTAGTGGCACGTAAGTCATTTGGGGGGCCAAATCTTGCCTCTGTGTTATGTGGCTGGGGGGCCATGTCCTTGCAGAGTTTTTCATAGGGGTAGGCCCCTGGCAACTCCTATGAAAATCACACCCCTGTGTTATGTGTGAGGAAACACGAATGTCTCCTCAGTACTGCTTCGCTGTCTGCCAAGATTCTCCTTCTAGTGCACGCCCCTGGGTGTGTTCAGTGCCGGAGAATTTTGGCTGCTTGCCAAGCTTCTCCTATTAATAATACAGATTACATGAGAATTCTGGGATTCCTGATGTTTTCCCTGGAAGCAGTCCTTTATGTTCCGATCCACATGAAGGAGCTACAATTGCACATCCTTAGAAACTGGTCTCGACAGCGTGCCCATCTGTCTTTTCCTGACCCTCTCCCGTCAAGTGAGGGAAAACTTATGTTGGTCTCGACATCATCCTAATCTAACTCAGAGATGTCCCTTAATGATTATAGGGTGGAACTTGGTCATAACAGATGCCAGCCTGAGATGCTGAGGTGCTCCCTTGGGTCACCTGGCAGCCCAGGGAAGGTGACCCCAGAGAGTAGGGCCTCCTGTCAACCAACATCCTGGAGATCTTTGCCATCCATCTGGAACACTTTCTCACTGGTCTCAGGTACTGATGGGGGCACCCCAGTACAGGTAAAGTCTGACAACGTGACTGCCCTGGTTTAGAGTAATCACCAGGGAGGAACTTGAAGCAAGTTGCACGGAAGGAAGTGCAGGAGTTTCTATACTGGGAAGAAACTAATTTTCTGGCAAACTCGGCAGTCCACATACCAGGGGTAGAAAATGTGGTTGTGAACTCTCAGCCATCATGACATGGATCCCGGCAACTGTACAAGGAGGTTTTCAGCCTGATAGTACAGGGTTGGGGTCTTGTGTCCTCTCGCGAGAACAGGAAGGTCTCCCCGTTTTGCACAAAGACAAATGATCCCTTTGCCTTTGAAAGGGAAACAATGTACATACCATGTAACTTTCATCTGTCTTATGTGTTTCCTCCAAATTCTCTCAGTCCCAGGGTAATTTCGAAAGTCAGGATGGAGAAAGCTCTAGTCATCCTGATTGCTCCATTCTGGCCCTGTCGGTGCTAGTTTGCAGAACTTCTCAACCTATCCATTCATTAGCAGTTCCACCTTCCTCAAAGACTGGATTTCCTTCTCCAGGGTCCAATCTCGTGCAAGCATGTGGAAAGGACTAGCTTTAACAACTTTACTCTTGAAACCACAATCCTGAAACAAAAAAGATTTTCAGGTGAGGTCATCTCTACCATGGTTTAGGCTAGGGACCTTAACTCTTCTAAAGCCTACCATAGAATTTGGTCCATTTTTCACCTGTGGTGCACTGACAAGGATGTGTCTGCCCAGATCATTGGCCACAGTCCAGCCTTTCTACAAGATGGTGTAAACAAGGGCCTTAGTTTGAGCTTGACTAAAGTGCAGAACTCTGTTCTTTCTTCCCTCTTTCAGAGATGCATTGCAATCCTTGTAGATGTTAAAACCTTAATTCCAGGAGTGGTTCACTCCTTCACTTCCTTCAGAGACCCTACAGCTCAGCGGGACCTTAACTTTGTTTTAAACGTCCTTCAGCCACCTCCCTTCGAACCTTTTTCCTCTGTCTTGCTGCATTTTTTTGTCTCTCAAAATGGCTTTCTTTTTAGCCATTTCCTCTGTAGTGAGGATTGTTGAGTTGCAAGCTTTGTCTTTCAAACCTCCTTTCCTGGATTTTCATCAGAACAAGGTAGTACATAATGTGATTATGATAGAACCATAAAAAGAAGAAAAGCGCCACAGTAGTATAACACAGTTTTATAATATATCAAATCTGAAATAAAATTACTTCTTCTCACATGATGTATGGGTCAGACAGTTGGTATCAACGGATCTGACTTCAAGGCACATGGAGAATTGCACCGTCTCTGTTAAGGTTTAGCCAAGGAACTTTCTCTGGATGAACAGGCAGAGGCTTATGTGTGTTCAAATAAAATATTTTATTAAGATTAAAAAAATAAAATTTTTAGATAAAAATAGGCTATATAAAGCTTGCTCATTTAGCAGCCCATAAACCCTGAACAACCTGTCAAGGGGGCAGGGTTTTCATTGTTCTCAGAGTATAAGAAGATTGTCCCTTGCTGTGAGCTGTCTGGTCTTATGACCATATTCCACATCTGAGGGGAGGTGGCTTACACTAGGTAAAAGGTGCGGGAGGGGAACACTTTATCATTCAATTACTCTTAAACTACAACTCTGACAGTATTGAAATAACACTCTCCATGGCCCAAATTCTATGAAGATTAATTGTAGCTGCTTTTATTTTGAAACATTACTATCCCTTTAAATTTTATGTGCACCATAGTGAGCCTTTTGGCAAGGCTGACTCTCTTTTTGTCTCACCGTAGGGTCCTAGGGCAGGGCAAGCTGCTTCTAAGGTCACTGTGGCCTCCTGAATCAAGGCTACTATACGCCAGGTGTATGAACTCAGAAAGAAACCGATTTCCTTCAAGGTCACAGCACATTCCACTAGGTCTTTGGAGGTTCTATTGGGCCTTAAAGAATCAAGCCTCAGCTGAGTAGTTGTGCAAGTCACCAACTTTGTCCTTTCTGCACACCTTTGCTAAGCACTATCTTGTCAGTGTTCTGGGTTCAGCTGAAGCCAGTTTTGGCCAGAAGGTCCTGCAGGCAGTTCTGCCTGTGTAAGGACCAGCACCCTTGGTTACAATACTGTTCAGTTGTTTGAGCCCAGTTGGCTCTTGTTATTGTGTGCAGTGACAGTTCAGAGTCAGATGACACTTTTTTCTGTTTGGGCTATTTCGATTCTTCATAGTACTTGGGAACTCCGGTTTCATGGTGACAAGTATTAGGTCCTTTCTCCTTTCTTTCCACTCTGGGAGCTTAGTATTTGTATAGCCCCATGGTACCTGTGTTCTATATTGGATGTAGGAGAAAATAGGATTGTATTGTTCTTATCTGTTAAATAATTTTCCATATAGTCAATATAGAACACTGTTCACCCATCCATGAATGGGACCTTTTTTGGACTTGCCTATCTGGGATGTGGTGTCTGCTTAGGTTCTTCCTTCTGACAGGAGATTTCCTTCTCTTGCTTACCTAGTTAGTGCGGCTTCAGTCACATTCTTACTGGCTAGTAGGCTTTGCGAGCGTTAAGCTGGAGGAGTGGCTGGAAGTCTTCACTTGAGATGTGTCCTGCCCTCCAGAAGGAAGGACTCAAACTCCATGGTACCTGTGTTCCATATGGAGTATAGAGAATAGAATTTAAAAGGTAAGGACACTGAAATTCTATTTTTGTATGACCCAGATTTGCTTTACTTTTGTCTTCATAAATATACCTCTCTGTATATCCCTTTGAAAGCCAGAGGGGTATACAACATATTGTTTAGCAATGCATTGCATACAACTCTGGTACTCAAAGGGATATGTAGGCCAGCTCACTAGATCCCCCATTAACCATATGGATGCTATAGACCTTTCCAGTGCATTCCTTCTCAATGTATTAGAGACTTCAGCATCTAAGGGATTAAATATAATAGATCAAAAATGTAATACATATTTTATGGTGTGACTGACACATGCAACAATAAATTACAACAGTTATTCTTGTTTGCCTTTGAAACACTGGACTACCAATGTGGACAGTTATTACATGCTGATTGTTATTTAGTGTGTGTGCATTGGTGTGGGGGTTAATTTATTTCTGGACTCACACCCCCTCAAGTTTATATACTCCTGAACTGGTACAGAGTACAGATGTAACAAAAATCTATTTCTTCTGTGTCCCTATCCACGGCAATAGAGACTAATGGGATATGCCAGCGCCCCCCAGCTGGAGTAGGACCAAACAAAGTATAAAGGGAAGCCCCCTCCTCCCGAGTGGCAGTCATTTTGGCCCTACTTCAGCTGGGGTAGGGCACATGGCAGTTGCTCGTACCTTAGAATCACAATTTGGTTGCCTTTCTTTTGGATGGCCACCTTCATGCTGCCTGGTCTGGGAGAATACCTCCTGAAGACCTTGCTCCGATCTCGATCCGGCAAGGGATGGCTGCTCAGCTCTTTACTGCCTTGAATCTCCCTGTCTCAGGTTGAGATTCGGCGGGTGTCCTTGCACACGGATAACATCATCGGAGTGCGCATCATGCTTTACCAGATCGAGTGGCCTGCGCTGGGAGGAGCTAATACAGACTGCAATGTTGTGGAAGGGTCCAGTGGGACAGATCAGCAATGTGTTCCTCCTTTTACAACCAGGGGAAAGGTAAAGGCTGCGTGCCAGATCTTTTTGTATCAGCTCCTCTTATTAGAATCTGGCGGGGCCTATGCGTTCCAGCATGAAACACATGGCCAGATCCCAGTCTATTTAAAGCTGTTCCAGGGGATGATCTGCTTAATGTCTTCTAGGATTATTTAAAAAAAAATGTATTTGTTATAGTAAAAGTTAAGTTTTAATTTTATTTCAGTATCAGTCATGTCCTATGCTAAAAGCATTCCTCTTAAGGAAAAAGATAAGGGAAAAGAGAAAGTCAATACTGATAAAGAATACAAAAATCCAAAAACAAAAGTCTTGTATAGGATGTGAGAATAAGCTAGCTGCCTCAGACTTGGCAAAGTTGTGCCCTGATTGTCTAAAGAAGCCTGCAAATATGGAAATACCGTCTCAATTCCAAGATTTTTTTTATCTTGGATGAAAAACTTTATGCAGGAAACCTTCACTTCCTTCCAAGCATCAGCCTCTTCAAAGAAAAAAAGAAGATTAGAAGAAGGCACTTCATCAAGACCTAAGGGTATTGGTGAAGACAGTCTATATGAAAATCTGTCTGAATATTCATCAGAAGGTGAGATAATAGAAGACGACGAGGGCATCTTTAATATAGATAAAATGGAGCCACTTTTGAAAAGTATGAGAGACCCTGGGTTTAACTGAAGAAACCAAAGGGATTTTAGATGTTACCTTTCTGGGTAAGAAAAAAGAAGCCACAGTTTTTCTGGTCCATCACTCTATATCGGATTTGGTCAAATCAGAGTGGAAGAAAGGGGATAAGAGAGTGACACCATCCAGAAGATTTCAAAGAATGCACCCCTTTAAAGAAGAAGATTGTGCCACATGGGTAACTCCTCCAAGAATTGATGCACCCATTGCACAGTTGACAAAGAAAACCACCCTTTCCATGGAAGATGGCCCTTCACTAAAGGATCCCTTGGATAGGCGAGCAGAGGGAACCCTTAAAAAGCAATTTGCCGTTCTGAGTCAGAACATGAAAACAGCAACAGCTCTAGCATGTGTCTCTAGAACGGTCAGAATATGGGTATCTGAACTGGAGGAAAAAATTGAGTCCTCAGTATCCATAAGAAGATTGATGAAGTAAGTCGCCTATATAAAAGAAGCTATAGGTTATTCATGTGATGCCTCATGAGACGTGATAAGATTGGCAGCAAGATCTTCCTCCCTTTCTGTTACAGCCAGGAGAGCCCTGTGGGTCAGATCATGGGGAGCTGATCCTTCCTCTAAAAATAAGTTAGTTTCTCTGCCTTTCTCATGAACCACTTTGTTTGGAGATCAGTTGGAGGAACTAAGTTCCTTCTTACCTCAAGATAGTAAAGGACGATCATCCCCCTCAAGATAATCTTATAAGTAATGTAGATCCTTTTGTGACTCAAGGCGCTTCAAGTCATCAAGACCATATGAACAGAGAGAGAATAACTTTAACCAATCCTCCAGAGGATCATTCAGAAGACCTGGACCCAACGGTAACCAATTTAAAAAAGAGACCTTGTGAAGATCTTTGGGCCCTGCCTCCAATTCCAGTTGGCGGTCGACTGAAAAAATTCCTGCAGCTCTGGAAAAACCTAAAATGTCCAGACAGATGGGTAATACAAGTGTTGGAGGCAGGATGCCCTTTAAAGTTCAGCCGAATTCCTCAAAAAGACATTTTCAGGACTTCAAGGATCCCAAAGGATCCCATAAGATCCACAGAGCTAAGAAGATCCATACAGGATTTATCTCTAAAACAGAGTCATAGAACCAGTACCTCATCAAATGAAAAGGGGCTTCTTCTCAACAATATTCACAGTCCCAAAGTCAACCGACTGCTTCAGAACTATTCTAGACCTAAAATCTCTGAATCAATTTTTAAAACCAAAGACCTTCAAGATGGAAACATTATCCTCTGTAATCCGGATGGTCCGTCCTGCGACATTTCTCACAACAATAAACCTCAAGCATGCGTACTATCATATCAGAATAGCACCGCAGGTTCCTGAGATTTTGCTTCATGGATCAAAGCTGGCAATTCAGAGTTCTACCATTTGGGCTATCCTGAGCTCCAAGGATTTTCTCAAAAATCCTAGCAGTGGTGCTAGAACCCTTGAGATGGAAGGGAATATCCGTTTTACCCTACATGGACGACCTTCTCATTGTATCGGAAACCAAGAACAAGGCATTGCACAACACTCAGACAACATTACAGCACCTCCAGGAACTGGTGTGGTTGATAAATTACCAGAAGAGCCATTTACAGCCTACCCAATGTCTAGCTTTTCTGGGAGTGGTTTTCAACACCCACAAGAATACAGTAACTCTCTCCCCTTCAAGAATGTAAGGGATAATCAGCCAAGTCAGAAAGTTCAGTCGACACAACATACATACAGCCCACGAATACATGAAGATCCTGGACATTCTGAACTCCTCCATTCACATAGTTCCATGGGCAAGAATTCACACAAGGCCACTTCAAAACCTTTTTCTGACTCATTGGAACATAAATCCAGACAACACCTACCAGAGAATACATCTGACACCAAGAGTAAGAAGTCAATTGAAATGGTGGATAAAGCCAAAAAATCTGCAGAAGGGAACTCCTCTTCAAGACCTCCAGTGGCAGAAAGTAACGACAGATGCAAGCCTGACAGGATGGGGAGAATGGTGCAACATCATCTCCCTACAAGGATTATTGTCCCAGCAGGAAAAGGGCCTTCACATAAACCTTCTAGAACTAAGGGCAATACGGCTCTTCCTCAAAGGTCTGAAAGAGCATATCAAGAACCAACCAGTGCAAGTAATATAAGACAGCATGGCTGCAGTCCTTTATGTAAAAAATCAAGGAGGAACAAAAAGCAAAGCCCTAAACAGAAGCCGAAAGGATACTAGGATGAGCAGAGGAGAACCTTCAAGCACTATCAGCCCTCCACATTTCAGGAAACCTAAACTTCCAAGTGGATTACCTGAGCAGGAATCCAGTAAATCCAGTGGAATGGTCACTCAACATGGACGTATACAATCAAATCACCGAAAAGTGGGGAATACCAGTGATATACCTTATGGCGACATGGGAAAACAAGAAGTGCAAGAACTTCTTTTCCAGGACAAATCATCCAGTGGCTCAAGGAGTGAATGCCATGACCAAACCCTGGAATTTTCCTCTTGCGTACATCTTCCCTCCAATCCCGATGATCCCGAGAGTGCTCAGGAAGATCCGATGCGAAAATGCAAATATCATTCTTATTGCTCCAGAATGGTCGAGGAGGATTTGGTTTTCAGAGTTAATCAATCTGGCAGTAGACTCATTGGCCTTTTCCGAACAGACCGGATCTTCTATCTCAGGGCCTAGTTCTGCACCAAAATCCAGCATTTTTTAAACTGATGGCCTGGAGGCTGAAAGGAACTAATTGAGATCCAGAGGTTTGACTGAATCTATTATAAGTACTATTATTGCAGGCCGAAAGACCTCTACTTCCAAAATATATTATAGAATATGGAAGACCTTTTCAGATTGGTGCAAGAATACAGGAGTGGAAAAACTAGCTATTAAAACCACTCCTATTCTGAGTTTCTTTCAAGAGGGATTTGAGAAGGGCCTGCGACCATCATCCTTAAAGGTACAACTTTCAGCATTGTTAGCCGCTCAATATGTGGACGATGCCCTGGTTAAAAGAAATTTAAAAGCTATAACCAAGGTCAGACCAAGAATAAGAAGTATAGTTACTCCCTGGTTCTGAACCAGCTATCCTCATCATCTATGTTTGAACCTCTAGAAGAAGTTCCATTAAAGATGCTCACTATAAAAGCAGTATTCCTCATAGCAGTGCCTTCGGCAAGAAGAGTGTCAGAAATTCAGGTGCTTTCAGCTAAACCTCCGTACACAATTTTCCACCAAGACAAGGTTGTCTTAAGAACTAGATCTACATTTAGACTTCCATCTTAATCAAGATATTATATTACTCTCCTTTTGCCCAGATCCTAAAGGAATCAGAGGAAAAATTACATAAACTAGATCTGGTCCAGTGCATTTCTGTCTACCACAACAGAAACCAAGGTTTCAGGAAAACAGATTCTTTATTTATTCATTTTTTCAGAAAATACAAGGGGTCTGCAGCCTCAAAATCCTTTATTTCAAGATGGATAAACCAGTGTATAAAATTGGCCTACATTGAAGCAGGAAAAGATCCTCCAAAAATCCTCAAGGCACACTTCACCCGTGCACTGACCACCTCCTGGGCCTCAAGAGCCTCTGTATCATCCGAAGAAATCTGCAGAGCAGCCACTTGGTCCTCAATATCCGCCTTCATTAAACATTACAGGATTGATATACAAGCCTCCTCTAAGTTTGGGATGAAGGTCCTTGAGGCAGCAGTGCACTCGGGATCGGTAAGATTTCTCTTTATTTTTTCAGGAGATCATGTGATAGGACAGGCACATGGTTCTTCTCCTTGTCTATTGGGACGTATTTAATTTCTCCCACCCATAATTACTGCTTGGGTATGTCCCATTAGTCTCTATCGCCGTGGATAGGGACGCAGATGAAAGGGAGATATTTTTCTTATCTATTTCCTTTTCTTCTGTGTCCCTCCACGGTGCTCCCTGCCCATTAACCTGTTATTATATTTTTCAGCAAAGACAATAGATGAATGCCGCTGGGGAGCAGGGGGCTTCCCTTTATACTTTGTTTCGTCCTACTCCAGCTGGGTGCTGCTAGCATATCCCATTAGTCTCTATCGCCATGGAGGGACACAGAAGAAAAGGAAATATAGGTAAGAAAAATTTCTCTTTCATGTCTCCTAACAAATATAAATTATACTGCTTATGAAAGTCTGGTTTTCATTTGAACTGACAAGATCGGATCATTTTCTTTCTTTTATTACAGGAGGGTTCCTCTCAGATGCTGGTTGGTATGGTGATGCTGAGAAGGTTTTCCTGTCATGTCTACAGCTGTGCATCTTTCACAATGAGATGCTTCACTGGTTCCGTGCAGTGGAGTGTTGTGTCCGGTATGTAGATAGACACCCTAGCTGGAATGTTTTGTCTTTGTCACTATGTGATGGTTTTTGCACCAGAAGTGCCAACTTGCACTTTATACATATAACCCTACCTTGGTCTATGCTGCTGCCAACAACAAGGGGACACAAGATGAGAAAGTTGCTGAGCATGGGGTAGGGGGGAAAGGCATAAGGATTCAAAGATGGGCAATAGGGGCATGGGTGAGCAAATAAATATAAAAAAAGGCACATGAGGGCACAGCATCATATTAGAGAGTTAAATGGCCCACCGAGAAGGGCATAGGGAGAAATGTGTGTGTAGCAGTCAGAAGGGCAAAGCTGGGCCACAGGGTCAGGACACGTGCAGAGTAAGTAAAGGGCACAGTTGTGTAAAGTTGGCCACAGAAAAAAAGGACGTAAATAAAATAGAAAAAGTAACGCAGAAGTCGGAGTGAGCACACTTTTAGTAGTCCTCTAAAGAGCAAGCTGATGAGGCTCAAGACTGACTGAGGTGTAAGCATGCTGCTCTTGTATGACTTGCAGTAACTTAGTCTCCTTGACAGGGGAGCAAGAGGAAGCTCCAAGAATGTAATATTGTCAGGTGCATCATATAAGGCCTGGACTCCTCCTCCTGTTGGCAATACTGAGTAACCCTCCAAAGCAAATAATACCAAACAGAGAGGCAGCAGCATATGTATACAGGCATGATGCTTTCAGGAGGCGAAATTATCATATGTGATTGTCAATAGTGCGGGGTGGGGGTGGGTGATGTAGAGCAGGTGCACAACATATGCCACAGAGCCAGGTGCCTTGTGCCACCGTAAAGGCATCTGTATGCCAGTGGTGACATGTGTAATAGGTTCACCATTATTGATATATAGAGAGAGTGTTGCTGACTCAGTTGGTTAATGCACTGGTGGAATCTGTTCAAACCTCAAGGTCACAGATTCTAGCCCTTGGCTGCATCAGCTATATGACCTCTCACACTGGACCAGCATGACTGATTATGGTTCTTACCCTCAGCTTTGCTCTGGAGACCTTCATTCTACAGTGGATTGAAAATGGCATCTGCTTTATATTTATATAGATAAATGCTAGGGATATATATGTTATACATTTTGGTGATAAGTACTTTATACCATACTTAAATTTTTTTTCTTGATTAAAAGGTGCTGGTACTATGCACTGTTGAATACTCCTAGAAAAAGTTTATTTGGGTTTCACATGCATTTAAAGGATCAGCAACATTTAATTTTGGGCATGTATATATTATAGGGTTTTTTCTGCCTATTGAAACAAAGGGTACTCTCTGGAAGATGCTGTGTTTTACAGATTTTACAGCTTAAACTCTTTCATAAAGAATCTGAAAGGAATAGTAATTCCTTAAACAAAATGGAACTCTGATAGATCCTCCTATAACATGGGCCATGTAACTCTGTATTTCAATATCCTCTGTTTTGTAGTTCAGGAGTAATTCAGTGCTATAGAGTCCCCCTCCCCTTTCCCCTACATCACATTGCCTCTCTAAGCCGGCTGGACGTCACGCAGTGAGGGACAATCTTCATTGAGCATAAGGAAAGTCCTGCCCTCCTTCATCAGGGTTGGGGGGTGGCAGCAGGGTTTCCTTATATTTAGTTCCTGAAGATTGTTCCTCGCTGCGCGCTATCCGGTTGCATGACCGGATTCCAAATCTGAGAGGTGGCATGGAGGAGGTAAAAGGGGCAGAAAGGGGATCTTTTAGCATTGAATTACTCTTGATCTACAAAAGGAAAATATTGAAATATAGCATTACATGACCCAGGTTATAGGAGGATCCATCGGAGCTGCATTTTTTTCTAAAGGTATTACTATCCCTTCAATAAAAGTGCCACCTATAATCCAGATGCTATTTTTAATTTTTTATTTATTTATTTATTTTTTAAGTAGGAATGTAATGCTTATGTTACAAATCTAATTGCCCATAGAATGTGGCAGGAACAGATCCACATTACCTTACCCGTTTGAACACTCACAATTTTTGAATGGCAACGTCTCAGCACCAGGGGTACACTCATATGTCTGAAAACAAATCCATTCTCTGACATTTCCTGTATCACAGAGTGTTCCTTTATTGTCTGCATAAGATTAAAAAAAAAAAAAAAAAAAAATTCTCCCATTCATCTGTCTCACCCTTTCATAGCCCCCCCCCCCCCCCCCTGCCAATTTCAATACCGTATCGTCTGCTCCCCCCTTTCCCTCCCAAACCTCTTGGCATCAGCACTATGGTAGTGCATGAAAGTCCAGGGTATCAGCATATTATCAGTGCAGAGGTCCTTAAGTGCTGTATAGCAGCCGTGGAAGTGGATAGCAATTGTAAGCAGCCATATGCTGCATGGATCTCCCAAATGCCTCTGGAGGGACTTCTATTCATGGAGGTTGGTGGATGGAGGGAAAAGGGGGCGCAGATACTGTATTGAGGTATGGGAAGGGTGGGGGAGAGCATCAAGGGGAGCATTTTATTTATTTATTTTTTTTTGGGGGGGGGGGGGTTGGGTAGAGGAAGGGAAAGGTGGTGTATATTATACACATGTATTTTATTTCTTACCTACAATCCTGGGTATAATTTACATCTGTGTATTATAACCAGAATATTACAGCATTTTCAAAACACCTATATGTTTTGATTTCAAAATATTTAAACGTAGATATAGATATATATATATGTATATATATATATATATATATATATATATATAGGAGTAAGCGGCACTTGATTTGTTTAAGTGAGGGACTTAAAAGTTAAGTAAGATTTATTTTGCAGGGAAAAAAAAAAACAAAATACAGTAGAACTTTCTCCATTGAATAAAACAAGGATACTCTTACTGATGGCAGTTGCTTTATTCACAAGTTATAAACGTTCATACTGTCATGAAGTGTTGTAGTTGATACTGGCTATAGTTAACCATAGAATGCAAAAGTTACCGGTACTGCCCACTCAGCATTGAATGTAATATAATAATTAGGGCTAAACAGTCTGTGATTAGTAAGAGACATCCATCATAAATGAAGAATACAGAATTATATTTTAACATTGGGTTAACTAGTAAGTTTTCACTTCCTGACCAGTATCTTTGTTTTCCCTCTGACCAGTGAACTGAGGTAATCTTTTTGTAGCCCTGAAGATAACGGTCTGGTCACTAGGTAGCGTTGCCGTCAACAATTTAGTGTATATACAGGAAAAATTAGTAGGTTGAACTGTAATAATTTTGAATGACTTGTTTACCATCACTCTTGTTTTACTCTGCATTTAATCCTCTCGGTGCCATAGTGGTATCCAAATCGTAATGCAGTGGGTGGATAACTGTCTGGTATTAAAAGCCTCACAATGTTTGTGGGTCCCACCTCCCCTATGAAGTTTACTTCTACTTTAAAGTGGAACCTCACCTCCGATACAGTTTTCCGTAGTTAAATAGTCTTCTCAGTACAGCTTTGATTTGTGAGTCTCTGAAGGAGGAGGGAAAGAGCCAAAAAATGAAACTTTTGGTACTGATCTGTACACCGTGGTGATGCATACAGATTTAAAACAAATAAATAAATAAATAAAAAAACACAGATTGAAGATTTATTGGAGAAGTATATTTTATTACAGATAACTTTGTGGGAGGTGAGAGTTCCACTTTAAAATGGGGCCCTTCATATAGCAGCAGAATATATATATATATATATATATATATATATATATATATATAATGAATGTGTGTGAGTGTGTGTGTATATATATATATGTGTATATATATATATATATATATATATATATATATATATATAAATGTTTATTAGTGTAAAAGCCTGTGTACATGGGCCAAGGTCCGGGTAATATTAACCCTTTGAGTGCCAGAGGGGTACGCAACTCATTGCTTTGAAAGGCATTGCATATCCCTCTGGCACTCAAAGGGTTAAGATGCCGCTACCTCACTACTCCACGCGATGCAGTCTTGCATCGCCTCACTCACACGATACCTCCTAGCGAATTATTATATAGGATATAATCTGCTATATGTATTTAGGTCAGAGAAGTATTAGAATATTTTCGGCTCTCCCTGTTTTTTTAGGAATGACCTCTTCCATCATTCCTAGCCAGCTGTTGGCTGGTTGTAAATGATAGTCCCCAACAGATGGAGATCCAAAGGTTGCCTATTTAACGTAGTTTGTCTGCATTGCCATTGGCATTCCCCGAGGCATAAGTGACCCATAGCTGTCCATTCTGAGATAACTCTGTAGTCTGCATGGGCCAGTTTTCCTGTGGAATGCTTTCAGCTCCTTGTGGCCTCATAGTATTACCTGCTGTTGTGTTGGTGACCCTAATAAACTGGCCTCTGTGTATGGCTTTTCTGCTGTATGAATGGCACAGACCTGGACAAGTCCTTCTCTTAAAAAAAGACCCACTTATTGCAGGGGAGACGTTTTTGTCTAAGATGCACAAAAATGACTATATTGTGTATTAGATTAGGTAAAACATACATTATAGCTTCTATTTATAATAACATATTCTTGTTTTGTTCTTTAGGTTGTTGCATGTGCGAAATGGCAACTGTAAATACCATTTAGGAGAAGAAACCTTTAAACTTGCTCAAACATACATGGACAAGTTGGCCAAACACAGGCAACATGCAAATAAAGCAGCTCTTTATGGGGAGCTCTGTGCTCTGCTCTTTGCTAAAAGTCACTACGATGAGGTAAAATACTGTTTTATTTTAAATTTCTGTGTGTGCTAGCTATCTACTATGTGTGTTACAATCCATTAAAATGAAGCTAATTATATAAGGTAAAGTGAATATATGGCACTCTTTTTTAATTACTTCTAGTACATTGCAAGCTTAACATTGTATAAAACATAATGAATAAAGTATACTTGCAGCAGGCAATGTGTAAGGCTATGCTCATAAAGGCACTAGCCCACAGAACACCCATAAACAATAACATGGTTGTGTTTATGCTATGTAGTTGCTGTTAAGATGGGTATTTTAGCTTTTAAAATGCATACTTGTTGGCTTGTCTAAAAACCTCACCCACTGTTAGAGAGTCTACGAAGTGTGCCGCTGCACACTTTGGGTACATCCCCTTACTGACACTGTGTACTGGCCTATGCCTGATAGCCAGTGAGTAACATCCAAGAAATTTCACCACTGTATTTTGAACCTAAGGCAAGAGGCTTTTAGTGAGTGCATTTGGAGATATGTCAGTGAGGACACAAAGACTGTGCCCTTTCTTTTGTTGAAGGAGACACTCCTGCCATGTCAGAGTTTTGGAGAGGTGGAAAATTGCACTCTTTTGCATGAATGAATTAAAGATGCTGCATAGAATTGGTGCACACAGTTAGGGTCTGTACAGATGGCATTTTGTGCTAAAATGGGTACTGGAACATTTTTTGTGTGTGGGGTACTCTTTTCGAACTCGTATTTAACTATGCTGTCTAAACAGCAAATTTTCATACATGCCCTAAGGGTAATGAAGTTTGTTATTTATTAGATAGTAATGTTTCAAAATGAAAACGGCTCCAATTAATCTTCATAGTATTTGGGCCATAGAGAGTGTTATTTCAGTACTGTCAGAGTTGTAGTTCAAGAGTAATTGAATGATAAAGTCCCACACCCGACCCTTTTACCTAGTGTAAGCCGCTTCCCCTCAGATGTGGAATCTGGTCTTAAGACCAGACAGCTCACAGCAAAGGACGATGTTCTTACTGTGTGTTTAAGGAAAACACTGCCCCTCCCCCCCGACAGGTTTTTCCCTTATGCTAATTGAAGATTGTGCCTCTCTGCAAGCTATCTGGATACCACCTTGCTGCTCTAAGGTGAGCAGTGTTACATCAGTAAAAGGGGTGTGAGGGGGATATTTTATCATTCAATTACTCTTGAACTACAACTCTGACAGTATTGATATAACACTCTCCATGGCTCAAATACTATGAAGATTAATTGGAGCTGCTTTTATTTTGAAAGTTTACTATACCTTTAAACTGTATATAGCGATAACGTAAATTAAAGTTTTTATGAAGGAGATGGCACTTTAGACAAAATTTGTGGCACTATTCCTTTATTTATCAGAGGATACACTCGCTGATCCAGTTGGGGTTGTATACAATATCTACTGGTCACTAAATGGTTAATCGTTGTTTCATAACCCCAATTTCTAAACTGTTTAATATATAGCTTACAATAATCTTGTAATTGTGTGCCTTCAATATTTATGTATTTCTTGTTCAGCTTGTTTGTTCTGAGGCTCTAGCTATTGACGTATCATTAGCATTGAATTTCCTAGCTCATTTGTTCCTAATCTGGGGTACTTGACCTACATCCAAAGATTAATGCTCTCTTGTTTTCAACTCTTTGGGTGCTGACAGACTATCTGTAAAGTGTGTTTATACCAGTAGCATGTCTGAAAGAATGGTTAGGATTGAGTAAGAATAGAGCAGGTTGTGGATTTGTACATTGGGCCATATGTATGAACACAAAAGGTGCCAAATTTGGGTCAAAATGGCTGCACCATTTGTAACAAATATTGAGTCAAATTAGACTTTTAACCCCTAGGATGCTAGGGAGCGCTATTACTTTGCTATTTTTATCATTCTTTTATTTCTCCCCATATGCCCCTTTGTGTGTATTGTATGAGGAATGTATGAATCTGTCACCACAGCTCACTTTCCTCATTTAGCTTCTTTGATATACAATTCCATGTGGTCGCACTCTGCGGCAAGTACTAAAGCATATGATCATTTTCTTGGATACTAGTACACGCACTCCATCAACATAAAGACCTGAATGCCTGCATGTCCAAAACGCATCGCCCTATAATGTGCACAGGACAATGGACTAATGTTGAGCTGATTTTCTTTGCACCTTTTACCTATTTAACAAGGTACAGAGTAATGGATTACTCCCAGCTTCCATATACAGCCCACTGCCCTCCTCTTGGCACATTTGGAGTAAAGGGCATAATTTTCATCATAGGTAGCTTAATACAAAAGCAACTGGCAGACTGAACAACCGCAAACCAACCCTAATGACTATTTTATCAGGTAATTGTTATTGGTGCACCCCTTTTGTGTGTACCCTTGTTTTTATTGTAGTACAGAACAGGAAAAATCTGCTGTGGCTCTTAGACTCCTTAAGCCCACCCGCTTTTCACTTACCAATTATGAACTTAAATTTTTACTTTTTCATTGTTTTTTTTTTTTTTTTTTGTTTTTTTTTTGTTTTTCCCTCTGTTCTAACATGCACATGCTTCAATTTGGCAGGCATATAAATGGTGTATAGAAGCCATGAAGGAAATCACAAGTGGACTACCTGTTAAAGTAATAGTAGACGTCCTAAGGCAAGCATCTAAGGTAAGTTCAGAACTGCCTTGGTTCCAAATGCACAAAGACAAAAGGGGAGCAGTGCTGGTACAATCCCCCCTGCATCATAGGAGAGGAATACAAATTCCCAAAAGCCCCATTTAAATCCTGGGTAATTCTTGTTGCATGTGTTGCAATTGCTTTGTACTTTTGTCTTGGTTCAAAATGCCTATTGAGTTGCATTTAAATGTCAGCTACTACTTTGCATTCTTTTAAGTGTACCACCTACAATGAGAGTGTGGTTTTTTTTTTTTAATTTATTTTTTTTTTTTTTTCATGGTTATTTTTAATTAGTTTAATAGCATTACTTTGATATAAGAAGACTTCTTAATCCAGTGTCTATATGTCCTTCTATTCCAGTGATTCTCAATCTTCTTTTGCTCAAGGCATACCCAACAAGCAATCTGGAATTCTTAGGGTACTTCTAGCATTCCATGGGTCATTTGTTAAGCGTGTGATGGAGTGTACAAATGCCAGTATATAGTCATTCTTAGTTCTTACAAACAGAATGGCAAAAATGAGCATATTGTACATGCCAGTTTCATAAATATATGTTTGAAACTCAACTTACACATTTTTTGTTAAAGTCTTTATAGAAAAACCTGGCACCCTGTGGTTGTACCCAAGGCTCACCAAAGTGCCACGACACCCCGATTGAGAACCACTGTTCTATCTCAAAAAGACATTTCTCTGTCATCCAATATGACATACAGGTACCATGGGGGAGATGACGGTTCCTCCCAGTGGGCTGGGACAATTCTGAAAAGTGCAGGGTGGAGTCTCCCCTTCCTCCATATCAGGCTACCTTAGCCACTCCCCACCAAATAGATTTGTTCCATTAACCTGGTGAGAAGGCTGAGAACACTTCTGCTTAGTTTTTAGTTATTTTATTTATTTATTTATTTATTTATTTATTTATTTAGATATGGGGTGTCCAAATTCCCCCATTAGGTGAATTACCATTACTGGCTTCCCCTGGAGGATTGCCCAGTTAACAGGTGCTGTCTGTGGACCCTTGCAACCCTGGGAGAGAATCATGCAACCCATGTCTCTCTCTCTCTCCAGAAGGAGTCTTTCTGAGGCGTCTTCCTTCCCAATGGTATTCTGAAGAAAGAAGACCTGTAAAAAAGGTGAGCAACCCTTTGAGTGCCATGGTCCACTTGTTCCACAGTTCCCCTCTGCACAGGGGGTCTTTCTGGAGTACCTTATATCTCCTGCCCTCATGTTGGAAAATTACCTCTCTGTTTTCTGGGTCTTTGGAGCATTTTGGGCTGTTTTTTGGCAACCCCTTCCCTGCCATGCTTATATGGGTTGAGAGACCTTTTTATTATTGGATTCATGTGTATATTTATGTTTATTAGGTGTTCTAGATGAGTTCTGGTACTTTTTAGACACCTTTTCATTTTAGTTGAATTCCGCGCCTTTAAGGGCACTCTTTATCATATAGCTGCTGTGCTCCATTGACTTTTAATGGACAGGCTGCTTTGGAACATATCTCTGCAACCTCTCCATGTGCAGAGTTGAGAGAGGGCTCATTCTTCTTGTTTCCCCTTGTCCTATACTCTGGTTCACCTATGTTGTCTCTTGGGAGTCCCTGTGGGTTTCTAATCCTGCATTTGGGATACATTCAAGAGGGAAACGACATTTCCCATAATGCCATTTTCTTTCTCTCTTGGGCAGAGTATCCTACGCAGGGCTTGGATTCCTTTGCTCTCCTCAGGTTAACTCTTCTCCTTCCAGATGAGTACATTTTAGGTTTTCTGGGGTGTTTTTATGAATCTGGTTGATAGTATTTGGGTTCCCTATTACTGTAAAATACTTCTCCTGTTACGATGGTGGATCACAAGGAACTAGGCCTAAGGCTATAAGGACTCAGGGAGCTTCAGAGGTTCGCTATCAGGGCTTACTGGGGGATTCCAGAACTCTTGTATCATCTGGTCTCTTTTCCCCTGGAAGTGAGGCAGGACCTCCTCCGGTAGCTGGATACTCCAACCTGAGGAAAGGGAAACCCTTTGTTGTCCAATATTGGACTCTGGTGATAACGGACGCCATCCTTTACGGCTGGGGAGCTGTTCTGGGTCACCTGGGAGTTAAGGGACCCATCAACATTCTGTAGCTCAGGGTGATTTGCCATGTTCTGGTGCACTGGTCCTCTCCACTGAGGGACTCTCCAGTCTGCTTCCAGTCAGACAATGCCACGGCCGTGGCTTGCATCAACAAGCAAGGAGGCACAAGAAGCACTTCCTCATGGTTAGTGGTCAAGGTTATTTTGGCCTGGGCAGAAGAACGTGTTCCTGCCATCTCTGCCATGCACATCCCAGGCATAGAGAGCGTTCTGGCGGACTTTCTCAGTAGTCAGACGGTGGGCCCCAGGAAATGGGAGCTTTGTCCGTAGGTCTTTGACCTGCCTGTTAGTCCAGACATGGGGGTGCAGTTCAGTAGAACTGATTACTACCAGGGCCAGCAATAAGGTTCCAATGCTTTGCTCTCACTGGGTGAATCCTCTGGTGTTTGCAGGGGACGCCTTCTCCATTCCTTGGAGTTTTCATCTAGCCTACATTTTTCCTCCTCTTCCTCTCATCTGCAGGGTGCTGAGAAAGATTTGGATGGACGGTGCATAAGTCATACTGATTGCTTCTTACTGGACCAGGCAACCTTGGTTTCCAGAACTATTGGCGTTGCCTGCTCAGGATCCAATTCTTCTGCCACACAAACTGGATCTCCTCCTACAGAGTTACCTCTGGAGAGAGGACGTGGACTGTCTGGCTTTGATGGCTTTAAGGAGGCTGGGCTTTTCTCCTGAGGTGGTCTCCACTATGATCCAAGCCAGGAAGCCTGTTTCCTCACAAGAGTTTAATCTTCCGTACATCTTGTCCTTTTTGCAGGATAGTGTTAACAAGGGCCTTAACCTTAGTTCCTTGAAGGTCCAGACCTCAGCGCTCTCTGTCTTTTTCCAGAGAAGCATTGCCATGTTGCCGTATGTAAAAATCTTCTTTCAGGGTGTTGCTCATGCTTTCCCTGCCTATAAGGCCCCCACTCCACAGTGGGACCTTACTTTAGTTCTAGGTGTCTTGCAGCGGCCTCCTTTTGAGTCTTTGGCTACCATTCCTCTACGTCTTTTGGCGTGGAAGATGGCCTTTCTTTTGGCTGTCTTCTAAGTCTGCAGAGTAGGTGAGCTGCAGGCTCTGTCCTTCAAACTACCTTTCCTGGTGTTTCACAAGGATAAGGATGTTCTCTGTACCTTCCAGGAATTTCTTCCTAAGGTGGTTTCTGATTTCCACATCAATCAGGAGTTTGTTGTGCCTTCCTTTTGTCCTGACCCTAAATCTGACAAGCAGAGGGATCTCCACTTGTTGGATGTAGCGTGTTGCCTCAAGTTCTATGTGCACCGTACTGAGTCCATCTGAAAGACAGATGCCTTGTTTGTCATCCCTGAGGGTTCTAGGGCTGGTTTGGCTGCGTCCAAGGTGATTTGCATCCTGGATTAAGCCTACCATCTGCAAGGCTTATGAACTCAGTGGGAAACCTGTTCCCTTTTGCATTACAACACACGCTACTAGGTCTTTTGGTGCCTCCTGGGCCTACAAGAATCAGGCCTCTGCTGAACAGCTGTGCAAGGTGGCCACTTGGGTGCACACCTTTGCCAAATCTTACCACTTGGATGTTTTGGCTTCGGCCGAAAAGTCCTGGAGGCAGTTTTGCCTGTCTAGGACTTTATCATTCATGTGCCTTATAGCTCTTTAACTGTTGAGCCCTGTTTACTCTTGTTCTTGTGTGCCGTCTTCTGTTATTCAGTGTCCATTGACACTTTGTTAGTTTGGGCTTTTCCGTGTCCTGGATAGTCCCTGAGACCGGCGCTTGGTCCTTTCCTTCTCTTCGCAATCTGGGGAGCTCAATGTTGTTACATCCCGATTAGTACCTGTATGTCATATTGGACGACCGAGAAAAGAATATTTCAGTCTTACCTGTTAAATCCTTTTCTCTTAGTCCAGATGACATACAGGTCTCCCACCTAGTGAAAAGGACCATGCTGGGAGTCCGTTTTGGGTTTTATCGCTCACAGGAGTTTCCCCTTCTTTCTTCCTTGATATCTTAGCCTTCTCACCAGGTTCATGGAACAAATCTATCTGGTGAGGAGGGTCTAAGGTAGCCTGATATGGAGGAGTGGAAGGCTCCACCCCTGCACTTTTTAAAATTGTTCCAGGAGCTGTCACCTCCCCATGGTACCTGTATGTCATATGGACTAAGAGAAAAGGATTGAATAGCTGAGACCAAAACCCTCTTTTGAACTCTGACCATGAGTGCTCTCCTGTGAGTGTATTATTCATGTGACTTCTCCTGGTAGCTTTTGCATACACACCCTTGGGGGGGTGAATGGGATGGAGTAATACTGATTTAAAGGGGTCATTTATGGTCAAACGCCATGAAAACAGAGTTATTGTGGGAGGGGTCTGCATTGAACGCTGAGTAAAGCATGATGTGATGGATGGAGATGATGGGAAAGGGCAATGCCAGGTTTCCTTTTTTTTTTTTTCCCTTCTATGAAGAAAACAGGTTATGTCCAGAGTATTTCAAATTGGCATTTGTATTGCCATTTGTTAATGTTGTTATTATTCAGACTTAACAGAAAAGACTAACTAGTTTTGTTGCTTAATTAGATGTAAAGAACATGTATTTTTCTGAAAGATTAAAACAACAAGTTCTAATAACCTCTCATTTACCTTACATTGGCCATGAAATGGCTCTGATGAATGTGTGCTTTGCCCTTATGGATGTGTGCCTTTGTTTAAGAGGCAGCCTATTCAATCATTTTGGATCTTGTGTCCATGGCAGCAGACATGACAGTTGCTGGCAGTTTTTAAAACTGAAGCAGGCAGAGTGCTCAAGCCACCTTAACACTTTAAGGACCAGATGGGTGTGCATTACATTGCTAATCATTGTACTGCTTATTCTCCTGGGCCTTAAAGCGTCATTATTACCAGGTGCAGTGAACAGAGTTTGACGTTCTGTAGTCCTGCTAGCGACTGACATGATCATCTCCATGGAGAGAACCTCTAAGACTTATCCATCGAGCCAAGGAGCAAGGGAAACATTAACGTGTGTCTTTAGGTTTTTCTGGTCAAAGTAAGGTAAATGGAGACTTATTATTATTGAGTGTGACTACTCCTTTAGAGAGTCTTTCAGATAGACCACAGGAGTAAACAGATTTACTGAAACAATCCAGCTTTGTTATGAAATACTGCAAACAGTAACTATTTCCCTTGTCTTTAGGCGTGTGTGGTGAAGCGAGAGTTCAAGAAGGCAGAACAGTTAATAAAACATGCAGTGTATCTAGCGCGGTAAGTGTTTGGTTGACCCACAATTGCTGAACTAATGGAGGGACAATTGTGGAGCAAACCAGCTGCACCATAGGGGATAAATAAAAATTCCCCAAATTCCTATTATTTTAAAGGGTGCTTTAACCCATCAAATGCTAAAGAAGTCTCAAAAACATTGCTTCGAGATTTGTTGGTGACCGCACTAGCATTCAACGGGTTAAAAGCCCCGTTTAAAACAATATAAAAATTTGTCTTCTATGGTGCAGTTGGTTTGCTCCATAATTTTACCTCTTTAGTGTCTTGAATGTGTCCTCAAGTCTTGTGTCCGGTCACTAATGCTCAGTATCTGTCTCTAGGGAGAATTTTGGCCCCAAACATCCCAAATACTCTGACACACTGCTGGACTATGGATTTTACCTTCTCAATGTAGATAACATATGCCAGTCGGTTGCAATATATCAGGTACACACAATTCAACACTTTTTTCTGTCATTAAAGACACATTTTGATATTGAATAATGCTTATTTGTATTCATATATGTATTTAAAGTTTTTGCACCTAAAATAGTTGTAATAACGAATTATATTAATTTGACATAAAATATAAATTGTAAGGAGGATTTTGTACATTGGGGTCCAAATATTGTATCGCTTTTATCAAAAGTAACCTCTTAGCAGTTTATGGGTATGTCCACATTGGCGATGTTCGAGCAGTGTTAACTCTGACCTTAATTACACTTTTGTGGGATGTATTGCCCCAAATGAAGATGTTCATAATGGCAGTAGTTGCCTCACAGAACCCACCTTGAACACAGTATGCCACAGCTTGCATGCTTACTTAGATGGCAAATTCCAGTTTCCAGTATGCATCATCTAAATAGCTGTCCATATACATATTGTTCACACTACATATCCATTGGAGGATGCACTGCTCATTGCAACCTCTAATAACTGGCAGGCCTAAATGGTGGTCAGCCTATCATATATGGCTGATACCAAGTGGGTAGGACTTGTGTGATACCCCTGCCACAACTGTCTTTTCAAAAGAATTGCTGTGGGAATGCAGGACTTCTGGGGTAAAAGGACCCTGGTGGCTTGTCATGTGCTAAAACTGAGTGCACCCAAAAATGCCAATGTCAACAGACTATAAAGCATTATAACGTAGTAAAGTGGGTTGAAAAAAGACACAAGTCCATAAAGTTCAACCTTTGCCTCATAACTCAGAAATATGATCATTATATAAACTTTCCTTCTACCAAATAAGTTAGTGTATTGGTTCCCAGGTCTCTCCTTAAGGACCCTTAGCAGGCCATGGCTTTAGACTTTCCTGGCTTGTACATGTCTGCTTTGATTAATGACTGCACCTCTGATTATCTCATCTGTACTCAAGCTGAAAAATGCTTAAGACATGGCTGTTAGGCACCCCTGAGGACAGGGTTGGGAACTGTTGGCCCAAAGGATTTTGAGAGGAACATGGATTTCTTTCTTTCAAAGGGCATCTATCACATTTTACCAGGTGTGCTTCTAGTGCAGTGCCAAGGGCTGAGCTGTGCATCCCCAATGCAACTCCTATTGGCTGATTTGGGCGAGTCATAAATGTGATGTGCTAAACCAAGAAGCCTGTAACAACAGCCAAGTTGTCATTTAAAGTGCTTGCAGCCCTATAGACTACCAGTGTCTGGTTTGAAAGCTCCTACACTATCTATCTATGGGAGATTCACTTTCAGTGGCACTGGAGGGGTTAAATGAACACCAGCACCATGTAATAATACCTTCATCCAGACAGGGAATTACCACTTTCAATAAATTCTGCGTGGATTTGTTTCCCCAACTTAATATTTTTTCTCTGTCGTCCAATACAGGTTACTGGTAACTTTGGGTAGGCGATCCGCTCTTTTAATTGTAGGCAGGAACAATTCTAGAATTGTATGCATCGGGTGGAGCCTACCTTCCCTCCTTGGCTGCAGCTAGCCTACCAGCTCCAGAAAGATTTGTTCCTTGGTGAAGACACAGGCAAGAGAACAGTTCTGCTATAGTTTTAGAGATATTTTTATTTTTCTGTTAGAAATGGAATACCACCATTAGTCTGGTTTCAATAACTGACACAATGCCCTTAGATGTGGCTAGCTCCGTAACCAGGTGCTTTTCTTGGATCTTAAGCCCTGGGGGGGAAATCTTGGCTACAAGTTCTTTCCTCTGGAGTTGCCCACCGAGGCTTCCTCTTAATACATGGTAGTCTGAAGACAAATCTGCAGGAAAGGTGAGCAACCCTTTGAGTGCTGCAGATCCCCCTCCGCACAAGGGTTTACCTTTGGAGTTCCTATTGCACACTCCTGCACTTACTGGGTCTATCTGTATGTCTGTTGGGTGTTTTGGAGCAGGTTTATGTGGTACTTTAACCCTTTAGCTGCTGGTTTTGCATCTTTTGGGGGGGGTTTCTGACCAAAAACTACCGGTTCAGTATTTTTTGGGTATTCTGATATGCTCTAGTGATTCATGCATTTTTATTTTACCGTTTCAATTTTGTAAAATTTGAGTTCCAAGACGCACTTTACTGCATAGGCTCCATTCACTCCTATGGGACTGTACAGTTTGGGACATATCTCTGCAACCACTTAACCTAACAACTTCAGAGATGGTTCATTTTCCTTGTCTGCCCTTGCTCTATCATCCGGTTCATGTTTCCAGTGTTTTGGGGGGCTCAGGGGGCTTCGGGCACTGTTTGGGTACTTTTTCTGGGAAAACTACATTTCCCATGAGCGCTTGCTTCACACGCTCGTTTCTGATTGGCTTCCGCTGCGGCAGCCATTTTGTGCAATTTCCAGAACGAGTGTCTTACGCAGGGCTTGGACTCTCCTTCTCTGCTGATTAACCCTTCACCTGCCAGATAAGTCTATTTTAGCTATTTCTAGGGTGAAACTTTAATCCTACACACTGTACTTGGGTGATTCTTTTATTGTAAGGTTATTTGACACTGTGAGAATGTCTATACCATTGGAGCTTAGGGCCAGACCTAAGACTAAGGATGTGGGGGTCTCTGTATCCCCTATTGTGCATTGCTCTTACTATAATTCAGGGTTACATAGAGAATTCTCTGGTCATTTATGCCCAGCATGTTCTGATGTCCCTGAGAGTCTCCCAGGGACCTCCAGCCATGCTTCAGAGCCAGTTTGGGTGCAAGATTTCAAGGCTGCTACCAGGGACCTTAGGTCTACATTGCAACTCTTTCCATCCCAGTTACAGGGGGCCTTCCATTCTAGACAGACCCCATCTTCCGTCAAGTCTTCCTTGCAAAAACCTCAGGCAGTACCTGACGTATCAGATTCCTCTGAGGAGGAACTGCTGGTGGATTCAGATGTTGAGGAATGTTCTACTGTGGGCTCCTCTCAGTTTTTTGGGGATCCTTTTGAGGCAGATTCTGAGCCCTCGGCTGAGGGCCCGATCAGGGCTGTTTTGAATACCCTTAACATTACATTAGTTCAGGAAGTTCCTTCTGATCCCTCTGATGTTTTTCAGGAGCCTAAAAAGCCCATTACTTGCTTTCCACCTAACCCCACTCTTGACCGCCTTGTGTCTGAAGAGTGGAAATCTCCGGACAGGAAACCTTCTGTGTCCAAGAAATTTGCCAAGCTTTATCTCTTCTTTGAGGCAGCGCTCAGTGGATTCATCCTCCCAAAGTGGATGCTCCTATCTCCAGGCTATCTAAGTCTACTGACTTGCCAGTTTCTGATGCGTCCGCTCTGAAGGACTGGACTGACAAGAAACTTGAGGTCACCCTCAAGTCCATTTTTGCCACTGCTGGTACTGCCATGCTTCCAGCATTCGCTGCAGCATGGGTGAACCGGGCCATTGCAGTCTGGACTGAACAGCTTGTCCTGGCTGTCCGTCAGGGTGCTCCTACTTAACATATGTTGCGCCTTCTTGCCAGCATTTCTGAGGTACAGCACTATGTTTCTGCTTCCTTATTTGATGCCATCCATTTGGGTGCTAGGGTTTTCACCATGTCTGTGGTTGCCAGACGGGCTCTTTGGCTCAAGATCTGGTCTGCTGACACTGCTTCCAAGAAAGCATTGCTCTCATTACCTTTTCAAGGTACTTCTTTGTTTAGGCCAGATCTTAAAGATCTGATCAGTGAGGCCACAGGGGGTAAGAGTACCCTTCTAACTTTAGTCCCCAGGAAGAAAACGCTGCTTAATCGTAATCGGTATTTTTGTTTCTTTCAGACTGAGACACGTCCTGTGAACCAGACTGTTCCCTCAGCTCCGTGTGCCTCTTCCAGACCCAAACAGCAATGGAAGCCCAAGGTCTCCTCCAAGCCCAAGGCCTCCAAGCTGCCTGCGGCATGACTCCCCAAACCCGGGTCCCCACTCTGCTGTGGGTGGTTGTCTGCATCACTACCACAGCATCTGGGAGGATTCAGTGGCGGACCCATGGGTTTTACGGGTGGTGACGGAAAGGTACAGGATCCCTTTTGTTTCTCTTCCTCCCTTTCGCTTCTTTCCTTCTCATATGCCTCATGGCGCGGAGAAATGACAGCTGTTCAGTGGCGCTATTCAGTCTCTTCTGGACAAGGATGTTCTTGAGCTGGTTCCAGTTCAAGACAGGGGTATGGGTTTTTACTCGAACCTCTTTGTGGCCTCAGAAAAGTATGGCAGTTGTCTCCCCATTTTGGATTTGAAGGATCTCAATTCCTTTGGGATCCGGACTCATTATCACCAGGAGTATCTATGGACGGTGATTGCTGCTATGTCCCAGGGGAACTCCTTGCATCCCTGGATCTTCAGAAAGCGTATTTACACATCACCATTCATCTGGAGAGCCGGCAGTATCTCCGATTTGCCTGCGACCGATGGCTTTTTCAGTTTTCAGTTTTCAACTTTTCCCTTTGGTCTGACTACAGCTCCTCAAGTTTTCATCCGTGTCCTTGGAGCCTTAGTGTCCGTCCTCCACCGGAACGGCATCAGAGTTACTCCATACATGGATGACCTGCTTCTGAAAGCCCTCTCTGCGGAACTTCATCAGTAGGTTCAGCTATGCATTCACGCTCTCACCCATCATGGGTGGATCATCAACATGGACAAGTCAGATCTTGTCCCATCCCAGCGGCTGGTCTTCCTGGGCCTTCTCTTCGACACTCAGAAGAGCATGGTGTTTCTCACAGACGAGGTAGCTCACCAGATCGCCCACAGGGTTTCTGCGGTTCTGGCTCAATACCCAGTTCCCGCCAAGAAGGTGTTCTCTCTTGTGGGGAAATTCATCTCCACCATAGAAGTGGTCCCGTTTGCCATGGCACACACCAGGGAACTCCAGAGGTTTGTGATCCAGGTGTGCAGTGGTCAGCCGGACCTTTTGAAGATGTCAGTGTCCCTCCCTCTTCATGTGGAACGGAGTTTGTCATGGTGGCTCAATCTCTCCAATCTGCTGAAGAGCAAGTCTTTCCTTTACCTTTCTGGACCACAGTGTTGACGGATGCCAGCCTCTCCGGCTGGGAAGTGGTCCTGGGTCACCTGAGTTCTCAGGGTCGGTGTTCTCCGGTGGAATCTCTCCTTCCCATCAACTTGTTGGAACTTCGGGCGATATTTCATGCCCTTCGTCATTGGACATCTCAGCTGGAAGACTGTCCAGTCCGGGTACAGTCCGACAACGCCACGGCCGTGGCTTACATCAACAAGCAGGGAGGAACAATAAGTCTTGCAGCTTGGTTAAAGGTCAAGGCTATTTTGTCCTGGGCAGAGGAACATGTTCCTGCCATATTCGCAGTGCACATTCCTGGTGTAGACAACGTCATGCCGGACTTCCTCAGTCGACACACAGAGGAGAGTGGAAACTGCACCCAGAAGTGTTCACCTTCGTTGTTCAGAAGTGGGGTCTTCCTTACATCGACCTGATGGCGACAAGACACAACAGGAAGGTTCTGATGTTCTGCTCTCAGTGGAGGTACCCTCTAGCTCTGGCGGTGGATGCAATGTCCATTCCTTGGTTATTTCCTCTGGCCTACATGTTTCCTCCCCTCCCAGTGTTTCGGAGGGTGTTAAGGAAATTGGACTGGAACTCTGTCCAGTCATTGTGATTGCTCCATACTGGCCTCAACAAGCTTGGTTTCCCGAGCTGCTGGATCTGTCAGTGGCGGAGCCATTCCGGCTTCCTTGCCGTTCCAAACTTCTTCTGCAGGGTTACCTGACGGCTTGGAAATTTAATCCTCAATATTGAAGAAAGGTTTTTCTTATTGGGTGGTGGCTACTATGCTCAGTGCCTGCAAACCTGTTTCTTCCAAGATCTATCATCGTGTCTGGTCGACCTTCCTATCTTGGTGTGCTGACAAGGACCTATCTCAGGAATCCGATCTGCCTACGCTCCTGGCCTTTTTGCAGGTAGGTGTGGATAAGGTTTGAGTTCCCTTAAGAGTCAGACTTCTGCTCTCTCTGTTTTCTTTCAGAGGTGCATTGCCATCCTTCCTGATGTCAAGGTTTTCTTCCAGGGTGTTGCTCATACTCGCCCTGCCTTCAAGAATCCTGCTCCTCTGTGGGATCTTAACTTGGTTTTGGCGTTCTCCAGCACCCTCCATTTGAGTCCTTGGCTACTATTCCTCTATGCTTGTTGACATGGAAATGGCCTTTCTCCTGGCAGTCGTGTCCATTCGCTGTGTCGCAGATTTACATTCTCTGTCCTGTAGGCCACCCTATTTGGTGTTTCACAAGGACAAGGCGGTGCTTCACACTTCTTTGGAGTTTCTCCCGAAGGTGGTTTCCGAATTCCACATCAATCAGGAGATTGTGGTGCCTTCTTTCTGCCCTGACCCCACCTCTGACAAAGAGAAGGATCTCCACTTGTTAGATGTGGTGCATTGTCTCAAGTTTTATGTACATCGCACTGAGTCTGTCTGGCAATCTGATGCACTGTTTGTCATTCCTGAGGGTCCCAGGGCAGGAAGACCTGCATCCAAAGTGACTATTGCTTCTTGGATCAGATCCACTATTCGTAAGGCTTACGAGGTGAGGAAGCAGCCTGTCCCCTTTCCGGTCATGGCTCATTCTACAAGATGTATTGGGGCTTCTTGGGCTTACAAGAATCAGGCCTCCGCTGATCAGTTGTGTAAGGCTACCTCTTGGTCGTCTGTGCACACCTTTTCGAAGCACTACTGTGTTAATGTGCTGATACCAGCTTTGGGAGGAAAATCCTGGAGGCAGTTTTGCGTGTCTATGATTTCCTTCGGTTCTTGGTGCTTCCTTCACTTTTGAGTCCTGTTGGCTATAGTTCAGTGTGCTGTGTAACAGTTTGGGGTGTTGTTACCCCTGTTCAGTGTCCGTTGACATTTCATTGTTTTGTTGGGCTATCTCTGATGTTTTATATCTGCTCTGGTGACTTTGGGGGCTTTGTTCCTGGTCCTTGCCTTCTTTCCCGCCTCTGGAAAACTTAATGGTTGGACATCTCAAAGTTATCAGTAACCTGTATTGGATGACAGAGAAAAGAGGATTTTAGTCTTAACTGTTAAATCCTTTTCTCTTAGTCCATACAGGTTACTGGTCTCCCACCCTGTCAAGGGACCATGCTTGGCTGTCCTGTGGCAGACCGTGGGGGTCCTTCGGGGTCATGCTCACAGGAGTCTTCTTTCCCTTCTACTATCTAGTCAATAATTAGTGTCTCAAATCTTTCTGGAGCTGGTTAGCTAGCTGCAGCCAAGGAGGGAAGGTAGGCTCCACCCCCTGCATACAATTCTAGAATTGTTCCTGCCTACAACTAAAGGGGTGGATCGCCTACCCAAAGTTACCAGTAACCTGTATGGTCTAAGAGAAAAGGATTTAACAGGTATGACTAAAATCCTCTTATTAGTATGTCCTCTAAATTAAGAGGAATTTGGGGTCCTGGAGTCCAGCAACATGATTTCCATTCCTAAATAAATATTAATTTTGGCTCGTCAATTCACTCAGAATTTATGCTTGGTGACCATAAGCATTTAATGACCAGATTCATATAAGAGTTGGTTATTAGGTGGTGTTTAGCGGCCCACTATATTGCACCAGTGTGGGCAAAACCACAGGTAAATGATCATTATAATAAGAGCCAGTGTGATTGTCTGAAGGATGACTTGGATTTGACAGTATGATTTGTATATTGGTACGTTGTTTTTATTCATGCTCTAGGGTACTTTTTAAATTATTATTACTTTGTTTTGTGTGTGCTTCTAAGAGTTGTGCTTTGATTTCTAGAGGAGTGTTCAACACATTGCTTTGTAATGTGTTGCATACACCTCTGACACTCAAAGGGTTAATCCTTCATCTGTTGCTTGTAACCAATATTGTTGCTCATTTTTTTCTAACAAGTCTAATGGGTCATCAAGGCTTGGAGTGGTCTGTTCTGTGTAGTGGAGGCT
Organism: Rhinophrynus dorsalis; assembly: GCA_037306005.1. Lineage (NCBI taxonomy): Eukaryota > Metazoa > Chordata > Amphibia > Anura > Rhinophrynidae > Rhinophrynus > Rhinophrynus dorsalis. The sequence goes on from CM074719.1 coordinate 318,936,083, forward strand.
GGCTTATCCTCCATTATGTGTTTTGTTTATTATTCCAATCAGCAGCTGCTAAATCTACTCTCTTGTCTTTTTATTTGTTGTAGTCTCTTGATATTCTAGGTCTGTAATCTTAATGTTTTGTTTCATGATTTAGACTGCACTTGATATCAGACAGTCCGTGTTTGGAGGTAAAAATATCCATGTTGCAACAGCTCATGAAGACTTGGCATATTCATCCTATGTTCATCAGTACAGTTCGGGGAAATTTGACAATGCACTGTGAGTATATCCACATTAGATTTTTATATTAACTGGTTTAAAGGATAACTAAAACCTACTAATAATACTACACTTATCTCACTGTGGCCAGAAACTCCTAATGGCTCCCATGATTTTTGTCATTGTGCTTTTCTTCAAGAGGACCAAAGGGTGCAAAGCAGTGTTATTGCACACTTTAGAGGTTATACTTTCTGTGTGCAGTGTGGTCCTGCTAGCTGCTGTCATGTCCACCTCGCATGCCATCCAGGGCTGCTTGACAATCCAAGGAGCAAAGGAACATTGATTGATTTCCCCCACACACACACACCCGAACCATGTTTGCTGCCACATGCTCTATCCTTATAGTGTCTCCTATGGACAACATCCCATAAATAGTTATGTGACACTGCCAATACCATGAAAACGTTATTTATTTTAAGCTTCAATTTCATTTAAATTTAGCTTACAAAAGTCAGTGCTGCAGCCACTTCCTGGTTCTCTGCGGTTAATGCAGTTACAGTGTTCTGCCTCTGCTCTCCTCCCTCCTCCAGTGACAGAGGCTTCTGTCTGTAAGCTGGAACGGTCTCATTGGCAGAGATCGATTTTCTAGCCAATGAGACAGCTCCAGCTTACAGACAGAGGAGAGCAGAGGCAGAGCTCTGTAACCGCGTTAACCTCAGAGAACCAGGAAGTGGCTGCAGCACAGACCTTTGTAAGATAAATTTAAACTAAATCGAAGCTTAAAATAAAAAAACAAAACAAAACAAAAAAAACGTTTTTATTGGTATTGGATATGTCACCTATTTATGGGATGTTGTCCATAGGTGACACTTTAACAGTAGTAGGATTCTTTAGTGATTGTGGCACCTTACCTCCTTTTCTTTCCAGATTTCCTTTTTGTTGCTTGAAAATGGGCAACCTTAATTTTATCCTTGAGCTGCAAAGTAAACCTGTTTGTTAACACCTCACTGAATATCTCATCATTTATGAAACAGGCCTTTTGTGTGTTCCCGTTTCACCGTGTCCTCCCATTTGCTGTGGCAATAGTTTTATTACATCTCTTTAATAACCAAGGAAAAAATGTCAAATGTCTCGAAAATCAGATGTTTAACTTTACACCTTTTTTTTACATTTGAATTCTAGTAAAATGCTAATACAAATGGAAACCAAGAATCTTATTCAGGAAGCAAATGTGGAGAAATCCTGAAGCAAACAAACTGCGCAATAGGGGACCAATAACGTTCCATAGAGTTGCTGAACACATTGTGGGCCTTTCACCCCTTGAATGAGAGCAGTTTGTCATGCATTGAGAGACCTCTACAGCAATCCAGGGGGTTAAAAGCCTAGTTGGTTTGTTCTTGAGTATAGCACCAAATTATTTTATTATAGAACAAATATAATTATCGCTGTGTCTTTGCAGACAAATAGAAGTCCGAAAATGTTCAAAATAGGAAGACTTTTATGAATTGGTAGAAACAAAACCGCCCACACCGTTACATTTTGTTCCCATGTTATGGAGTCTTGGAACCAAAGATCTTTTGATTGTGGAGTAGTACAGGAATGGGCAACCCGTAGCACTGTAGTTTAACCCTTTGTGTTCCAGAGGGGTATGCAACTGAAAAGGTTAAGGTTGACTCTCATCAGGGCCAGCCCAAGACCTTGTGCTGCCTGGGTCCGAGTATGAAATGCTGTCCCCCCAAACCACACCCACCAAAACACGCCCGCTCTATGCACATTTAACCCTTTGAGTGCCAGAGGGGTATGCAACGCATTGGTTTGCAATGCGTTGCATAACCCTCTGGCACACTAAGGGTTAAGCCCCAGGTCTTTCAAAGCCAACCGACTCCCCTGGTTACATTCCCTGTGCAGTTAGTATAATGTGAAGACAAATGGAAGAATTGCACATTTTAGATGATATTTTAAAACTGTCCATTTTTTTACAATTGCAGCAGTGTAAGATAGCAATCTTTCACATAGGACACCACTTTAACCCTTTACTACCAGAGATGTCTGCTCCTGTACTCAAAGGATTAGAATTTTCTGCTCCTGTACTCAAAGGGTTAGAAAATATAACCATACAGGAGCAGACATCCCTGGTTATGAAATTGTTAGTGGTGTCCTGTGTGAAAGATTGCTTTCTAACTCTGCACATGTAAAAAATGGACAGTTATAAAATGCCATCTAAAATTTGTAGATATTTTATAAATGTACATTTTTTACTTTTTCAACAGTATTAGATAGAAATCTTTCGCACAGGACATCACTTTAACCCTTACATGACCAGGTATGTCTGCTCCTGTACTCAGGGCTGGTGCAAGGATTTTTGCCACCCAATGTGAAAAAGCTTGCAAAAGACAAATCTGAAGCAGAAGCATTCCTTTTCTCCTTGCTTTGCTCCCCAAGATATAGCTATTTCATTCCATTCCCAGTAGATCAGGAAAAGACAAATAAAAAGATAAAGTTTAGGCTAAATATTATTACATGGTTACATCTAAATTAATTAAATCTCAGTTAGACACTGAGAGGATTTATGCAACGTTTATATTCCAAAGCAATGACTTCCCTTATATCAGAGATTGATGACATAGGTGAGGGAACAAATATAGTTTTTGATACCTTTTATTGGCTAACTAAGCAGATTTAAATGCAAGCTTTCAAGAACTTAGGTCTCTTCCTCAGGCATCAGGAAGAGACCTAAGGTCTTGAAAGCTTGCATTTAAATCTGCTTAGTTGGCCAATAAAAGGTATCAAAAACTGTATTTGCCTCCTGTATTTCTACGGCTAACACGGTACCAACTCTCATCTGATAAGTGAGGGAACTAGCACTTTAGCAGAAAAGGTTGATGATCTGTGTCATCAAAATGCAAACTTACAACATGAAACACTGTCTTACAGATATTCCACCCAGGACTTACCCCAGCCAGCACCCACAGTTGTCCAGCTCCCTGGTGTCTAGTTGCAGGCAGCTTGATCCTCCCATGCTGCCTCGCTCGCTCCCCGCGTGGTCTGAAGTCTGAGCACCGGCAGGTCACGTGACCCCAGACACTGACCTCAGTACAGTGTGGGGGGAGAGAAAGGCAATATGGGAGGATGTCTGTGCGCAAGCTGACTGGCCGCCCACAGAGAGGTTGTTGAGCCAGCGCCTCTGCCGGCAAGTTTTTTTTTTTTTTTTTTTTTTTTTTTTTTTTTTGCTCCTGTCAAAGTGCCACCTTGACCCATATAAGGGCCGGCTGTGACTCCCATCATTTTCAAACTGTCTGATTACAGCTGGAGAGCCAAAGGTTGATAACCTTTGACAATAGTGCCTTGTGTTAGAAAGAAAAGTAATTCTGCGACATAGACTTCACATCTTGAGACAATTACCAGTCTCCCCATTGATTTTTAAAGTTGTCTTTTAACCCCTTAATGCTAGCTGTATCCAATGCAAAGCCTTTTTTAAATCAGTTGGAATTAGTATTTGTCCCCTATGCTGTAGTTGTTTTGCTTGAATTACTCATTCTAATTTTTTTTTTTTTTTTAAGCACCAGAGAGGGGCTCAGTGCATTGTGAGGCATGCTTCTTTGGTCCTTAAACCTATAAAGAGAATATAATTTTAAGATAAACTAATGTGATTTGTTTTGGTTTGTTGAAGATTTCATGCAGAGCGTGCCATAGATATCATCACTCATATACTTCCAGAAGATCATCTTTTATTGGCCTCCTCAAAAAGAGTAAAAGGTAAATGCCACATATTAGTAACATTACTTGTAATTTTTTGTGTTGGGGCTTTATTTGCCACCCTATTTCTCTGTCGTCCAATATAGATTATTGGTAACTTCGGGTAGGCGATCAGCCCCTTTAAGTAGGCAGGAACAGTTCTGAGAAGTGAATGCAGGGGTGGAGCCTACCTTCCCTCCTTGGCTGCAGCTACCCAACCAGCTCCAGTAAGATTTGTTCCTTGGTGAAGACACAAGACAAGAGAACAGTTCTGCTATAGTTTTAGCTTGTTTATTATTTTTCTGTTAGATATGGGATACCACCATTAGGCGGATTACCATCATTGTCAATTCCCATCACCCAAATGTGGATAGCTCAGTTTACCAGGTGCTTTTGTGGACCTAAGGCCTGGGGGGAAAATCTTGGCTGCAAGTTATTTCCCCAGGAGTTGCCTGCTGAGACTTCTTCTTGATACATGGTAATCTGAAGACAGAAGATCTGCAGAAAAGGTGAGCAGCCTTTTGAGTGCTGAGGTCCACATGTGTCACACATTGCCCCTTTGCATAGGGGTCTCCTTTGGAGTTCCTATTGCATACTCCTGCACTCACTGGATTTATCTGTATGTCTGTTGGGTGTTTGGAGCAAGTTTCTGTGGTAACTTAACCCTTTGGTTGCTGGTCTAACATCTTTTGGGGGGTTTTGGGCACTTTTCCTACTGGGTTCAATGTTTGGTGCAAATTTTCCTCACAGTTCAACTTTGCAAAAATTGTGTTCGCTTTTACCACATAGACACCATTGCTCCATTCACTTCTATGGGACTTTACAGTTTGGGACATATCTCTGCAACCGCTTAACATAGCGACAGCAGAGACTGCTCATTTTAATTGTCTGCCCTTGTTCTACTATCCGGTCAACGTTTAGTGTGTGTTGGGGGTCTCAGGGGGGCTTCAGGCACTGTTGGGGTACTTTTTCTGGGAAAACTACATTTCCCATGAGCACTTGCATCACATGCTTGTTCCTAATTTGGCTCCCATCGCAGCAGCCATTTTGTGCTTTCCCTGAACGAGTACCCTAAGCTAGGCATGGACACTCCTTCTCTCCTCAGCAGATTAACCCTTTGCCTGCCAGATAAGTGTATTTTAGCAATTCTGGGGTGAAATTTTAATCATACACACTGTATTTGGGTATTTCCTTATACCTTGAACATTTTGACACTGTGAGAATGTCTATTCCTTTGGAGCTTGGGGTTAGGACTAAGACTGAGGACGCTGGGGTCTCTGCATCCCCCCTTGTGCATTGATCCTCATGTCAGTCAGGGTTGCCTAGAGAGTTCTCAGGTTATTTATGCCTAGCATGTTCTGTTGTCCCTGAGTCTTCCCCAGGGACCTCCAGCCATGCATTAGAGCCAGTTTGGGTGTAGGAGTTTAAGGCTGCTACTAGATCTTCCCTACTGAAACCGCTGGGAGTACCTGACGTGTCAGATTCCTCTGATGAGAACTGTTGGTGGATTCTGACGCCGAGGAATGTCCTGCAGTGGTCTCCTCTCAGTTCTTTGGAGACCCCCCTTTGAGGCTGACCCTGATCCCTCTGCTGCGGGCCTGATCAGAGCCATATTAAACACCCTAAACATTCCCTTGGTTCAAAAGGCTTCTTCTGACCCCTTTGATGTATTTCAGGAGCACAAACGGCCCCATACTTATTTTCCACCTCTCCCCACTTTTGACTGGTTAGTGTCTGATGAGTGGTAGTCTTCCGACAAAAACCCTTCTGTCTCCGAGAAGTTTGCTAAGCTTTACCCCATTTTCTGATGTGGTGCTAACTCAGTGGGTTCATCCCCCCAAGCTGGATGCCCCTGTTTCTAGGACTTCTAAATCCACTTATTTGCTAGCTGCTGATGCCTCTGCTCTTACAGACTGGACTGGTGAGAAACTTGAGACCTCCCTCAAGTCCATTTTTGCCACCGCTGGTACTTCCCTATGACCAGCATTTGCTGCAGCCTCGGTAAATAGGGCCATTGCAGTTCGGACTAAACAGCTCACACTTGCTGTTCATCAGGGAGCTCATACTCCTGATATGTTGCGGCTACTTGCCAACAGGTCTCTGCTGCTTTGTTTCTTTGTTCTGCAATACGGCTTTGATCAGGCCTGCAGCATAGGGATCAGGGTCAGCTTCAAAGAGGGGTCTCCAAAGAAATGAGGAGACAGTTCTTTGGAGACCCCCCTTTGAGGCTGACCCTGATCCTTATGCTGCAGGCCTGATCAAAGCCATATTAAACACCCTAAACATTCCCTTTGTTCAAGAGTTTTTTTGGACCCCTCTGATGTATTTCAGGAGCCCAAACAGCCCCATACTTGTTTTCCACCTCTCCCCACTTTTGACTGGTTAGTGTCTGATGAGTGGTAGTCTCCCAACAGAAAGCCTTCTGTCTCAGAGAAGTTTGCTAAGCTTTACCCCATTTTCTGATATGGCACTAGCTCAGTGGGTTCATCCCCCCCAAGGTCGATGCCCCTGTTTCTAGGACTTCTAAGTCCACTTCTTTGCCAGCTGCTGATGCCTCTGCTCTTACAGACTGGACTGACGAGAAACTTGAGTCCTCTCTCAAGTCCATTTTTGCCACCGCTGGTACTTCCCTACGTCCAGCATTTGCTGCGGCCTGGGTAAATAGGGCCATTTCTGTTTGGACTGAACAGCTCACCTTGCTGTTCGTCAGGGAGCTTATACTCCTGATATGTTGCGGCTACTTGCCAGCATTTCTGAAGCCCAGTATTAGGTCTCTGCTGCTTTGTTTGATGCCATCAGTTGGTGGCAAGGGTTTCCACCATGTCTGTGGTTGCCAGACGAGCTCTTTGGCTCAAGATCTGGTCCGCTGACTGCTTCTCAGAAAGCATTGCTCTTCTTGCCCCTTCTGGGCACTTTTCTGTTTAGGCCAGATCTTAAGGATCTGATTAGTGAGGCCACATGGGGTAAGTTTACTGTTCTGCCTATGGTTTCCAGGAAGCAGACGCTTTTCAGTCATAATCTGCTTTTTCGTGCTTCCAGACTGAGACACATCTGGCGCACCAGGCGGTTCCCCCAGCTCCGCTTTCCTCATCCAAGCCCAATCCACAAGGGAAGCCTAGGTCCTCCTCCAAGCCCAAGGCTTCCAAACCTCCTTCGGTATGACTCGCCGACCCAGGTCCCCACTCGTCTGTGGGTGGCAGTCTGTGTCACTACCACATTGTCTGGGAGGACTCATGGGTTCTGCAGGTGGTGTCAGAAGGGTACAGGATCCCTTTCGCCTCTCTTCAGGTTGTTTCCTTCTCATATGCCTCAGGGTGTAGAGAAACACCGTCTGTTCAGCGGCACCATCCAGGCCCTTCTGGACAAGGAGGTTTTGGAACCGGTTCCCGTTCAGGACCACGGTTTAGGTTTTTACTGAAACCTATTTGTGGTTTCCAAGAAGGATGGTGGCTGTTGTCTGATTTTGGGGTGAAGGTTCTCAATTCCTTTGTGATCAAGACTCATAATCACCAGGAGTCCCTAAGGATGGTTATTGTTGCCATTTACCCTGGGGAATTCCTTGCTTCTCTGAATCTTCAGGACACGTATCTGCACATCTCCATTCATCCAGAGAGCCGGTAGTACCTCGGGTTTGCCTGTGACCAAGGGCATTTTTAGTTTTCTGCTCTTTCCTTTGGTCTGACTACAGCTCCTCAAGTCTTCAATCGTGTCCTGGGAGACTTAGTGTCTATCATACATTGGAACGGAATCCATACATGGACGTCCTGCTTATGAAGGCACCTTCTTAGGAACTTCTTCATCAGTAGGTTCAGGGCTGCATTCATGCACTCACCCATCATGGGTGGATCCTCAACTTGGACAAGTAGAATCTTGTCCCGTCCCAGTGTCTGGTCTTCCTGGGCCTTCTCTTCGACACTCAGCAGAGCATGGTGTCTCTCATGGAAGAGGTGGTCCACCAGATCGCCCACAGGGTTTCTGCTGTTCTGGCTCATGATCCAGTTCCAGCCAAGACTTTGTCCTCTCTAGTGAGGAAGTTCATTTCCACCATAGAAGCAGTCCGTTTGCCATGGCTCACACGAGGGAACTCCAGAGGTTTGTGATCCAGGCATGCAGGGTCAGCCGGACCTCCTGAAGATGTCAGTGTCACTCCCTCTTCATGTGCAACTGAGTCTATCGTGGTGGCTCAACCTTTCCAATCTGCTGAAGGGGAAGCCCTTCCTGGTGTCCTTCTGGACCACGGTGATGACGGATGCCAGCCTATCTGGCTGGAGAGCAGTCCTGGGTCACCTGAATGCTTGGGGTCTAGGCTCTGGAGGAATCTCTCCTTTCCATCAACGTGTTGGAGCTTCGGGCAATATTTCATGCCCTTCGCCACTGTACACACCAGCTGGAAGATTGCCCGGTCCGGGTCCAGTCCGACAATGTCATGGCGGTGGCTTACATCAACAAGAAGTCTTGCTGCTTTGTTAGCAGTCAAGGCTATCTTGTCCTGGGCTGAGGAACATGTTCCTGCCAAATCTACAGTTCACATTCCCGGCGTAGACAATGTCATGGCAGACTTCCTCAGTCAACACAATGTGGACAGCGGAGAGTGGGAACTGCACCCAGAGGTGCTCAACCTCATTGTTCAGAGGTGGGGGTCTTCCATGCATCGACCAGATGGCGACAAGACACAACCGGAAGATTCTGACTCTCGCTGGAGGGATCCTTTAGCGGTGGATGCCATGTCCATTCTTTGGATATTTCCTCTGGCTTACATCTTTCCTCCCATCCCCATGTTGCACAGGGTGATAAGGAAACTGTGACTGGAGTGATGTCCAGTCATTCTGCTTACTCCGTACTGGCCTCGGCAGGCTTGGTTTCCGGAGCTCCTGGATCAGTGGTGGGGCCTTCTTTGCCGCCTGGATCTTCTTCTACAGGGTTACCTGCGGAAGGGGATGTCCATCGTGTCTAGCCTTGACGGCTTGGAAATTGAATCCTCACTACTACTTAGTGCACGCAGCCCTGTTTCCTCTAGGGCCTACCATAGAGTCTGGTCTACCTTTCTCTATTGGTGTACTGATAAGGACCTATCTCCGGATTTTGATTTTCTATGATCCTGGCCTTCCTACAGGAAGGTGTGGACAAGGGCCTCAGTCTGAGTTCCCTTAAGGTTCAGACATCTGCTCTCTCTGTTTTTCGTTCAAGGCGCATTGCTATTCTTTCTGACTTCTAGGTTTTCTTCCAGGGAGTTGCTCATACTCATCCTGTATTTCAGTCTCCCGCTCTTTAGTGGGATCTTAAATTGGTTTAGGGCATCCTTCAGCGCCCTCCCTTTGAGTCTTTGGCTACTATTCCTCTACGTTTGCTGATGTGGTACATGACTTTTCTCCTGGCGGTCGTGTCTGTTCGTCGTGTAGCAGAGTTGCATGCTCTGTCTTGTAAACCACCCCTTTTTGGTGTTTCACTAGGACATGGCGGTGCTTCCAACTTTGCAGGAGTTTCTCCCAAAGGTGGTTTCTGAGTTCCTCCTTAATCAGGAGATTGTGGTTCCTTCTTTCTGACCTGGCCCTTCCTCTGACAAGGGGAAAGATCTCCACTTGTTCCCTGTGGTGCGTTGTCTTGAGTTTTGTGTGCATCGCACTGAGTCCATTTGACGGTGTGTTGCACTGTTTGTCATTCCTGAGGGTCCCAGGGCAGGGAGACCTGCATCCAAGTGACCTTTGTGTCTTGGATTAAGTCCAATGTTTGTAAGGTTCACAAACTGAGTAAGGAGCCTATTTCCTTTCGGGTAACGGCTCCTTCCACTTGATCTATTGGGGCATCTTGGGCTTCCAAGAATCAGGCCTTAGCTGATAGGTTGTGCAAGGCTGCCACTTGGTCATCTGTGCATTCCTTTTCGAAACACTACCATGTTGCTTTGCTGGCGTTGGCTGATGCCAGTTTTGGGAGACAGATCCTGGAGGCATTCTTGCCTGTCTAGGATCTTCTTTTTGGTTCTTCAGTGCTCCCTCACTTTTGAGGCCTGTTGGCTCTAGTTCTGCGTGCTATGTAACAGTTCCTGGGGTGGTGTTACCCCTGTTCAGTGTCCGTTGACACTTCGTTTGTTATTGTTGGGCTATCTCTGATCTGATGGTTCATATATGCTCTGGTGACTCTGGGGGCCCTGCGCCTGGTCCTTGCCTTCCTTCCCGCCTCTGGGAAACTCAATGGTTGGACATCCCAAAGTTACCAGTAACCTATATTGGACGACCGAGAAAAGAGTATTTTAGTCTTACCTGTTAAATCTTTTCTCTTAGTCCATATAGGTTACTGGTCTCCCATCCTGTCAAGGGACCATGCTTGTCTCTCCTGTGGCAGAATGTGGGGGTCCTTTCGGGTTCATGCTCACCAGAGTCGTCTTTTCCTTCTCACTACCTAATCAATAGTGTCTCAAATCTTACTGGAGTTGGTTGTGTAGCTGCAGCCAAGGAGGGAAGGTAGGCTCCACCCCTGCATTCACTTCTCAGAATTGTTCCTGCCTACTTAAAGGGGCTGATCGCCTACCCGAAGTTACCAGTAACCTATATGGACTAAGAGAAAAGGATTTAACAGGTAAGACTAAAATCCTCTTTACTTCAACATTTCCTTTTAAGCATTCCCATCAGCAATTGCCACAGTGTAAGAAGGCCAAAAGTATTCTCACTCTGCTAACCTGCTGGCACAACTACGGCTTCATTGTGCACACAGCTGTTTTTATATGAAACACACAGATGCAGTCTTTGCATGTGGTATAGACCTGTCTCAGTGCACACTGGAAGTTAGTGGTATACTCAATCTTAAAAAGCATTCTGATTGGACTACACACCAATTGGTCAGCTTTTCAAGATATCTTTCCTTAATAACTGATGAGTGTACCTCGAGGACTGGAGCTGAGAATAACTGTTCAAAGGGCACATTAACTGAAGACTGAGTTTTAGAGTGAGCAGGCAACAGTGAAGTTTCCAACCTGTAACTCTCAAGTTACTGATGGATTAGAACTGGCTCCTAACTGAGGAAGTTCGAGAGCCTCAGGTTGACAACCCTTGCTGTTTAAAGTGAGCAACTGCTCTGTATGTAATAGAATGGCATACAGGTGAGTTGCAAATAATACAACCACTGTATTATGGAGCAGCACTAGAGAGAATCAGAGTCTATACGCATTGATTGGAGATAGTCTGTAGAGTATATACAAGAGAAAGAAGACTGTAAAATGTGTTAATAAATGAGTGAGAGCCACAATGTTGAAGGGATAGTAATGAATAAAGACGCATCTCCAATGACTTCTCATATGTATTTGCACGTATACCGCTATATTTCAATATCCTCTGACGCATAGTTCAACAGAAATGCAGATATAAAGAATCCCCTTCCCACCTCTTCTACCTCTTTTCTGCTGCCTCCCTGCAGAGGTGGAATCCGATCGCTTGACCGGACATCTCACAGCGAGGGTAGGATTTTTCCTTATGCTCACAGAAGATTGGCCCTCTCTGTGCACTGTCTGTACAGTTTTGGAGAGCAGCGTGACATACTTAAAAGGGGCGGAGGGGGGTTCTTTATTATTGCATATCTTTAGAACTACACTTTGGAGGATTTTGAACTATAACGGTACATGTGCAATAGCATATGAGGAGTCATCGGTGAAGAGTTTATATTCATGCATTACTATAACATCAATGTTGCCAGTCCGTAACATATAATGTTTTAACATTAGACCCCTCAGCCAGGACCTAGCAACACCCGTGTTACAATTCTTTTTCTCAGTCTTTATGTGTAATGTTTATTTCCCTTTGTATTATAACGATATGAAAATTCTTTATTCAACCAGCACTTATATTGGAGGAGATTGCTATTGATTGCCACAACAAGGAGACAGAGCAAAAGCTTCTTCAAGAGGCTCATGATCTGCATCTCTCTTCTCTGCAACTTGCTAAGAAAGCCTTTGGTGAGTTCAATGTACAGACTGCAAAACACTACGGAAATCTTGGCCGACTTTATCAGTCCATGAGAAAGTTTAAGGTGAGCATTTTCCAGAATTATTGAATTTTCAATTGTCTTGACAAGTTCCACTTTCAGGAAGTCCGTAAAAGCGTCATTACCTCTGTCAGTTTGAACAGCTATAACTTTTTTGAATAGTTACAGTTTCCACCAGTTTGAGTATCCTAGTGTTACTCCGTAGGAAAAGCCTTATAAAACATATAGGTTTTCATTAAAAAGGACTCCTCCTTTAAAGGGATAACTAGTGGGAGATGGCTCCCCTTTGGTAGCTGTTTTCTTTGAGGCCGATATAATTTATTTAAAGGTATTGTAATGCTACAGGAACCTATGGAGGTTTATGGCCAACCACGGAGATACTGCACCCCAATAAAATACAGGTTTGAGCTGCATTAACTGTTGAATAAACCTCTCAGCTGTGGGAGTACCTTCAATAAGATCAATACTGCAATATATCTAAATCTGTATATACTGTATGTATTAAATGTTGGTATTCCTCTAATAGAGATAACATAGTAATTTATCAATTGTGAGCTGAGGGACTGTCCAGAAGGCACTAAAGGCTGTATTCAGCAAGCTAAAGAGGTGCAGTTCTGAAGCAGACCAGCTGTAGCATAGGGGGCAGTTAAAAAACCCAAGTAAGTCAATGGGAATTTGTAACACTTTGAATGTATGTATCTTTATTTATATAGCATCATACATGTACACAGCACTTAAAAGAAGTTGAAATAATACAATACAAAAATACAGAACAGGGTTAAGAGCATTAATCTAAAGTGCCATCATTGCATTATTTGTGGGGGAAAGTGCAGCAAGGAAATCATACACTGGGAAAGGGACCCTGCCCCAAGGAGCTTACAATCTAATTAGAGTTCATGATGACATACAGAGACAGTAGGAGGACAGTTATAAGTGCAAGTGCAAGGTGTGGTGAAGGAAGTGCAGAAGGATTCTGATGTGACTGTCTGTATGCAAGAGGAGGATATTGCTATTGAGATGCCTCCTTGAGCAGGTGGGTTTTGAGGAGATGCTTGAAAGTGATGAGTGTGGATGATTGGTGATAGGGAGGGCATTCCAAAGTCGAGGGGCAGCCAGTGAAAAAGCTTGTAGCCGAGAGATGGCTCGAGTTGTGTAGAGAGAGAGGACAGGAAGAACCCTTGGGAAGACAGTAGGGGATGGGAAGGGGTGCATCTGGAGATAAGAGCAGAAATGTAAGAGGGTGCTGAAGAACATAGACTTGCAGGAAAAGAGGAGAATCTCATAAGAAATACGATCATTTATAGGTAGCCAATTGAGGGATTTCAGGAGGAGATGAGATGGAAGGTATCTGGGAGCAAATGTGGTAATTCTTGTGGCTGAATTGACAACAGATTGAAGTGGAGAAAGATGAGAAGAAGGAAGACCAGAGAGTAGAATGTTGCAGTAGTCAAGTCTGGAGAGAATGAGTGCCTGAGTTTTTGCAATTGACATGCAGAGGAAAGGACATATTTTGTCAGTATTTTTTTAGGAAGCGGCAACATGGTCTGGTGACAGCTTTGATATGGAGGGAGACAATTAATTTAGATTAAAGTATGACCCCAAGACAGCATGCTTTGGATACAGAGTGTATGGCAGAGTTGTCTATTGTGATGGAGAAGGGGGATGGTGGATTGGTTTTAGGGGGAACACAACCAGTTCTGTCTTAGCCATATTGAGTTTAAGATGGCGGTGGGGCATCTGCGATGATATAGCTGACTGACATTGTGTGACTTGAGACTGCACAGCTGGAGTAAGGTCAGGGAAAGAGAGATAGATTAGTGTGTCATCTGCATACAGATGGTAATTAAAGCCAAGAGATGAGATGAAGTCACCAAGTGAGAGGGTGTAGAGGGAAAAGAGATATGGTCCCAAGACTGATCCCTGAGGAACACCTACTGTGAGATCGTGGGGAGATGATAAAACATTAGCAAAAGAAACACTGAAAGTACGTTTAGAGAGATAGGAGGAAAACCATTTTAGAGGTGTGTCATGGATGCCAAGGGTGTGCAGTGTGTGCAGTAGGAGTGCATGGTCAACAGTGTCAAAAGCAGCAGATAGATCTAGTAGGATTAGTATACTGAATTATCCTTTGTCCCTTGCTTTGTATAGTTCATTAGTAATTTTTGTTAAGGCTGTCTCAGTGGCATAGTTGGAAAGGAAACATGACTGTAATGGGTCAAGAAGAGAGTTTGAGCTGAGAATTGCTTTTCACCCAAGAGATCTTGCTGCACTCTGTTCAGTCAGCAATATATATAGGTGGAGTCACATTTAAAAACCACCATTGCTTTAATTTATAATAGTTAAAACTGGATGATATGGTTTATTATCCACTGGCAGACAGTCTTGCACATTTTACGCTCCACTGTGCTTTAAGGGCATCTGGAACCCTGGTTTGTAATTTATGAATCCAGTTATGCCCCTTTGTGTAAATGTAGGATCACCCCCTCTAACTGGGAAATTAACCCCTTCAATGCCTGTTGTATTCCTGAGAAATTCGGTACATGACCATTCATTAAATGTTTGGGAATAGCTGTATCCCTAATAACATTGTTTTTGTTCTCTATCTGCTCTTCAAATGTCCACTCATACTTCAAGTCTATTGTTTTTTAACAAATTAAATATGTGTTTAGATATATAAAAAGGCAGTAAAATTAATTGCCTGTGCAGAACTCTTTGCCAATAGCTGGAGAAGAAAGTGTGTCCTCAGTAACTGAACAAGTATGCATCTGCTTTCCTGGAACAAAAAACAAAAAAATACACAAATGAATTGTTTTGTGAATTACTGGTAAAATTGTACATTATGCTAACGTAGTGTACATATAATCTTAATTTTAGTAATGATAGGAGGTGAATATTTTGCATTACTTGCTTTACTTAAACTCCATAGTAGCACAGAATAAACTAAAACAAAACTGACCAATAAGAAGCAAGAGTGAGGTAAGGGCCAGCCTAACCAAACCCCCCCAAAAAAAGACAAAATGCCTGTCCATGCAGCCAGTCTTTACACTTCCCATCTAGGCAACAGAAACTGGAATCCTCCAACTCCAATCCGCCACCTGGGCAAGGTGTGGATCACACTGAAACATAAAGAAACTAGTGAAATGCAACAGGCATCTCCAATAAGGCCAAAATCGTAACACAATCATCACCATATCAAACACACAAATAAGAACCGCAATATGATGAACAGTATGGTACAAAGAAATCCCTTTCCCCTGTAATCTTACCTCAATGCAGCAAGCATAACAGCCAACCAAATATAGGAGGAGACAAAAAAAAATGTAACCTGGGGAAAGGGAGAGAAGGGAAAATATTTGCCTCCTGTCATAACTAAACTTAAGATTATATGTACACTATGTTAGCATAATCTACAGTTTTACTACATGACAGAAGGCTTCGTATTTTGCACTTTTAACGCCGCAACAGCAAAGAAAAAGAAGCATGAGAAGACAGGTGAAAATAGAAAACACAAAAAGTATGCTCGCATGACCAGTCCGCCGAATGTAAAATATCCTTTCACGGAAAACCCATTAACATCAAAAGCGCAACATCTGAAACCCTCTGAAAAGAAACCAAACAGAGCAACAAAGTTAGTTTGGCAGAAAGCTGACATAGAGACAACGCATCATTCGCCGGCCAGTTATGCAATAACGGACGCACTAACTCAAAATCCCAGATCCCAGACCTGGAGGACGAGAAAGCTTAATCCCCCTCAGCAAACGACAAACCAAGGGATCCCTACCTATTGGAAGACCCAACATGGGAACATGAGCTGCTGAAATAGCCGAACACACCATATTAATGGAAAGAAAAAAGATGTGACAGAAAATTCTAAATCACATGAATAGGTTGCATAAAGGGATCGCAACCCCTCTCCACACACCAGCTACACCAAGAGTTCCATGCTGACAGCATCTTCTCGTACCAGGAGCCCCACAACAGGTCCCTAGTTACTTGCGATGATCTGTTGAGGGACTAAGATCCCCTGAAAGCTTCCAAGCCACCAGGTGTAAACGATCTTGATCTTGAAGCACCAATGGATGAGGCTCTCCTCAGATCTGCCAGCAGAAGAGGAAATGACAGAGCAAGGTGGTCCTCGTATGACCACTCCAGAAGGGCCAGGAGCCACTGTTGACTTGGTCACAATGGAGCAATCAGTAGAAGAGCTACCCTCTGGACCCGAACCTGATGAAGCATCCTCGACAGCATAGCAAACAGGGGATACGCGTATGCCACCATCGACGGCCACCACTGCAGGAAAGCATCTACCACCTTGCAATCCGGATCTGGAAACCAGCTGTAGAAATCCCAAAGTTGAATGTTGTACGGGAGGCAAAAAGATCTATCAGAAACGGACCCTTGAGAGATAACAGCAATCAGAAGGCAGACTCGTGAATTTTCCAATCACTGACGTCCCTCCAACATCGAGAGAACCAATCCGGCGTCATGTTGGAGAGGCCCTTAAGATATTAAGCCTTGAGAACAATATTGCGATGGAAGCAAAAAAGATAGATCTCCTTTGTAGTCTCTATGAGATCCCGAGACCTGGCTCTGCCCAAGAGATTGATGTATTGCACCGTCGATACATTGTCCATATGTAGCAGAATGCAACAGTCAGTCATGTCTTTGGCGAGACTGCGCAACGCGAACGACCCTTCAATCAATTCCAGGCAGTTGATATGCAGACCAGCCTCCACCAGAGACCAGGGGCCCCTGGTGGAAGAATCTGCACAATGCTTCCCACAGCCCCAAAGACTGGCATCCGAATCTACCACAAAATCTGGGGCCGGACCAAAGATGGTGTGCCGTTTCAGGCTTGCATGTGAAGGAGCCACCACTGTAACTCCGCGCAAACATCTTGCGTAAGGAAAACCTGGTGATCGTGGGAACAACCCGACCTGAGATGTCGGGGCTTTCAACCTTTGCATTACCTGGTAATGACGCAAGCCTGGAGAAATCGACTGAATTTACGAAGACCCACAATGCGAGGCAAAAACAGTAACGGAATGCGATCGAGCCGAAGAACACAAATTATCTCCTTCCGAATCACCGCAGTCTTGGCCAGGGGAAGACTGAGAAGACAATTTACAGAGTCTGTCTCGAACCCCAAAAACTGAACTACCTGCGAAGGAACCAGAGCTGACTTTTCTTTAACGATAAACCCTAAAGACTCCAGGAAGCCAACCACAAAGCGCGTTTGAGAGCAAAGTCGAGATTGACGCAGAAGATCAAAACGTCGTCCAGATGAATGAGACACCACACTCCGTGGCTCCGGAAATGAGCCGCCACCAGTTTCAGAAGCTTCGTGAAGCACCATGGTGTTGAACTGAGTCCGAGAGGGAGACACGTGAACGGACATGGTCGACCCCGCCACGGGAACAGCAGAAAAATTCTGCTGTCCAGGGCCACTGGCACCGAAAGAGAAGCGTCCTTGAGATCCAGTCGAATAAACCAGTCGCCCTTGAGCAGAAGATCTCGAAAAAAGATGGGTCCCCCCCATCTTGAAATGCCGATAAACGACAACCACATTGAGGCTTCTCAAACTGATGACCGGACAAAAATCTCCAGTTTTCTTCTCCTGTGCTTGCTGTCAGTGTATGCGAGTGGGGAGAAGGAGATGTCGACGCAAGGTGGAGACAGAGATGGAAACCGGGGGATCCTCTACTTTTCTACAGGCACAGATTAAACTTTGGTTCTTTATTGATTGTCCTCAGGAGCTGAAATCAAAGTTTAATCAAAATATTAAACTTCATTTATGATCAACTGTTTATTTTGCAGAAAAGATGATTAGTACAACATACAGGAAGATGTTTTTTCTCCTTAAAACAAACTGTACTTGTTTTACAGTGACAGATCCACTTTTAAAGCGGAACAACCACCATTGTTAAAGTCGCCCTGCAATAATTAGGCAGATGGCGACTAGCTTAATAATAGTTATCTTACCTCTAAGAACTACACAATTCTAAAGAAAGCCTTAATCTTCTGAGACTGATAGCCAGGTTAGTGCAGTCTGCCCTTTCCGGTGCCTTTCAGCACAGTGCAATGTTTCTTAATAGAGACCAGGACTCAGTGCAGGCACGCAGACAAGATGTCTGCACTGATGTTTACTTTCCGGTCTTGGAAGATTAAGGCTTTTTTTTTTTTTTTTTTTTTTTTATATCATGTAGCTCTTAGAGGTAAGATAACTATTATGAAGCTAGTGGCCATCTGTCTAATTATTGCAAGACTTTTAACTATGGTGGTAGTTCCGCTTTAAGCACTTCCATGAAGAATTACCACAAATGATCTAAACTCTTATACTCCAAATTAACATAATGTGGCAGGCAGTTCAGACCAAAAAAGTGGAGATATATATGAGAATGAAGAACAGATCCAGCACACATAAATTAATAGGGAGATTGTGTACTGTATACACATGGAGCTATCAAATCCAAGAAAGATTATGCAGTGGATACTATACAGGCACTCAACTCCTCCATAGTAAGTCCAAAAATATATTAGAAAAATTACAGATTAATCAAAAATAGTATCTATTTTTTTTTTTAGAAAAATATACAGTGCTTCTGAGGATAGGAAATGCTCCAACACCCTGAAATCCTTCCCATCCCCCTCTAATTCCCACACCTAAAATAAGAACAATATTGTGATTAAAAACACAACACCTGTCGCTAGATGCCTGCATCTACATAATGCTAGAAGTAGCCACCCAAAAAATATTGGTAGGAAAAAAATGGATTTTATAAATGAAAAGGTGTTACTATATTGTTAAGGTGCCAAAATAATAGACAGTCCTAATGGAGTCTTAACTGGATCCTGTAGATGCTAGTATCAATTGCTATTTAAACAATCCTTGTCCCAATGCAGTCCACAGGATGAACAAAGATGGAGCAGAGGAGAAATGTCTTAGGAGATTGCTTAGCCAACCAAATCGTCAATCAAAGGGTACAGCACACCACTATTAAGAGAAGATGTCAAATCGAAAGACTTAAATTAAACACTGCCTCAGAGATATAGGCATTAGCCTCAATTATTTGAGAAATATTGACAATATTCCCCTTGATAGACCATTTTCTGAGATCTTTGCCCATCTGATCCTTGAATGTGGTGCTTGGAGGGGGGAATATAGGGAGACTGAATAAAGGAATTACCGGGGAAAAGGAAGAATTATCCCTGTCTGCCTCCCCAGTGAGGAATTCATCCCCACAAGGAAGAAAGAAAAAAAGTCTCTGCAAAAGAGAGCAGACATTTGCCATGAGGAATATAGGGAAGCCTTGATAGTGCTTCAGTGACACTTGGATAGGAGGGTTACTTGCCATCATTTAGATATGGGTTTTAAACCACTTAGGTCCCCCCAAGAAATAGGGCCTTAGAACTGGTGTGAATAAGAGCCACAGTAAAAGGCATAATTATGCAGTCTGACTCTTCGAAAGTCTGATCTGGCAAGATATACAACTGATCACTGCAAAAAGAAACTGTGGTAGTTCTGGTGGCCTGTGTGTTCTCCATGGTTCCCTTGGGCTTGATGGAATCAAAACTGCCAAAAGAAAATGATTCTCTCTCAAAGTCAATAGTGGCCACCAGAGAAGAGCCAGCAGCAAGCAGGAGGACCTCAGGAGAAGTCAAGTGAAATAAATCCTTCCCTTAATTCTCTAAAGCTCAGGGTAGAAGAAGGGAAGGAAAAAAAGAGAGAAAAGAAAAATGCAGTTGATATTCAGCCACTGGAGTTGAATGCCGCCGTTATGGCAGGGGACCTCATCCAAAGGGTACTTATGCAAAAGAGAGAGGACCCAGTCCCACTATGATGGTTCCACCGTCTAGAGCTCATCCAGTACTGTAGTATAAGGGAGAAATCAAAACTGTGCAGTGCCTCTCAAGCCACAGTAGCTAAATGTTGCCGCTACGGCAGGGGACCTCATCCTTGGATTGGCCATACTGAGAGTGGAAGCCTGGCAATGATGAGCTGAAGCTCAATAACCAAGATGGTGGCAGAAGGTGCCGTGGCCCCATAATGCTGAAAGTGTCCCAGTCACAAGGAAAACTTGTCCCTCGCTAGAAGGACAAGCAACAGTAGTTAAAGTAAATAAAAACAAAGTGAATGTGAAAATGGCCATAGTGCAGAAATAAGCCATAAGTACCAAATACCTCAGATTGTGGCCACCTGAGAGACAAGCAGGCAAGGCCAGGGCATACTCTCAGGACCTGTAAACATAGCAACTATTGCTCCTCTTCTTTCTTCATGCTCCTATAAGCCATAAGCTGTGAAATCCAAATTCCCCCTTTATAGAGGATATATAGTTAGAGATGGATGCTTTAGATGTCAAAAAGGGAGTGTCGCGCTCAAAAGTTTGTTCATATAACTGAATGTTAATCCAGTACAAAAAATGTATTATTATACTGCATTACTCATTCATTTGGCCTCTACACCACTGAACTAATATATATAGATATAGATATATAGATATAGATATATATATATATATATATATATAGATATATATATAGATAATATATGAAAGATTTTCAAAGAGGCCACAAATACAAATCAAACTATATAACACACACACACACACACACACACACACACACACACACACACACACACACACACACACACACACACACACACACACACACACACACACACACACACACACACACACACACACACACACACACACACACACCCCCCCCCCTGCAGGGCTGGAAATTTTAACTACTCTACAACGAACATACAAAAAAATGTTAATGGCTCAGAGAATGAGCCAAAAACACATTGGTTTGTTCTATGGCTAGTCACTGCACACGCTTCTCGGAAGAATCACATTTTGGCTGTCTAGTGCCATTTCAGAGGAGACATTTCCACTTGCATATTGGACTAATACTACCCAAGATGTGTACCCCTTGATCTTAGTGCCTAGGGATTTTAGGTGCACCTCACTGTCCAGGCCCTGAAACATGTGTCTGGGGTTAGCTGATGCTCCTCTGCAGAAGTGACTTGCCTATCATTTTAAAGCAGTGTGCCCTTTTGGGCAGGATTATTGTAATATATACATGGAAATGTATCCTTTGTAGTGGCACTAGAGGGCTAAAATATGATTCTTATGAGCAGTGACTAGCCATAGAACAAGCTGTTGTACTTTTGTTATTTCTCAGTGTCTCTCACATTTTGGTACTTTTTTATGCTGCAAATAGCAAAAAAAGAGAGGGTAAAAAAACTGCAATTCATAGCAGTATTGAGATATAGAATGTTTCCCTCATATCATCTGTCAAACTGTATTAATTGTGTTTTGCGGTGATCCCCCTTCGTTTTCAGGAAGCTGAGGAAATGCACATCAAGGCTATCCAGATTAAGGAACAACTCCTTGGCCAAGAAGACTATGAAGTAGCTTTGTCTGTGGGACATTTGGCTTCTCTATACAACTATGATATGAATCAGTATGAAAATGCAGAAAAGCTTTATCTCCGATCAATAGCAATAGGTGAGTAACCCTTTATTTAATTTTTGTTACTCTTTGCTTTTTGGTTTGATATAAAAAGGTGAGTGTACCTTATTCTGTTAATGGTAAGGGCAACTATTTTTAAAGCGGTAAGTGGCTTTTTACCCTTTAAGTGCCATTTACATTGCAAACATTTGTTGGACAGGTGACTTACGTAGGTGTTCTTCAGAAACCTTTTTTTTTCTGTTGTGAAAAGACGAGCTGAGTACAAATTTTAATTGGAGATGATACTGCAGACTCTGTTAAAATATAGATGTATGCATGTCTGTCTGCTGTGAGGAAGAGTCAGTAGTAATTAATTTAAATTCTTATAAATATAAATCGCCTTTAGCAAATGTTATAATCAAATATTTTAAATTTGTACCCATTATGCCCTAGCTACACAGTATGAAGGACTACCCTAAGGATATTGCTGCAATTAAGGAGAAACTAATGTGACAGAGTTCTGCTGTGGTAGGGATGCTCTCACAAGAGCAAATTTTCTGCAATTACAAGGGGCTGCATTGTGCAGCCCCACTGTGCTCCTAAACATCTGGTCTGTGGGTCAGAAAACTGGCTCAATTAGGATTACCTAGAGAGTACTCAGGTCACTTATGCCCAGCATGCGCTGTTGCCCCTGCTTCTCCCCCAGGGACCTCCAGCCATTTACTTGAGTCAGTTTGGAGTTTAAGGCCATTACTTAGGGACCTGAGGTCTACCTTACAAATCCTTCCATCCCAATTACAGGGGGTCTTACAGTCTTGGCAGCCCCCTACTCCCATCAGGTCTTCCCTGCCGAAACCACAGGGTGTACCTGATGTGTCTGACTCCTCTGATGAGGACTTAGTTACTGGTGGATTGTGATTAAGGGGAATGTTTTGCGGTGGTCTCTTCCCAATTCTTTGGCGACCTCTTTGAGGCTGACACTGATCCTTCTGCTGAAGGCCTGATCAGGGCGGTGTTGAACACCCTAAACATTCCCTTGATTCCAGAGGCTCCTGTTGACCCCTCTGACTTGTTCCGGGAATGTAAGAAGCAGTCTACCTGTTTTCCACCCAACCCCACTCTTCACCACTTGGTCTTGGGTGAGTGGAAAGCTCCTGACAAGAAACCATCTGTCTCTAAAAAGTTTGCTAAGCTGTACCCTTTTTCTGATGCGGCATTAGCTCAGTGGTTTCATCCTCCCATGGTGGATGCTCTGGTCTCTAGACTTTCCAAGTGCACTTCTTTGCCTGTGGCAGATACTTCTGTTCTCAAGGACTGGACTGACCGGAAGCTTGAGACGTCCCTGAAGACCATCTTTGTTACTGCTGGCAGTTCCTTGTGCCCGGCGTTTGCCGCTGCTTGGACTGAACAGCTGACTCTAGCTGTCCGTCAGAGAGGTACTGAAGAAGGGTTTCTCTTCTGGCTTGGTGGCCACTATGCTTAGTGCCCGCAAGCCTGTTTCCTCCAAGGCCTACCATAGGGTCTGGTGTACCTTTCTCTCTTGGTGTGCGGATAGGGATCTTTCTCAGGGCTTGGATCTTCCTACGGGCCTCTCCTTTCTGCAGGATGGAGTGGATAAGGGCCTCAGTGTGAGTTCCCTTAAGGTTAAGACTTCTGCCCGCTCTGTCTTCTTTCAGAGACGTATCGCAATTCTTCCTGATGTCAAGGTTTTCTTCAGGGCTTTGTTCATACTCGTCCTGCCTTTAGGAGCCCTACTCCTCTGTGAGATTATAATTTGGTTTTTGATTCCTTGTCTATTATTCCCTTGCGCATGCTGACTTGGAAAATGGCCTTTCTCCTGGCGATTGTCTGTTCGCCATGTTGTGGACTTGCATGCCCTGTCTTGTAGACCACCCTTCTTGGTGTTTCATAAAGACAAGGCGGTTCTTTGCACCTCTCAATAGTTTCTCCCGAAGGTAGTCTCGGACTTCCACGTTAATCAGGAAATTGTGGTGCTGTTTCTGTCCTGACCCTACCTCTGACAAGGAAATGGATATTTACTTGTATGATATAGTGAGGTGTCTCAAGTTCTGTGTGCATGCACTGAGTCTATTCACCAGTCTGACGTCTTGTTTGTCATTCATGAGGGTCCAAGGGCAGGGAGTCCGGCATCCAAGGTGACCGTTGCGTCTTGGATTAAGTCTACTATTTGTAAGGCTTAAAGGGATAGTAATACTTAAAATGAAAAAAAAAATATGTTGTAGGGTTTATCCCCCTGAGTAAAACAAGAGTACTCCCACTGCTGAGAGGTCTTTCATTCAAAAGTTATTAATTTTCAAAGTTGAATTTTTTAGGTGCAATATCACAATGGCCTGAAATTTTGCAGTGGCGCTGTTGCTACACCATCCTATGGAGATTTATGGTCAATTGACCAGAGTTGTCCATAGGATCGTGTAGCAACAGCGCCACTGTACAATTTCAGGCCACTGTGATATTGCACCTAAAAAATTCAACTTTGAAAATTAATAACTTTTGAATGAAAGACCTCTCAGCAGTGGGAGTACTCTTGTTTTACTCAGGGGGATAAACCCTACAACATATTTTTTTTTACATTTTAAGTATTACTGTCCCTTTAAGAGTTATGGAAGAAGCCGGTTCTCTTTCAGGTTTCTGCTCATTCTACCAGATTCATTGGGGCATCTTGGGCGTACAAGAATCAAGCCTCAGCTGATCAGTTGTGCAAGGCTGCCACTTGGTCGTCTGTGCACACTTTTTCTAAGCACTACCAAGTGGATGTTTTAGCTTGGGAAGGAAGGTCCTAGAGGCCGTTTGGTCCTCTTTTCATCTCTTCAGTGCTCCTTCACTTTTGAGCTCAGTTGGCTTGAGTTTTGTGTGCTGTGCTATGTTTCTGGTGTGGTTCTGCACCGGTTTTGTGGTTCATATAGGCTCTGGGGACTTTGAGGCCCTGCGCCTGGTCCTTGCCTTACTTCCCACCTCTGGGAAACTCAATGGTTGGACATCCCATAATACCAGTAACCTATATTGGATGACAGAGAAAAAAAGGATTTAGTCTTACCTGTAAAGTCCTTTTCTCTTAGTCAATATAGGTTACTGGTCTCCCACCCTGTCAAGGGACCAGGCTTGGTTCCTCTGTGACTGAACATGGGAGTCCTGTTGGGATCATGCTCACAGGAGTCTTCTGCCTTCTTACTACCTAGTCCCTAGTTAGTGTCGCAGATCTTTCTGGGAGGGGGGGGGCTAGCTGCAGCTAAGGAGAGGAGGTAGGCTCCACCCATAGTACCAGTAACCTATATGGACTTAGAGAAAAGGATTTAACAGGTAAGACTAAAATCCTCATTTTTTTGTTGGCACAGTATGACACTTTTTCCCAGTTCTTTGCATGGTATACTAATTAGTCAAGTTCAAGGCTAATTTCTCAGATAATTTATTTTACTGAAGAATGGCTAGTACAACTTTAGAGTATTTGAATTATCTGTAAAACAAATTAAACTGTCTTAATGATATAAATGTTACCTTATGTCTTTGGATTGCATCTGGTAATCTTGGCTTATTAGGAGTCTTGTTATGTTTAGTATGCAATTGTTTCTATTAGTTATGTTTTGGAAGCAATCACCGTTGTTACATGATGATTTCATTAATCCATTCTGATGGCAAACTTGTTGGTAATACTAAATCCTTACCTCTGACTATTTCATGGACAACTTTTGACCTATCACACTGTGGTGGGGTTTTATTTGGAATACAGGAACATGGAGTGAAGTCCCCTCCTTTAGGAGTGCAAATCACTGACAACAGCTGTCTCCAGGCTGCCATGCTGTTCTCTGTTTGAACAGTGACCTTCCTGAGTAGGCAGCAAAGGTAAAGCTGTCTTAGACTTTTTTTTATGCTGTAGTATGTGGGGCTCTTTAATTACTGATCAGGACTGTTCCTGGCCTCATTTGTAAGGATTGACCAGTGGACAGAATTTTTAGGACTGGTTCTGTAGAGCATGGCTTGTTCTCACAGCCAGTTTCCTATTGGCTCCTATGAAGCTCCTCTATTCATTATAGGAGTCTGACGATTAAGGAGAGTATTTTCTACTGAATGCACAGGTCCTGTGAGTATGTCCCTACTTCTCAGTCTGGCAGCAACATTTTTATGTGGTATGGTAGCCTGCAGCATACTCTGTTGATGGGCTTGTTTAGGGAGCACATCCATACGTTATATGGCACTTCTGTTTTCCTATTCTCTAACATTAGTGTGTTTTTAACCCATGCACTCCCTGTCAATGGGAATTTCTCGGTGTATGGGGCTTTTACTTTGGGTACAGTCTCTTGTTGTCTGTGGTGCATACATACATATGTAATGACTTTTAGCCATCTTTTTTTTTTTTTTTTAAAGGTTGTGGTGCCTTTTAAGAATGACTGTGATGGTGGCCATATTGATTGGAACATAGATCACTATTGTGGGACTTCACTTGCAGTGAGGTGATTGTAACCTTTCATACTGATTACTGGAGCCCTATGGGAAGTGCTTGTGGTGGAGACCCAATTCTGTTTTTTTCGTTTTCTGGTTTGTTTGTTTTTTGTTTGTTTGTTTGTTTGTTTGTTTTTTGCAAGTGGAGAGGTGGTCCTTGACAGACCAACCTTTTTGGATTCCAGGTTGGAGTCTCTTCCTGCTTGCCACATTAACCCCTTGCAATATTTTAGAAGTACTTGTATTCTACTTTTATACTACTTTTACTTTACACTTCAGGGGGGTCTCCTAGTTATGTTAGATCCCATGGGAGATAGTGGCAAGTAAAAAGCTACTTAGGTTTAGGGGTCCCTCTAACCCATTTAACCCATTGCTCCTCATGGCAGATTGGGCTTTCTAGCGAGTTTCCTGGTACTCTGTTCCTTTAACTCCCCACTTAGTCTTCATGGCCCTCACCTATTGAACAGGAGCCCTAATTCTCTCCATTAGTTATAGTCACTCATCTATTAAAGGGATTTTAGCTTTTGTCGTATGTGGACCACTGGAACCACGGGGAAGTCTCATCCGCACTTGTAAAAAAACATCTCTCTGGTGGAGATGCCTATTCTGCATAACTTCATGCAGCCCATTTTGAGAAGTGCTTCCACAAGGATTGGGGCAGGGCAAAGTTCTCTAAGCTCTCACTTTTTTTTCTTTGTAGGATAAAGGGTTTTGTAATCCCCATTACTGACTTCCTTCTTTCATAACCAGTGTACAGAATCCTCAGGACTGGTTCTGTGGAGGGTGGCTTACATTTGTTGCCAGTTTTCCTCCTCGCTTCTATGAGCTTATGTATTCTCGATGGAAGAAAGGGTTCTACAAATCTGAGGCATTAGTCCTGTTTGTCTCTATTTCTCTATATGGTAATTGCCATCAGTGCACTCCAAGATGAGCTTGATTACAAGCAGCATGCTTGCTCCTACTTTGGTTGCAATTAATGTGCTCATTATTTCATTCACATGGTTGTTAACCCCTTTTATAGCTGGCTGTTGAGCTCTGGGGGACTCCTACACCTTTTGAGGCACAGTCCCTTGCTTGGCACATTAGCCACTTACAGTTGGATAAGTACTATATATATATATATATATATATATATATATATATATATATATATATATATATATATATAAATAAATATTTTACTTTTCTATGTTCTCTCACTCTTTGGGGGCCCTCTGATTGTCAAACCTCAGGGGAGATGACAAATCCAAGCCTACTAAGGATTCCAGGATCTCCTTAACCCCATTACTTCATTGCTTGGAAATGTTTATTCTGGGGCCCCTGCTCAGTCTGAGGGGCCCTTACCTGTTGAACAGGAGCCTGCATGGGTCAAGGCCATCATTTCCTCAGTCTTTTATGTCCGTTCTGGAGCAACACATTTTTTTTTCTCAATCTGAAGAAATCATCTTTGGTTCCATTCCAGGACCTCAGCTTTATCATGATGAGATTCAAAACTCTCTTCAGGGGAAGGTTTTTTAAAAGATTACAAGATTCATTAGTTGTCCTTTCAATTGACTTGGGCAGTATACCAACCTTCTGCAATCGTACAGGAGTACATTAAGGTGCTAGGCTATCTAATGTCTGTTCTGGAAGCAGGCCCGTTTTCTCAATTTCAGACTTGGGAGCTGTAGCTGGAAATTCACAGAAATTGGTCCTTTACAATGCCATATCTCTGTCCGACAGGACGAAAGTGGGCGTTCATTGATGGCTTCAGGGACCTCCGCTGTCCTTGGGATGACCATTAGTTATCCCAGCTTGGGCCACATTCAAAACAGATGCCAACCGAATAGGCTGGGGCGCCACTCTGGAACACCAGACTCTGCAGGATGTTTGGACATAAATGCCTTGGAGCATGGTAGGGACCTGGAGTACCGCTATGTGGTGAGCTGATTCTCACTTGGTCATAAACTCTCTTTAGGGCTTTCTCTGCCTTTCACATTCCAGGGGTAGACAACATTGTGTCAGACTTTCAGTTAGCAGCTCCTGGATATTTGACTCAATAGATCCGAATATGGGGACTCCCAACGGTGGACCTAATGGCTGCTCTACTTAACTGCAAGGTTCCTCAGTTCTGTGCTAGGTCCTAAGGTCCTCTAGCTGTCACAATACATCAGATTGTCATTCCGTGTTTCCTTTTGTTCCCCTGATTCCTGGTGGCTGAGGAACATCTGCGTGGAGCTGTCTCCTGTCATTCTGAATGCCTCATTTTGGCCCATGTCAGGCCTGGTTTTTCAGATCTTCTAAATCTGTCTGTAGCAGAGCTGTTTTTGCTCCCTCTGCATCCAGAGTAACATGTTCATCGCATTCAACCTTTTTGGAAATCTAAGTTTTTGTCATCCCCGCAGGCCCTTGTAAGAGAGAGTGGGATATTTGTGTACTTACAGATAACTCATTTTCTCTTTGTCCATGTAGACGTTCCTCCCAGAGAAAAAACGTTGGTTGGGGTCCTCTTTGATTCTCTGGTTCATGGGATTCCCTGTCCTGTTCCACTTCTGTTTCTTTTCTTTCAGCTTTGCTATACCAAACTGAGCTTTTCTGGGTGGGGGAAAAGTGGTGCAGCATGGGAGTCTCTGCCTCAGAGCTCTATTGTCATTGCCCTGACCCCCTGAAGGAGGAGACTTCACCTCATGATTCTGGTGTTTCACATGGAGAAAGAGAAAATTATTTATCAGTACGTAAAATGACATTTTATATGTTCCTGTTTTGTGTGTTAATGAAGATGAGCTTTATAGCAATTTTATACTGCTCCTTCCTGAGTCAAGCTTGTTCCACCACAGCATAATAATTGACACCCTTGAGATATTCATGAAAAGCTGAATGTGGTAAGTTTGGTAAATTCCACTGGATAAAGAACCTGATTGAAAGAATACATCAGTCAAAAACTGTGTGAGATTCTAAATGGCACTTTAGTGAAACAAAACAACTTTAAGATGTGCTTAACCCATTGCATGCCAGAAAGTTTGGTAATTTAACGCTAAGCCCGTTAGCACACAAATTTGGGGTATATGAATAAAATGGGAGCAATTCTGGGGCAAACAACTGCACCATATGTAACAAAATGCCCATTCGTCCTAAAAGGGCCTTTTAAAGGAACAAATAGAGTTCCTAATATTAAATACTTTCTTATCTTAATCAGAGGAAAAAAAAAAAAACAACTAATGAATCGATTAGTACATTGCCAGTGCCACATCTGTCATTGTTGGACATGTGTTAAGAACCTGTGACGGTCCTTGCACATCATGGAATTCTGAGACTGCAGGGCGGCTGCACCCCCCTTTGCAATTCCAGAATACATTGCAATTACAAACAAACAAAAAATGTCATGGTCCTCTAGAGCTGCCCACCCCCGGATGTCTGATGTTAAGGTGTTAAATTAATGTTTAACTGTTTGAATCCAGAGAAGGGCAGGGCAGTATATTGTTTTTGCAATGCATTGCACACCCTTCTGCATTCAAATGGTTAAATAGTATTGGATATAATGCCCATGAGATGGACGCGAGTCTTTGTTGCAGGGCTCAAAAACGCCTAACTCATCCCACTGAAGGGGTTCATTGTTAGAACGGGTTACTCTTCCTTTAACACCTTGCTGAAGTAGTCTCCCATATTTCATAGAAATGCATTGGAGAACTCTATCATGCAGTGAGTTAGTCGTATAAAGACTGAAGTTGTTTTACCCCAGAATTGCTGCACCTCTGATTTTATGCATATGGCCATTTTGGTTTTTACTAGATCTCTCTTAATTTGTGAGGGCTGTTTTCCACTTTTATTATCTTTTTAGATGGCTTGTTGCTTAATTAATTTTATTTTGCCTTATTTGCAGGAAAGAAACTATTTGGCGAAGGTTATAGTGGACTAGAATATGACTACAGAGGTCTCATTAAACTGTATAATTCTGTTGGCAACTATGAGAAAGTATTTGAGTACCACAATATATTGGCAAATTGGAATAGGTTACGGGACCGTCAGTTTTCAGTTACTGATGCTCTGGAGGATGTAAATACCAGCCCACTTTCAACAGAAGAAGTTGTGCAGTCGTTTCTCATGTCACAGACCACAGAAGGACAGAGCTGTTAGAAGGGGAAAAAAAAAAAGCAATGAGAAGAAAATGGGCGAAAAATAACTTTGGTCTGCTTTACCAATTGTATTTTTCCAGCTGACTTGGAAAATTCATACTGTGAAATTGTAAAAACAGACGAGAAGGATGAATTCTAATTCTGTTCCTGTCCTATGGGAACCAGCCCAGATAAGACAGAGTTCTGGGCTTGGAGGATGGTCATTTATGGAATGCTCACCGCTTAAACCGTCTTTCCTACATCAAGCAAGGAGAAACAGAACCATTGTTTCACATTTTTTTGCAGCTCCCTCTGGAAGACGCAAATAAAACTGTTCGAGTTTATGAAAGTGTTATCCATTTTATTTTCCTGTTTCTCTTGGGCCAGATGTTTTCACATAGGTGTACTAATAGAACACTCCACTTAGTTGATGTTTATGGGAACTGAATTTTCCCAAATCACTCAAACTTAATATACTCTTTCCACAGCTATGCCCAATCTATGCCAGCTTCTGTAGTATTCATATAGGAGGGAGAATGCAAGTATAAGACTTCATACTCTCTTAGCTGTGTGAATTGCTTTATTTACATCCTTGTTGGTATGCTTTGTAAACAGGCACACTTTTATGTGTCACATTTTCAGTGGCTGCTTTTGCTTCTTTGGGTCAGAGTAGATTTGAATGTACATTTCTGCGCGTAGTCTTGTCTGTAGATAAGGTCACGCCCATAACACTGTGGTTTCCACACCTAATGAAACCATAACCAGCTATTGGTGAAACAGTGTAATAACTAAGAGTTATTGGGGCTATTCTTAAAGAAACAAAAAAAACAAATATTCATTTAATTAATTTAACCCATTGAATGCTAGAGAGGTCCCCAATGCATTGCAAAGCAATGTGATGGTGCTTCAGGAACCTCTCTAGCTTTCTCTGGGTTAAAAGCCCCATTTAACCTCTTGAATTCAAGAGTACACAGTACATAGCAAAGGCATGCTTGGTGTCATTATCACATCCAGCAATAAGCTTAACCCTGACTATCCTCTACTTTGATTTGGAAGGAGCATGCATAAAACACATTTCTACTGCCAGAAATTTCATTGGCATATGTTCGATATTTTTTATTGTTGAGTCTAGTACTGATCTTATGCTCATTATTGGTTTAGAGGATAGGTATTGTCACACTGTACTTAGCAGGTGCTTTTAGTTGAACATAAAATGTTGTTTAACATGTATGATATATGTTGTCATTTCAACTGGTTGACTACCAGGGAGTCCTGTGACCTGCATCTTTGTTATATGCTGCAGGTAACTCGAACACTGAAGGAACTCTTGTGTGGAAGATTATATGTGCTAGTCTGTTTGATCGCCTTATGAGATTTCACTTAATTACCTCACCTGGGCTCTGTTCTCAGTTAGGTTTATGTATCAAGTGGTCTTCGCCACTTATGGTGCAAGTAGCCCTAACACCAGATATGTTAGTGAATTGTGCCAGTTGTAGAACAATATGCGGCATGTATAAAGGAAAAGCGGGAACAATTCTGATGCAAACAAACCTCACCATAGGTAACATAGTCCCATTCATTTAAATGGGGCTTTGAAATTGTTGCATGATCTCCAGTTCAGTTCTTTGGAATGCACTGAAGACTTTGCTATCCTAGATATGTTAAGTCAGTGTTTTTTTGGTACCTACTAATTTGCCCCAGAACTGCCTACCTTTATACATATGCCTGTTTGTGTCTATTCCACCAAGGTTTTACCTTATTTATGACACAAAATGACATAGGCTAGTTGAGCTCCCTGTTATGCTGCATGTATGAAGCAAGACTTTATGCCACCTTTTTAAAACCAAGCAAGTAAGCCAAGAGTAACTTTTATTATTGCTACTGAGAAATGGATGAAAGTAAAATGGCAAGATGACATACGAAGACACGGACTCAAAAGAATAATTCAAGCACTTAACATGAAACTAAAGTTGATGCATGTCCCTGATTGTTGCATATTTGTTTGATAGTAGTAGGTTTACAATTCAAAAATCATTATTTGATCAGTCACCTAGGCTAAAGGGCTGTGTGTAAGTGAGTTCTATGCTGGAAAAACTGAAGATAACCCTTGGGCCTTTCTAGAAGTTGTCAGGCACATGCCAAAATTCAATAAGGCCAAGCAAAAAAAAAAAAAATGCAAAAGCATTTCATGCACTTCTATTAAAATGCATATTACATTTTCATTATAAACACGCTATCCTGTTCTCTGGATATATGTGTTCAGGTGTCAGGCCATGCATGTTTCCTTCTTATCAGCAATTAGTAGTCCACAAAACTGACACAAGAAGAAAAACTGCTCTTTTCACCTGCTTTTACAGTACTGCAATCCAATGGTCTCTTATTACTCACTGCTATTTACACAGTACTTGTATTTTCCACAAGACTCTTAAAAGCATAGTAAATCCACCAAAACAAATTATTTATTCTAATGGGGTTGTTTTCCCGATTATAGCAGCATTCCACAAATTAAGTAAAAATCTGAACCTTGTCATTCCCAATGGTGTGTTCCTCAGGTGTTAGGTAATATCAATGGCATCTTTTATTTCAGTCTGAGTTTCTCTGATTCTGTGTGTTCTGAGAAGGAGCAGACTTCCTACCCAAACCATATACGAAGTCTGCTCATGGCCACACACATTTCCCTGGATACAAGTATAGCTAGATCGGCTATGGAGGATTGGCCCAGCTCTGACCCCATATTGCTTAGAAAACTGGAGAGAAAAAATATCACCCATTCCCTCAAGAACATACTGTTGAAGAGGAGCATTAAAATGGGATTTCCCTGTGACCATCAAGTACGCCCAAGAGTTAAAATGTTGCTTCAATTGATTACCCCTGCCTTACATAGTTGTGTTTGAGACCATTCATTTCCATCTGCCATTTAACATCATGGAATGCCTGGCACCAAGAACATTTAACTTTTTTAGTTCTTGTGCACCAGCATTAATATTTTAATTATTGAAATGTTCATCAGCACTGTTATTTCTAGAAACAAAAGGCTTTATTCAAAAGACTTAACATTTACAATTTTTAAAAATTCCTTTTTAGGCAAAATTGATAGGACTAACTTTGATTACATTACAAGGATTTCAAACCTTGTTTCACCAATTGGTTGGAACCATGGCTCCTCCCTCTATAATATTATAAGACAGGGCTCAAAATTTCCATTAGCCAATGGCGAGTGAAAATTTAGCCCTGGCAAGTAGAAATTAAGCCCTGGTGGGTATGTTTTGGCTTGCAGTGGCGAGTAAAATTAAAATTATAAGCCTTGTTATAGGATATAAAATTACTATGTTACAAAATACTTTACATGATTTAATTTGAACGTATAGCTGCTTGCTTTCATGGATGTAATAGAGTTTAACCCTCCAACACATTGCTTGGTAATGCATTGGGCACCCCCCTCTGGAACGCAAAGGGTTCCTTTTTATTTTTTTGCTTAGTTAATCAAAGCTGACCAGAATGTCACAAGCAATTCATTATATTTATATATATATATATATATATATATATATATATATATATATATATATATGTGTGTTAAAAATTATATTGCCAGCTAGATGTAAAAAAAAAAAAAATGTTTATCCTTAATAAATACAACATTGGAGAGCCTGTATATGGCTTCATAATGAAAAACGTGCAGTTTTTGGTATTTTCAAAATTCTGTGAAATTTTACAGGGCTGCTAAATTCAGCTGGCTTCCTCTTCCGTCATCCGTTTTCTTACTTCAAACCTCCCACTGAAGGTGATTTAACACTTTGAGTGCCAGAGGGGTATGGAATGCATTGCAAATGCAGTGCATTCTGTACCCCTCTGGCACTCAAAGGGTTAAAAGAGCAGCAGAGAGGACTTTGTGGGGTTTGAGCAAGAGAGAAGAAAGCTAATGAGCAAAAACTTTCTTTTGCCGTAGCACATTTGTTAAACTGTTTTTGAATATCTTTGAGATAGATGCGAGGCCAAAAATAAAAGTACAGGTCTGATTTTCTTTAAAGTGTTAGTAATGTCTAAAAAAAACAAACTTTTTTTGCATTTAGAAGAGCTTAAAAAGCTGATCTAAATGCAAAAAAAGTATCTCTCAAACCACTATGGTTTAAGAGATACGGGCGTTTGAAGTTTGATCTCTCCTACTGACAGCTGTAAAGCTGTCAGCAGGAGATCCGTGTCGGTCGACACGGAGGTGCTTGAGAAGTGCAGAGATCTTGTTACTTACACGGAATCCCTTCATTGGAATGGTCTAAAACGTGTGCCTGAACACTAGGCACACGTTTTAGACCATTCCAATGAAGGGATTCCGTGTAAGTAACAAGATCTCTGCACTTCTCAAGCACCTCCGTGTCGACCGACACGGATCTCCTGCTGACAGCTTTACAGCTGTCAGTAGGAGAGATCAAACTTCAAACGCCCGTATCTCTTAAACCATAGCGTTTTGAGAGAGACGTTTTTTGGCATTTAGATCAGCTTTTTAAGCTCTTCTAAATGCAAAAAAGTTTTTTTTAGACATTACTAACACTTTAACATGCTACTGTATTTACCTCTGTTTCGTCTGAACATGCACTGTCCTCCTCCCCCCTTTTCATAATGCGCTCATGTTTGATTATCAGTAGGAAAAGCCATACATTAATGCACTGTTTTGTACCTTTTGCTGATTGAGGATTTTTACTAGTCCATTCTACTACCATGTATAAGAAATGCATCCACTTGGTATTATGGCAGGTTTAACCCTTTGAGTGCCAGATGACCCCTCTCTCAAAGGGTTAAACGTGGTGTGTTTGGAATGCACTAGGCACCCCTCTGGCAATCAAAGGGGTTAAATGCATTGTAATATGAATGCAAATATTTTGTCTAACGCAAGGATGAATGCAACAGTTACTCTTGTAGATTTTTTAAAGGGGCACTAATGTACCATAAAAAAATTCTTGTTTTGTAGCTGGAAAAAAAAATTATTTACAGCAAATCCCATCTCTCAAACAGCTGTGGTTTGAGAGATATACGCACTGAAAGTTCCCCCCTCTCTCCCCTTCTCCTGACGTGAGTGTTGTGTTGACAGCAGCAGATCCCGGTCTGGGGACCAGCTGGCGGCTCTGTAGCAGAGCCGACATCACGTTATTTAAAAAGAATTACGTCATTGGAAAAGTCTACAAAATGTGCCTGGTTTGCGAGCACACTTTGTAGACCGTTCCAATTAAGTAATTCTTTTTAAATAACGAGATTTCAGCTCTGCTGACATCAGGAGAAGGGGAGGAAGGGACATTACTGTTCCTTTAATCCTATTTATAGGTATAGTAACACTTAAAGGGATAGTAATACGTGAAAATACGTTTATTTTATATTGTAGCCCTTAAAAAAACATGAAAAATGATATAAGTCTTATATCCCAAACCTTTATGGTTTGGGAGTTATTCAGAAGTAAAGTTTCCCCTGGAGTGACGTCATTGCTCCACCCTTCAGATTTGGAATCCGGTCCCAGGACCGGTTGTGCCTCTCCAGAAGTGCTGAGATCACCATCTTTAAAAAGAATTTCTTAATTGGAATGGTCTACAAAGTGCGCTTTCAAGCCAGGCACACTTTGTAGATAGTTCCAGTTAAGTAGTTCTTTTCAAAGATCGTGATTTCGGCACTGCTAAAGAGCTGCCGGTTGCTGTGTGGACCGAATTCCAAATCTGTCCACTAGATGGCAGACTTGTCTGAAACAGCCAGGAAAAGAGAATTTTACTATATTTTACATGTGAATATCTCCCAAACCATAAAGGTTTGGGAGATAAGACTTATATCATTTTTCATGTTTTTTTAAGGGCAACAATATAAAATACAATTATTTTCAAGTATTACTATCCCTTTAAAATGTAATGTATGTATGTATATATATATATATATATATATATATATGTATATATATATATATATATATATATATATATATATATATATATATATATATAATATTAGGATTTATCTTCCTCTTCTGAGAGATTTTATTAAAAAATTGTTTGTGCTTAAACTTGTTTTTTTTTAGGCGCAATATCACAATGGCCTAAAATGTTAAAAGAGCTGTGTTGCTACACGATCCTATGGAGGTTTATAGCCAATGCATGAGATCCATCCCTAGGATGGTGTATAACAACACCACTGTGAAAGTTCATGCCATTGAGATACTGTACCTACAAAGTTAAGTTTGATCTGCAATAACTTTGTAGTATTTATCCTCCTGAGTAAAACAATGGTACACCCACTGCTGAGAGATATTTTATTCAAAGTTATTGCAGATCAAACTTGTATGTATATAATTTGTAGTATTTATCCTCCTGAGTAAAACAATGGTACACCCACTGCTGAGAGATATTTTATTCAAATTATATACATGAAGGTATCAAGCACTCACAGGACTTCAAATAGAGATAAAGAGAATACGATAAATTTATTCAGATCAACGTTTCGGCCAGACGTTACTTCTGTTAAAACGCTAGTTTATAGAGTGCCCTGCACCCTACTTCCTCATAAAATTTTGTTGCCGCAGATTGCCGCGCTGCCCCTTTTCCCTTCCCATTACCCATCCTCCTCCGATGACAGAGGCTGCCTGACTGTAAGCTGGAGCGATCTTATTGGCTAGATATCGATCTCTGTGTGGCAATGTAAGTTTGAGGAAGTAGGGTACAGGGCACTCTATAAACTAGCGTTTTAATACAAATAGTTTTTCTTTCTTCTTTTCTTCTTTAATCAATAATGTTTTCACCCTTATGGTATGTATCCTCTCCATAATAAACATAACTTTTTTAGAGGTGATAGATCCACTTTAAGAGCCTCTTATTCTTAGAGTATATTGTAACACAAGAAACACTGTGTTATAAGACTTTTTATGTTCAGTATGCAGTAGAACGGCTGGTAAGCCTTTCCTGACTTGCTTTTACACACCCAATCCCATTGCTCGTGAGTTTTAGCCAACATATGTTTACTTTCCAACCATGACATTCTGGAAAGATCAGTAAAGTGTTATGATAAGTAAGTTTTTGACTTTTCCTATTTAGTACATTGCTGGTTCTCTCAATTCTGAGACATGCTAAGGTTCAAACTGCCACAAAGTAGAGGAGTTCTATCCAGTGGCTCTTCTACTATAAATGCAATAGAATAACACCACACCATTGCGATGAACCATATCCCAGCAGCAAGGTTGACATTGCTTTACTTAATAGAACATGCTGTATAGTAAATGCACTGTTAGTAATGCATTTCCTGCTCCTTTTAGAAGCTTGGTGCATTTGAGCACGTGTTCAGTTCTGAATAGATTCATGTGGTGACTTGGCAGTGCTGAATTGCTACTCTGAGCAAGTCACCGGTGCAAATTCACAAGCAATGGTCCTGTTTTCCCAATGATCCAGTTGTTGGAGGAGGTCTTTTGGGGGGTGCGACTGGGCAGAACACATGAGTACCATCCAAACATATCTGATGCACACTTGGGCTCCAATTGATTGAATCACCGGGATGAGCACTGTAGTGATTGGGTCACCCTTGTGAATGGTCAGTACAGCAACTCTGCTGCATCTTCACTGTATTGGGTTCCAGACATACAAGGTATTATTTACTCGTGTGAACAGCCCCATAATTTTTGGGATGTTAGCACAGCGATAGAAATGCTGCACCTGCAGCCCGCTTTCTCTGACAGGTCTGAGGTGATGGAGATAGGCGTTTTCCAAGTATGACTGGCAGAGTTTGTTTTATGAAAGTGCACTCTCTTATTACATCAGGCTGTAAATGCGTGTTATGAAGGATGAAGCACTGCTATATTGGACTGTATGTGGGACAGAGGAGAAAGTATCAAGAGGAGAGGAAAAATTAAGATTTCCAAGCGGTGCCATGAATCAATATTTTTAAAAAATCTGAACAAATAATTGTTACCTCTCTGCTTTAATACTAGCTGCTTAGGAAAGATGCTTACTGCATGGCTGAATCATTGTAGACCTAAAGCAAGGGGAGGCAACTTTTTTTTTACTTTTCTGCGGTTTATTGACAAATCACATCGTCTGCAAGCCATTGACTGTCTGGTAGGAATTGATGCCCAACAGCAGCTGTTGCTCCAGTTATTATTCAACTACACCACAGCAGTTGAAGGGGCCATAGACCCTCTTGTGCTTCAGTGGTTCCTGTGCAGCCTGAAGTATACATCTTTCAAATGTATAAAAGGGTGAGTGGGCAGTTCTACACACAACCAGGACACCAATATTAATGTTATCTGTTAATATTTTTGGAAAATATGGAATCTGGTCCATCACTACTCAAGTGCCTGAAGTTTAATAAAACTCGTGGATGGAATATATTATCTTATGAAATCTAATCTTGTGTGTACTAGCCTTGCTACTGTCTGAATTGTTTTGTATCTTCCACTGCATTGTTGACATAAGATGTACATTCCATCACCCAGGTCACCAGAAAAATCTGTAGCTTTGTATTCATAACCTGTCACTTTGAGGGAGTTGGTTTTGCAAAATGTTTTAAGCGGCAAACAGCATAAATGCTAATTATAGAAATCTATTTAAAACTTTCTGAATTTTACAGTGTCCTTGACCATGTGTTTACAAAAAATGTATTTACTTGTAACAATGACTTTTTATATATGTGTCAGTTCAGAATTAAACTACTTTGGGAGATCCATAGCAATTTTAACTGTCTGGTTTACCTAGGAAATAAGGTTACCTATAACCACAATAGTGCCATTATGCTGGAGTTTGTACAGTTTATATATTATTTTTTTTTCTTCAAAAAGATGTAGACCATTTTGTTCCTGCTACAGTCTATGAATAATAGTATGTAAATCTTGCTTCCCAATATTACAGGCATGGTACTTGCTCCCTTTGTTTATTTCTGTTTTTATTACAAAACCAAAAGAACAAGTTCAGGGCCACCCAAAATAGAATAATGGTTGGGGCACCTCATACATGGCATCCTTAAGGTTGTTTTTTCAGAATTTAGACAATATAGAATACCATTGAAATAAGCAAGAGTTTGGTCTCTACAGCACAACATTAATGGGCATATCTATATTTTGTTTAATACAAGTGGAGTACTGAATTTGTATGTGGGTTGCTACACAGTGTAAAGCCAAGCATACACACCCAAACAATCTTAATCAATAATGGAAAATAACTTTCAATATTCATGTTCTCATCATGCAGTTGTTAAGAAGATATGGAACAATTGGGTCATTTTAAAATAAACATTTGTGGGATTTTAATGGAATTCAAGATTAAAGGGATAGTAATGTTTCACAATAAAAGCAGCTCTAATTAATCTTCATAGTATTTGGGCCTTGGAGAGTGTTATTTCAATTCTGTCAGAGTTGTAGTACAAGAGTAATAGAATGATAAAATATCCCCCTCCCGCCCCTTCTACTGGTGTAACACTGCTCAGCTCAGAACA
Organism: Rhinophrynus dorsalis; assembly: GCA_037306005.1. NCBI lineage: Eukaryota > Metazoa > Chordata > Amphibia > Anura > Rhinophrynidae > Rhinophrynus > Rhinophrynus dorsalis. The sequence continues at coordinate 318,975,441 of CM074719.1, forward strand.
GCTGGGAGGTGCCCATGTAGACTGCAGAGAGGGACAATCTTCAATTAAAATGAGGGAAAAAGCTGAAAAACCTGTCAAGGAGGGCAGGGTTTTCATTGTTCTCAGACTAAGAAGATTGTCCTCTGCTGTTATCTGTCTGGTCTTACAACCAGATTCCACATCTGAGGAGAGTAGTGTTACACTAGGTAAAAGGGGCGGAAGGGGATACTTTATCATTCAATTACTCTTGAACTACAACTCTGACAGTATTGAAATAACACTCTCTGTGGCTCAAATACTATGAAGATTAATTGGAGCTGCTGTTTTTGTGAAACATTACTATATCTTTAATTATCTCCCTTAACCCCTTAAGGACCGGACGTTATGGGACATTTCCGTCCCATAACGTCCGCATAGGGGCACTTGGACGCGCCGGTACACGTGACCTGTCACGTGTATCGGCGCGTCACTATGGGGCTTGAAACAGATCGCTCCGATCTTGGAGCGGTCTATTTCATGCCCCATTTTTACTTACAGCGCTCCCGGTAGAGCGCTGTAAGTAAAAAGTACGTGACGTACCAGGACCGTCAAGGGTCTTTCAAGCAAGTTTACCCTTGACGGTCCTGGTACGTCAAGGGTCCCTAAGGGGTTAATGATGGAGTTCTTTTTCATCTTTTGCAAATATTCCAGTAGCAGGTGAATGTACCTTTACACTGTACTTCATCATTCTTTGCTACAAAAACAAGAGGTCTGCGAGTACTTTGTGGGTGGGAATGTCATTCAATCTAGTAACTCAATTTTTAAGTTACACCATTGTAATGAAGTATGAAAATAGTGGTTAATTATTTGGTATGGCTCATCTTGTGCTTGGGGTAAACAAGTTTAAATGTGTTCTTCAGTGATGAAGTATTTTGTAATGTAGGTTTTATGCTCTGTTTCATTTTACAGAATGTGTAGAATTTTGTTGATGGTGTGCTATGTATTGGGTCTGTGCTGTATTTTTCATGCTGGTGGTCTGTGATTTGTTGGATGAGATTTTAAGGAGCAATCAAGGTAATCACTTTCTTACAAGTGCTTCCCTTCTTGTAGAGCAGTTGTGCTGATCAGTGGTAATGTACATCACTTGATATTTAACTTTGTCCCATCTCAAGCTTTGTAACAATGAAAACTGATATAATTCCTCCTGCTCAGAAACCCTTAATACCAGCATCGAGCTGCTACAGGCAGTGTAAATGAGGAAGTAACCTGTTGAGAATGATGATACCAGTCCACTTTGATGCCATCAGGGTCACTGAGAAAGCATTTTACCAAGATTATAACAAATATGGGATGGGGCCTTTGTATGTTCTAGTCTTTTTTTTTCTTTTTGGTCCCTGTATTTCGGCTATAGATGGAAGCTGCTACCTTGGGGTCTCAGTAACCTTATCTCATTGAAACCCTAAATATCTAATGCATGAGTGGCCTTAGTGAGTTTGTTCAAGTGCAGATTTTTTTATGTAAATTTTAAGATGAAGAAAAAAAGTATATATATAAAATATATAGCTATCTAGAAAATTGATTAGTTGGTGCACAGGTTCAGTGTTGGTTAAATTTTTGCTGGTACATTTTTTGTATGTATATGTATATATGTATGTGTGTGTGGATATATATATATCTATATCTATATATATCATACACATGTATTAATATACAATATTCCCCCATCAGATGGGAAGCAGTGTTGCTACAAAAATTTAAAATATACTCTTTGAATTTTATATGTTGTGTTGAAAAGGGAAGTCAACCGAATGTTACATGGTGTATGTACATATACCAACTCTACTTATTTTCATATTACGTACCGAAAGGAGTTTGTCTTTCTGAAATGGAATAAAAAATATGCTAAATTGTTAGCTCTTGATGCAAAAAAAATCCTGCAAATTGTGCCACAATTTATACAAACATATAGTGATTTTCAGTCTGTGTGAAGGGTAACTTTCATACCATTCTATGCATATATCAATGCCCACAATTATTTGTAATTATGAGACCATGCTGAAATGTTTGTAACCAACATTGTGATTCTGTAATTGCATTGCTTAAAAAAAAAAAAAAAAAATCCTTATTGACCTAATAAATATAGTGTTTCCACAATAAAATCTGTTGTTTTTTGTTTTTTTTTCTCCTTGTGTTTGTGTACTGAACCCTGTTCCTTTAAGGAATCGTCTGAAGTGGGACTGGAGCAGTTGGCTGCGTTTTATTGTCTGGTGTCCTTGGCGATTTCTCTGCTAGCAAGCTTGTAAGTAATTACTTGGCTGGAAGTTTGCTGACCAGTCTGGTTGCAAACTCTGTTTTTTGGTCAGAATCCTTTAATGCAAACCACCAAAAGCACAGAGTACTCTAAGAATGAGTTGAACAGACGGAATAGGCAACCCTGTTGATCCAAGCTGAGATTCAACAGAGTTGTAGCTCTTGGTCATTTTATTAGGTCTACAAATTGGCCATCAAATACTGCTGAATGAGTGGTGGTGGTGGTGGTGGTGGTACAGGTACACAAATGCTGTTCATTCAGCAATTATTGTCCATTGTGGAACACAGGACCCAAAGGGTAAAGTATCTTACTCTAGCAGGCAGGGCACTTGCATAAAGAGTTCTCTGGAGGCAAAGAGAGAGACTCCCTCCCAGCTCCATTTAACCCCTGCCTTGCAGCTTCAGTTCCAGAGTGATCTGTGCAGGAGAGACAATAAGGTGAAGATTCTTAGCTTTTTATGTTTGTAACTTACATGGGGCGTTTATCCCCCATGGTGTGCTCCTATTTCCTGTGTGGTGGATATGGAACAGCGTACAGACTTTCCCAGGACCTAGGTGTCTGCTTGGGGATGTCTGTCAGGAATTTACTAGCCACTCTTATATTTCTCTATATTATGCAAAGATTTGAAGAGGTTTCTGCAGTCTCAGTACACATGTCCTGTGAGTATATCCTGTCTGTCTACCAGCCACAATCAGAGGTCTGAGGTTATTTGGCTATTACTTGCACTCTAGCCTTTTAATTCTTCATCTCCCTGTTCTTACTTTAACATTGCCCTTCAGATGGGTCAAAGGCAATTTACAGTTTAAGACATACATTTATTTCATGATTCCCAGCCCCACCCCACCCCCCAAGCCTCAGAAAAAAGAAGGGCAGGAGCTGTGCTCCTTCCTTTACAGTTTGTGGAGCACACGAGGCACCTAATATTGTAGGCTCTCACTCTAGGCAGATAAATCCCCCTCCTGGTGCCTTCTCTTGCCCCACAACAGGTAGAAACTTTCTTAATTTTCTTCTGTTGTTTGTTCTTACTTTGGGGGTCTCTTTCTTATGTCTGATCACAAAGAAGACTTGGGGAATACTTAAGAACACCATATCTAAAGGGGTTGCTTTTATGGCTCTGTTCCACAAACTAGTGTCCTGAGGGATCATATTGGTGCTTTATGCCTCTCATTCTGTGACCTCTTCACCAACTCCAGGCCCCTCCTCTTCTTAACAGAAGCTTGCATGGGTTAAAGTAAGTAAAGAATCCTCTTCCCAGGAGGGCAAGACACAACCCAAAGAGCTCTCTGGAGGTGGAGACTCTTTCCCTACTCCCTTTTGCCAGACCACCAGACATGTTAACTTTTAAACGTGACCTCAAAGGAGGTGCATCTCAGGGCAAAGAATACTTTTTTTTTGTTTTCCCTAACTTGCCTGTGGCTGTGTAATCCCCCACTAGGTTGTCTGTTATCTCTGGTGCCTTGATATATATAGACCAGGGTGCAGACTGTTAAAGGACTGTGGTCTGCTAGAGTGTTCACTATGGAAATATGCCCACTATTGGGCGACCAACCAACTACACATTAAACATGTCTCCAGGTTGAAATGGTCACAATAACCATATCGCAAGCTGCATTGTAGACGCATCAGAATGTCGCCTCTACTGCCTGCTGCTCCACCTCTCCCCTGTATTGCACACAGTGTGCATTCCTCCGCATTGATTTGTTTTAATCTTTTGGAGTGCTATATTACTCATATCTACATTTCTCTGTCTTCCAATACAGGTTACTGGTAACTCTGGGAGGCGATCCGCCCCTTAGTAGGCAGGAACAAATTCTCAAAGTGTGTGCAGGGGGTGGAGCCTCCCTTCCCTCCTTGGCTGCAGTTAGCCAATCAGCTCCAGAAAGATTTGTTCCTCGGTGAAGACAACACCAGGCTGGGAACTGTTCTGCTATAGTTTTAGAATCTTTTTTATTTTTCTGTTACATGTGAAATACCACCATTAGACGGATTACCATGACTGACAAATGCCCTTAGATGTGGCTAACTCAGTGTCCAGGTGCTTTTTTTTTTGTGGACCGTAAGCCCTGAGGGGGAAAATCTTGATTTCAAGTGCTTCCCCAGGAGTTACCCACTGAGGTAATTCTTGCCCCATGGTAATTTGAAGACAGAAAATCCGCAGGAAAGATGAGCTACCCTTTGAGTGCTGTAGGTCCACTTGTCCCACAGTGCCCCTCGCACAGCGGTGTATTTCTGGAATTCCTACTGCACATTCCTGCACTCATTGGTTATATCTGTATGTCTCTGTGTGAGTGTTTGGAGTAGGTTTATGTGGTAACTTAACCCTTTAACTGCTGGTTTGGCACTTTTTGGGAGGTTTTATGGCACTTTTCCTACTGGATTAGTGTTTTCTGGGTATCCTCACATGTTATGTGGATGTTTTAATTTCTTTTATGTTTTACTGTAAGATTTGTAAAAATTGAGTACTGCGCCTTTAAGCCGCACTTTACTGCATCGACACCATTTCTCCATTCGCTTCTATGGAACCAGACTGTTTGTGACGTATATCTGCAATACTTTAACATAGCGACTTCAAAGATGGCTCATTTTACTTGTCTACCCTTGCTCTATCATCCTGTTGATGTTTCAAGTGTGTTGGGGGACTCAGGGGGCTTCAGGCACTGTTTTAGGGTACTTTTTGGGAAAACTATATTTCCCATGAGCGCTTGCTTCATGCCATTTTGTGAGCATTTCTGGGCGAGTATCCTACGCAGGGCTTGGACTCTCCTCCTGTCCTCTGCAGATTAACCCTTTGCCTGCCAGATATGTTTATTTTAGCCATTTCTAGGGTGAAACTTTAATCCTACACACTATAATTGGGAGATTTATTGTACAGTTGTGTATTTTGACACTGTGAGGATGTCTATACCGCTGGAGCTTGGGGATAGACCTAAGACTAAGGAGGCTTGGGTCTCTGTATCCCCCATTGCGCATTGCTCTTCCTGTCACTCAGGGCTACCTAGAGAATATTCAGGTCACTTATGCCCAGCATGTTCTGATGTCCCTGACACCATTCCAGGGACTATAGTGCCATCTTAGGTGCAAGAGTTTAAGGCTGCGACTAGGGACCTTAGGTCTACATTACAGCTCTTTCCATCCCAATTACAGGGGACCTTTCAGGCTTGGCAGGCCCCCTCCTCCATCAGGTCTTCCCTGCCAAAACCTCAGGGAGTACCTGATGTTTCAGATTCCTCTGAGGAGGAACTGCTGTTGGATTTAGATGTTGAGGAATGTTCTGTATAAGTCATCTCAGTTTCTTGGGTATCCCTTTGAAGCTGATCCTGGACCCTCCAATGAGGGCCTAGTCAGGGCTGTCTTAACTACTCAACATTCCCCTAGTTCAAGAGGCCCCTTCTGATCCCTCTGACGTATTCCAGGGGCCCACTAAGCCCCTTACATACTTTCCACCTAACCCCACTCTTGACCGCCTTGTGTCTGAAGAGTGGAAATCTCCTGACAAGAAAGCCTCTGTTTCCATGAAATTTGCTGAGCTTTATCCCTTTTCAGAGGCTGCGTTTGCTCAGTGGGTTCATCCGCCTAAAGTGGATGCCCCTATTTCCAGGCTATCAAAATCTACTGCGTTACCAGTCTCTGATGCCTCTGCTCTGAAGGACTGGACTGATAAGAAGCTTGAGGTTTCCCTCAAGTCTATTTTTGCCACTGCTGGTTCTAGTATGCGTCCAGCATTTGCCGCTGCGTGGGTGAACTAGGCCATTGCGGTCTGGACTGAGCAGCTCACCAAGGCTCTGTCAGGATGCTCCTGTTTCAGATAAGCTGCGTCTCCTTGTCAACATATCTGAGGCACAACACTATGTTTCTGCTGCCTTGTTTGACGCCATCCGCATGATGGCTAGGGTTTCCACCATGTCTGTGGTGGCCATGCGAGCTCTTTGGCTCAAGATTTGGTCTGCTGACACAGCTTTCAAGAAGGTCTTGCTTTCCCTGACTTTTCAGGGTACCTCTTTGTTTGGGCCAGATCTGAAGGATCAGTGAAGCCACTGGGGGTAAGAGTACTCTTCTACCCTTGGTCCCTAAGAAGAAGTTGCCACTTAAGCGTAACCTGCTTTTTCGTTCCTTCCAGAATGAGACACGTCTGGAGCTCTGCGTACCTCCTCCAAGCCCAAACAGCAGTAGAAGCCCAAGGTCTCCTCCAAGGCCAAGGCTTCCAAGAGTTCTTTGGCATGACTCGCCGAACCCGGGTCCGCACTCCGCTGTGGGTGGTCATCTGCGACACTATCACAGCGTTTGGGAGGAGTCTGTGGTGGACCCATGGGTTTTACAGGTGGTAAAGGAAGGGTACAAGATCCCTTTCATTTCTCTTCCTCCTTTTCGCTTTCGCCTTTCTTATACTCCTCAGGGTACAGATAAGCTCTCTGTTCGACAGAGCTGTTCAGGCTCTTCTGGGCAAGGATGTTCTGGAGCCAGTGCCCTTCCAGGACAGGGGTTCGGAGTTCTACTCAAACCTCTTTGTAGTCTCCAAAAAGGACACGGCTGTCGCCCTATTTTAAACTTGAAGGACCTCAATTCCTTTGTGACACAGACTCAATATCGCCAGGAGTCTTTGCGCACAGTAATTGCTGCCATGTCCCCAGGAGAATTCCTCGCTTCTCTGGATCTGCAGGACACATATTTGCACATTGCCATTCATCCAGAGAGCCGGCAGTATCTCCGGTTTGCCTGCGACAGGGGATATTTTCAGTTCTCAGCCCTTCCATTTGGGCTGAAGATGGCTCCTCAGGTTTTCAACCGTGTCCTGGGCGCCTTGATATTTGTCCTCCACCGGAACGGCAACGACTTTCTTCTGAAGGCCACATCTGCGGATCTCCTCCTTCAGCAGGTTCAAAACTGCATTCAGGCTCTCACCCATCACGGGTGGATCATCAACTTGGACAAGTCAGATCTTGTCCCATCCCAGTGTCCGGTCTTCCTGGGCCCTCTCTTCGACACTCAGAAGAACATGGTGTTCCTCACGGACGAGCTGGCTCACCAGATCGCTCACAGGGTTTCAGCGATTCTGTCCCAGGATTCAGTTCCACTCCAGAAGCTGTCATCTCTAGTGGGGAAATTCATTTCCACCATAGAAGCGGTTCCGTTTGCCATAGCGTACACCAGAGAACTCCAAAGGTTCGTGATCCAGATGTACAAGGGTTCACAGGATCTTCTGAAGTCATTTATTTCCCTTCCTCTTCATGTGGAGCTGAGCTTGTCATGGTGGCTCCACTTCTCCAACCTGCTGAAGGGCAAGTCCTTTCTGGTGACCTTTCGGACCAAAGTGACGACAGATGCCAGCCTCTCCGGCTGGGGTGTGCTCCTGGGGCGGCTGAGCGCTCAGGGTCGGTGGACTCCGGAGGAGTCTCTTCTTCCGATCAACATTCTGGAGCTTCAGGTGATATTTCATGTCCTGAGACATTGGACTTCTCAGTTAGAAAACTGTCCAGTAAGGATGGAGTCCGACAACGACACGGCCGTGGCGTACATCAACAAACAAGGTGGAACAAGAAGTCTCACTGCTTGGTTAGAGGTCAAGGCAATTTTGTCCTGGGCAGAAGATCATGTGCCAGCTATATCCGCAGTGCACATTCCAGGCGTGAACAACGTCATGGCGAACTTCCTCAGTCTACACACAGTGGACAGAGGAGAGTGGGAGCTGCATCTGCAGTTGTTTCAACTCACTGTTCAGCGATGACAAGACACAACAGGAAGGGTCCATTGTTTTGCTCTGTGGTGAGACCCTGTGGTGGATGCAGTGTCCATTCCTTGGACCTTTCGTCTGGCTTGCATCTTTCCTCCCCTTCCCATGTTGCACAGGGTGTTACGGAAGCTACAACTGGAGCGTTGCCCAGTCATTCTGATGGCTCCATACTGGCCTCGCCAGTATTTGTTTCCGGAGATTGTGGACCTGTCAGTAGCGGAGCCCTTTCGGCTCCCCGACTGTCCGGATCTTCTTTTACAGAGTTACCTGTGGAAGGAGGATGTGCATCGGCAAGCTTTGATGGGTTGGAAATTGAATCCTCAAATTTGAAGAAGGGCTTCTCTTCTTGTGTGGTAGCCACTATGCTTACTGCCCGCAAGCCTGTTTCTTCCAAGATCTACCATTGTGTCTGGTCGACTTTTCTGTCCTGGAGTGCTGACAGGGACCTGTCTCAGGACTTTGACTTACCTACGTTCCTGGCCTTTTTGCAGGACACTGTGTATAAGGGCCTCAGTTTGAGTTCCCTTAAGGTTCAGACTTCTGCTCTCTCTGTTTTCTTTCAGAAGTGCATTGCCATCCTTCCTGATGTCAAAGTATTCTTTCAGGGCGTTGCTCATACTCATCCTGTTTTCAAGTCTCCCACTCCTCAGTGGTATCTTAACTTGGTTTTCAGCATCCTTCAACGCCCTCCCATAGAGTCTTTGGCTACTATTCCTCTGTCTCTGTTGACATGGAAAATGGCTTTTCTCTTGGCGATTGTGTCTGTTTGCCGTGTCACGGAGTTACATGCTCTGTCCTGTAAGCCACCTTATTTGATGTTTCACAAGGACAAGGCGGTGCTTCGCACTTCTAAGGAGTTTTTACCGAAGGTGGTCCCTGAATTCCACAACAATCAGGAAATAGTGGTTCATATATGTTCTGGTGACTTTGGGGGCCTTGCGCCTGGTCCTTGCCTGCTTCCCACCTCTGGGAAACTTAATGGTTGGACATCCCAGAGTTACCAGTAACCTGTTATGGACAACAGAGAAAAGAGGATTTTAGTCTTACCTGTTAAATCCTTTTCTCTTAGTCCATACAGGTTACTGGTCCCCCCCCCCCCCCCCGTCAAGAGACCATGCTTGGCTCTCCTGTGGCAGACCGTGGGGGTCCTTCGGGGTCATGCTCACAGGAGTCTTCTTCCCTTCTACTATCTAGTCATCTTAGTGTCTCAGATCTTTCTGGAGCTGATTGGCTAGCTGCAGCCAAGGAGGGAAGGGAGGCTCCACCCCCTGCATACACTTTGAGAATTTTTTCCTGCCTACTAAGGGATGGATCGCCTCCCAGAGTTACCAGTAACCTGTATGGACTAAGAGAAAAGGATTTAACAGGTAAGACTAAAATCCTCTTTTATGGAAAGGCTACAATGATAAAGCAAGTATACTACCTCAAGTGTGTCAAGAACAGAAACACTCATCGGCATGCACACATAAGTAATGCTCATAAAAATTAAAGCCACTAGTGCCGGAGAACCTCATAAAAAATTAACCTCACTTGCCGAAGAGGCACTCAGTGCATCATTTTAAACTGAACATGCACTATGCAAGGACATGCAAATTCAGCTTTAAAACTTACATACCACGTTGCTGTGTCGAAGTAGAAGTCAGAGATGCTCAACTAGACTTATGAGCTTGCAAGTGTATGCAAAAGCTCACTGGGACTGTGTCCTCGCGCCCTGGGTGCAATCTCTTTTAGCTCACAAATACCATACACAGATGAGAAATATTCTGAAGCGCATCATACAGGTCCTGCCAAAATGACAGTCCAGCCACGAGGATGCAGTCCTAGTGAGCTTTTGCATACCCTTGCAAGCTTATGAGCCTAGTTGAGCATCTCTGACTTCTTTGCTGCATATGCAAATTGCTCTTGGGGTTAGTCACCCTAAGGGTAATGGGGGAATCAAGACGTGGACCCCTTGCTCACAAGTGCCTAGAGGGATCAACTGCACCTCACCAACAAGGCCGAAACGTATGTCTAGGGTTAGCAGCGTCTCTTGCTCAGAGAAGAATTGTCTGGCATTTCATGGCTGAACTGTCATTTTGGCAGGACCTGTATGATATGCTTTAGAATATTTCTTCTCTGTGTATGGCATTTGTGAGCTAAAAGAGATTGCACCCTGAGTGTGAGGACACAGTACCAGTGAGCTTTTGCATACCCTTGCAAGCGCATGAGCCTAGTTGAGCATCTCTGACTTCTATCACGTTGCTGTGGCCGCAGCCCCTACCTGACACCCCATAACATTTTGGAGCAATGTTATAATCTGAGTGTATATCTGTATACTCTCTACCTCTCCACTGTTGCACACAGTGTGCATTGATTGGCAGGGAGGTGTCCAGGTAGATTGCAGAGAGGCACAATCTTCAATTAAGATAAGGGAAAAAGCTGAAAAACCTGTGAAGGGGGGGGGGGGGGCAGCGGTTTCATTGTTCTCACAGTAAGAAGATTGTCCCTTGCTGTTATCTGTCTGGTCAAGCAACCAGATTCCACATCTGAGCTGAGCAGTGTTACACTAGGTAAAAGGAGCAGGAGGGGGATACTTTATCATTCAATCACTCTTGCATTACAACACTGACAGTATTGAAATAACACACTCTATGGCTCAAATATTATGAAGATTAATTGGAGCTGCTGTTTTTGTGAAACATTATCCCTTCAAATACCCTTCCACCTGTGAACTATCACTTCTCGCCTAAACAATATTAGAGCACAGTTACATATAAATACATAACAATGTGTGTCACTAAATACGTGTCTAATTAAGGGAAAAAATGTCCCCAAGGTAAAATAAAATCACCACAGTGTATAAAACAATGTGGTATCTTCTTATCGGCAAAGGTCATAGACATCAATGATGCATCTTATCTCAAAAGATGTAGAAATTACAAGAAAAATAAAAAGATATGCATGTGTAATAACTTTCTTATAAGATCTCACTGTTAAAGGTAATCAGGCTAGGATTCGCTAGACCACTCTCGTGGGTCTCCCTTGCATTGCACAGCTTATGTGCTTAAAAGGAGTACCTCCCCTGGGGAGTGGTTAATACTGCCGACATATAGCCTAATGTACCTCTCACTAAATCTGAGGAATTGTGTCCTTACAATGGGATATGATACATATACTATGGGCTAACTCACTTGTCAGCATGTCCCCTGAGTCTCCATCACACCGCGCAGATAGAGCTTCTCTCAGAACATATTGTAACAAAGGAGATTGCTGCCAAATTGAGTATACAAAGTATCCAACGTACTATATGAGTAAATGTGGTATGGAACATCAATTCGCCTCCAATGGATCAGTGGGGAATACTTCTGATAATGTATCAGCTGTATCGAACACTGTGTAAATGCTTAACTTCTAGTATGTTTGCTGAGGATGGATTAAGTTTACAGTAAAGATGCAAATTAATACCTAGAGGAGTAGCCCGATTTGATAAGTATAATATGTCATATAAAGATCTAGTTATTATGAGGCTGTATACCTACTGATAAAACACCGGTTTCTATATGAATGTACCCAGTGTATCATCACTGTTATAAACGATAACCTTCAAAATATGCACAGTTTCATGGGATATGAGAAATATAACCATATTCAAAGAATCTTGACCATTTAGTGACCCCACTACGGTGCAAAAAAGTTTTGAAACATGACGCAGAGTTAAATGCTAGTTAAGTGCTCCAGTCTCATGTGTACACTATTCAGTGAGTTATTGTCTAAGGGTCCATAGTTCACATACTCACTGGAGTATGTTGATAAATTATACCCAAATGTTCATTCCATAAATTGAGTATAATTTATCAACATACTCTAGTGATATGGGAATCCGGACCTCTTGGATCTTAGAGTGTCTCTCCCACTGGAGGTCATGCAGGACCTGCTGTGGTTGCTGAACAGGTTCAACCTGCAGAAGGGGAAACCCTTTGTGATTCAGGACAGGACCTTTGTGATGAGAGATGCCAGTCTGAGGGGCTGGGTAGCCATCCTGGGTCACCTGGGGTTTCAGGACAGATGGACTGTGGAGGAGACCCTACAGTCTGTCAATGGTCTGGAACTCCTGGTGATTTGGCATGCGTTGACATACTGGTCCTCTCCACTGAGAGGCTGTCCAGTTTGCGTCCAGTTAGACAACGCCACGGCGGTGGCATACATCAACAAGCAAGGGAGGCACAAGAAGTGATTCTGCTTGGTCAGTGGTCAAGTCTATTTTGACCTGGGCAGAAGATCACGTCCCGGCCGCTTCCGCTGTGCATATTCCAGGGTTAGACAAAGTCCTGGTGGACTTTCTCAGTTGCCAACAGGTGAACCCAGGAGAGTGAGAGCTCCACCCAGACATTTTTGACCTGTTGGTGCAGCAGTGGGGTCTTCCTCAGATAGAACTGATGGCCACCAGGGACAACAGGAAGGTTTGGCTATTTTGTTCTTGGGGTGATCCTCTGGTGTGTGTGTTGGATGCTCTGTTGATTTCATGGCACTTTAATCTAGCTTACGTGTTCTCGCCAATCCCTCTCATCCCCAGGGTGCTGAGGAAGATACTGATGTAAGATCTGGCAGTCATCATGATTGCCCCTTTCTGGACCAGGAGGCCTTGGTTTCTGCTGCCTCTCAGACTGGATCTCCTCCTTTAAGGATACCAGTGGAAGGGGGATGTGGAGTGCATGGCTTTGACTGCATGGCTGTTGAAGCCTCCATCTTAAGGAGGAAATTGTTTTCTCCTGAGGGGATCTCCACTATGATCCAGGCTCAGAAACAGGTCTCTTTCAAGGCTTACCACAGGGTCTGGTCTGTTTTTCAGTCTTGGTGTGTGGACAGAGATCTGTCCTTACAGGAGTTGGATCTTCTGGTGATACTGTTGTTTTTTTTTTTTTTTTTTTTTTTTTTACAGGATGGTGTGAACAAAGGGCCCAGTCCTAGCTCCTTGAATGTTCAGACTTCAGTTTTTTTCTGTCTCTTTCCAGAGACACATTCCCATCCTGCCAGATGTCAAGGTCTTCTTTCAGGGTGTTACTCACACCTTTCCTGCCTATAAGGCTCCCACTCCCCAGTGGGATCTTAATCTGGGTTTATGAGTCTTGCAGTGGCCTTCTTTTGAGTCCTTGGCTACCATTCCTCTGCATCTTCTGATGTGGAAGATGGCCTTTCTGCTGGCTGTGGTCTCTGCCCGCAGAGTTGCCTGAATTGCAGGCCTGGTCCTGAAAACCTCTTTTCCTGGTGTTTCACAAGGATAAGGCTGTTCTTCGTATCTCCCGGGAATTCCTTCCTAAGGTGGTCTCTGAGATCCACATCAATCAGTAGACTGTTGTGACTTCCATTTGTCTTGACCCCAAATCTGACAAGGAGAGGGATCTCCACTTGTTTGATGTGATACGCTGCCTTAAGTTCTATGTGCCCCGTACTGAGTCTGTACATAAGACTGATGCCTTATTTGTCATCCCTGAGGGTCCTAGGGCGGGTCTGGCTGAATCCAAGGTGGCTGTTGTGTCTTGGATTAAATCTACCATTTGCAAGGCTTATGAGCTCAGAAAGAGCTTCCTTTCTGTATTACCTTGCACTCCACCAGGTCTTTTGGGGCCTCCTGGGCCTAAAAGAATCAGGCCTTTGCTGAACAGCTGTGCAAGGCGATCACTTGGTCTTCTGTGCGCACCTTTGCCAAACACTATTGTGTTGATGTTCTGGCTTTGGCAGGAAGTGCCTGGAGGCAGTTCTGCCTGTATAGGACCTTCACATTCCTGTGCCTTACCGTTCTTTAACTGTTTGAGCCCAGTTGGCTTTTGTTATTGTGTGCTGTGATATTGTTTTGCAGTGTCCATTGAAACTTTGTTACGTTTGGGCTGTTCCTTGTTTAGTCCATGAGTCCTGTATAGTCCATGAGAACTCAGTTTTCATGGGGACCGGCACTTGGTCATTTCCTTCTCTACCCACCCTGGGAACTTAATGTTGATACATCCCCATGGTACCTGTATGTCATATTGGACAACAGCGGAAAGAGGATTTTAGTCTTACTTGTTAAATCCTTTTCTCTTAATCCATATGACATACAGATCTCCCACCCAATGAAAGGGACGATGCTTGGTCTCACTTAGCAGGACGTGGGAGTATGCTTGGGTCTGCTGTTCACAGTTTTCCCTTCTTCTTTCTTGCTGTCCTACTTAGTAAGCTTGTCTCAAGTCTAACTGGCACAGGCCTAGTGGGATAGCCTAATAAGGAGGAGGTGAGGCTCCACTCACATCTTTCTGCATTTACACTACTTTTGCATTTTATTAGCATCATAGTTACTGTCATGTATTGCTGTTTGTAGTGCTTTGTACTTTATGGTTCACTTTGTAGCATATCTTAATTGTATAATTTATATATGATGAACGTTTGATTTAATCTTATTTATGTATTTATCCATACTCCTGTGAAGAGTAGATCTAAAAAAACTACAGACTTCCCCAACCAATTGCTTTGCAGTGTGTTGAAGCTGTCTAACATCCATGGGGTTAAATTAATATGTATTTAATATAATTCAAAAGCCGTGTCCTGACCAGACCGGTATATGTGAGTGTGCTATATATCAAATGGAGAAGTAATGTCTGTGTGTTTGAGTGAGTGTGCCTGTTTGAGAGTATGAAAATACTCTACTTAAGGGGTGAAAAACCTGTTACTCTATAGGTGTTATTGGATTACAACTACCACAATATTAAAGATAATTGGAATTGACCCAGACAACTAATGTGCACTTGGAGTTGAATGGTGGTTCTCTGCTGTGATGACAAACCTGGCTCCTAAATTTTTGGTCTGGCTTCTACAGTCAAATTTGTCAAGCCCTGCTCTAATTGAGGCAAAACTGGCAACACTGTCCTCATCCATTAATAACGTTCAGGCTGAACTGAAAAGACAGGGAAAGGCTAGATTAAGTGGACCAATGCACACTGGGCTGTGAGAACAATTTGATTAAACAACAAAATAGAGAGGAGAAGCTTTAAACCCTGCTGCTGGAATACCAGATAAAATAGATGACATTCAGAACAAGAGAAGAAGGAATAACCTATGATTGGTGGATCCACCAGAATCTGTAAGACATTGATTAAATAGAAAGAACTTGAAGACAGCAGTTTGCTTAAACAACAATACACACGTTTATTATTAACTATAGTCGTAGTTTTCTAAATTGTTAATTTAAAGTGGAACTACCACATCTAAGCAACTTTAGCTTCAATAATTCCCCATCTGTTGACTAGCTGCTTAGTAGCACTAGTCGCCAGAATGATTATCTTGTAAAGAAGAAATAGCCATTCTTCACAGGCTGACAGGCAGGATGGAGCGCAGACATCTTGCCATAGTGACATCTGCGCTCCTGTTCTGTCAGTCCCGGCCGGCTCTAGGAGGCGTTGCTAGGAGCTGTTCGGCTCCGGAAGGGACCAACAGAGCAGGCGCACAGATGTCACTATGGCAAGATGTCTGTGCTCCGTCCTGCTTGTCAGCCCATGAAGAGTAGCTATTTGTCCTTAACAAGATAATCATTCTGGCAACTAGCACTACTAAGCAGCTAGTCACCAGATGGGGACTTATTGAAGCTAAAGTTGCTTAGATGTGGTAGTTCCGCTTTAAATCAAACATCACAATACATTCCAGGTTTCATTTTGGTGCAATATATGAATCATGGTGATACTGGCTAACCTCATGAAACAAATATTTTGCTTCTGAATAAGATGTCCTGCATGCTGCTGGTATGGATGGATTTTTTTTTTTTTTTTTAACTATAGTATGTATTCTCTTCAAAATGGTTACAGTTTCTATAATTTATTCGTAATTAACCTGCAAGAGAAAATAGTTTTTGGTGTAAAACAGTATTTTTACACTTACAATAAATAACATTTATTTTTTTATTTATTTATTTTTGTGTTGCTGATATGACTTTAAATATTGCATTCTTACAGCTAGCATATGTAAACATTAATTATTCATGTTTATTTAATCTGCTTTGGGCCGTGTATACTGCAAGAAGTGCATTTACTCAGCCCTCTAGCACTCAAAGACTTTAATATTACTGATGTCCATGCCAGACTCAGAAAAATGGCTCTTTTTGTTTCCTGAGGCCTAAAATCCAGTCTTACACACATGCTCTGAGGGAGCACCAGTCATACTCCCTTCCACCCCACTCTTTCCATTGCCATAAATGAATGAGCATCATACCAGCCTACGTGATTAACCTGATACACAATACATATTACACTTTTCTTTATTAACTATCGGGTGCTGGAGAAGTCTGTAACTTCCAAGGATTTAACACCGAAAAGTGTCATTTTAAATGTTAACACCTTCCTGACTATAAACTGGTATATCAGACAAGTTGAAGGCATTTGCAGCACTCAAGGTGTTAAAGGAACAACAGCATTAGAACATGAACATGGGATTATATATGTTTAATCCCTTGAGTGCAGAGGAGCAAGCAGTGCACTGAAATGCAGCATGTTACTCAGCCCTCTACTTAAATATGTGTATTTAACTGAGGTTTTATTGTGCGTCCCTGTCCAGTGTTACACAGTTGGCAATGTTACCTTATGTGAAAAATTAATCTCTTGAAGACCAAATGGATGCATAATGTGCACTGCTTTTCAAGGGGGTGTGCGTCACTCAGATCCACAAGGTGTTAATAAAACATGCACATTGTACACCCATTTGTTCTTCAAGGGTTTAACTTATGAAAAACATGAGTTTGACTACTGGGTGGGTTTAAAGCTGGATAGGGATGGGCAATCATATGATTGCTCATCCCTGGCCAGCTTTAACCCTTTGCGTGCCAGATGGTTATCATGGTCATGGCTTCATAATGGTTTGGGTACCACTCTGAAACTCAAAAGGTTAAACCTTAAAATGCTATGTATTTGTTAAAAGTGGATTCACTGCTTTATTATCCATTATCCATGCAAATTGTCGAATGAGCTTAATTTTTAATATGTTTGTATTTAGTGTGTGTGCGTGTGTGTGTGCGTGCGTATGATCAAGTCAACAAACGTGAAGCTCAGCACTAGCCAGCTATTGAAAAATCACAAGACTTTTGAACAGGCACTGTCTAATCACTTCACTGTGCTGTAAGACCTTCCAGACACAGGCCTGTCAACCCACTATGAAAATGTTATTGAGACTATTGTAGACACTGCTCATACCCTTGCACCTACTGTGTAACAAAAAAAAAACAAAAAAAAAACACCCAGAATATCAAAAGAACAGTTGCCATGATGAGAAAGACATAAGAACTGAAGTAAAATGGCAATATTAGAAACAGGGCAGCATATGTAGAAATGTGCAAGATCACAATGCATTGCATAATAGAAGAAATCTGAAAATTCAGTGCTGAGCTCATCAAAAAGATTTTGGAAGATAATCAAGGGCTAAATTCAGGAAGTTTGCTTCTGTGCTGTCTATTCCCAGGATATAGACTACAGATACTGCTAGATGAGCATTTCTGCCAACCTTGGTAGCTTCCCAATCTCTCTTCACACCTATCTGCTTTTGATTGCGGCTTGTCGATTTATGTTTGCCACAGCTGTTAAATTGCCAGATTGAATGCGTATATTACCATCTTCATCCATGTACCTTGAACTTTGTCCTAAAACACTGAACTCCATCATTCAGACTGGCATTGGTTATTATTACATTCCATTCATTTATCAAAAAGATTTCCCCTATGTGAGATTGTGAATATAAATTAACCTTTGCAAGTCCAAATTCATCTCTGTTGTAAGTGAAACGTGGAATGATAAATAATGTATTACTCTGGACCACTTTATCAACATTTCCAGATGGATAAGACTTGTTTGGACTTGTGCACGATACTGCTTCCAAAGTCGACACCATTATTCCTAGCACCTTCATGCAGAACCATATTTTTATTATTTTTACACTTTCTTCTTTTGCTAGCTTAATTACATTTGACATTCGATTTCTGTCAGTTAGAATAAACACTTTCTTTTGCACAGTACCAAAGGTCAGACCTTAAAATATTAGAATATAAGATTACATCAAATTGAACTTCCTGAGATTCAAGACCCAGTCATTTGAATGCAAAACCTGTCTACAAATTAAATTGAAGGAGGTCTGACATGAGAGATTTCAGAATCAAGATGTCAAAATAAGTGGTTATTAAACTTCTTTTTAACTTGGTGAATCCTACCAAAGCTGACATTACCTTGGTTAATACTCTTGGAGCAGCCGCCAGACCAAAGGACAGAGAAGTAACCTGGAAGTTATTAGTCTAAAATAAAAAAAAAAAAGATTTACCTAAGCATTTTCTTATGACTAGAGAGACTAGGAACTCACCTAAACACATGCTGCAATGATGGAATGATTCTATTTTGAATCTGGGTGTAAGTATGAATTTACTGAGGACTTTGAGATATAGGACTGGTCAATAACTGCTTTCTTTTTTGCTAACATTGAAAGATTGGAGATTGGGGTAAAACTCCATGAACTTTTGGTAATGAGGTACTGATCAGTCACTCCCATTTGAAATACAGAACCTATGGAATTTTCAAATGCTTTTTCCTTTTTGGGTCTTTTGGCATACTGAACATAAAAAACAAGGGGAAAGTCAAATAAAATTCATTCTATATTCAGTGGAAATGATGCAAAGAACTGATTGGTCCAAAACAGAATCTTCCCTTTTTTTCAGGAAATGTTAGTCTTCCCCCTGTCAACTGCTGTATCAACTATGTTGTTTGTGTTTAATTTAACATAGTAACATAGTTGAAGAGGCTGTAAAAAGACATGCGTCCATCAAGTCCAGCCCATGCCAAAAACACCCCTGTTGATCCAGAGGAAAAAAAAAAACAACAACAAAAAACCCTGAAGCCATTTCCAATTTAGATCCAAGTGGGTAAAAAAAATCCTTCTTGACTCCAAATGGCAGTCAGATAGTTCACTGGATCAACAACCTATCTGCATTGAAGCCATCTGTCATAATTTTCAATATTGTTCTGTTCTATATAGGCATCCATTGCTTTTTTGAAAGCAGTTACATTATCTGCAAGCACAACATCCCAAGGCAAAGAATTCCATAGCTTTACAGCCTTTACTGTAAAAAAATCCCTGCCTTTGTTAAAGTTGAAAAATACCTTTCCTCTAGTCTTAATGGATGACCTCTTGTTCTTAGCTCAGCTCTTTGAGTAAATAATTAATTGGATAGTTCTTTGTATTAATCTTAAATGTATTTGTAAATGGTAATCATATCACCCCTTAGACCTCTCTTCTCTAATGTAAACAAACCTAGTTATGCTAGTCTCTCTTTACAACTCAGATCCTCCAATCCCTTTGTCAGTTTTGTTGCACTTCTCTGCACTGTCTCCAGGTTAGTATCCTATTTGTTCTTGCAGCAGCTGAGTGACTCTGCACAATGCTATGAAGTTTGTCTGCCAGTACTCCTAAATCCTTCTCTAATGAGGATTCCCCAAGTTGTTTCCCATTTCGGGTACATGTAGCATGTTTCTTTGTACAGTCCAAATGCATAACCTTACATTTATCTACATTAAATGTCATCTGCCACTTTTCTGTCCATTCACTCAGTTTATCTAAATCCCTCTGCAGAGAAAAAACATTTAGCTCTGCGTGTATTTCTTTACATAGCTTAGTGTCGTTAGCAACGATTGAGACGCTACTTTCAATTCCCACTCCTAGATCATTAATAAACAAATTAAAAAGCCTTGGGCCTAGGACTGAACCCTGCAGAACCCCACTTATAACTTTAGACCAATTTCAAAAGGTTCCATTTACAACTCTCTGCCATCTATCATTTAACTAGTTCTCAATCCACGTACAGATAACAACGCCCAAACTGAAGCCTTTTAATTTATGCAGTAACCTATTGTGAGGCACTACATCAAAGACTTTTGCAAAATTCAAGTATACTACATCAACAGCAATTCCCTTGTCTAAATTACTTTCTCTTTCGTAAAATGCAAGTAAATTTGTCTGATATGATCTATTCTTCATAAAACCTTGCTGACTCCTACTAATAATATTGTTTGTCTTCACATAGTTCTGAATACTGTCAGTTAGTAACCCTTCTAGTATCTTACTCACTATGGAAGTCAAGTTCACATGTCTATAATTTCCTGGTTTGGATCTTGCCTCCTTTTTGAACAATGGAACTACATCAGCTTTTCAACTATCACACGGCATTATGCCTGATGAAAGTGAATCAATAACTATTAAGTATAATGGTCTTGCTATTACTGATTTAAGTTCCTTAAGTACCCTTGAGTGTATACCAACAGGTCCAGGTGCTTTATTCACCATAACCTCTTCCAGTGCCTTTTGGACCTTGTTCTCAGTAAGCCATGTACATGATGGAGGAAATTCTGTGGTTTTGTCTATTTTCCTTTAGCCTGTCATTGTTGCTTCCTTTGTATATACTGAAGCAAAGAATGTATTTAGGGTGTCAGCCATAGCCTTATCCTTACTAATCAATTTACCTGTCTCATCCTTAAGAGGACCAATATCAACCTTAACCTTTTTGTCATTAATATACTTGTAGAATTGTTTAGGATTTTTCTTGCTCTCATTTACAATATTTCTTTTATTTTCAATTTTAGCTAGCTTAATTGCTTGTTTGCAGATTTTATTACATTCTTTGCATTTTTTAAATGGTGCATTTGACCAGTTTGACTTAAAATATTTAAAAGCCTGTTTCTTATTTCTCATTTCCCTGCAAACCTCATTATTAAGCCACAGTGGTTTCACTTTACTCCTCTTGTGCTTATTCCCCATTGGTATATATTGACGTGTATATTTTTCTAAGAACATTTTAAACACATTCCATGATTCTTGTGCATTTTTATCTTTGAAAATGACATCCCATATAATACTGCTTTTATATTTGTAAAATTATTTTTAAAATTGAATGATATTTTGGTTGTGCAAGTAAAGTAAACTTCTGGTAGTCTGGTTAATCATTTTGTCCAATTCTGGACCAAACAAGTTCTTCCCCAAAAAGGAGTAAAGAAGCAAGAGAGTGTTTTGATGAAATGCCAGCCCTCCAGATTTTAAGCAAAGTAATTGATCCCATTGCTAATGTCTTAGCAAAATATTTAGCAACTTCAAGTATGACATCACAGATTTACAAATTCCCCTCCTGACTTTGCGAGGCCATATCAACCAACTACTCCCTAAGTGTATCCTCTATGATAGTTTGTAATAGTTAATCACACTAAACGTTAGTTGCTCTTCCATCAAAATCTGGTCGCAATAAAGTACACATATGAAAGCACCATTTCAAGGAAGGTATCTAACCTCTTATCAGTGGGATCTTTGAATGCTTCTGCATGAGCAATAACTAAAATAGTTTTTAAAATAATCTGGACACCAGAGGACTTTTTGTGGATACATTGTCAGAATGTTTAGTGAACAGCAGTTTCCTATCTGAATGTTTTCACTCATCTAGCACATCTGATATAATTTTTCAGATGCTGAAAAAACTGCCAATATTTCTTTTTATGCTTAAGTATACCATTAGTGGGGGTCTGCAGATGCCTGAACCACCAATATCTGAAGCATTTCCAGGACAGCTCTAATGAGACCTTTAATTAAATCATTATATTTAAGATAGTCTCTTGCTGTCTGTTTCACCTTCCTCAATGGATGGGTCATCCCCTGAGTTGTTACATTGTTCATCTTCTTCTTTGGGATATCCTGTGGTTTTCTTACTAGAGTGAGGAGAATGTTTAGAAAATGTAGAAAAAAAATCTCTTCTAATGATGCTGAAAGATAAGCTGACAGACGGTTGGAAATAGACAATCCATCCAATTAGAATGCCATATATTCACACCACTAGGCTGAACAATTCAGGGAGCCTAACACCCTTTTCTTGTATGCAATGCACATGTTAGAAAAGGAGGCTGCCTGTTACAATAGCAATTGTAGGCCGCAAGGCATTAGTAAAGCATAAGACCCTTTCATTGTCATAATAAATGTCCTCTGAACCACTTCTCGAAATGATAGCAAAGGAGCTGTTCAGGTATATCCAATGTGATATACCACAGATTTGTCTGTGGTGATATTGCATATATATCACTCATTCCAAACAAGGCTGTCCCATATGGTAAAAGTAATTATTTGCACCATTACCATTACCCCTCCATGATCTTTATTGCAATTGTTTTGTTTCACAGTCAAGCTGAGCTGAATCGTAAAATGGCAAGCCCAGCTTTGTTTCAGCTGTCCTCTCATATCCCATGACCACAGCACAGCAATTGTCACCCAGAATAAATAGCAATAAACAGTAGTAAATTAATAACAACCAAATACTAGTTATTGGGATAAGAAAGTCAAATCCATGCAATATCCCACATCCTCAGAGAATGTGACTACAGCCACTTCTCTGTCCATTTCCGTTACAATTTCAATTAAATCAATACAAAAAATCTGAATAATGGGAGAAAATCTGTTAATAACTGATGTTATTGTGCCCTGGCTCCTAATCAGAGTGAATATAACCCCATGATCCCTGGGTTATATGTGCCCTATGGATATTAGTTTAATATACACATAGAAACATGGAATTTCAGCCCATCTATTCTGCCTATTTTCCTACTGTAAAAACCTCTTGTCTTATGTTAAGGACAGCCTTATGCCTATCCCATGCATGCTTAAATTCCCTCACTGTATTAACTTCTATCACTTCTGCTGGTAGACTGTTTCACTTATTTACTACTCTCTCAGTGAAGTAAAACTTTCTCACATTACATCTAAACCTGTGTCCCTCTAATTTTAGACTATGGTCTCGTGTCCTAAAATGTTTACTTCTTTGAAATATACTTCCATGCTGCACTTTGTTGAATCCCTTCATGTATTTGAATATTTCTATCATATCTCCTTTCTCTCTTCTCTCCTCCAAGCTATACATGTTCAGATCCTTTAGTCTATCCGGATATTTATTTTCCTGTAGACCAATCACCATTTTAGTAGCTCTTCTCTGAATTATCTATAGAATATATATATCCTTCTGGAGTTGGGGTCTCCAGTACTGTACACAATACTCTAGGTGAGCTCTAACCAGAAATCTGTAGAGCGGCATGACCACTTCCCGTTTTTTGTTACTAATGCCTCTACCTTGACAACCAAGCACCCTGCTTGCATACCCCACCACTTTGTTACATTGCCTGCCTACCTTTAAGTCATTAGAAGGATAATCTACTGACCATAAGTGGAACAATTCGGTAGCAAACCAAATGTACAATAGAGAAGAAATAAAAATTCCCAATAATTTAAATGGGGCTTTTAAGCCCTTGCATGCTAGAAAGGGCTTCAATGCATTGCTTCGCATTTAAGTCAATAAGCATTTTGTGAAAAGTTATTTGTTCCCTATAATGCAGTGCGGTAGCTCCAAATTGCACAACCTTTTCTTTGTACATCATCCCCAGTGTATTTATCTTTTATTCACCCATGGATTCTACTATACATAGAGATATAGGTCAGTCAGAGTACAGGTACTGCACTGTGGCCTTTCATTTCTCATCCCCCCCCCAAGATCCCAGGATTTGAAGCCAAAAGTGGAGTGCTACACAAACTATCATTGATTCTGTAATCCTTAATACCACATTCTCTAGAAATACTTTGTAAAGACATTAAACACTATATTTTTCTATCACTCAACCTATTTTTTTGAACTTACGCTCTCTTTTGTGGTTGTGCATAGGACAATGACTCGCTCTGCCAGTCCTCTTGACATTTTGTTTCTGCAGCAATTTCAGTGAAGTCACAGATTCAGTTCCATTGTACATCTTCTGAAACATTCCCTATTAGTGGAAATAGTTTAAGTTTCTCTTAAAGGAACACTAACACATTCTAATAATAAAACACCACTTTATTTAATCTTGGCAGAACAATATAATGGCCAATATGAATGTCAATAATTAATAGGGATGTTTTGGATTTGGTGGCTATAACCAAGTCTTGATACAATCCATCTCCTGACTTATAAACACATGTGCTGAAGTATAAACAAACTTAATGTGAGTTTTATTGCTGCGAAGCAATGTGATACACTTATATACACACCACATAATATGATCTCCTAAACGAGGGACACCAGGGAGGGAAAGAGGGACATAGGGATTTTTTTCTCAGAGGGGCAGTACCCTCTTAAAAGGCACACTTGGAAGGTATGAAGGAACATTCATACCTTTTGTCCAGTGCCTGTTAAAGGGATAGTAATGTTTCTATTGAAGTGTTGCTCTGAATCTTTTTTCTTTAGAACATGTAGTGCTATATTTCTTTACTTGCATATTTGTAGTTTAACCCCTTAACAATCACTGACTTGCCAGAACCGTCACAGAGGTCAAGCACTTAAGGACCAGTAATGGTTCTGGCACGTCATGGAGTTCAGGGCTCCCGGCGTGGCTGCACGCTGCTCCGGAAGCCCTGAACTGTAACTGAAAAAAAAAATAAAAAAGCCCCATGGTCCTCCAGTGCCGGCCGCGCATGTTCGAGCTGTGCTTAAGGGGTTAAACGATATTCCAAGCTGAAAGGATTCCCCTCCCACCCCTTCTGACTGCCTCACCTTAGAAGTGCAATCTGGTCGTGGGACCAGATGGATGCAGCGAGGGACAATCTTCAGTCAGTAAGGATATGGAAAATCCTGCAACCCTTGACAAAGGAGGGCAGGATTTTTCTTTTGCTTACTGAAGATTGTGCCTCTCTGCTCTCCATCCGGACCAGCATGAGCGGCAGCATGTTATCTGTCTCCCGCATGATTTCCTGGGGGGGGGACGCTCCCCCACATCTCCCCGGTTCTTACACCTCTGTTCAGGAGATTAAAATTTTATTATTTTTTTTTTTTTCTTATGGTGCTGTTGGATTGCACCAGAATTGCATCTCTTTTCATTGCATCTCATTGGGGGAGATTAACTAAGAGGAGATGACTTCTCCAGTTTATCTCTTCTCGAATTCTTGTGCAATTCCTATGTTATTCTATGACACCTATACACTAAGATTTCTTCTTTCGAGATCTTAGTGAATAGGCTGTATAGCAGTGATTCTCAACCAGGGTGCTATGGCACTTTGGTATACCAACGACATCCAATTAGGGTGCCCCTTGTTTCCTATGATGAACTTGACAAAAATGTGACTGTATAGATGCATATTTATGGAACTGTTTATACACAATATGTTTGTTTTTTGCTCTTCTGATTGTAAGACCTAAGAATATATATTATTTATGTGTACCTTTCATAATGTCCTTGACAATTGACATTTAAAATGTTGGGGTGCCCTGAAGAATATAAATTGAGCATGAGGTGTGCCCTGGACAAAAAAAGTTGAGAATAACATAGGAACTGGAGAAATGATAAACTGGAGAAGTCATTTCCACTTTATCACCTCTTTATCAACACTTAGTGAATCTCCCCCTTTGTGATAAATGCATCAATAACATTTCAATTATTCACAATTGTATTTTAGTCTGTCACCACTTGGTGTCACTATTGTTCAGTTTTTCAAAATAAGTAAATAGGGTCAGATTTTATGTATGATATGTGGTAAAGGTTTCCAATTGTGTAATCAGTGTTATAGATTTAATATGACATCTGCTTTCATTAATTCCCATGTTAATGGCTATGATAGCAATAATTTTAAGATGAAAGATGAGATGCAAAAACTACATGGAGCTGTGAAACATATATGGATTCAATGTAAATACTAATAATTGCTTGATGCAACAGATCAATATGTAGAGAATTAGGGAAAATGTTAGCATTATGTGTTATAGTTGCTACTGGGTCTACAAAAGAATTTAAAGGGATAATAATACTGTATTATTACTATAACTCATATTGTAGATATTTGCAAAATAATTTAATAGCCCCCAGGTTCATCTCTCAAACCTTTATGGTTTGAGAGATAACTGAAGGCAAAGTTCCCCCTCCCTCTCCCTTCCCTGAAGTCAGAATTGTACTGACTGCAGGGGAAGTCTGTCGTACGACAGGCTTGCGGCTCTGCAGCTGAGCCGAGATCCCGTTAGTGAAAAAGAATTATTTCACTGAAACAGTCTTCTACAGGTACTTGGTTTGCAAGCACACGTAGAAGACCATTTCAGTGAAATAATTATTTTTCAATAACACGATCGCAGCTCTGCTGCAGAGCCACCTGATGAAAGTCAGCTCGGATATCCATGCAGTCAGTACAATGCTGACTTCAGGGAAGGGGGAGTGGGGAACTTTGCCTTCGGTTATCTCTCAAACCATAAAGGTTTGAGAGATGAACCTGGGGGCTATTAAATTATTTTGCAAATATCTACAATATGGGGGATAGTAATAATAAAGTATTACTATCCCTTTAAAGGAAATTGCTTAATTTATTTTAACCCATGATAGAGATGCCTCCACTGCATTACTTGGAGTCATCTGTAGCAACCAAGGGTTTAAAGGGATACTAATGTTTCACAAAAAAAAAGTGGCTCCAATTAATCTTTATAGTAGTTGGGCCATGGAGAGTGTTATTTCAGTACTGTCCGAGTTGTAGTTAAAGAGTAATTGAATGATAAAATATCCCCCTCCCGCCCCGTTTTACTGATGAAACACTGCTCACCTCAGAGCAGCAAGACTGTCTGGATGGATCGCAGAAATGGACAATCTTCAGTGAGCAGAAAGTAAAACCTGAAAAACCTGTCATGAGGACAGGGTTTTCCTTATGATCACAGTAAGAAGATTATCCCTTGCTGTGAGCTGTCTGGTCAAGCGACCAGATTCCACATCTGACAGGAGGTGGCTTACACTAGGTAAAAGGGGCGGGAGGGGGGATACTTTATTAAACAATTACTCTTGAACTGCAACTCTGACAGTATAGAAATAACACTATCCATGGCCCAAATACTAGGAAGATTAATTGGAGCTGCTGTTTTTTTGTGAAACTTTAAATACAATACTATGTTTTTACTTATCTAATCATAAACATCTTACCTGTAATACTAGTTGAACCCTTTGAGTGTCAGAGGGGTACGCAATGCATTCCAGTGCAATGCAAAGGATTCAAGGGGTTAAAAGCACAAAGCAATGGGATGAATACCTCTCTGGCACTCAAAGGGAAAAATGATTGGGAATTTGAGGACTTTTTATGCCCTCCCCCCATAGTGAAGTTGGTTTGTGCCAAAATTGCTTCTCTTTGCTTTTATACAGAAGGGCCAAGGTTTCTGTGGTAAATGCTGGTTTTCAAATACATGCCTTTTGAATCATCTGACAAAGTTGAAACATAGCAGATTAGGAGTCCATACCAGTCCCACATAAACTCTGCAAATGTGGCCTAAATCTGCTTGTTATAAAAAAGAAAAAGTGTGGTCGCCCTCTCCTCATTAAATTGTTATACTCTCATGAAACTTTTGTTAGGCTTACCGGCACTTGAGGACCACCGGGCATTTTTAATTTTTTTTTATCCGATTCAGGGCTCCCCGAGCGGCGTGCAGCCATATGGCAGCCCTGAATTCAATGACGTGCCAGGCCCGTCACTGGTCCTTAAGTGCCGGACAGCCGTGACAGTCCTGGCATGGCATTGGATGTTAAAGGGTTAAAGACAAATCTAACCAATGGATATTCACCACATTTCACACAGAGATAGATCTTACACGTTCCCATTTGCTTTCACTTAACTTCTAGAAGAACACTTGTCCCATTTCCAAGATATTTAGCTTTAACCCCTTAAGGATCAGATGCGTGGGCTTCACTTAAGGACCATGGAGCATTTTTTTTCCTGTTACTGTAATCAGAGGTCCCCAAACAGCATGCATCCGTACGGGGACCCCTGAATTCCAGGACATACATGTTCTTCATGGGCCCTTAACACACATTCTCCCCATGATGTTCATATATGTCCTTGGTCCTTAAGGGGTTAAAGTTGCCTAGTTGATGCATTGGCATTACATGTCTCATGCACTTAGTGAAGACTTTTTGGTCATATAGCTTTGACTCAGACTTAGATCACTCAGCTTGCTTGATCAATCAGAAATTGTTTGAGCCCCTTACTAAAGAGGGCTTTTGACACTAGAGGACAAGAGCAATTTTGGACTTCTTAACCCCTTAAGGACCACGGAGCATTTTTTTTTCTTTCAAATTCCGGTTCCGGACTCCCCGAATGGCGTGCAGCCGCGGGGGGAGCCCTGAATTCCATGACGGTCATAGTACATCATGGGTCATTAACTCAGATCGACCCATGATGTACTATGACCGTCAAGGGTCGTTAAGGGGTTAATATGCCTTTGTTCAACCTTACTTTTCCTCTAATTCACAGCCTATACACAGAAATTATATGGCATTTTTAAGCATAAGTAGGGATTTATTTTGATTTCACATTTATATGGATAACCCACCATTTCAATTGATAGATTAAAAAAGGAGAAAAAATGAAAAGAAAAAAAAACACAAACAAACAAAGAAAAAAAAACACACAACTTTTTATAGGTTTTCCGGTCATAATTTGTTTTCAGTTGGTTCACTTTTAATATAGACTGGATAAAATATATGAATGTTTATTCATACCTCTCAAATGTCCTTTTTTATGGGGATACTGTGCCTCTGAGGTGAAAAACCCAATGTCCCTCATTCCCTCCCTGGTGTCTCTCTTATTAGGCTATGTGATGTGTATATGTGTTTCACTTTGCTCCACAGCAATAAAACTCACATTAATGTTTGTTTGAGCTTCAATCAGTATATGTGTTTATAAATTAGGCTGTGTAAGTAAATTACTTTGGTCTTGCTCTAAGTCATTTATTCAGTGACCCAAAGAGGTGGCAGTAGGTCATCAAGTGACCAAAACTGCTCTACCTCTAGTTCTGTCCCCCATCATCTTCAGCAAAATGAAAAATTCCCCCCATTGTGTCTGTTTTCCCCTGTGAGGATGTGTAGTCTCTGCTTCTCTCTTCTTTGCCATCACTGCGAGGAAGAGAGAGGCAGAGAACACTGACAAAGGCAATATATAATCGGCACATCACTGGCAGCGATCACATGTACCTGCTCGCTGGGGAAAGGCTGTAATTGTTACAGCCTCCCTACAATGATCACAGCATGCCCTGAGGCACACTATGATTATGAAGTCTTTGATGTGTCAGGACTGTCACCCATCCTTAAAGGGATAGTAATACTTCATTTTAACTTTATTTTATTTTGTAGGCATTAAAAAAACATGAATAATGATATAAGTCTTATCTCTCAAACCTTTATGGTTTAAGAGATATTCACAAACAAAGTATCCCCCCCCCCTGTTCAACCAGATCAGAAGGGAGATGCCCAGGTAGACTGCAGAGAGGGACAATCTTCAATTAAGATAATGGAAAAAGCTGAAAAACTTGTCAAGGGGGGGAAGGGCTTTCATTGTTTTCATACAAAGAAAATTGTCCCCTTCTGTTATCTGTACTGTCATACAACCAGATTCACATCCGAGAAGAGATTGTTTACACTAGGTAAAAGGGACGGGGAGGGGAACTTTGCTTGTGAATATCTCATAAACCATAAATGTTTGAGAGATAAGACTTATATCATTCTTCATGTTTTTTTAATGCCTACAAAATAAAATAAAGTTAAAACGAAGTATTACTATCCCTTTAAAGGATGGAAATGTGTGGCAGTCCTGGCACATCACTCGTCAAGAAGAGGTTAAAAAAGTAATCATCACAGAATGCAAGCGACAAATAATGCGTTGGAGACATCTGGTGTTAAAATGGAGCTGTCATTTTGTAACGGGTAATTTTTAAGACAGTTTTCAAAATCAGCTATAATTATGTTAGCCAAGTTAGTTTCAAACAATAGTTAATGAGTCATTTAACTTTTTTTATTTGTCAGTTTATGCAAACGAATTAGTATTGGCAGACAGATGGGAGGGAGCAGAATATAGTATGTTTGTAGTATTTGTCAGGCATGCTTGTATGTAATAGATCTTAGACAATTAAAGTAAAAAATATCATAAACTCTTATTTTAAAAATAAATATTGTCTCACATAAGTATAGATGACTTTGTAAGTGCTTTCAAATGACTTATTTGTTACAAAGTGTCAGTTGCACTTAAGGGTTACACAAAGCATTAAAATCAATGTGTTGTGCACCTCTATGGCACATATATATATATATATATATATATATATATATATATATATGTATATATAATGGGACAGAAATCTTGTATTTTTCGAATACTTTTTTTTTTTTTTTTTTTACATCGCAGATTATTTTTAAGTGTTCCTGTTCTTTGATGACACACATTGTCACTGTCTCAGTGGAGGGAGCTTAATGATGTGCATTCTGATCAAAATATATTTTGAGGGTGGGGCTTTTTGCCTTAGGTGCCCTGAAAACTGAGACAGATTTGGAGATGACACACACACACCAGATAAATTAACATTGTATGTAAACATTTTCTGCTTTCTGATCTACAAAATTTTAATATGTTAACTAACATACTAAAATAGCTAGTGCTCATTTAGGTTAGTAGCATATCATTATAATATAAAATGTTGCTTAATTTTTAATCTGACATTTTGAATGTATCCATTTAATTTTAATGTGATACTTACCAAAAATATATCCATTTAATTTCTTTTGCAATGTGTGTACAACTTTTCCAGACTTACACTATCCAACCAAGAAAAAAGTGCTACAAATCTCCACATCATCCTGGAAAATAACAAGTTACAAGGTTTAACCCCTTAATGACCCTTGACATCCAAGGACTGTCACTTTTATTTGGCACGTATGGACCAGTAATGGTCCTGGCATGTAATGGAATTCCGGGGTCCTCACGCTGATGCACACAACTCAGGGACCCCTAAATCTAATTCATATAAATTTCTGTTGAAGACTTCTACATTAGCATCTTTGTTATGGTGTTTTTGTGCCACCGTTCCCGTGGATCTGTAATGTTACACTTTGGTGGGATCCCTTAGTGTCAAATGAAATTCATGGGCATCCATAACAATCAACCTTTTTAACTCCTTGGGTCTCCAACACATTGGGTCATAACATCCTATAATATAAATGGCCAGATGTATGTTTGTCCGAAGCAGTCATGTGCAGTAGAGACTGCCCGAACAAGTCCGATGCAGTCATGCGCAGTAGAGACTGCCTGAATGCTGGCCCGTGTACACGGTCTTTTATACTAATAGTATCAGTTTTCAAATTACTGGGCTAAAATGTATCCGATATGAAGTATTAGGTAAGCATAGTTTGTACCTCAAAATAATTGTGTTTCCTTAGAGCAGGTGTAGTCAGTTGTTGGATCTCCAGCTGTTGTGGACTTCAGCTCCCAGCTATTGACTGGTTGGGAGTGATGGGAGTTGTAGTCTCAAACAGCTGGAGGTCCAGCAACTCACTATCCCTGCTGTGGAGTATAGGCTCCCCATTCACGAGAGCCAGTCTGTGGGATCTTGTCCTGGATACTCTAAATCAGACAGTAGGCAGGAACAGATAGATGCTGCTCACCGGTAAACTGGTGGAGCTAGTGAATTTAGCTGTAGAACCCAGAGAGGGTTTAATGCCATTTTGGCCATAGATTCATTGAATGTTTCCAATTTAACATGTTAACCCTTCCATTTGACTTGTCAGCTGGAATACATTGTTTGCAATGTGTTCCCAGCCAATCCTGCAATGAAGGGGTTAATGACTGGTTAGATTAGTTGGGGTCGGCGGGGTAGCATGGCTTTAATTTTTTGTTAGTTAATCCCTCCAATTCCAGACTGTTTACAACATATTGTACAGCTATGCATTGCAATCAGACTGGTATTGGGAAAGGGGGGGGGGGGGGGGGTGCGGCTCAGGGGTAATTAAGGAGGCGCCTTACACGTAAATCTAGCCCTGCACACAAATCCATAGTGTAGTAGGTTTTACTTCAAATTATAAAGGCCAAACAAAGGCCACATACTTATGGATAAACAAGAAGGTATGCATAACACTTGTTTATACAGAAGTTCTAGCTCAGAAATATGTCCATACCTATTCATTTACTGCTCACAGAAGCCAGATCTATTCACATCAGTCACCCTGTCAATGCATGTCTGTGCTGCTCACTGCTGGTCTGTTCTGCAGTGTCCCCACAGCAATGCACCCCAGAGTCAGGGATGAGAGAGTATGCATACCTTATTAAATATTAAAGCTTTCTATAATGGAAACTCAACTTGTTGAGGCACCTTGATTGGTGGTAAAACAATAGGCCAGTCCTGCGCATTGTGCTGCCACATACTGCTTTGTCTGAGATTGATATGGTGGATATGAAGCACCATATTTAATGCATTCAGTGCCAGATGTGTATCCAATGTTGAATACTCCTCTGGCACTCAAATGGTTAACAGGTGTAAACTTCACCTAACCACCAGTCATGTCAAAGTAGGAGAAATGAAGATAAAACCATGCTCATGTATAATCAGTGTACAAGAATGTATATACAAAATATACTTATAAACATACACATCGGGCCTTAACCCTTTGAGTGCCAGTGGGGTACAGAATGAATTGCAAAGCAATTCATTGCATATCCTATTGGTACTCAAAGGGTTTTGATGCTCAAACTAAAGAGGGTACAGATCTGGAGGAAGCCAACTGCACCCTGGGTGTATATGTGTGTGTATGTAAATTCCCATTTATTTAAATCAGAATTTAACCCCTTGAAAGCTAGAGACATCTCCAATGCATTGCTTTGCAATCTGTCAAGACATCTATAGAATTCAAGTGGTCAAAAGCCTTATTTAAATCAATGAGAATTTGAAGAATGCTCACTTCAACCAAATGATGCTGTTGGTTTGCTCCAGAATTGCAGTTGCTAGATGAAAAGGGCCCATAAAAGAGGTGCAGTTTTGGAGCCACCAGCACTATAGGGGGGATGCTGGGAAGGTCTTCAGCACTTTACTTCAAAGGGAATTTGGGAAGATTTGAATCAATGATGCAGTTGCTTTGCTCTAGAATTATATATCTGTAGCTTAACAACAATGTAGTCAATCAGCAAATTACAAACATCAATACATATGGCTTAACCCTATGTAAAACATTTTACGAATCAAATAATTGCACACCCCTTTGGCAATCAAAGGGTTAAAACAATACATTGATATGTGATAGCAGCATACACAATGCCACCTATTGCCTACAAATATATATAGCCAAATGTAAATAGTACCTGTCCTATAATAAATGTGAATTAGCCAGTAATTAGGTATATATTGACATAGTTTTACATTGCATCTGCTGTTTCTTTTATTATTTATTTTGAAGTCAGCTTCTAGATCATATCTCCTCACAGTAAGCTTCAATAGTTCCACATGTCCGTAAGGTCACTTGTCTTTATCAGTAAATAGCAGCAACTAGCATTAGACTACAAATATAGATCTAACTGACTGCTGTAGGAAGGACACCTACCTCAATAAGTCATTCTGTTAAATTAAGAGACATTTATTCATAGGATATAAATTCCCTTTAATGTAAAAAAATGGCCAATGTCTTCCCTTTGCAGTGTTGAAATGGCTTCTATCAACCATTTTGTGGATCAGAAAAAATTACCACTGCAGGTGACAGGTGACAGAGGCCTGGGACCTGAGCTTCACGACTGAAGGTGGTGACTCTCTGATAAGCGTAGGCTAGATCGGCAAGTTTGCTTCTACAACTGCAGACCTACCAAAGAGTAACAATTGATGTTATGGTTCCTGTTTAAAATGTATTGCTATATTCATGAATCACTTAATTAACAAAATAATAGTAAGGCTCTATATTAATTCTAGAAAACAGATAGGCCCCAGGCTATATTTGACCTGTGAGGGGCCTTTGGGTGTCTCAAAGCAAAATCTATAGTC
The DNA here is from genome assembly GCA_037306005.1 of Rhinophrynus dorsalis. Taxonomy (NCBI): domain Eukaryota; kingdom Metazoa; phylum Chordata; class Amphibia; order Anura; family Rhinophrynidae; genus Rhinophrynus; species Rhinophrynus dorsalis. Next base: position 319,009,263 of record CM074719.1, read on the forward strand.
TGTCCTTTCAGCAGTGTGGGAAAAGAATGGAACACATGACCAAGGAAGAATGACAATGCTGATTTAAAGGGATAGTAATACTTCATTTTAACTTTATTTTATTTTGTAGGCATTAAAAAAACATGAAGAATGATATAAGTCTTATTTCTCAAACCTTTATGGTTTAAGAGATATTCACAAGCAAAGTGTCCCCCTCCAGCCCCTTTTACTGATGTAACACTTCTCAGCCAGGGCAGAAGGGAGGTGCCCAGGTAGACTGCAGAGAGGAACAATCTTCAATTAAAGGGATAGTAATACTTCATTTTAACTTTATTTTATTTTGTAGGCATTAAAAAAACATGAAGAATGATATAAGTCTTATCTCTGAAACCTTTATGGTTTAAGAGATATTCACAAACAAAGTATCCCCCCCCTGTTCAGCCAGATCAGAAGGGAAGTGCCCAGGTAGACTGCAGAGAGGGACAATCTTCAATTAAGATAATGGAAAAAGCTGAAAAACTTGTCAAGGGGGGAAGGGCTTTCATTGTTTTCATACAAAGAAAACTGTCCCCTTCTGTTATCTGTACTGTCATACAACCAGACTCACATCTGAGAAGAGATTGTTTACACTAGGTAAAAGGGGCGGGGAGGGGAACTTTGCTTGTGAATATCTCATAAACCATAAAGGTTTGAGAGATGAGACTTATATCGTTCTTCATGTTTTTTTAATGCCTACAAAATAAAATAAAGTTAAAACGAAGTGTTACTATCCCTTTAAGATAAGGGAAAAACCTGAAAAGCTTGTCAAGGGGGGCAGGGATTTCATTGTTTTCATAGGAATAAGAGTGTCCCCTTCTGTTATCTGTCCAGTCTATGGACTGCGTTCCACATCTGAGAAGAAATTGTTTACAGTAGGTAAAAGGGGCGGGAGGGGGAAACTTTGCTTGTGAATATCTCATAAACCATAAAGGTTTGAGAGATGACTTATATCATTCTTCATGTTTTTTTAATGCCTACAAAATAAAATAAAGTTAAAACGAAGTATTACTATCCCTTTAAAGCCAAGATTCCATTCCACTAGAATGGAAGCTCAGTCTGCAAAAAATGTAGGAAAAAGCCCCCTTCCCTCTTACTCACACACACTTGCACAAGTCTCCATTAATCTGTCCGATGCCGAGGCAGCTTGCAACAAATTGCTGTGCAATGCATTGTGAGCTTCCTGGCATTAGATGGTTTTACTAGCCAAAAATTACAAATACACAACCTGCCAGGTCCCACTAGTCTAGCTGTGCCAAATATTCATGCATCTCCGGATTGGATGGGAATGAACTGCAATAACTGTATTCCAGCCGGCCTAGCAGTGGAGTAGTTAAACTTGGTAAAATACAAACATTAGTTTAATTTAAAGTCCATATGGCCTTAAATAAATTCTTGGGGGGGTAACATAATCTACCCATCCTGAGCAGATCAAGATGGAGAGTGCTTCTGGGATGCCCAATCTCTTTTTCTTATTAGAAGGAGGGCACTTTTGTTCCCTCCTTAACAAAAAGTGGGGTACAGGGACCCCACTTTTTCAAGTTACAATATAATGAAATACATTAATATGGGGTATATCTAGCTCATATGAATTCATTAAAAATTAAAACATAAAGAAAAAACTAAAGCCAGTGAGTGAAATCAAATTGGGCTCCGCGGGCACCATATTGATTTATACACTGATTAAGTATAATGAAATAGTTTAATGTCTGCTCCATCGAGCATATGCAAGACTAGAGTTTAGGCCACTGAAAACAAGAACATTTTTACAGAATATGTATCAAGTATGAAGTATTTAAAGGGATAGTAATACTTCGTTTTAACTTTATTTTATTTTGTAGGCATTAAAAAACATGAAGAACGATATAAGTCTTATCTCTCAAACCTTTATGGTTTGAGAGATATTCACAAGCAAAGTTTCCCCTCCCGCCCCTTTTACCTAGTGTAAGCCATCTCTTCTCAGATCTGGAATCCAGTCCATAGACCAGACAGATAACAGCAGGGGACAATCTTCTTCCTATGAGAACAAGAAAGCCCTGCACCCCTTGACAAGTTTTCCAGGCTTTTCCCTTATCTTAGTTGAAGATTGTCCCTCTCTGCAGTCTACCTGGGCACCTCCCTCCTGATCTGGCTGAGCAGTGTTACATCACTAAAAGGGGTGGGAGGGGGACACTTTGTCATTGAATTACTCTTGAACTACAACTCTGACAGAATTGAAATAACACTCTCCAAAGTCTAAATACTATGATGATTAATTAGAGCTGCTTTTATTATGAAACATTACTATCCCTTTATAATACCAGTTCATTTTAAAATGTCCCATTAAAATGAAAACATTAATATGTGAAAAGGATACCCCATATTAATTTTACAAAAACTGGAAGGGGTCCCTGGAACCCTTCCACAAACATCCCCCCAATGTACTGTGTATGAGCAAAACATATACTCACTTTCATGCCGGAGGTCCATCTGAATAAAAAAAAACACCACAACCAAAAAAGCACTACAATCAATGAATGCAGTTACATTTCCATGTCTGAACTGCAGCCAATATTCTTCTATACTAAAAGGACATTAATTAATTAATAATTCTAAGGCCATGACCATACCCTTAAAAGGGTTTTATTATGCTCTTTATGGATTAAAATGTGAATATGGCCGAGGCTGACCAGATCTCACCTTTAACCGGGGACACATAGGAAATAGCCATTTTGCAGTACTTCACTAAAATCAATGCAGTCCTGCAGTATGCATTTCTCCTATGCGTCCTCGATTAAAGGTGAGGTCTGGTCAGCCTAATATGGCCTGATGTATGTAGGACAACATCACATCCTTTAAGTTAGAATGAATAAGCAAAAAAGATCCATACATTGTTTTGATGCCAAAAAAGAATATCCCATAGAATCCACTAGAGATTATATAAGAAATGTAAACAGAGCACATTATGCAAAACTGTCCTGGAACAAATCCAAGGTTGTGAGAACAGCTTGGTGGACTGTGAAGTGAAACACTGTATCTCTGATGGAGGTCAGTGAAGAAATTAATATGTGATTTTTTTTTTTGGAATGATGTTTCTAATATCCATTCTGCTCTTATTTATAGTTAAGATAAGGTCTGATCGTACACTGAACTTCCTGCAGTCATGCAATATATTTTTCCAGGTTATTTATAGCCTTTATGTTTATACTTTGTTTGATCAATTTTCTGTCTTTTTTTTCATTTTCTGTATTTAATATATTTTTGAATATATCATTCATTTTGTATATTTCAACCTACCCACAAGAGGGAGACATTTTGTTTACTTAGCCTAGTTTGGTGCAAGATGTGTGTTTTTAAACTCTTTGATCTCTCGTGTCCAAAAATTACCTTATTAAGGCAAAATAACCCCTTCCCTTAAACATGGAATTCTGAAGGTCTGCACCTATAATAAACTGGGTGATACACGTTTGCACTGTATCCAGTGAGTGCCCTCTCCCTTTTCTAAATGACTTATAGAGCACTAGTCATCCCCCTGAACTCAACAGGGAACTATTTACTTAAAGGTCTGATGCACTGCTTAGTCTATTTTTGAAATAGGGGGCGTAGTCTTACAATGAGTCGTAAGTGTTAACCCTTGGAGTGAATTAGACAATCAGTGGATTGTGTTTTTTTGTTAAACGCAGTTACTGATTAAATATATAATCTTGTATCCATCTGTCAGGTTTATATCTTATACATTGTATTCCTCAATTAGGTTCATATGCAGACATGTGTGACATTTACTATATATGGAGGAAAAGTCTTGAGCTGAATCCAAGTGAGGGGGGGGGGACCCTCGTTTGGGAGTTCCAGGTGTTGGAGCCCTGTGAGATACGTATACCTAATACAGCTATATACCTGAAGGGGTTAAAGTGTGCCAAGTGGGGCCAGGCACACATAGGAACCCTATGGGAGATTCTTGTCCAATAGGATACAGCTCTTGGATTCCCGTTTGATGAGTGGTGGACCATATGTATGCTTCTTTTGATTGAGTAGAATTAATGTCTGTTTTTAATAAATATTTTTATTGATGAAAAGGAATGGTGCTTCTTTTCTTATATTCATCTGTTTTAATCTGGTAGTTGTAGATACTTGGAACAGCCTCCCAGCTGAAGTGGTAGGGGCTAAAACAGAAAATGATTTTAATAATTCAAGAGATGTATGGATCCTCTAAGAATTAAATATGAAATATTTAATTGGACAGATAAGATGAGTCAGCTGATTCTATTATGCTAACACATTATATGTTTCTATGTACACATGTAGTATGATATAATGTATCTTACGTCTATCAGTGGAAAAGGATTTGAATGTTTTTTTTATCTCTTTGAGCGCCATTGCGCTTTGCAATGCATTCCATACCCCTCTGGCAGTCAAAGGGTTAAAGCTTTCACACTCTTCTCTAACAAAGACTAAGGTGTTAATCCAAACATTGTAATTGGCAATTATAGCAAATCTCTCAATTGTTTTTAATTTGTGCGCACAGAATTCATCTGTTTGTTTTTACTTCAGTTTAGAAATACAGTACATAATTGGTTAGCTCATCCGATCAATTTTCCATTATGATTCTTTTGGGAATGCAGCTTTTAGCAATGGAGAATCTTCTTTGTGAAGTCTTCTCTATGTTCTGCAAAAGCTCTTCTTCCTGATAATAATTTTTACAATACACTGGGGGCTTGTGAGAACATATCACGATGTATGAATAGACATGCAGTCCTAGAAAGGCAAGTTACTGTAGCATGCACATTTGCCTTTTTCCTCATGTACAGACACTGTGTCAATGGAAGGTTTTGCTTCATGTTGCAAGGTGCAAACAAAAAAACTATTACAATCACATTCTATGGAGAGTTGTTGTTTGTAACTTACCTTTCCGCTTTACTATGGAAATATTGCCCATGTTAGAACGTACAACAGAATAGTGTATTCAGTATGTCTCAGGTGTCACAATGGCACACCAAAATGTTGCCGTATAAAATCTCACTTTACTCTAACCTACCACAAACCATCCCCTAAGCCCTATATATTGTAGAGATAGTTAACTTCACATCTTACCCTTATGCACATCCCAAACCTTACTTACCTACAACCTAACCTAACAGGTAGACCTTACCTACAACCAAACCTAACCTAACTGAATGAGATCTGATGACATTTTTAATAGCGACATTTTGCATGCGCCACTTTGATGGCGGGGACATTGATGTTCGGCATGCAGGCAGTGTCATTGCAAAAGGATACCCACCTTTTCTATTCATTGCAATATAGTAAGTGTCTGAGCACCGGGGGGGAGATGCACTAGAGTTCAACAAGGGCTCAGGATGGCAATGTTGTGTCAGATCTGTGTTGAAGACGCATTGCCAAAATGCATTAACATGTTTTCACCATCATAGCCTGTAAATCCGGCACCAATTGGCCGTCATCGCCATGAATATGCTATACCTTCAACAAGTTTACAATTTTCCCACTTAAAACATCTCTAATGGTTCATTTCCATTTGGAAATGCAGGTTAATGAGCCATTGTTGTATTCATATGGGTGTGTTTACATGATAATGTGGCACTTTGCCACATGCCTCTAAGTTCAGCTAGCAGGCTTTGCTGTTATAGTTCACAGTCTCAACACTGTCTACCTGAGGTTGGCAAGGTTGAGATCTCCCTGTAGCTATCTATGCAGCTACGACTATGATCACAACCCCACTCAACCCTTTGAATGCCAGTGGGGTAAGCAACACATTGCACTGCAATACAGCAGATACCTCTCTGGCACTCAAAGAGTTAATATAGTAACAGACCAAAAATAATTATATAGACCCAAAGGTTCTCCAATTGCAGTCAAACTCCCACTGGTGTTATCTTCTTCCTCCCGAAGTTACAGTACATAACATAAATGGACAAGCAGAATTCTTGGATACAAGTGAGGAGCCAGACTGAAAAGAAGCAGTGTCCCAGTAAGGCGAGAAGCTTGGACAGAGACAAACACATTCACCCTAATTGTAGGGGAAGAAAATCACGTCAATGCCATGTCGATAGCTGATCTTTTCAATGGAAACATTAGCCCCAAAATAACTTGCAGGGTTTGAATTACACTGAGAGGCCTGTTTATTAGGGACAGCCCCGGCATCCACATAGCCAGTATCACATGTCCATCCCAGGCTATATATTAAGAAGACAGACAGATACAGAGGGACAGTATTGAGGGTGTTATAATCGTAAGCACGAAACATGCCAATGCAGGTATCACAGACACCACTGCCCTTCTGGTCCTGTATAAACATAGCAATGATCCAACAAACAGTAAACATCCACAAAATAATGTGACTAGATACTGCTTGTCGATGTGAAGGTCCAGCAGAGCATTGAAAGAATCATGCAGTCTATCAGACAGGCCACATTTAGGTAAATGGCAGTGCAAAGCTACTGTAAGGAGTAAAATATCATATAGGAATGCACATTACATCACGAGATTAACTTAATGGATCCCTTTTCTGCCATCTAGGAACAAGCAGCAATAGCTCCTAGAGGCACAAAAAACACTGACATTTTGAGGAGTGTAAAAAGGACATACAGTCTCAAAAATCCAGGATCATGTAATTCCTTGATGACAACATGCACAGGCTATGACAAGATCAGCACTTCTGACATCCACTCACATCTGCTCATGGGGATGTGAGCAGATGTGACTTTGCCAAGCAGCACCGCTAGCATCCGCTCACATCTGCCAGTGAGAGTGGATTTGAGCAGAGTCAGCAGTGCTGCATACCAAAGTCACGTCTGCTCACATAGCCAGGCACACTGTGCAATGCCAGCAGTAGTTAGCATGTGTATGTGTGTGTTAGAAGGACAGAAGTTAGACCCAGATGTTTATAGGTTAATTTTGGGACAGAAAGTATGGGGTGAGTGGAATTGTGCTGTAAATTGTTAATCCAATACTGATTATCACCCTAAAGCTTAAACTGTTGTGAAATGAGGAATGCAACAGAGAGATGTCAGTTTACAAAATGAGTGGCCTATATACTGTATGAATTTTATGAATTAGTATGATACTGTAGACATAAGAATGTACATTGGCTTTAGGCATTAGTGTCTTATTAGGCACGACTGTTGCTTTTACTGAGCCATGTAGGAAAAAGAAAATGGCGCCATGGAGCATCGCATTTCTAATAAGCCATTTGAGGGGTCACCAGAATTCATTTCTATATCCTTCTTTTTGCTCTATCACTATATTAAGCCTTTGAGTGCCAGAGAGGTATTCTATGCACTGCAATGCAGTGTGTGGCTTACCCTACGTGCACTCAAAGGGTTGTGTGGAGGATGCTGCTCTTGGTGCTGAAGTCTGGATACATCCCCTCTGCTTCCTCCCTTCCCAACACTTCAACACGTTTACACCAGGATGATATGCTAATGATCACAGTCTCTTGCCCTCCCCTTGCATCTAATTCTTAGTGCATATGGCAATGAGTCTCTATCACCAAGGCAATGTGCTCACCACACATTGACAAACACACTTTGCCAAAGCATCGAACCTTAATGCAAATCCCCCAGGTGAATTAAAGGTTAATTTTCTGGCCTCTAAAAAATACTGATAAGATAAAAAGCAACGTTTTAAACTGTGACAGTATGATTGTTTTACTCTTCAGGAAAACCCTACAATATGTTTTTTCATTAAAAAAATTTAGTACTCTTTTAACATACTAGATAGCTTACTAAATGTATCAATGCACATGCTGCTTTTATAACAAAAACATACTGTGGCTTTCTTTATGCTATACATATTTATGATTGTACAGTAGTGGCCAAAAGTTTTGAGAATTACACAAATATTCATTTTCACAAAGTCTGCTGCCTCAGTTTAGATGATAGAATTTGCATATACTCCAGAATGTTATGAAGAGTGATCAGATGAATTGCAATCAATTGAAAAGTTTCTCTTTGCCATGAAAATGAACTTAATCCCCCCAAAAAATTTCCACTGCATTTCAGCCCTGCCCCACAACGACCAGCTGACATCATGTCAGCGATTCTCTCGTTAACACAGATGAGTGTTGACATGGACAAGGCTGGAGATCACTCTGTTATGTTGATTGAGTTACAATAACATCCCTGAAGCTTTAAAAGGAGGGTGGTGCTTGAAATAATTGTCCTTCCTCTGTTAACCATGGTTACCTGCAAGGAAATACGTGCAGTCATCATTGCTTTGCACAAAATGGGCTTCACAGGCAAGGATATTGCTGCTAGTAAGATTGCACCTAAATCAACCATTTATCGGATCATCAAGAATTTCAAGGAGAGAGGTTCAATTGTGAAGAATGCGTCAGGGTGCCCTAGAAAGTCCAGTAAGTGCCAGGACCATCTCCTAAAGTTGATTCAGCTGCGTGATCCGGACACCACCGGTGCAGAGCTTGCTCAGGAATGGCAGCAGGCAGGTGTGAGTGCATCTGCAGGCACAGTGAGGCAAAGCCTTTTGGAAGATGGCCTGGTGTCAAGAAGGGCAGCAAATAAGCCACTTCTCTCCAGGGAAAACATCAGGGACAGACTGATATTCTGCAAAAAGTACAGGGATTGGACTGTTGAGGACTAAGGTAAAGTAATTTTCTTTCCGATTGTTTGGGGCATCTGGAAAAAAGATTATCAGGAGAAAACAAGGTGAGTGCTGCCATAAGTCCTGTGTCTTGCCAACAGTAAAGCATCCTGAGACCATTCATGTGTGGGGTTGCTTCTCAGTCAAGGGAGTAGACTCACTCACAATTTTGCCTAAGAACACAGCCATGAATAAGGAATGGTACCAACACATCCTTCAAGAGTAACATCTCCCAACCATCCAAGAACAGTTTGATGACGAACAATGCCTTTTCCAGCATGATGAAGCACCTTGCCATAAGGCAAAAGTGATAACGATGTGGCTTGGGGAACAAAACATCGAAAATTTGGGTCCATGGCCAGGAAGCTCCCCAGACCTTTATCCCATTGAGAACTTGTGGTCAATCCTCAAGAGGAGGGTGGACAAACAAAAATCCACAAATTCTGACAATCTCCAAGCATTGATTATGCAAGAATGGGCTGCCATCAGTTAGGATGTGGCCCAGAAGTTAATTGACAGCATGCCAGGGCGGATTGCAGAGGTCTTGAAAAAGAAGGGTCAACACTGCAAATATTGACTCTTTGCATAAACTTAATGTAATTGTCAATAAAAGCCTTTGACATTTATGAAATGCTTGTAATTATACTTCAGTATACCAGAGTGACATCTGACAATAATATCTAAGAACACTAAAGCAGCAAATTTTGTGAAAACCAATACTTGTGTCATTCTCAAAACTTTTGGCCACTACTATACATGCTACTCTTGAAAACAAACAAAAAAACCCAAGCAAATGATTGCTGTTCTTAACTGTTTAACAAAAAGACTTACAAAGTTGGCTGTCCTTTATATAGCAGTCTGTTAAAGCTATTTATATTTTTTTGCATTTTTAAGTCTATTGATTATTGTGAGGAAATGTAAACAGTCTGAATGAGATATTTTCCCCGTTCATTGTTCTTTAGAACCATGGTATCACGGTGCCTGTGATTGCTGGCTTTTCCTGTCAGTTAGCGCTGGGGGCGCTCCATTGGTTGCCTGTGATTAGTCCGCCCAGTATTGCCTATGTAGACTGGGTTCCTGCACCCTTTCACTGCCCTTTCGTGGTGTCTCTATGTCAGTGATCGCCTGCCTATGGATTCCTGTGTCAACTGGGGCCTGCTTGAATCCTCTACTGTTCCAGCATCTGTGTACCTACCCAGAGAGCCAGTATACACTCCAGAGTTGTTCCTGTGTGCTGATCCGGTTTGGCTGACGTTCCTGCTCCCGTTCCTGACCCAGTTTGGCTGACGTTCCTGCTTCCGTTCCTGACCCGGTTTGGCTGTCGTTGCTGTTCCGTCACCCTGTTCTGGCCTGGCTGTCGTTCCTGTTCCGGGATCCTGACTTGGATGCATTCCTCATGACTCCAGTCACCTTGGCGACATTCTGACCTCTGGGTTCCTCCTATGGTGGTACCGCTGATTCCAGGCCTCTGACCTCCGTGTTGGCACTGACTGTCTATGTTATGGGTTACCCCACTTACACCGGTTGCTAATGCTTCCTCCGTTATAGCACCGGAAGGGCCTCTGTGTTGTCCAGTATGCGGTACTGGTTTGCTCCACTATTACACTGGTTGCTTGCTGCCTCCATTATAGCACAGGTAGGGCTTCCGTGTTTCTCCAGTACGTGGTACTGGTTTGCTCCACTCTTTAACACTGGTTGCTTGCTGCCTCCGTTATAGCACCAGTAGGGCCTCCGTGTTGTCCAGTACGCAGTACTGGTTTGCTCCACTCTTTCACCGGTTGCTTGCTGCCTCCGTTATAGCACCGGTAGGGCCTCCGTGTTGTCCAGTACGCAGTACTGGTTTGCTCCACTCTTTCACCGGTTGCTTGCTGCCTCCGTTATAGCACCGGTAGGGCCTCTGTGTTATCCAGTACACAGTACTGGTTTGCTCCACTCTTTAACCGGTTGCTTGCTGCCTCCGTTATAGCACCGGTAGGGCCTCTGTGTTATCCAGTACACAGTACTAGTTTGCTCCACTCTTTATCAGGTTGCTTGCTGCCTCCGTTATAGCACCGGTAGGGCCTCCGTGTTGTCCAGTACACGGTACTGGTTTGCTCCACTCTTTAACACCGGTTGCTTGCTGTCTCCGTTATAGCACCTGTAGGGCCTCCGTGTGGTGCAGTACGCGGTACTGGTTTGCTCCACTCTTTCACCGGTTGCTTGCTGCCTCCGTTATAGCACCGGTAGGGCCTCCATGTTATCCAGTACACGGTACTGGTTTGCTCCACTCTTTAACCGGTTGCTTGCTGCCTTCGTTATAGCACCGGTAGGGCCTCCGTGTTGTCCAGTATGCGGAACTGGTTTGCTCCACTCTTACACAGGTTGCTTGTGTTGCCTCCGTATTAGCACCGGTAGGGCCTCCGTGTTGTCCCATATGCGTTACTGGTTTGCTCCACTCTCCACCGGTTGCTTGTGTTACCACCATTTTTGCACCGGTAGGGACTCCGTGTTGGTCCAGTACGTGGTGCTGGTTTGCTCCGCTCTATTACTGGTTGCTAATGCTACATCGGTTATTGCACCGGTGGGGCTTCCAATACTTGGTTTCACTTTTGTCATAGGCTGCCTTACCCGGTATATTGGTAGGGCCGGTAAAGCCTCCTCTATCCTCAGTGCTATCTTCTAGGCTGCCTTGCCCGGTATATCGGCAAGGCCAGTAGAGCCTCCTCAGTCCTTTTGTGCTATTTCCAGGCTGCCTTGCCCGGTATATTGGCAAGGCCTGTAGAGCCTCCTCAGTCCTTTTGTGCTATTTCCAGGCTGCCTTGCCCGGTATATTGGCAAGGCCTGTAGAGCCTCCTCAGTCCTTTTGTGCTATTCCTGGCTGTCTTGCCCGGTGTTTTGGTAAGGCCAGTAGAGCCTCCTTCATCTCGTTGTGCCAGTCTCCAGGCTGCCTTACCCGGTATTTTGGCAAGGCTGGTAGAGCCTATATATCTATTGTATCATTGTACACTATGCTACTTAAACCTGTCGTGTGTCTGTAACATATATGTATGTTCAGGACCTGTGAGGGTTCTTATTAAACCTTTCAATAAAGTTGTGTTTTTATCTTAACTCTGTGTCTGTGAGTCAAAACAAACCGAGACACATGGGGATATTTTAAAATAGCGTTATGAAAACTTTTTTTTTATATATACGTTAGCGCTATATAAATAAAGAATGATAATAATATATGTATGTATATATATATATATATATATATGTGTGTGTGTATGTACACTGTTGTATGCAAAAGTTAGCCACTCCTAGCCAAGTTACATGTTTTGTTGATTTGTTAAGTGAAATGACCTCTGCAACGAATATACTTAAAAGTCAGATATTTCTGCAAATTGTAATGCACATTTACAATTTATTTGCTGAATTTAGCAGATTGAAAAACCCCCCAGAAAATGTGTCATGTACAAAAGTTTGGCCACCCTATCAGTCAGTACTTAGTACTGTGGCAGAAATCACAGCCTCCAAATGTTTTGTGTAGTCGGCCAATAGCCTTTCTATTCTTGTTTTAGGATTTTTTTTCCCATTCTTCCTTACAGAATGCTTTAGAGTGCACTGTGTGTTTGAGATCTACCCACAGATTATATTGAAGTAGTTCATGCTTGATTTTGAGGGATGTTTTGGTTCATTGTCTTCTTGAAATATATACATTTTCAGCTTCAGTTTCTCCATTGACTGTGGGACATAAGCTTCCAGGATTTATGGATACTTAGGAGAATCAATTCTTCCCTTGTCCTGTACAACATTTAATGTGCTGCACAACCCCAAAGCATAATAGATCCACCCCAATGCTTTTCCTTTTTTCCCCAAATGTACCTTTGGTGATTGTAGCCACATTACATTAGTTTAGTTAGTTACATTTTAACTTCATCAGACCAAAGAACTTGGATCCAAAATGCCTCTACCTTATCTACGTGTTGTGTTGCATACTTCATGGTAAGGTAAGATAAAGTAAGGATTCCTTCTAATAACTCTTCCATGCATATCATGTTTGTAAAAGCATAGTGGAATGGTTTCACCCCACTCTCTTGCCAGCTAAATCTTCTTGCAAGTCGTTTTTGGTGATATGAGGGATTTGCGTTGCATTCCTGACCAGTCTACGAGTAGTTATATCGGAATTTTTTCTTGGTCTTCTAGATCTTGCCTTGATTTCAACATTTCCCCTTAACTTCCATTTCTTGATGACATTTCAGACAATTGAACTTGCAAGCCTTCCTCTGCTTTCTAAGGGTCAATTATATTTATTCTATGATCCTTTCCCAGCTTCTTAGAGGAGATCATGGTTATTGAGTGTAAGCAGAGCACCCTGAGTCGAAAAGTCAAGAAATGTATTAAGCTCTGGAATTGTCATCCTCTAACTTAGAACTTAATTGGCTTGTTAGGCATTAATCTGAGACCTTACAAAATAACACTAGTGGACCAACTGGACGAGTACCCAAACTTCTGCACCTGCCAAAATTTCTGTTTCTTTCTCAGTCTGTTAGATTAGATACACTGGTTTGTCAGATGGTTATTAATCGTTTGAGTGTGTCTCAGAAGTATCAATTGCTTCTGTTTAGTTTTACCTTGGTTTGTTACTTTGCCCTGAATTTCAGTTACCACTGTTTTCTCAACATTTTTCCTTAGGTAATGGCACAATTTTGTTTTATGTAAGTCTTCTCCTGTACTAAGCCTAATAACTGTTTTATTCAAGCATATGTAATATACAAACTATGTTAACTACTTGGATATGTGAGAGGTATCCAACATCCAATGGGTTAAATAATTTGATTGTGTTACGGTTCAGTACACTCAGAAACAGAAGGTGTTGGTAAAACACACAATGAATAACACTAACCCTCGCGGGTCCAGCATACAGAAAAATGGTAACTGGCACAGGACAGGTTACAAAGGAATGATTAACCCACACGGGTCCAGTATGTAGAACAGAAATACAATACTGACACAGTCAAGGTAAATCACAATTGATACAGTGTAAATATTACAAGAGATACAAGTGAGGCCAATGACTGAGTTGGCCCTGATGTTGGGAGGCCCAATGTGACTCTCTGCGCAGACAGTAACAACAGCGACTGACAAGTATGCAACTGTTTAAGCCAGCGGAGATCTGGCAAAGGCAACCAGGGAGGAAGGCTGCCAAAGTGAACGTCCACCGTAGACTACCAACAACGTGAGTGCTTAGTAGGATAACGTATACCCAACAGAGACTTCAAACTCATACACGTATGCCCAGCACTGCCCCTGAAGGGGTTAACGAATGCTACGGTCTGTAGGTGGAAAGTAACCTGAGGCGCCCAACTGAACCCAACCACAGGAATGACAGACCAAGCGATCGTGGTGCTAATAGAATATACCGGAGGATAACACTGGCACTATGAGTGAGCGGATCACCGACTGGACTACAATAACGGAACCGGACCACCGGAGCTCTGCAAGACCACTGAAGCGTGAGCAACAGCAAGCGTAGAGGGACCAGCAAGCAGGAACAGCACAGGAACTTCTACCCAGCCGGGTCGGTACACAGAGCAGGAACGTCAGCCAAGCCGATTTGATACACGGAGCAGGATCGCCAATCTCGCCGGGTCGGTACACAGAGCAGGAACACCAGACAAGCCGAGTCGGTACACGGAGCAGGAACATCAGCCAGGCCAGGTCAAAACAGTAAGCAGGAATGTCAGCCAATCTGGGTCGGTACACAGAGTAGGAACGGTAAAGTCAGAGTAGTCAATCAGTCCGGGTCATACACTAGTATCAATAAGTAAACGGAACAAGCGCTAGGCAATGGATACACCATAAAAGGGCAACCCATAAGTGGCAGCCCAAGGTATTTAAAGGCTGTCACTGGAAGGAGCTATACAGCACAGCCAATAAAAAGGCATCAGTAAGTAAACATGTCAAAATGTCACTGATATCACAGGCACCGTGATAGACTGTTGGGGTTTCAGGGGGACTTCATGTAAAACTAAAGTTCAAACCACAGCAAAACATTTCAGAACTGCTAGCATTGGTATTCAGTTATAACTGTCACATTTTTCTAAAACTCTTCCATCACATAAAAAATGCCAAACATAGGGATTCCATTACAACTAGATACAATTCCAGCTAGCAAAAGAGTTGGAAAAAAGAATGATTGTTATAATTTCCAAGGGATCATGACGTTAAATGTTGCTCCTATCAGATAGCGGGGTATGTTAAGAAAAGGTTCTGGAGGAGTCATAAGAAACACAATCACTCCTACAGAGATAGTCTAAAAGGCGGGACACCCGCGTACTTTTCTCCAGGAGTTATGCCCTGTGTCCAACATGGACTTAAAGAAAATATTTTCTTTCGAATTTTCTTTTCTCTATCTCTGTGAGAAACACATGGATCATGGGGACATCCCAATGCTGTTCCAAAGAACCACCAGAGTGAGAGAAAATGTTCAAAACACATACAATCCAATTTAAACCAGTTAAACAACCTGGACTAAATGGGCACTATAAGTGAAAACTCACAGAGAGAAGAGCTAAGCTGAATTATAAATAAGACAAAGTATATAATTATATTCCTGGCATGGAGTTGCAGCTGCATTAAAAAAAAGAAAAAAAAAAAAAAGAAAAAAGAAAAACAAGACATGCTCACAAACTCTCTCTCTAGAATGATAGTATAACAGCGATATGCACTGTGTGTCTTTCAACAATCCATACTTAAGGAATTAATATTTTTGGTAAATGAAAGTGCAAAATGCATATGACTGGCTCTGTGGATTGTCTTCATCCCTCCCACCTTCCCTCTCCCCATGCCTTTTTGATCCTCCCACCTTCCCTGTCGCTGCTACCACAGAACAGTTTCCTTTAGATTGCATGCAGAATTATCAAGAGGGTTAGAAGTAAAGCAGAGGCCTATACCATGAATGCAGGACACTAAGTAGGAACAGAATTTGAATGTGCTTGTGACTAGAAAGGAAAGTATGTGCAAATGAGAGGGCAAAGAGGTGGAGAGTGTAGTTGAGGACATTGTTGATAGTGTTGTGTGGGGTGAAAGAAAGCTTTGTTGAATGTGATTTTGGAAGATGTCACCGGAGGATGACTGGAATATTTGTGTGATAGGGTTGAGAGGAGTAGATGTAGAAAGGAGTAGAAATAGAATGTGCTTGTAGTATTATACATCAGAGTGTGTGTATGTTCTGTGAAAGCTGAGTATAAGTGACACAAGAGGCGGAAAAGTGTAATTTAAGGGTGTGAAATTAGATGTTCCTTTGATGTTGTTTCAAAGAGAGGTCTGTGCAGAGGTTGACATTTTGCCTACTACTGTCAAAATCACTTCCTGATGTATCCCCTCATCCTCTGACCCCCTTGAAGAGATTTTTCAAAATCACTCCCCCTAGACCTATATTTTGAAGAGCCACTATGGAGGAGATTACCATAACTCCTCCTTACTTCTGCCCTGGAGTGTGTGTTTGCCATGCATAGAGAATATATGTATATTTATATAACTGTTTCTAATATGATACCACTGCTTATAACACCTTCCAGACCATGCTTCAGCTAAGGATACAATCCAGAGTTTATAATCTTTTGACTATGTGTACAGGTATATCCAGGCAACAGCTTTGCAAAGTTAATCTACTGATTACTTGTTCTTGTATTATCTTGATGTCACTAGAGAGCTGTTCAAATGTACCATATTCCAAAATGGAGCTGGTTCTGATAAGCGATACGCCTGTCTACTATTGTTGTATAGAATCCAAGCCACAAATGTGCTCTTTTACTCCTTACTCCAGTCATACCATTCTATTGCCTTCAGAAATTATCAAAAGAGAATCTGTCCAGTTAGTATAATATACTAGCTGAGACACCTTACATCACATAAGGAGTAAAATTAATGTCTCTTGATTCCCAGATATGATCTCTTTCTTAGATTATAAAAAGGAAACTACTGACTTTAGATATCTCTGTTTTGTCCTAATGACTACCTTGACAGAAAAAAGATCAGAAAATTATTGACATGAAAGTGCATGTAATTCTGGAAATTCAGTGTGCCACTGCAGTGGCCACCAGAAATAGTCCTCTGCATTAGCAAATTTCATGAACTCCGTGGTTTTAATGGATGTTTCTTCCATGTTGTCAAAACTATATCTGGATCCCACAGAATTGTAAATAGGATTAATACATTCTATACCTTGTAAAATCTGATCAACGTCCGGTACGAGGGCTTACTTTTTTGAATTAACAGTGGCATCGCTTATCCAGGGTGAAGTTTGGATTAATCTTGTACCAATATCTATACTCAAGAATAACATTTGCATCTTCAGTTCATCTGACTTAAAAGATCTAAGTGAAAATTGATGCTCTTCTGACTCAGGAATAATAACCACATTTTATGATATATCTTGTCTGAGGAAGATATTCTCTTTCTTAACCTAGTAATGGTAACTAACATGGATAGTTCCTTCTTTTCTAAGATGGCTTCAAATGCCAAGTGGTTAATGATAGCTTTTTTAGATCTTAGTGGAAGAACAACCTTTGTAACATCCAAAATGGTTGGGATACAGTACAGCATAAGCTGGACGTATGACTAGGATGTCCTGTTCTGATGCCTACTTGATGGAATAATTACACCATTCCTGAGCTTTTTCCAACTGAATGCATGTCGACTGGTTCCTCAGTAATGCTGTCCAATTATCTACAGCTAGTTTCAACACTCAATGCTGATTTGGAAAGATTTTAATTTTAGACTACACACTCTGTCCTTGTTAACCAGGGTTCTCTTGCCGACTCCATTTCTGGGTTTATGCTACCTTCTTAGGGCTTGCCTGATTCATCATTCCTTATCCAGGTTTCTGCTTGTTCCTGTGCCTTTATTAAGCACCAGCTTTCCATTACCGGTACGCAATCTTAGTGTTCTAGTTAGTGTCCGAGTCTCAGTCCTGTTTCCTATATTCCTGTTGCTATGATTCCTCATTACCGACCCTGGCCTTGTTACCGACCACTCTATAGGTTGCCATTCTTGTACATAGCTTCCATTGTTGTTACTCTGTTGTTGACCCGGCTCTCTTAATGGACTATTCTTCAGCCTTCCAAATCTGTACCTTTTGTGCTCTCCAGTTGCCAACTCTGCTTGTCCAACCATCCGCATCCCTTGCTCGGGCTCAGTCAGAGTCTGACTCTTTCATCTGCCAGTCATTTAATCCCTCCATTGTAGTAGGTGTTCGACCACTTCGGCCTTCAGTTGATCAATTGTTCCAGCTAACTCTGAGTTCGACCTTCAGACTTAGTCTGTCCCTGTTTCAGTCAGTGGAGTCTGACTCCTTCAGTCATCAGTCAATCCATTCATCTAGTTAGTTGGTGTTCAACTTTATTACCTACTTAGTCAGAGTACATTTCCTCAGCCTCGCTCTCTCCATAGAACAGAACAGTAGGTATTCAACCAGGCTTTAGGTACCTTCTTTCTTGTAGCACCTCTGAGAGGTGCTGATTCTCTTGTGCAGTGAGTCTTTGACTGACAATTCAGAGCTAGACTGCCTGCAGGTGGGACCAGTCTAATATTGACATGGAAATATCATCTGTGCAGTGGCACATGGGAGCAAAAATCGTGACTTGTAGCACCTCTGAAATGCCATGCCTTAGAACAAAACATTTTATTTTGTTTGTTCTTGATGACTGCTCGTCACAATCTTTCTTTGCATGTCTACCTTGTTTCTGTTACGTTCTTGTTCTACCGCATCTCCAGTAGGTAGTTATTATCCTGTGTACAGGTTAGCTCTTCCGGTTGGCACTAAACCGATCTTTCGACTAGCACCTTTACTACGGCTATAGTACAGCTGTTTTAGGGGTAGTCCATGCTAGCTAGCAATGCAACCTATTCTCCACTTCCTAGCATCTTGCCTACTGGGGTCACCCCAGAGCTCCAGTGCGTAGTCTGTAGTTGTACCTCTTTTTCTTGTATGTGTTGCAGCATTGTTATTGTACTATATCAGTTTTACAGAAACTTGTTGCTCTGAAATACTGTTCCGCATCCCTTCAAGCTGGTATCAGTTGTCATCTCTCTCTATTTCTTAATTGTAAATAGTTATCCAATGGCAGTATTGTGTCCATCTAACTATTATTATAGTTCCTTTTTCATGTCCAGTGATGGGACGGATGATGTATTTGTCTCTTTCTGGTGGAATTAACACCTTTTGCTCAACTATGTGGAATTTTATCCCTAGGAATCAAAGAGAAGATAATGATTCCAGTTTGAATTTCTGGAGATTCATGACACAACAGTAATGCTCCCAGCTCTCTGTGGGTTTGTATAACTTACTGTCGTCATTATGAAAAGGTGTCTTTAGAAGGAGATCGTCCACATTAGATGTTATCAAATTATTCTTGTTCTGATGTAGCCTGCAAGTGATATCATCACTTTGATTAAGTTTCCTGGACCTGCTGCTAAAACAAAGGCTGAGTAATAACTTTGATATTTCTTTGTCAATGGTTATATGCAAATAAGTATACTATATGTCCAGAGAGATTACACATTTGTCTGGGCACCTTGACATTTTAACTTATCTAATGTATCCTGAAACTGGAAGAATATCATCTCTGTTGAGAGTTTTCAAATCTAGAACTGGTCATTTTTTTTTTCTATCATTGATAAAACTCCTTGAATAATTGATTCTGTGACGTTCACAGGATCCATGGAACCCCTGTCATGAACAAATCAGCTAGGGGTTAGGTGTACAAAACATTTTTTGTACCTTATGGATAATATACTACTCACACATGACTCTGCCAATCTTTGCCAGTCTTGCCTGAATAAAAGTATTCTTCCTCCTATGTAATACTCTACCAGAAGATTACCAGAACCCTGTAGTTCTGTTCCACTCCACTTTGCTCTCTGAGGAGGTTTCTCAGAGAACCATTTAAACTTTGGTCTGTCTTGCAAATGATCATTTGTAATGGGACATGAATATAGTCTATACTGACTGGAATATTTCCATGGACAAAGAACGTTTTTGAATGACATATAACATATGTTTCTTTTGTTGTGGGAGAAGAGGACTCTTGCTTCCAGTGGCCTGACTACTCATGTTTTCCTCTGGCCATAAGAAATTCTCATAAAAGAATGCTTACTAACTAGGGTACGTTTATATAATATGTCAACATATTGTTCTCCTGGTTGTCACTAGCCTATATATTTGTCTACTGAATTCCTGACATCAGTGGTAATAAACCTCTCTAGAATTATTTCCTAAATTCTTCTCATCTGTCAGTTGATCTACAGAACCATGCAATGAAAATATCAGAATGTAAAGCTAATCTCTTATTGGTATACCTGGGCATTAACTGGGCCTTCAGTCTCAGAGGGCTTCACCTTGGCCTTCCGATAGCCCATTTTTTACAGAAAGGAGCCAGTTTAATATTTTGGTTAGATAGCCATAGAGGAGTGAGGCAGTTTTGGAAACACAACATGTAAATGTGGATGGTTTTCCCACAAATACTTAGAAAGAAATAGGAGGGTTAAAAATAAAAGTAATGATCGAAAATGTTAACCTATATTTGGGGGGCCTCCATTCCATATCTACTAGGGGATTCTTAACCCTTTGAGTGCCAGAGAGGTATCCATCGCTTTGCAAAGTAATGCGTTGGATACCTTTCTGGCACTCAAAGGGTAAAAAAAATGCCGTGCTCTCAGCAGAAAGATATCTAGATTTCCCACCATCTGGGATAGGTATAACAATTTATTGAGGCAGCTGTGATATTTGGTGCATTCACTTTTGGGTTAGAACCAATATGTCTGCATATTTATGATTAGGTTTACATAATGGCAGAAAATTTGAGTATAGCCATTCATCTATTACAATGAGTTTACGTTGATTATACGAAGTGGAATTATTCCCATGTAGGGGAAAGTCAAGTCAAAGAGTATAGGCCACATCTTCTCTATGATGTTTCTTCAGCATTCAAACACTGATAGGTTTTAACTTAGCTTTACAGAGCATGTCAGATGGGGTTAGGTGAATCACAGAGGCCTATAAATGTACATTGCCTGAATAACGCAGGAGAGTCCTTCCCATGGACTAAGTTACTGAAGTAACTTGGTTTAGATCTTGATGAATCCCACTTTGAGGACGGTCCAGTACCTCACTGACCAATCAACATATGTTGAGACGCTAGTCCCGGGTGGTACTAAACTGACAAGCCTTATCTCAACTATCTGTCATATGATGCTGGAAAGCTCTGTCTCATTGCTTCTTTGCATGTCTTATTGGGGATTTGCCCATTCAAGACACTAGAAGAAGATGACTGGCAACAGGTCATATCTGGAATACACCAGAATTAACAGTTTTTTTTAACAGTTTTGAATACAGGAGCAATCCTATAAAACCCTCCATGCAACCTATATACAGTAGTTCCTGAGAGAATGCATTGTGAGAATTAATAATGCTTAATGCCACCTCCCAAGACAAAATAGAAAACTTTATTCAAACATGGCATCCCTGGTAGATGTAAGCTCTTAACTTACCTGGATAACCTTGCCTTCTGTTTAAAATTGAGGAGAAGAACAGTGCAATGCTCCCCACATTCACTTTTACTTTTACTTTCTTATATCTTCTTATTGTTTTTTGACAACATTTAATTATTGTTCGGAAGTGCAATTGATGATAGTACTATTCTTATGTGATTGTAAAATTGCTGAATTCATCTACTGATGTCAAAAATCAGTTTATGCTTTAAAAGGTTAAATAAATCTATGTATTGAGTAAAAACAAAATCTTACATGAAATTATTAACATCCTATAACATAAAGTCCTAGAATGCGTCGCTCACTGTGTGTGTAACCGCACATGCGCAGTGGGGACCAGCAGAACGGGCTGATCCGGAGAGGAGAGCTCCGGAAGGCTGACAGCCTGTCTGCGCTCCCGGATCCGAGGCAGCAACGGTGGCGGCTGGGTGACAAACTGTTACCCAGCGCCTCCGCTGCTGCCCCGGAGCCGGGAGCACAGACAGGCTGTGATCCATCCAGAGCTCCCCGCTCCGGATCAGCCTGTGTATACGGGCTTTGTAACTAGTTATACTATAAATAATTAGCACATTCATGTCATATAAACCAACCCACAATATAATGATCTTCCTGTTCATAATTAAAGTGGAGCTTTTACCTTCATTCAACTTTGCATATTTGAAAACTGCATTAAAAACTGCCTATGTGTCATGTTCGCCAAAAGACCAGCAAATGTACAGTTCAGGAGATATTCACATTTGTTACCATATGCTACCATATGCTAATTGCAGTACTTGGGCAGTACCAGTAATGTATCATGTGCTAATTAAGCTTTTCAGTGATGTGTCATATGCTAATGAAGCCCTTTCTGTGACATGTCATAGGCTAATGAAGGTTTCAGTGATGTTTCATATGCTAATGAAGCCCTTTCAGTGATATGTCATATGCTAATGAAGGTTTCAGTGATGTGGCATATGCTAATGAAGCCCTTTTAGTGATATGGCATATGCTAATTAAGGTTTCAGTGATGTTTCATATGCTAATGAAGACCTTTCAGTGACGTGCCATATGCTAATTAAGGTTTCAGTGATGTTTCATATGCTAATGCTGCTTTGTACAGTACCAGGAAATGTTCACTTTCTCTTTGGCCAGAAATAATAGTGTGAATATCTCCTAAACTAGATATCTGCTAGACTTTTAGCTAACATGACATATAGGCAGTTTTTAAAGCAGGTTCCAAATATGAAAACTTGAATTAAGGTGACAGTTCCACTTTAACACATATCTATAAGCATTGATGGTAATTTTTTGAGGTGGCTAAAGCACCAGGTCTCATGCTGAAAACCCTGGTTCTTGTTGCCAGTTAGGGGCATGTAGTGGTACTAATGGGACTGTACAATGAGCTAATAATGCATTACACTGGCCCAAGCCTTGGTCTTTTGGGAACTTATCAAACCCTCTGTACATAACCTTTGCCTTTTATAAAGTTTTCTCCACCACAAGCTTCTTAAGTGTCTATAATGTACAGGAAAAATCCTCTTACTCTTTCCAGTATTCTGCGTCTCCTGTTTTGCAGTAAATCTGCAAGTAGGAATCTATGCGATCTCCAAGTATAAGGAGACTCCTCTGTGTATATCTAAGCTTCTTCTTTGTAGAAAGGTCCCCAGGCAAATCCATCTCTCTTAGTGCTTTTTCTAGAGGCCTAAAATATTCCTTGCACTGTAATGAGAGAAGACTACATGGTAATAAAATGACAATCATAGGAGTCTGTGATAGTATTGAGTACATGTGATTTTCCAGAATAGAAATTTATGCCTTACTTGCCTTCATTGCTTTGGACTAAGATTTTCTGGCAGGAAAAATTAAATATTGCTTTCCTATTATACTTGCCAGTCTGCCCTGTCATAACCATCTATAGGGAATATACAAGATTTATTCAGCTTATATCCCCCAGCCACACATATTGATCTGCATGTTTACAGCTACTTACTGCAAGAGTGAATCACAAAGCACTGATACAAATGGCTTCAGTATATTTTTTTACTGGTCATTGGCTATGGGAATATGCTAATATAGCAGTTATTTCCCAGGTTACTTTACGTTTTAATAGGGCTGCCACTTTTAACCCATGGAGTGCCAGAGTAGAGGTCAGCAATGCCTTGAGCACCCTTCTGGCACTCTGATGGTAAACACTGGCCTCTTTTGAGAGATATATTTGACACAGCTGCAAAGGAGTCATTGCAGCCCAAGATCTGGAACATGCAACACTTGACTCCCCAGCTGTTGTTGTACTGGAAGGCTGAGGATGATGGCAATTATTTTTCAGCTGAAGCCTTCCTTTGGGTGATGGAAGTTGTAGTTCAACAACATCTGCAGTGTCAATGGTTGCCCACTCTTTCTGTACGTGTTTTCATAAAATGATGCTATCAAATGGACAAGGTAACAAGCCGAATTTATAATAATGAACTAACATTACTACTGGCTATGAACTGGGTATTTTAAAGGGATAGTAATGTTTCATAATAAAAGCAGCTCTAATTAATCATCATAGTATTTGGACTTTGGAGAGTGTTATTTCAATTCTGTCAGAGTTATATTTCAAGAGTAATTCAATGACAAAGTATGCCCCTCCTGCCCCTTTTACTGATGTAACACTGCTCAGCCAGAGCAGAAGGGAGGTACCCAGGTAGACTGCAGAGAGGGACAATCTCTAATTAAGATAAGGGAAAAACCTGAAAAACTTGTCAAGGGGGGCAGGGCCTTCATTGTTCTCATAGCAAGAAGATTGTCCCCTCCTGTTATCTGTCTGGTCTATGGACTGGATTCCACATCTAAGAAGAGATGGCTTACACTAGGTAAAAGGGGCGGGATGGTGAAACTTTGCTTGTGAATATCTCTCAAACCATAACGGTTTGAGAGATAAGACTTATATCGTTCTTCATGTTTTTTTAATGCCTATAAAATAAAGATAAAACAAAGTATTACTATCCCTTTAACCCTGCAAGGACTAGAGAAGAGAGCAAAACATTGTAAAGCAATGTGTTGCTCACCTCTCTGGTATTTAAGTGTTAATTACTTTATTGCATACTTCAAAAAAGTCAGACAATAATGCAGGACACTGTGACTGCATGCACTTCCATCCCCCAAGACACCTCTTGACCTCTGATTTTTTTAATGGTCTGTAATTACAGTGCACAACAATTAACTTTGTCCTGAGACTCTCTCAGGTCAAATGTTTTTTATATGGAACTAAAGCATATAAACAGACATCTACAGTTACCAAAATGGTTAGAGTAAAACGCTCTTTAAAAACAGCTATGGGTCATTTAGTAAAAGCATATAATAATTCATACAAGTGACTTATAGTTAAAGAAACACGGATTCTAATATACCATTTACTATGTGTTTTATCGAGGGACTAGTTCCAAATTGTATAATATTTTCATGCCTCTGTTATTCCAGGCAGGGAAATAATATTGATCTTTGACAAATATGTGAAGGCAGGCATATGTCAATATGGGCTTTGTATCTGATACACTGATCTTACAGCAACTTGATGGATTCCATCCTATATTGTTATTTTAACTGATATAGTAGAATGACCATACTTGAATAGATCTTAAAATACATTATTTGTGCCTCTTTTCTCAACAAGTTGGGGGTATACTTTTGCACTGTTTACTTCCTGCTGTATCTTCTACAGTATAACATTATACATATCATAAAGTAGAAATGTCACTTTTTAAAAAAACAGCTGATTTTGAAAGAGCTTTCAGAATCACCAATATTTGGTAGCCAATTTTCTTAATTTAAAACAATAGTTTATGAGATATTTAACTTTATTTATTTGTCAATTAGTGCACATTACACAGACCTGCCCTACATGCCTACCAGATACTAACATTCCACACTGCTCTTCATGCCAACTGCCACTTCCTGCTGGCAGTATTAGTTGATTTGCATAATCACAGAAATAAATAAATCTGAATATCTAATAAACTATCTAACATAAATGTCTAACATAAAGATAGATGATTTCAAAAGCTCTTTCAAAAGCACCTACGTCTTACAAAGTAACAGTTCATCTTTAAATATGAAGTGCAAGTAATGTCTCCTCCACCAACCTGCAGAAAAATGGCACATGCAATAGTATAGCTTATGTTACATCACTGTATTGGAACCTTTGTATTTATGTTGTGGTGTGAGCTTTTATATTAGAGCAACTTGTATTTTAGCATAAATAGTTCAGTGTCAGAATAGTTTGGGCAATGGCATAGATGCACACATTTTGTTGTGTTACCGTATTGATCTAATGTGCTCCATATAATAAGGCAGGGTATCCACTTTAGCACATATTCCATATGTCCCAAAATTCAAATGGACAAAAAAGGACACATTTGCTCTAGGTGAATTTGCTGGGGGGTGCCTGGTGGGCATGGCATTACCGAGAATTTTTAGGTTATTTCATGACCTACTGACACCATTTTGTGTAACTGAATAAATGATTTAGAACAAGACCAAAGTATTTTATTTACACAGACTATAATTTATAGACACATATACTGAAGTTTAAAGAGGAACATTCACATGCTAAAAAGTTTTATCTATTGTCTTAAATTAGCCCACGTACATTACCAGTGGTATTTTTTAAATTGTATCTACCTAGTATCTATGGAGATTTAAAATGTGCCACTTCCACTTTTCCGCGGTACACTGTATGTGCAGCACAATGCCACAAGGCTTCCCACCTCTCTCCCAGCTGCCCCAGGGAGCGCGTTCCCTCTTCCGTTCGTAGTTATATTTATATGGGCTCTCATTACAGCAAACTCCATTTACCATGCTACTGAGCTTGCAAGCAAGTCCTGCATATTGTGCTGCACATACAGTGTTCCACGGAATGCGAAGTGGCACATTGTAAGTCTCCATATCTTAAATACTAGGTAGCTAAAATAAAAAATACTACTGGTAATGCACTTGGGCTAATTTAAGACAATGGACAAAAATTTTTAACATTTGAATGTTCCGCTTTAACCTAGCATTACTGTGAGTTGTATTACTGTGGACCAATGTGATACACCTATTTACCCATCATACAGTCTGATCGCCTAAAAAGAGGGACATCAGGGTGGGAAAGAGGGACAGAGGGATTTGGGGCTCAAAGAATGACTGTCACTCCCAAAAAGGGACACTTGGGTGGTATGCATATTTACAGGTGAAAGTTCAAAATCCTATAATATAATTTGCTAAGATGCAAAAGTTCCCTATGTGCGTAACATGCACATGCGCAGTAGAGACTGCCCAAAAGAAGCAGTCATGTGCAGTAGTCATGCGCAGCAGATACTGCCCGAACATGCTGGCTCCCAGTCCGAGGCATGGCTGATCCAGAGCATGGCTCCCCGAATGGCCCACTGCCCGTCCCCGCCCCCAGCACCGGGGCAGCAGCTGAGGTCGCCGGGCGGCACCCTGGCCCATGCACATGGGCCTTCAATACTAGTAATACTATAATAATGTTGTGCTCAAGTACTTACCTCGTATCTCCAATGCAGTCAGTGAGGGGAACATACAAAATAAAGGCACAGTACATTAGTTGAGCCTTCATATAATTTTGGCAAACCTGCACCTTTGCTTATGTATATAAACCTTTCAATATATATCGGCATACTATTCTTCCAGTGCACAACTTATCATGGATATCATGATCATGGCAAGAGACATGACAGTTGCTGGCGGTTTTTCTAAAATGAAGCATGCTGGAGCCTACTTAACATTTTAAAGACCAGAGTGGTGTTCATCACATTGAGAACCGATGCACATACCTTCTTACATCTTTAAACCTTGGAGTGCTAGTATGGTACACAACGCATTGCTTTGCAATGCATTGTGTACCAACTGACACTCAAAGGGTTAAGAGTACCATGTGCATTGAACAGAGTTTGAGGTACTGTGGTATTGCTAGGTACTGTCATGTCTGCATCCATGGACACATTTTCTCTTGAACAAAGGCATGAGGGCAAAATTCATAGGTTTCAATAGGATTTATTGGCTATAGTAGGGTAAGTGGAAGGTACTGTTAGAAAGTGATAGATCCACTTTAACCCTCTGTGCCTGGCATGCCCAGAGCCTGCACCTGGGTACAGGGAAATGGCATACTTCTATACTGCCACCTCTTGGCACACACAGTGCAAAGTGACCATTTTGTTGTGCAATTAGGTTTGTAAATAAGCAGTATTTGCACAGTTCCACACAGTAGAACAAGTCAAATTGCCTATAGTTTGTATTATTTTTTTCACCTTCAACTACTTTTCACATTTTTATGTTCCTGAACAGGGACCTCGGTGAATTTCTGTTTATAAAACGTGTGCTAGTCAGGCACTTTGAAATCAGATATTTATGCAATGTTGTAGTCTCCCTGCACCAATGATTGATCTGTATACTGTAAAGGTGGCTTCTTGCACTGTATATATATTTTTTTTTTACATAGCTACACTCTCCTTGCTTTCACAGGCTCACACAGAAAGCTCTTTGGAAATACATTAACTGACATAAAAGTAACAGTATAGGCAAATTGATTTACATATTATTCACTAGCAGATTATATAAAATCATAATAAGGAGACACTGTCCCTTTAAGCAGGGACTGAACCATTCAGTGCACAGAAGGAATGGGTAAAAGCATTTACCTAAAAGACAAAAGTGTGAAAAACAGCAATTTTCTCCTTCCCACAAAAAGTAGAGTTTTTCCATTTTTTTTTTTAACTTAGACATACTGACTCCCAGCCTTTTCCCACTGCACTGGTCCCTGCAGAAACACACATACTAATCCCCCCAGTCTTGTATCACTTTGATGGTGTCCACAGAACCTCACATAATCCTCCCCAAGCCTTGTACCACTGCTCGTACAGCCAAAGAACCACACAAACTGACTTCCGAGTCACACCCTTTCCCACTGCACTAGTAGCCTTTCAATTGCACATACTGAGACCCTATCCTTGTCCTACTGCACTGGTAGCCATGGAATCACACATACTACCCCCTCCCCCAGCCTTATCACTGCACTGGTAACCACACATACTGAGTCTGTCCCCCCAAATGGGATTTCTTGGACACAGGTAGAACCTGACAAAGTTCTCACAGGAAATGTTGTGAGGTTAACAAAAAACCTGAAATGTTGTGGGATTTCTATGTAAATATACATACATAACTATAGGGAGGTACATACCATAAACATAGCTGGGAACTCTCCGGTTTTGCCCCGGAGACTCCGGATTTGCCTCTATATTATCCAGTCTCTGGGGCGGAGGCTGATTCTCCGGATATAGGGCATTTCTTCTGAAACTCTACCACTCTACCCACATCTGCTCCTTCCCTGTCTGTTTCTTCCATTTCTCCTCCTTCTCTCCCATTTCTTCTCATTCCACAATGTGTTCATTGTAGGTCCGTGAGGCCCCGCCCCCTTTTTGACATGAATCGCGTCATATATCTCCCACAGCGGTACCAAAGGAGTCCCCCTCTGTGGAGATCAAAATGAAAAGTTCCCAGGTATGACCATCACAAGATCTTTCTCCCAAAATGAATGGCTACATTAAAGATGAGATTTTTAACTCTTACTTGTTTGGATTTCACCCAGAGTGTGATAAAGAGGTGATAAACTGGAGATGGACTTCACTGATTATATCACTTCTCAAAGTCATATGTTATTCTATGGTGCCAATGCACTAAGATTTTTCCAGAGTTAGAGATCTTAGTGCATTGGCTCTATAGAGTATCATAGAATGGAGAAGTGATATCACTGGAGAAGACATCTCCAGTTCTCCACATTATCACCTCCTGATCACGCCCTGGAGCATAACCGCCTTATTTCCTTTTTATTTAAATGTGCAGTGCCTTGATAAAATGTTTCCCAGGGGATAGCTACAGGGAGTGCAGAGGGGGTGGCTGTGAGTGGACCCATCATCCAAAAGGTCCCAGGACTTAACAGAGTATAGTTATGCCTCTGTGAGAATATCTTTGTGTTAGGGGACCCAGACATTTTTTGCACAAGGGTCTTCCAATGACTACTTACACCATTGCCATTCCAATATTTTCATTCCCCATTTATGTGTATGTATCCTACAATCTCTAGACAAAACCCCATTCTGCCCATGGACTGGAGTGTGTCAATCTGGAAAAAAACAAACTTCACTACAGAGGACATATAAAAATTCCTCTAGACTTAAACTGTGCCTTTAATACCTTGAATGCTATAGAGTCAACTAATGCATACTTCAAAATGAATTTGAGACCTGTCTAGCATTCAAGGGGTTAAAATTCACATTAAATCAGTTGGAGTTGTAAGAATTTAAATTTGTTCCCTTTGTACAGTTGTTTTGCCCTCTAATCAATACATATGTGCAAATTGCCAGCCCACATGTCCTGACCTAGCCTATGAAGATGGGACTAGTAAAAAGTTACATAGTAAATCCTGTTGAAAAATACACAAGTCCATCAAATTCAATCTTTACTACGGTATAACCAAAGAAATTAGAATTATGTAAGCCTTCCCGACTCCTAAATCGGTATTACTCTGTTTACTAGAACTTCTTGTTTTACCTACTAATCCTATATAATAAAATTCTGGCATGTTTGTCCGATGCAGTCATGTTCCCTAGAGACTGCCCAAATGCACAGAATGCTGGTAGCATTATGTGTGTTCGGGCAGTCGCTACAGCGTATAACTGCATTGCGTGCGCTGCCAGTGAGGCGGCATCAGTACTCAGAGCAGGACCAGCCTCTTAATCCTTTGAGTGCCAGAGGGGTACGCAATGCATTGCAAAGCACTCAAAGGATTAACATCACTTGAACCTTGGCTCGTGTACACAGGCTTTTAAACTAGTAAACAATTTAACACTGCATGCTCCGTTGTGATAGAAATTCATCAAATCTTCTCTTAAACGTATCTACTGTATCTGCCATAACCACATCCAAAGAATTCCACAATTTAACATGACTTACTGTAAAAATACCCTTCCTCTGGATAAGTTGAAACCTTCTTTCCTCTAACCTTAAAGCGGATGTATCACCTTATAAAAATGTGTTACCATCCACTTTGATAATAAAAGTTAGTGAAAGAAAGCTGTGTTTTAAAGGGATAGTAATAGTTGAAAATAAGTTAATTTTATATTGTAGCCCTTAAAAAAACATGAAAAATGATATAAGTCTTATCTCCCAAACCTTTATGGTTTGGGAGATATTCAGAAGTAAAGGTTCCCCTGGAGTGACGTCATTGCTCCACCCTTCAGATTTGGAATCCGGTCCCGGGACCGGCTGTGCCTCTCCAGAAGTGCTGAGATCACCATCTTTAAAAAGAATTTCTTAATTGGAATGGTCTACAAAGTGTGCTTTCAAGCCAGGCACACTTTGTAGATAGTTCCAATTAAGTAGTTCTTTTCAAAGATCGTGATCTCGGCACTGCTAAAGAGCTGCCGGTTGCTCTGTGGCCCGAATTCCAAATCTGTCCACTAGATGGCAGACTTGGCTGAAACAGCCAGGAAAAGAGAACTTTACTATATTTTACATGTAAATATCTCCCAAACCATAAAGGTTTGGGAGATAAGACTTATATAATTTTTCATGTTTTTTTAAGGGCTACAATATAAAATAAAATTATTTTCAAGTATTACTATCCCTTTAAAAAAAAATCTAATTGTAAAAATATTCCCTTTTCTGTGCTGTGCACTTCCGCATTATGTGCACAGCACAGCTCTACAGCACCTTGCATTTCTCCTCCCACCTTCCTCCCAGCTGCCCCAGGGAGCTCTTTCACGCTTCCCTTCGGTGTGATGTGAATTACTCCTATGTATGTATGTATGTATCTTTATTTATATGGCGCCACACAGTGTACGCAGCGCCTTACAATAGACATATGTTACAATAAATAAGAGGGGATGAAATAAGTGCGACATTCATAGAAACAATGGGAGAGAGGTCCCTGCCCCAAGGAGCTTACAGTCTAAATGGGTAAAGGGAGGCATACAATGGGGTAAGAGGGTGTTAAGTGCTGAGATTACAAGTGCTGAGTTTGGCCAAAGGCAGTGCATGGTCCTAGTGCTCCAGAAGATAAGACTTCAGGGTAGACTTAAAGACAGAGGGGGATTTCTCTAGACGTAAGGAGAGGGGTATGGAGTTCCATAGGTATGGAAGCTGCGATCAGCATTATTCTGAGGTTGCAACTTATTTGATCAGGCCTTGCAATGATAAGCTCACCAGAGAGATCCTTGTATTGACCTCCCATATACTCACACAGTGTGACAAGATCTTCTCTTAGTCATCTTTCTCTAGAGCAGTGGTTCTCAACCTGTGCCCTCAGTGGCTACTAACAGGCCAGGATTTGAGAATTTCCTTTTAAGAGCACAGGTAAGTTAATCAATATGAATGAGCCTCTGATCAACACACTTGTGTTCTAGCAGGGAAATTCCTAAGTCTTGGCCTGTTGGTGGCCACTGAGGGCACGGGTTGAGAACCTCTGCTCTAGAGTAAATAAAGAAAGTTTGTCTATGTGTTTTTCATACTTCAAATCCTCCCTTCCCTTAATTAATTTTGTTGCTCTTCATTGTCCTCTTTCCAGTTCTGCAATATAATTTTTCAGAACTGGTGCCCAAAACTGCATAGCATATTTGATGCGAGGCAAAAATGACAAAATTATGTTATTCACTCTTGCTTCAATACCCCTGTTTATCAAGACAGGACTTTGCTTGCTTTTGCTACTGCTGTGTGACATTGATCACTGTTCATGATATAATAGAGGATCTTTTAAATATTTGGTCCCTTAGATTTTTGTAGCAGTTCATAAACTTTTAGGATTAGTGAGTCCTCTTTTTCTACGAGATTATTTTTGTGAATAAATTAAGTACATCAGTAAAGGGCAACCTGAGGCTCTCCAGCTGTTGGAGACTACAAATTCCATCATACCTGGCCAGCTGTTGCTGCAGAGGGATTATGAGAGTTGTAGTCCTCAACAGCTGGAGGGTCTCTCGTTGCTCATCTATGGTCTATAGCTTTTTAAAGAAATGTGAGTGTACTAGGACACTAGGTGATCTTGTTCTTGCACAAGATCACCATGGGAGAGGCTTCCCTGCCCATCTTCAAGGGAATAAAACATCTCATTAGATTTAAAAGAAGGTGTCTGATTCACTCAAATAACCCCTGTATTGCCAGATACTCCACATTCAATCCTAAGACCCGCAGTAGCAGGAAATTGGTATAAAAAGAGAGAACTAGACAGAGGGAAAAGGACAAAGCTAACAAAAATAGGTTAATCAGAGTTTTTTAATGAAATCAGGAATAAATAGTTGTATTGTAACTCTTTGCTGCCCATTTGGGCCCTATATTCAAAAGAAAAATGGAGTAATTCTGCGGCAAACCAACTGCACCATAGGGAACAATTACAAATTCCCCAAATACCCACTTATATAAATGGGAGTTTTAACCCTTTGAGTGCCAGAGAGGTACGCAGCGCATTGCTCTGCAATTCGTTGCTTACCCCACTGACAGTCAAAGGGTTAAATTAATGCTAGAGAAGTCTCCACCTGCTGAGAAGGATTGCAGTAAACAATTAGCAGATAGCTGGACTGCTTTGTGTGGTATGAGCTGGCAGGATCTACTAAAGACAGCTTGCTCAAGAACAGGAACAATTCAAATAAAGTTCAAGATTTATACATAACATTTGGTATTAAGCAATTGGGAATCTCAAAAATATTGCATTTGCAAGATATTTATGAATGATTGGATGCATAACGTAGTGATGATAGATACACTGCACAGCTTGCACACTGGAAAATCTTGTCTTTAGTTTGTGGGAGATTAAATGAACCTTTACATTATTACTTTAATAGTGGAGATATATAAAAAAAAATGCATTTTGTCAGGCTGCCCTGGGATCAACACAGTCCTGAAATAAGTATTGAACCACCAAGTGCAGTTGTGTAAAGTAGGTCTGCACACATTGCACTCGGGGTCATTTGGGCCAGTTTTAAATCTCAGATGCTCATGACAAAGGCACACAATATTCCCCTAAGCCCCTCCTAAAGCTACTTCCATAGTTCCTAGCTTCACCCGCAGTTGCCTGCCACAGAAAATATGCTTCACAATGCATTGGAGATAGACCTCTGTAACATCTGTGGGGTTAAATAATGTCCATTGCTTCTCTTCATTTACGTAATCGGATCATATATGGTTTATTATCCTATTTTGTATCGGAGTGAGGTCTTCATATTAGTTTTGCCTGTATGGCTAGTTCTTATTCATATATATTGTACTTTTATTATTTTGCACTGTGTATAATTTTTCTTTCCTCTTCAATAAAATCCTATTAAAGGGATAAAAATGTTTCAAAAAGACAGCATCTCCAATTAATCTTCATAGTGTTTGGGCCAGTGATTCTCAACCAGGGTGCCGTGGCACTTTGGTGTGCCACGGACATCAACTTAGGGTGCCCTGTGTTTTCTACAAAGACTAACAAAAATGGACTTTTAAATAAAGATTTATAGAAATTGTTATGCACAATATGTTTAATTTTGTTATTATGATTATAAGACCTAATAATAACTGTATATTTATGTATTGTACCCTTCTCATGCCCTTGATAAAGTACATTAAATATGTTAGGGGTGCCCCGAATGTTCTAGATTACATGTTAGGGGTGCCCCGAACAAAAAAAGATTGAGAACCATTGGTTTGGGCCATGGGGAGTGTTATTTCAATACTATAGAGTTGTAGTTTAAGAGTAATTGAATGATAAAGTATCCCCCTCCCACCCCTTTTATCTAGTGTAAGCCACCTCCCCTCAGATGTGGAATCTGGTCTCTTGACCCTGCACCCATTGACATGTTTTTTTCTTATGCTCACTGAAGACTGTCCCTCTTTGTGATCCATCCGGACAGTCTTGCTGCTCTGAGGTGAGCAGTGTTACATCAGTAAAATGGGTGGGAGGGGGATACTTTATCAGTATGCTAACTGGTACATAAACTAGCCACCATAAAAAATTATATGAGTATTTCAATTGCTCTTCTACACCAATAACTCAGAATGTGGGTGTGTCCATCACCACTGAGGCTCCCTTCAAAACCTGAACTCTAGACAGCTACCTACTCTTTCTAATGGGAAATCCTGCAATGAGGGTTATCAAACGCCTGTAAAAGTTCCTTTCAGTCCTTGCACTCTAAGTGAATGAACAACTTTGAGTCATCATACTGGATGTATCATCTTCCCAATATTATATTATTTAGAAGCTTGAATTTATGTTCTTGGTTGTCAGATTGTGAGCAAAGCTTATCAAAAATGTAGTAGCAAAATTAAATTGGCAGTGAGTCTTTACTTGCCTGGAGCTGCAGCCATGATGTTCTACAGCACATATATTTTCTGCTCTTGATTAACATTCAGCAGTCACCGTCTAGCTCTGGAAAATTCATCCATGTGTCTCAAAGCTTTGTGACAGAGATGGGGACAAAGCAACCTTTTGGCTCTCCAGGTGTTATTGAATAATTACTCCCATCATGGTTTCCTCCCGAATTGCTCCACTTTTGTCTAGTATACTATGTGGAGTCCCCTTTTTTTTTCTTTTTCTCTATGTAATGTGAGTCTGTGGGCAGTGTTGGAAGGGTGAGCACCTGTTGGTTGAGATCTGTTGTGGGGGGAGAAGATCTCAGCTGTGTTTGTGGGTTGGGGACCCTGCAGATGTTTAGAATGATTATTGATTGTTTGTTGGTTTGTGAAAGCAGGGAAAGGGAGAGGGGTGGAAGAGAGACCTGGCTGAGGTATGTGCGTGTATTAGGGGAAGAGACTTGTCAAGGGATGAAGCGGTCACAGATACATGTGTGGAAGGCAGGGAGAGAACTATTATTGGAAAAATCAGACATGGCTGAGGTGTCAGATGATGTATGTGTAACTGCCAGTGAGGCAAGGATGGTGATGTAGACAGTATTAGGGTGGTACTGTGGATAACAGTGGACAATGTAACATGGCTGGGGTGTCGGACAGTGTATATGTGGTCCTGTGACTACCAGTAGACAGTGAACAATGCTATGATGTCAGGCAGTATATGTATGATCTGGGACTACCAGTGGGCAATGGAACAAGTATGGGGTCAGACTGTGTATCATAGAACCCAGCAGTCACTAATTTAATTTATACGAATCCAAATATCAAAAGAAAAGTTGCCATAATGAAAAAGCAAAGATAAATGAAGCAAAATGGAAATATTAGAAACAGGGAAGAATATGTAGAAATTTGCAAGACCATAAGGAAGTGCCCGAAAGGATTAACATGCAAGTTCAATGTTGAGCTCATCAAAAGGACACTGTAAGTAAATAAAGGACTAAATAGAACAAAACGAAAGATGGCCACACATAAGAGGCAAATTTTTGCATTAAAGCTTGAAGATGATACTTCAGCAAAAACTCAACAACAAATACTAAAATAAGTAGAAGAATTTTATTCAGATCTTTATAAGTATGAAGGACAACAACTGAATGCAGTGCCATAGGCTGAAGCTGTGCCACAAGATTTGGTAGAAGAAGTAGAAACTGCAATAAAAACAATTAAAAATGGCAAAGCAGCTGGACCTGATAAAATGTATTATTGAAATGTTAAAAGGTGGAGGTCAACTCTTATTTAAAGCCTTGAAACAATTTTCAAAATGCCTACTACTTGGCAAAGTGTCTAAAAAATGCAGAAATTGTCCTACTGCACAAAAAAGGGGATGACGTGGATCTAAAGAAAAGAGCAGACTAGATACTGAGCAATGGAGAGCAGAAAAGAACTGTCAACTTTATAAAGATGGAAAAGGATATAAAAAGATATCCAAAGCCTTGAAAATGCCAGTCAGTACTGTTCAATCACTTATTAAGAAGTGGAAAATTCGGGGATCTCTTGATACCAAGCCAAGGTCAGGTAGACCAAGAAAGATTTCAGCCACAACTACCAGAAGAATTGTTTAGGATACAGAGACAAACCCACAGGTAACCTCAGGAGAAGTACAGGCTGCTCTGGAAAAAGATGGTGTGGTTGTTTCAAGGAGCAAAATACAACGATACTTGAATAAAAATTAGCTGCATGGTCGAGTTGCCAGAATGAAGCCTTTACTGCCCCAATGCCACAAAAAAAGCCTGGTTACAATATAGAAGAAAAAAGAAGGGCGCTTCCTAGTGCAATATTGTATGCAAATTTCAGGACCTCCACCAATGCACCACTGGTACTCACAATATAAAAGATCACTAAAAGTGATCAGTTGAACAAATAGGGGATTCGGACTGCCCCTACTCAGTCCTCCCAACTCCTGGGCAAGATGGATGCTGCTTCTCCAGAAGGACCCAAACAGCAGATCAGGAACCTCCAAATACAAGAGAACAAAAGGGCAGAAGAGCGCAAACCAACAATAAATAATTCCTTTTAAGGTTCAATTCCAGTGGATCATATACTCACACCACAAGTGATAGTTGTGCTGGTTGCAAATACAACCAGAAATATCCAAGGGGTTTTCATGAGCCACCCCAGAAACGGCTACCACTCATGCGAATCAAAAAAATCCAAATCCAAAATAAAAAAAAATATATAATATTTATTAGTAAAATAATCCTATTTTCTACCAAAGACGTCAATGTAAACAATGTATTGTAATATATAAACCTGTTGACGCTTTCGGAACACAAGGTTCCTTTCTCAAAATTCAGGCAGCAAGACATACTTTAAAAACAAGTATCTGGCAAAATCAAAAATATGTTTGAAGGGATGGCCCAGTGTATATAACCGGATCGCAGGCAGAGGGTAAATAGACTGTAGGAATTTGTAAGGGAGATTTTAAACAATGTATCTCTCCAACAATTGATCATCTATTATTGGTCAACAATTATAACATTAGTAATACCTCTTCCGTCTTCTTATTTTCCGTACCTTGTCTGCACTGGGCTTGAAAATCCTCAGCTGTACAGCGGGCAGGGATATTAGGCAGGGGTTGATCTTCCGCCCTAGACTGAAAGATGAAACCAATGACAGCCAACAAACTCAGATTTCCATGACAGATGTAAAATACACACTCCTGGTTGAATATTGCAATACTGTGTTCTCAAATTAGTTTGCAATGGGGGTCCTAATCCAACGCGTTTTGTGTCCTTCACAGACACTTCCTCAGGGATAGTTAAATTATATACAACTGATATATATATCCCCTTATATATATCAGAATATGAACCGTTAAAAGTCTCTCTATTATGATGTCATCATTTCTACAGCTCTGTCCAATCAAGAACGTCAGCAATCCTTTCAAACTGATCTTCTCATTTACAAAGCAAATTATTAAAAGCAATGTTAACCCCTAAATGCATACAGGTATAACCATAACCCTCCAACTATTCTACATATGTTGAAACAAAGACGATGATGATGGCCACAAAATACATAATACCATACAAATATATACATATTGTTAGTATTATTAACCCCTCATGGGGGTCAATCTAGCTAATATTGTAACCAATAGACTTACTGGCCCTTAAAACATGCATATTACTACCCCTCATGCCAGCCTATTATATAATAGGCATACACATACATAGAATACAATATATATAATCCTACTTAACCCCAATATTCCGTTGGCATCGCACCCACCTTCTATATATGTATATCCCCCCAAAAATGGGGAGAAACATATACCTCCAATGTGTAGTGCTAAAAGTCATCAGAACCTCAAGGGTTCATCTTCAGATATAGTACTATACATCTAATCCTACCAAGCTGTCCACAACCAAAATGTAATTATACTATTCCAAAAACAGAGTACGAGTGATGTAACTGAAAGCAAAGCACAAGATCTCATCCAGGATCATAAACTCATAGGCATAACTATAAACAAATGTATGCACATCTATTTTCTCATTATTACCATTAGGAACCAAGGAGTCCATGTAATAAATCCAATAGGTTTCTTTTTTACATAGTTGATGAAATCTATTATTACCTGCAGACCAAGGAACAGATTGGAGAGGTAATATAGAAGTGCCCTCCTTCTTACTATCATGGAACTGTTCATAATGTTTTACCATTGGGCACTTAATATCTTTAGACAATATCACCCTCCTATGTTCCAAAAATCTGTCCTTGATTCTGCATTTAGTACACCCTATATAGGACTTACCACATGGAAATATAATATTATATGCTATAAAACTAGAATTACAGGTGATATGTTCTCTTATATTGTGTAATCTCCCCTGTTTGTCCACAAAATTTTGTGTACCATGTTGAATAAATTTATAAGCAATACATCTTGTCATACCACACTTATATACCACCACTTGTCCAGGAAGGACGTCTTCCTTATGTTCTTATTATTCAATTGTGGTTTTCTTTTTGACAGTATATTTTTTAGATTTTTGTTCTTAGTATAAATTACTCTAGGTTTGTCAGAAATGTGATCCTTAAGTAAGGGATCCACCCTTAATATTGACCAGTGTTTGTTCATAATTTTTTGTATTTTGTCATGAGCATTATTATATGTTGTAATAAACTGTACTTTATTATTAACTGTTTTTTTATTTTTTTACAGTACGTAATAATTGTTTTCGTTCTTTTTGATTCACTATATTATATGTATTCTCTATCAATTGTTTAGGATAACCTCTAGATATAAATTTTTCCTTAAGGGCCTAAGATTGCAACTCAAAGTCTTCCTACTGACTACAATTGCATCTCAGCCTTTGGAACTGACCCCGGGGTATGTTCTGTTTCCAATCACGATGGTGACAGCTCTCAAAATGCAATTAATTATTAGTACTCGTAGGTTTAATGTATGTCCTCACTGTAACATGTTGTTCTCTATGTCCCAGAGTCAGGTCCAAAAAATTGATCTCATCTAAACTTATATGATGAGTAAATTTTAATCCTCTGTCATTATCATTTAATTTTAATATATATTGTGTGAATGTCGTAATGTCACCCTGACAGACAATCAGCCTAATATCCCTACCCGCTGTAAAGCTGAGGATTTTCAAGCACAGTGCAGACAATAAGAAGACGGGAGAGGTATTACTAATGTTATAATTGTTGACCAATAATAGGTGATCAATTGTTGGAGAGATACATTGTTTAAAATCTCCCTTACGAATTCCTACAGATCCGGTTATATACACTGGGCCTTCACTTCAAACATATTTTGAGCTGCACGATAGACGGGAGGGAATTTATACTACCAGATTCCAAGAATTGATCTACCTATCTGGATTTACATCTGATTAAATGTTTGATCGCAAATACTGTTTATTGATTGATTCAATCTAATTGGTGATATCACTGTTTAGATTTGTATACTTAGATTAGGTATAACTAATATTAGTCTGTATATATATGTATTTTATGTTTAATAAATTTATATATTTTTATTTACAGTTGTAATATTTATATGTTTTTTAAAAAGATGTATGGGCTTTTGATATATGATATAGACACTAGCGCTCTCCCTAATTGTTTTTTTAATCTATTTTCGTTTCTTGTCCTGCGCACTAACAGGACGTGGGGATAGCAGCGACAGTGATCTTTATCATTTATCTACTCTAGAGTTGGGTGGACGCTATTCATTCACCTTTTTCAATTGTATTTGTGATATATATATATATATATATATATATATATATATATATATATATATAGACATACATTTGTATGTGTATAAACATGAACCCCAGCCAAGTTTTTTTAAAACATCTAGCACCTAGAGATCTAGAGTATCTGATAACATATCTCCCACAGGAATATATATATATATATATATATATATATATATATACTCTTTTTTTTTAAGAACTGCTGCCCAAAACTGTTTTAGGTAGAATTATATTCCTATCCTGTGCATCTATAGCCCATTTTTAGACATGATAGTACTATATTGCTCTTGCAGCAGTGATTAATACTTCACACTATTGTGAAGACCATTGTCTATCAGTACTCCTAAATCTTTCTCCAGTGAGGAATCCCTAAGTAGTTTTCCATTTAGTGTATATGCAGCATGTTTGTTTCTGCAAACCAAATGCATAAACTTACATTTATCTATATTAAAATTCAGCTGTCACTTCATCTGTCATTTTATTACTCCCTCCACCTCCACTCTGAAGAGAATTACTTTCTCCGTCATCCAATACAGATTACTGGTAATTTTGGTTAGGCGATCAGCCCCTTTAAGTAGGCAGAAACAATTCTGAGAAGTGACTGCTGGGTGGAGCCTACCTCCTCTCCTTAGCTTGCAGCTAGCCAATCCCCATCCAGTAAGATTTGTTCCTTGGTCAAGACACAAGCAAGAGAACAGTTCTGCTATAGTTTTAGCTTTTTTAAATTATTTTTCTATTAGATATGGGATACCACCATTAGGCGGATTACCATCACCCAAATGTGGATAGCTCAGATTATCAGGTGCTTTTGTGGACCTAAGCCCTGGGGGGAAAATCTTGACTGTAAGTTCTTTCCTCAGAAGTTGCCCACTGAGACTTCCTCTTGATATATGGTAATCTGAAGATAGAAGACCTGCTAAAAAGGTGAACACCCTTTGAGTTCTGATGTCCATATGTCCCATGCTTCCCCTCCGCACAGGGGTCTCATTTGGAGTTCCTATTGCATACTAATGCACTCATTGGGTTTATCTGTATGTCTGTGAGGTGTTTGGAGCACGTTTATGTGGTAACTTAACCCTTTGGCTGCTGGTTTAGCATCTCTTGGGGGGTTGTGGGCACTTTCCCTACTGGCGTCAGTGTTTATTCGCTTTACTGACATGTTCTAGTGGCCCTTACATTTTGGTATTCACCCTGTAAATTTTGTGTTCCGTGCCTTTAAGGAGCACGTCTACTGCATAGGCACCATTGCTCCATTCACTCCTATGGGAGTTTACAGTTTGGGACACATCTCTGCGACCGCTCCATGTGGCAAGGTCAGAGATAGCTCATTTGGTTGGTCTGCCCTTGCTCTGTTATTCGGTCAACGTTCTGGGCATGTTGGGGGGGCTCAGGGGACTTTGGGCACTGTTGGGGGTACTTTTTCAGTGAAACTACAATTCCTATGAGTGTTTGCTTTGCGCGCTCGTTTCTGATTGGCTCCTGCTGTGGCAGCCATTTTGTGCCTTCTCTGAATGAGTATCCTACACAGGGCTTGGACTCTCCTTCTTTCCTCAGCAATTTAACCCTTCGCCTACCAGATAAGTCTATTTTAGCATTTCTGGGGTCATTTTATTTATCATACACACTTTTTTTGGGGTGTTTTTGATACTTTGACCATTTGACTCTGTGAGAATGTCTATTCCATTATACCTTGGGGCTAGGCCTAAGACTAAGGACACTGGGGCATATGTGTCCCCCATTGCTCATTGCTTCTTATGTCACTCAGGATTACCTAGAGAATACTCAGGTCACGTTTGCCCAGCATGCGCTGCTGCCCCTGAGTCCAGCCATGCACTAGAGCCAGTTTGGATGCAAGAATTTAAGGCTACTACAAGGGACCTCCGGTCTACCTTACAACTCATTCCATCCACTTTGCAGGGGGTCTTCCACTCATGGCAGGACCCCACCCCTATCAGATCTTCCCTGCCTAAACCGCCGGGTGTATCTGATGTGTCAGATTCCTCTGAGGAGGAATTATTGGTGGATTCTGATGATGAAGACTGTTCTGCTGTCCTTCCTCTCAGTTTTTTGGGGCTCCCTATGAGGCTGATCCTGTCCCATTGGCTGAAGGTCTGATCAGGGTTGTACTGAACACCCTGAACATTCCCTTGGTACAGGAGGTGTCCTCTGACCCATCTGATGTGTTTCAGGAGCCTGTGAGACCTCATACTTGTTTTCCACCTAACCCTACCCTTGACCGCGTGGTGTCTGAGGAGTGGAAGTTTCCAGACAGGAAACCGTCTGTCTCTAGGAAATTTGCTAAGCTTTATCTGTTCTCTGAAGCGGCCTTAGCTCAGTGGGTTCATCCTCCTAAGGTGAATGCCTCTGTGTCCAGGCTTTCTAAGTCCACAGCTTTGCCTGTGGCTGATGCATCTGCTCTGAAAGACTGGACTGACAAAAAGCTTGAGACTTCTCTCAAGGCCATTTTTGTGAAGGCTGGTTCTGCCCTGTGCCCTGCATTTGCTGCAGCGTGGGTGAATAGGGCTGTGGCTGTTTGGACTGAACAGCTCACCTCTGCTGTCCATCAGGGAGCTCCTATTGCTGACATGTTGCAGCTTCTCGCCAACATCTCTGAGGCTCAGCATTATGTTTCTGCTGCCCTGTTTGACGCTGTGCGTATGATAGCCAGGGCATCCACCATGTCTGTGGTAGACAGACTCACTCTCTGGCTCAAGATCTGGTCTGCTGATACTGCCTCCAAGAGGGCTCTCCTGTACTTGCCCTTCCAGGGCTCCTCACTATTTAGGCCTGATATCAAGGATATGATCAGTGAAGCCACTGGGGTGAAGAGTACTCACCTGCCAGTGGTCCCTAGGAAGAAGACACTTATCAAGTGGAATCGGTTTTTTTCGTCCCTTTCAGGCTGAATCAGGCAAGGCGATCCAGGTGGTGCCTCATCCAAGCCTAAGCAGCAATGGAGGCCTAAGTCCTCCGCTAAGCCCAAGGCTTCCAAACCTTCTTCTGCATGACTCGCCGAATCCGGGTCCCCACCCACAGGTGGGTGGCCGCTTGCTCCACTACCTCTCGGCTTGGGTGACATCTGTGGTGGACCTGTGGGTTTTGCAGGTGGTGGCTACGGGGTACAGGATCCCCTTCACCTCCCTTCCTCCTTCCTGGACCTTCTCTTCTCGCTCTCCTCTAGGAGAAGAAAAGTGCCTCCTTTTCGAGGGAGCCATTCAGGCCCTTCTGGACAAGGCGGTCTTGGAACCAGTTCGTCCTCAGGAACGGGGGTTGGGGTTCTACTCTAACCTCTCAGTGGTTTCCAAGAAAGATGGCGACTATTGTCCCATTTTGGATTTGAAGGATCTCATCTCCTTTGTGGTCAGGTCCCAGTATAGCCAGGAGTCACTACGCATGGTGATTGCTGCCATGTCCCCTGGGGAATTTCTGGCTTCTCTGGATCTTCAGGATGCATATTTGCACATTACTATTCATCCAGAGTGTCGGCAATATCGCTGCTTTGCCTGCGACCGAAGGCATTTCCGGTTTTCTGCCCTCCTCTTTGGCCTGACCACAGCTCCTCTAGTCTTCAACAGAGTCCTGGGAGCCTTGATTTCCGTCCTCCATCAGGACGGCATCAGAGTTACCCTGTACATGGATGACCTCCTTCGGAAGGCATCTTCTCCAGAACTCCTTCATTAGCAGGTGCAGGACTGCATTCATGCTCTGTCCCGTCACGGGTGGATCATCAATCTGGACAAGTCGGACCTTGTTCCTTCCCAGAGGATGCTGTTTCTAGGCATCCTCTTCGACACTCAGAGAGGGAAGGGTGTTTCTCAAGGACTAAGTGGCTCATCAGATAGCACCGAAGGTCCAGGCTGTCCTGAATCAGGATCCGGTTCCAGCCCTGGTGGGGAAGTTCATTTCCACCACAGAAGAGGTTCCATTTGCCATGGCTCATACCAGGGAACTTCAGAGGTTTCTAATCCTGGCATGCAGGGGTCGACCAGATCTCCTGAAGAGGTCCCTATCTCTCCCTCTTCATGTGGAGCTGAGCCTCTCGTGGTGGCTCAAGCTGGACAATCTGCTGAAAGCCTTGGAGCTTCGGGTGATATTTATTGCCCTGCGCCACTGGACATGCCAACTGGAGGATTGCCCGGTCAGGGTCCAGTCGGACAATGCCACAGCGGTAGCCTACATCAACAAGCAAGGTGACACAAGAAGTTTTGCAGCTTGGCTAGATGTCAAGGCTATTTTGTCCTGGGCAGAGGAGCATGTCCCTGCCATTTTCACAGTTCATATTCCTGACGTAGACAACGTTCTGGCAGACTTCCTCAGTCGACACACAGTGGACAGCAGAGAGTGGGAACTGCATCAGGAGGTGTTCAACCTCATTGTCCAGCGGCGGGGTCTTCCGTGCATCGACCTGATGGCAACAAGACACAACAGAAAGGTTCCAACTTTCTGCTCTCCCTGGGCGGACCCTCTGGCTCTATCAGTGGATGCCTTGTCGATCCGTGGATTTTTCCTCTGGCATACCTCTTTCCTCCCATTCCCCTGTTGCACAGGGTGATAAGTAAGCTGCGACTGGAGCGTTACCCAATCATTCTGATTGCTCCATACTGACCTTGACAGGCTTGGTTTCCGGAGCTTCTGGATCTCTCAGTGGTGGAACCTCTTTGGCTCCCCTCCCGTCCGGATCTTCTTCTACAGGGTTACCTTTGGAAGGAGGATGTTTATCGTCTGGCTTTGACGGCATGGATATTGAATCCCCGTAAGCCTGTTTCCTCTAAGGCCTACCATTGAGTTTAGTTTACCTTTCTATGTTGGTGTGCTGATAGGGACCTGTCTCAGGATTTTGATCTTCCTGCAGTCCTTTTATTTCTCCAAGATGGTGTGGATAAGGGTCTCAGTCTGAGTTCTCTTAAGGTTCAGACTTCTTCTCTCTCTGTTTTCTTTCAGAGGCTCCTTGCTATTCTTCCTGATGTCAAGGTTTTCTTCCAGGGCGTTGCTCATTCCCGTCCTGTGTTTAAGGCTCCCTTACTGGTAATTTTGGTTAGGCGATCAGCCCCTTTAAGTAGGCAGAAACAATTCTGAGAAGTGACTGCTGGGTGGAGCCTACCTCCTCTCCTTAGCTTGCAGCTAGCCAATCCCCATCCAGTAAGATTTGTTCCTTGGTCAAGACACAAGCAAGAGAACAGTTCTGCTAT
Source organism: Rhinophrynus dorsalis (assembly GCA_037306005.1). Taxonomy (NCBI): domain Eukaryota; kingdom Metazoa; phylum Chordata; class Amphibia; order Anura; family Rhinophrynidae; genus Rhinophrynus; species Rhinophrynus dorsalis. Next base: position 319,054,186 of record CM074719.1, read on the forward strand.
AGTTTTAGCTTTTTTAAATTATTTTTCTATTAGATATGGGATACCACCATTAGGCGGATTACCATCACCCAAATGTGGATAGCTCAGATTATCAGGTGCTTTTGTGGACCTAAGCCCTGGGGGGAAAATCTTGACTGTAAGTTCTTTCCTCAGAAGTTGCCCACTGAGACTTCCTCTTGATATATGGTAATCTGAAGATAGAAGACCTGCTAAAAAGGTGAACACCCTTTGAGTTCTGATGTCCATATGTCCCATGCTTCCCCTCCGCACAGGGGTCTCATTTGGAGTTCCTATTGCATACTAATGCACTCATTGGGTTTATCTGTATGTCTGTGAGGTGTTTTGAGCACGTTTATGTGGTAACTTAACCCTTTGGCTGCTGGTTTAGCATCTCTTGGGGGGTTGTGGGCACTTTCCCTACTGGCGTCAGTGTTTATTCGCTTTACTGACATGTTCTAGTGGCCCTTACATTTTGGTATTCACCCTGTAAATTTTGTGTTCCGTGCCTTTAAGGAGCACGTCTACTGCATAGGCACCATTGCTCCATTCACTCCTATGGGAGTTTACAGTTTGGGACACATCTCTGCGACCGCTCCATGTGGCAAGGTCAGAGATAGCTCATTTGGTTGGTCTGCCCTTGCTCTGTTATTCGGTCAACGTTCTGGGCATGTTGGGGGGGCTCAGGGGACTTTGGGCACTGTTGGGGGTACTTTTTCAGTGAAACTACAATTCCTATGAGTGTTTGCTTTGCGCGCTCGTTTCTGATTGGCTCCTGCTGTGGCAGCCATTTTGTGCCTTCTCTGAATGAGTATCCTACACAGGGCTTGGACTCTCCTTCTTTCCTCAGCAATTTAACCCTTCGCCTACCAGATAAGTCTATTTTAGCATTTCTGGGGTCATTTTATTTATCATACACACTTTTTTTGGGGTGTTTTTGATACTTTGACCATTTGACTCTGTGAGAATGTCTATTCCATTATACCTTGGGGCTAGGCCTAAGACTAAGGACACTGGGGCATATGTGTCCCCCATTGCTCATTGCTTCTTATGTCACTCAGGATTACCTAGAGAATACTCAGGTCACGTTTGCCCAGCATGCGCTGCTGCCCCTGAGTCCAGCCATGCACTAGAGCCAGTTTGGATGCAAGAATTTAAGGCTACTACAAGGGACCTCCGGTCTACCTTACAACTCATTCCATCCACTTTGCAGGGGGTCTTCCACTCATGGCAGGACCCCACCCCTATCAGATCTTCCCTGCCTAAACCGCCGGGTGTATCTGATGTGTCAGATTCCTCTGAGGAGGAATTATTGGTGGATTCTGATGATGAAGACTGTTCTGCTGTCCTTCCTCTCAGTTTTTTGGGGCTCCCTATGAGGCTGATCCTGTCCCATTGGCTGAAGGTCTGATCAGGGTTGTACTGAACACCCTGAACATTCCCTTGGTACAGGAGGTGTCCTCTGACCCATCTGATGTGTTTCAGGAGCCTGTGAGACCTCATACTTGTTTTCCACCTAACCCTACCCTTGACCGCGTGGTGTCTGAGGAGTGGAAGTTTCCAGACAGGAAACCGTCTGTCTCTAGGAAATTTGCTAAGCTTTATCTGTTCTCTGAAGCGGCCTTAGCTCAGTGGGTTCATCCTCCTAAGGTGAATGCCTCTGTGTCCAGGCTTTCTAAGTCCACAGCTTTGCCTGTGGCTGATGCATCTGCTCTGAAAGACTGGACTGACAAAAAGCTTGAGACTTCTCTCAAGGCCATTTTTGTGAAGGCTGGTTCTGCCCTGTGCCCTGCATTTGCTGCAGCGTGGGTGAATAGGGCTGTGGCTGTTTGGACTGAACAGCTCACCTCTGCTGTCCATCAGGGAGCTCCTATTGCTGACATGTTGCAGCTTCTCGCCAACATCTCTGAGGCTCAGCATTATGTTTCTGCTGCCCTGTTTGACGCTGTGCGTATGATAGCCAGGGCATCCACCATGTCTGTGGTAGACAGACTCACTCTCTGGCTCAAGATCTGGTCTGCTGATACTGCCTCCAAGAGGGCTCTCCTGTACTTGCCCTTCCAGGGCTCCTCACTATTTAGGCCTGATATCAAGGATATGATCAGTGAAGCCACTGGGGTGAAGAGTACTCACCTGCCAGTGGTCCCTAGGAAGAAGACACTTATCAAGTGGAATCGGTTTTTTTCGTCCCTTTCAGGCTGAATCAGGCAAGGCGATCCAGGTGGTGCCTCATCCAAGCCTAAGCAGCAATGGAGGCCTAAGTCCTCCGCTAAGCCCAAGGCTTCCAAACCTTCTTCTGCATGACTCGCCGAATCCGGGTCCCCACCCACAGGTGGGTGGCCGCTTGCTCCACTACCTCTCGGCTTGGGTGACATCTGTGGTGGACCTGTGGGTTTTGCAGGTGGTGGCTACGGGGTACAGGATCCCCTTCACCTCCCTTCCTCCTTCCTGGACCTTCTCTTCTCGCTCTCCTCTAGGAGAAGAAAAGTGCCTCCTTTTCGAGGGAGCCATTCAGGCCCTTCTGGACAAGGCGGTCTTGGAACCAGTTCGTCCTCAGGAACGGGGGTTGGGGTTCTACTCTAACCTCTCAGTGGTTTCCAAGAAAGATGGCGACTATTGTCCCATTTTGGATTTGAAGGATCTCATCTCCTTTGTGGTCAGGTCCCAGTATAGCCAGGAGTCACTACGCATGGTGATTGCTGCCATGTCCCCTGGGGAATTTCTGGCTTCTCTGGATCTTCAGGATGCATATTTGCACATTACTATTCATCCAGAGTGTCGGCAATATCGCTGCTTTGCCTGCGACCGAAGGCATTTCCGGTTTTCTGCCCTCCTCTTTGGCCTGACCACAGCTCCTCTAGTCTTCAACAGAGTCCTGGGAGCCTTGATTTCCGTCCTCCATCAGGACGGCATCAGAGTTACCCTGTACATGGATGACCTCCTTCGGAAGGCATCTTCTCCAGAACTCCTTCATTAGCAGGTGCAGGACTGCATTCATGCTCTGTCCCGTCACGGGTGGATCATCAATCTGGACAAGTCGGACCTTGTTCCTTCCCAGAGGATGCTGTTTCTAGGCATCCTCTTCGACACTCAGAGAGGGAAGGGTGTTTCTCAAGGACTAAGTGGCTCATCAGATAGCACCGAAGGTCCAGGCTGTCCTGAATCAGGATCCGGTTCCAGCCCTGGTGGGGAAGTTCATTTCCACCACAGAAGAGGTTCCATTTGCCATGGCTCATACCAGGGAACTTCAGAGGTTTCTAATCCTGGCATGCAGGGGTCGACCAGATCTCCTGAAGAGGTCCCTATCTCTCCCTCTTCATGTGGAGCTGAGCCTCTCGTGGTGGCTCAAGCTGGACAATCTGCTGAAAGCCTTGGAGCTTCGGGTGATATTTATTGCCCTGCGCCACTGGACATGCCAACTGGAGGATTGCCCGGTCAGGGTCCAGTCGGACAATGCCACAGCGGTAGCCTACATCAACAAGCAAGGTGACACAAGAAGTTTTGCAGCTTGGCTAGATGTCAAGGCTATTTTGTCCTGGGCAGAGGAGCATGTCCCTGCCATTTTCACAGTTCATATTCCTGACGTAGACAACGTTCTGGCAGACTTCCTCAGTCGACACACAGTGGACAGCAGAGAGTGGGAACTGCATCAGGAGGTGTTCAACCTCATTGTCCAGCGGCGGGGTCTTCCGTGCATCGACCTGATGGCAACAAGACACAACAGAAAGGTTCCAACTTTCTGCTCTCCCTGGGCGGACCCTCTGGCTCTATCAGTGGATGCCTTGTCGATCCGTGGATTTTTCCTCTGGCATACCTCTTTCCTCCCATTCCCCTGTTGCACAGGGTGATAAGTAAGCTGCGACTGGAGCGTTACCCAATCATTCTGATTGCTCCATACTGACCTTGACAGGCTTGGTTTCCGGAGCTTCTGGATCTCTCAGTGGTGGAACCTCTTTGGCTCCCCTCCCGTCCGGATCTTCTTCTACAGGGTTACCTTTGGAAGGAGGATGTTTATCGTCTGGCTTTGACGGCATGGATATTGAATCCCCGTAAGCCTGTTTCCTCTAAGGCCTACCATTGAGTTTAGTTTACCTTTCTATGTTGGTGTGCTGATAGGGACCTGTCTCAGGATTTTGATCTTCCTGCAGTCCTTTTATTTCTCCAAGATGGTGTGGATAAGGGTCTCAGTCTGAGTTCTCTTAAGGTTCAGACTTCTTCTCTCTCTGTTTTCTTTCAGAGGCTCCTTGCTATTCTTCCTGATGTCAAGGTTTTCTTCCAGGGCGTTGCTCATTCCCGTCCTGTGTTTAAGGCTCCCGCTCCTCAGTGGGACCTTAGCTTGGTTTTCGGTGTCCTTCAGCACCCTCCCTTTAAGTCACTGGCCACTATTCCTCTACATCTGCTGACGTGGAAGATGGCTTTTCTCCTGGAGATCGTGTCTGTTCTCCATGTTGCGGAGCTGCATGCCCTGTCTTGTCGGACACCCTTTTTGGTGTTTCACAAGGACAAGAAAGTGCATCGCACTTCAAAAGCGTTTCTCCAGAAGATGTTGTCTGAGTTCCACATTAATCAGGAGATTGTGTTTCCCTTTTTCTGCCCTAACCATACTTCTGACAAGGATAAGGATCTTCACTTGTTGGATGTCTTGCATTGTCTCAAGTTCTACGTGCACTGCACTGAGCCCTTGCGGCAGTCTGATGCTCTTTTTGTCATTCCTGAGGGTCCCGGGGCAGGGAAGCCTGCTTCCAAGGTAACCATGTCTTCTTGGATTAAATCCACTGTTCTTAGGGCTTACGAACTTCGGAAGAAGCCTTTCCCCTTTTGGGTCACAGCTCATTCTGCAAGGTCTATTGGGGCATCTTGGGCCTACAAAAATCAGGCCTCAGCTGATCAGTTGTGTAAGGCGGCCACTTGGTCGTCTGTACATACCTTTTCCAAACATTATCGTGTGGCTGTCCTCGCATCGGCTGATGCCAGTTTTACGAGGAAGATCCTGGAGGCAGCCTTGCCTGTCTAGGATATCCTTCGTCTCTTCAGTACTCTCTCACTTTTGGGCCCTGTTGGCTCTAGTTCAGTGTGCGTTGACACTTTGAGGTTATTGTTGAGCTATTCAGGATCTGTTGGTTCATTGGTGCTCTGGTGACTTTGGGGGCCTGCACCTGATCCTTGCCTTTCTTCCCGCTCTGGGGAACTTAATGGTTGGACATCCCAAAGTTACCAGTAACCTGTATTGGACGACAGAGAAAATAGGATTTTAGTCTTACCTGTTAAATCCTTTTCTCTTAGTCCGTACAGATTACTGGTCTCCCACCCTGTCAAGGGACCATGCTTGGCTCTCCTGTGGCAGAACATGGGGGTCCTTTCGGGTTCATGCTCACAGGAGTCTTCCTTTACCTTCTTACTACCTAGTTAGTTTTCAGATCTTACTGGATGGGGATTGGCTAGCTGCAAGCTAAGGAGAGGAGGTAGACTCCACCCAGCAGTCACTTCTCAGAATTATTCCTTCCTACTTAAAGGGGCTGATCGCCTACCCAAAGTTACCAGTAACCTGTATGGACTAAGAGAAAAGGATTTAACAGGTAAGACTAAAATCCTCTTTTAATATACCTGATTCACTGAGCTCTGATTTCAGGAAATTGTCCTGACTTTGTCTCTTTTGCCTGAGAAGGATAAATCATTACAAAATGGTCATACTCCCTAAACTGGTCTACCTGCTTCTGACTAGTAACTAGTAACATCTATAATTTCATGTGGCAGCAAAACCCCACACATCTTAAAGCTGATGCACTGAGGAAAAGGGCTTAGGGTGGCTTAAGAGTTCCCAATGCGTCACTCTGATACCATGCAGTCCAATGCACTACCAGTTTACATTGGTTCCTCTTACTTCTTAACAAAGCTCTTACTCCCTCCATCAAAGAATATATGATTCTTCTCTCTCCCCTCTCTCCTCGTTAATCTTTCCTCTGCTGTCTCTCCTTTTTATATCATTCAAAACTGCAAGTTTCCTCCAGGCTTGGAACTTCGGCTCTTTACTATTTGGCTAACGCCAGGGAAACAGTGCTTCATTTTGTGAAGCACAGTGGATTTCTGCATCCTGAAGAGCTTCAGAGTATGCTATTGCTTCCTCCCTATGAGTATTGAGGTTTAGACAGATTTATCATTTTCTCAACTCCCATCCTTTTAGGCATGAGCTTTTGAGACCCCTTTCACTTTTGCAAGAAGTTTGTGTGGCTTGGACTAAGCCTTGCCACTGTATCTCCTTGTTATACTTAATGCTTATTAATGCTTTTCATGATGATTTTACTAAGAAGACAATGTAGAAGTGTGATTTGCAGATCCAAGTAACGGATGTCCAATGGTCCTCCTCATTTAAGAATATTCTACAATTTACTAAAGTGTTCTTTTGTTATAAGACTAATTACAAACTGTTTACCCACTGGTACCTCTCACTAGAGATTCAACATCGTTTTACCCCAATGTTCCTCCTGTTTGCTGGTGCTGCAAATCAGAAGCTGGTTCCTTATTTCATATCTGGTGGTCTTGTCCACATATATGATGGCACACTTTGGCTTCCTCTACTGAGGCAGCCTAATTCTCCCCTATCTATTTCAGTCTAGCTTGGTGAGAAAAGTTTCTTTAGTGGCATTTTGCTTCTATCTGCTAAACAAAGCCAAAATGAGCATTCCTTTGAAGTGGAGTTGCAATGTTTCTCACATCTTGCTAGACTGGAAAATTAACCCCTTAAGGACCGGCCACGCATGCACGTGACTGTCACTTAAGGACCACGGAGCATTTGTTTTTTTTTACCCATTCGATTCCGGACTTCCCGAACAGCGTGCAGCCGCGTGGGGAGTCCAGAATTCCATGACGGTCCAGTACCGTCATGGGTCCTTAAGTGTTTAACAACCCATGACGGTCCAGAACCGTCATGGGTCCTTAAGGGTATAACAACCCATGACGGTCCAGGACCCTCATGGGTCCTTAAGGGTATAACAACCCATGGCAGTCCAGGACCGTCATGGGTCCTTAAGGGGTTAAGGTTAGTTCTGTCATAACCCTGGAATGCTGTATTCCCAGTTTTGACAAATATAGGTCTTCATTCAATAATATTTGGGTCCCCTGGCTTAAAGTGATAGTAATGTCTCACTATAAATGAGCATTTGATTATTCCTTATAATAATGCTGTATACCGTCGGCAATGTTCCGATCGGTATAGTTTTTGTTTAATTATATTTTAAAGTTTCTCCCTGGTGTAAGAGGGGTATGCAATGTACTGCATTTCAATGCACTGCATACCCCTCTGACACTCAAAGGGTTAGACCAACTTCAAAAGGTTTCATTTACAACACCTCTCTCTACCTTATATCATCTAACTAGTTCTATCCATGCACAGCTTTCATCTCTCATACTAAAGCCTTTTGCAGTAACCTGTTGTGAGGTACTGTATAAAAGGCTTTTGCAAAATCCAAGTACACTACATCAACAACAATAACCTTGTCTGAGTTACCACATACCCTTTCATGGAATGCAACTAAATTAGTTTGACATGATATATTCTTCATAAAGCCATGCTGAGTCATATTAATAATGTTGTTAGTTGTCACATAGTCCTGTGATGTCCAACAACAGCTGAAAGGCCACAAGTTGCCGAGACCTGCTGTGCACAGATGTGTATCAGTTCTGCTTACCTCAGTACTGCTCTTAGTATATCCAAGGAAACCTGGTTAATCAAAATGTCAGGGTTTTTTTTGTTTTTCCCTGTACAGGACATATTACCTGTTACTGTGGTTACAAATGAAATATCATCCTCCTCCTCCTGTTTTCCCTCCCAATAATTGCACATGACTGATAACTCACAATTTTAAAAGAATCTGGCTCAATGCCACCAGCCTGGCAGGTAAGTTTCTCTCTGGTTATGGTGACTTTGGTACCCCTGTCTTCAGCTGTATTTACCTACAATTTGAAAATATAATAGTAGATTAAAATAATTGACAGATATAGAGGGCAAAATGTTACATTTATAAATGAATGTATGAATGAATGAATATGTTTATTTATATAGCATGACAAGTGTGCACAGAGCTTTACAATTTAAGGGTTTAGACAATAAAGGGTTACAAGTACTTTGCAAATCGAAACACTGGAAGTGAGGTCCCTCCCTTTACAATCTAAAGTGGTAATGGGAGACATACAGAGTACATAAGGGTCAATTGCTGAATACAGTGCTAGAGTTCTGGTCAGGATAGGGGAAACATATAAAGTAAATAATTTATAAGGGCTTTAGGTATACAAAGTCAGTGCTTTCTAGCGTGTTTACATTTATAGATTTTTTTCATTAAATTCACATTAAAAAAATACATAAAGGGAACCTACTCCCACTGCTGAGTTATTTTTACGTCAAAATCAATTACATCTCCTCCTATTTTTATTATTTTTTTTTTTACACATCAAACTGTAATTTAATATTAGCATCCTGAGGTGGTGCTATTCCTAATACCTACTATGCAGTCAAGTACCGAAGCTCTCCCACAGAGAGTATTATGAAAAAAAAAAAAGACATTAGCCTTTTGGACATCAGTTGGCGCTGATACTGACAGCTTGAGCCATAATAACCTTTGAATAAAAGTCTCATAGCAGAGTAACCTTGTTTTACTCAGAGGAAAAGCCCCATATCTAAGCCTTCCCAATGATCCCACCCCCACTCCTCATAAGATCTAGCACCCAGTGAAATCGTCTGAGGCCTAAGGTTGAAAATACAATTAACCCGTAAAGCCTTACAAAGCAATGTGCTGCACATTCCTCTAGCACTCAAAGGGTTAAAAGCCATAAGCACAAAATAAAAATGAAGTCTCAAAGCAAATGGGACTAATAAAAAAGGACGTTTAATTAAAAATGGCTTTTACTTGCTTGAATGCTAGATGGGCCTCCAACAGTTGCTTTGGGGAATTTTTATTTGTACAATATATTGCAGTTGTTTGGAAGAATTGCTCTACTTTTTCATTATAATTATGCTTTATACTCATTTCTAATGCCTAGACAAAGATCTGAAACCCTCTATAACTTGAAACATAGAATTTGATGGCAGATAAGAACCAATTGGCCTATCTAGTCGCTCCATTCTCCAATCACATTAGCTCATGCTTATTTTATTCTTACAATAGCCATATGCCTGTCCCAAGAGTTCTTAAATTCATATACTGTTTTAGTCTCAATCATTTCTTGTGAGACACTATTATAGTTATACATTGCTCTTTCCATAAAGTAGTTTTATCTTTATATTTCCTTATATATATCCAAACTCCAATAGTACGCATGTTCTTGAATACCTTTTATTTTGAAAAATGGACCCTTCCTGAATTCCCATTAGGAAGAATACGTAATACTTAATTGTGGTGTGACCAGTGCAATCTCATTGCCCCTGCACCAGGTTATACACCCCTTTACTAACAATTATTTAACCCACCATATACTAGAGAGGTTTCTATAGCAACCAAAGAGTTAAAACCTGTTTTGTTACAGGATAAAGGTATTTTCTGTGTCAGAGGACAGTGAATGGGATTGTGAGTGATGGTCATATGAAGTGTAGGGGTGTGGTGGTGGAGCTATCCGCACCTAGGATGCCTTGCCTAGGGTTAACTGGGATGTAAATCCAGCCCTGCTGGAATTTTTAATTTATCTCATGACCCAGTTTAGTAGCCCTTCTTTGAACAAGCTATGACTTATTAGAAAACAGACTCTAGGTAAGGTTGAACTAATGATCTGTGAAGTGGCATTAGGACCTCTATTTTTCTGCTGCTAATGCCTCTTCCTATATAACCTAGTATCTCTTTCTCTTTTCCCATTGTTTTACTGTATTGTTTGCATTTAAAGGGATAGTAATACTTCGTTTTATCTTTATTTTATTTTGTAGGCATTAAAAAACATGAAGAACGATATAAGTCTTATTTCTCAAACCATTATGGTTTGAGAGATATTCACAAGCAAAGTTTCCCCTCCCGCCCCTTTTACCTAGTGTAAGCAATCTCTTCTTAGATGTGGAATCTGGTTGTAAGACTAGACAGATAACAGAAGGGAACAATCTTCTTTCTTTGAAAACAAAGAAAACCCTGCCCCCTTGAAAAGTTTTTCAGGTTTTTCCCTTATATTAATTGAAGATTGTCCCTCTCTGCAGTCTACCTGGGCACTTCCCTTCTGATCTGGCTGAGCAGTGTTACATCAGTAAAAGGGACGGGAGGGGGATACTTTGTCATTGAATTACTCTTGAACTACAACTCTGGCAGAATTGAAATAACACTCTCCAAAGTCCAAATACTATGATGATTAATTAGAGCTGCTTTTATTATGAAACATTACTAACCCTTTAATGCGTAACTGTCACTTTATAAAAAATAGATAGTTTTGAATATCACATATATTTATGTTAGAGGTTTTTGTTTCATACAGTTGTTTCTGAGATATTTAGCTTTATTTGTCAGCTTATGCAACTGATCTAGAACTGGCTAACAGGAAGTGGCAGTTGGTAATGCAGAGCAGTGAGGAATGTCAGTAACTGGCAGGCAAGCCCAGCAGATTTGCACAAATTGACAAATAAATACAATTAAATAGCTTGTAAACCATTGATTTAAATGCAAAATGTCAAACATAAATATAGTTGCTCTTTGCTACAAAGTGACAGCTCCACTTTAAATCATCAGAAGAATCTAATGACAAGTCAATTTCCTCAGCTGTTGTCAGCAGAGTACCATTGTCTATATTCTGCCTTAGGACTTCTGTCAGACTCACCAAACAACAGTTGTTTGAGGATGATAGGAGTAATAGTCCAACAGCAACAGCTGGAGGGCTCATTGTTGGCCTAAATAGACCCAACAGTTCTTTATCCTCTTGAATACTAAAGATTGAGTCCTCTCTAGCATTCAAAGGGTTAAGGACCCTGGGTTCAAAAGAAAAGTGAAATAAATCTGGGGCAAACAAATAATTTCCCAACATTCTCTTTGATTTAAAATGAGAGGTCACCAGTGCTTTGCTTCACATTGGAGACCTAGGTAGCATTCATGGAGTTAAAAGCTCCATTTAAATTCAATGGAATTTGTATTTGTCCCATGTGGTATGGTGGTTTGTCTCCTCTCTTCCCAGTTTGAAGTCCGTTTTTCTTCTAGGTGACCATTTGATAAAATGCTTGGCTTATATGGGAAACTGTTTTTTAACTATTATTTCCTAATACCTTTGAAGATTGCAGTGGTGGGTTTCCATGGCCTGGGACTTCTTTTGTATGAGAGATTTGTGCCATGTTTATATCTTTGAAGACTTTACTATGGAAAATTCAGTTGTGTTTGGTTTCTTAAATTCAAATCAAAACAGTTAGTGTGGGTGACATCTGATGTCAGTTTACTATATTCTTAATGGAAAGCAAAATCTTAAAGGGAAATGCAGAGTAGATGGAATTTTATCTCATATATCTTAAATTTACATAGCAACTATATGTTTAGGTCTGCTGTATTGATACATTAAATTATTTTTTATTTTATTATTCTCATGTCCTTTGTCTTCAAAATTCCCTGTTCTATCTATAATGCAACCAGCAATCATCTCTCTCTCTTCATTGATTGGAGGATATTGATGTAAGCTCTCACTAGCCCTTGATCAGAGCATTGATTATTGCTTTCACCGAGTCAAAGACCTTTTCATAGTCAGTAAAGGCTATGCATAATACTTGTACTGTTTGGATATGTATCCATTCTTCTTGATAGTACCTTCGTGAAAACCTTGCATATTACTGGCAATGTCATTATTGGTCGGTAGATTTTTAGATGCTTTCATGCTTTCTTTTTTGCTTTGCTCTTTAGCCCCTTGGTTTTCTTCCAGTGTCCTTTTGATGAGGTCAATACTGAACTTGTGCATTTCTGCTTTTATACGCTTCCTTTTGGTCTTACACATTTCTTCGTTCTTTCAGCACGCTGAAGCAATTTAACAGTGTGTGACAGAGTCCCAGTAATAGTGACGGAGGGTGTATACATATCTCCCCAAATCCTGTAGGGTATCTACCCTGATTAGCCCCAGGAAAATACAATGTTATAGGTAACTTGAGGCAAATATAGTTTTTGATACCTTTTATTGGCTAACTAAGCAGATTTAAATGCAAGCTTTCAAGACCTTAGAGGTAAGAGAGAGGTAAGAGAGTAAGGGAGGCAGTGGGAATATGTTCTTGAGCATATTCCCACAGCCTCCCTTACTCTCATTCAGACAGCCTCCAAATTTGAAACAACTGATGGTGAGGAGTGCCCTGAGTAAAAATACAAAAAATGGCACATCTCCCTGCCTATAAAAGAGATGTGAAACTTGTGCACACATTTACACCACTGACAACATACCAATTCCAAACACCCAGTTACACCATAAGATCAATGGTACCTTCACCTGTAAATCATCCAATGTAATATACCTTATCATGTGTGCAAAATGCCCAACAGCTCTGTATGTGGGAGAAACTGGACAAGCACTACATAGGAGATTTAATTCCCACAGATCCAGTGTTAATAACAAAAAGACAGAGACACCAGTGGGAGAACATTTTTGCCAAAATGGGCACAGTGTCAAGGATATTAAATTAACTGTATTGATGGGACTGTTTCACACTCAGAGGGACAGAAAGGTATGGGAGGTAAAATTAATGTTAAAATTTAATGCAATTTGTAGTGGGTTGAACAGGGATAAGGAATTTATGACAAAATATAATTTGTAAGCAAAAGCCTACAGCACCTGGTAGTCCCAGGCGGTCTCCCATCCAAGTGCTAACCAGGCCTGACCCTGCAAAATATAATATAGTTGACTGACCTTTCCACAGACCCAAGAGCATCGTAAATACCTCTAAAGCCTCAGAGGAAGAGTGCAATTTACCATTGACTGATCAAAGATATCTGGATCTGGACTGCATTCTGTTATCTGATTTCCATGCTAAACAATGTGATGTGTACTTGTATTTAAGAGAGATGTTTTCATATTTATCTGTATAACATGCCTGAGGAAGAGACCTAAGGTCTTGAAAGCTTGCATTTAAATCTGCTTAGTTAGCCAATAAAAGGTATCAAAAACTATATTTGCCTCCTGTATTTATATGGCTAACACGGTACCAACTCTCATAGGTAACTTGTGCATTGCAAATCTATGAATGTTGGGTCAGTCCTCCACTACATAGTTTCATAGTAACTGACATGTGCCAGGTGAGGAATCCACACCAGGAGTTCTATCACTCCCTACTTTCACTCACCTGTATCTGGTAATTAATGTAGCTAGCAGTCAAATACTTCCCCCTACACCGAGACATGCTCTTTTTTTGTTTGAGTTCCCAGAGAGGAAGGAGTTAACCTCTGAAAGCCTGCAGCTTGTGAAGTTTACTTTGCCTGGTAGACTGTGTTGCTGTATATTTATTTCTCAAGCTGGTAAACTGACTAGTAGTCCAAATACAGTCAGGAACTGATATGTTTAGTTAGTGCTTAGTAGAGCAAGGATTTTGTTTCATTTGATTTGTCTGTGATGCTGCTGTCTCACCACTTAGTAACATAGTAATATAGTAATTTAGGTTGAAAAGATTTGCGTCCATCTAGTTCAACCCTTTTCCTATTCCTGTTTACCATCGTTGATCCAAAAGAATGCAACAAATCCCCTCAAAATAGCAATTTCAAATTCTGCCTTAAATGGGGGTGGGGGAAATTCCTTCATGATTCCGAATGGCAATCAGATTTCTCCTTGGATCAACAAGCCCTAACTAACTAACACCTGGAGACAAATAAACAGGCAATGACTTGAATTATCCTCCTCCTGTGTGTGAAGTGTCTCTACAACCTAGAAAGCTGATCCCAAGATAGAAGGTACAAAACATTAAAGAGTACCTTTTTCACAAGTGCTAATTCAGAATTTTCATGACTATTCAATATCTGGCTAGGGCTGATGTTCATATTTGTTGACTTGATCATTTTCATTCTTTCCTTCTTGCAGTCAATTTGACTTTTGCTTTCACTAGACAATGGTCGCTTCCAACTTAAAAATGATTTAATATTGAGCAGTCAGTGAATATTGTTTAATTATTTGCAAGTATGAAGTTGATTTCACTTGTATGGCCATTACGGCTTTTCCATGTCCATTTTCTCTGTGTCTTTTTCAATCAATATATGAAAATACAACTTTATCAATACAGGTCAACAATGATAAAGTTCAGAACAAAATAGGAAAATGTATCCTACAAGTAAACACAATCTCACCCCAAAGTATTTTCTGTTTGTTTAGAAGAAACTTTCTGCAAGCTAAATTGGGACAAAAAAAGGACTTAAGACGTTATCATACTCTTTGCCAGTTGTCCCATGAACTGCAAGATAGTATTGAAGACGTACTACAGGATAGCAAAAGTTTGGTCTGAAGACGAATAGCAACAAAATGGAAGTCACGTGTAAAAAATTTACCACACCAAGGAAAATCACAGCAGAAGGATAAGAACCAGAAGAAGTGGATAAGTATGTTTACCTTGGACAGGAAAGGTCAACAATTGGAAAAACCATGATGAAAATGAATCAAATAATAAAATTGGGATGGCAAGCGTTTAGAAAACTTAGTAGTGTTGTCTTCAAGACAAATTTGCCACTTTACCTCAAGTGAAACATTTTTGACCAATTTATCTTCCCAGTTCTTACTTTTGGCTGTGAAACATGGACACTAAATACCAAACCCATAGAAAAACATAAGGTTACACAGGGAAATATGGAGCGGCAAATTCTAACCATAGAAAAGAAGAGACAGAAAAAAGCTGCTTGGATTCAACAGCAAACAAAGCTTTATGACATAACTGAAAGAGTACAGCACCTAAAATGGAAATGGGCAAGAAGACCTGATGCTAGATGGACTAAACAAATTTTGGAATGGATTGCACTTAATCTTAAAAGCCCAAGAAGAAGACCACGATACATGGCTGGATTCTATTACAGGTGCTAATTTTATCACTGCTTTTATCTCCAGTTTTCCCCATAGACTTTAATAGAAAAATGTTTGAAAAAACAGGTGTTAACATTTAGCACCTGCAATAGAATGTAGTCCAAGATGGTTTGATGTAATTACCAGGTTTGTTGGTGCACAGTGGCAGCAGAAAGCTGAGGACTGAAGTTGTTGGAGACTTGCTGAGGAGGCCTTTATTCTGCAATGGATTGACAAGGGCTGAAGATGATGATATGTATCAAGGACAAATACTGAAAAGAGTGGAAGAAATGTATTCAAATCTTTATTAGGAGCAAGGATAACAACTGAATAGCAGTGCCAGAAGTTAATGCTGAGCCAGAAGTTTTGAAAGAAGAAGTAGAAGCTGCAATAAAATCAGTGAAAAATGAAATGGCAAAGCAGCTTGGCCCAATAAAGTCACTATGTAAATGTTGAAAGCTAGAGGTCAACCCTTATTCAAAGCCACAGCTAAACTATATATATATATATATATATATATATATATATATATATATATATATATATATATATAAAATATCTATCTATCTATCTATGTAGCAAATCCGCGAAAAACAGCACTCACAGCACTTCTTCAAACATCAAAAAATTCTCACTTATTTAATGTTAATGTTTCAAACCCAGCATTCTAATAGTTAATTCCAGAGATCTATTCATTTATGCTTGGAGTATCCCCTTGCCACAAATTGTTTAATTATAAATGTAAGTTGTACATCTCTTAGTGATTCATAAAAGTTGTTTCTTATTACTCTTAAGAGTTGTGACTTGGGGAGGGAATGCTTTAATGCTGGATGATGAAAGCTACATTGTGTTTCTATCAGTGGTTTTTTTTTTTTGTTTTTTTTTTTATAAAATGCATGTTATAGTGAAATTTACATTATTAAAAATGAGTCGTGGTCTTACTTCCGGAAAGTCTGCGATTACAGCTCCGCACCACAGCCTGTCAATCTTCTTCTGTTCTATCCCCATGTGTTGTGGCTTTCCAACCAGCTTTCATGGAGAAATCCTCCATCATCAGAGGAGGCTGGAATGCAACAATACATGGGGAGGGACACAGAAGAAGGTTGACAGGCTGCAGTGCAGAGCTGTAACTGCAGTCTGTCCGGAATTAAGGCCATGACTCATTTTTAATAATGTAAATTTCACTATAACATGCATTTAATAAAAAAAAAAAAAAAAAAAAATGATTAAAGGATATTGCTATATATAGACCACAATGAGATGAACTTGCATAGGGGTGATAGTTCCCCTTTAAATCAAGGACTTTGATGCTGGTCTGATCAAATTTGCGTGGCATTTTCACAGAAGTGTTTAAATAGCTGATATGCTGAATAAACATTTTCAAAGTGTCCCCCATGTCGTTCCAAATGATGAACAAGTTATCAACGAAGCAATTATATAGAATCATCTTATTAGGTTTTGCAAATGTTTTTGCTCAAATACATGCATATATGCATTAGCATAGGCTGTTGACATTGAAGCCACATTGATGTTCCAAAGGATTGCATGTAATATTTGCCTTTGAAAAGAAAGAAGTTGCACTTCAAACAAAGTTCCAATAAAGATAAGATGAATTCAATAGGTGGACCACTATATTTGTCACTCTGTAATAGTGTGATTCTAACTGCTTCAATGCCATCACTGTTTGTTGTAATGGTGTACAGGCTGCTCACGTCTATAGACACCAGAAATACTTCATTGACTGGAAGTGTAATGGTTTGTAAAAACTTGATAAGAGATGGAATATCACAGATATATGTGGGTAAAGATTGTATACTGGATTGGAGGTACACATCAATAAACTGACTAATTGGCTGTAGAATACTATTTCTAGCAGAAACGATAGTCATACTGGATCTTTCTTCATTAAAAACTTAATTGTCCCCTCTGTAATCTAACCTTGTGTAACACCCATGCTAATCACTTGACACACCAGAGATGATATTTCCTCTGTGTGGTCTTTGCACAGTTTCAGATTCTAAATGTCTATTTAATTATTTGCTGTAATCTGTATAATTGTAATCGACAATTCTAGCTCCTTTATTCGCTGGTTCCTATGCAGATAGACTGATCTTGTTGGAGGGTTTTAGTGTGATTCTCCAAGGATGAGTTGGTATGTATGGACTGACTAGGTTTAATGCATAACATCTCTTCATTTATCATCATGTTGAGGGTCTGAATGGATGGGTTTTTTAGAACAGGGATCAAATGCGCTCCTTAATTTAAATTGATTTTGATCAGTCAATGTATTGGTATCCTCGCAAAACTTCTCCTTCAATCTCATCATCGGGCGATTCAATTTACGTATCAATCGTTAAGTACTCCAATCCATTTTTTGCTAAATTCTACATTATAACAGTCAATGGTTTAATGAAAAATCCTCTAGGTATTCTTTTAGCCTCATAATAGTCTGAGAGACATCCCATGGAAATCTAGGTCTGTTTCTTTCTTCTTTAGATCAAAGCACAAATCCTTAATGTTCTTCCCTCCACTTTCATCTCTGTAAGTTTTCCACAATATGTTCTTCAGTAATGTTGGTAACTTCATCATAATCAGTTGTTGCCCCAGACTTTTCCATGAAGATTTCAATGGTTCATTTGATGAATATTACATATCAAAATGGTTCTCAATGTTGCAAAAGCAAAATGTATCAACATAAAGATAGAGACATAAATTAAGTAAATAGATCTACTTACCAAATATGTTCTTGTAAGGAATGCCCATAAACACAGCTGAAGTCTCTTCTTGCAGTATGGAAAGTTCTCCTGAATCAATGCGGTTCCAGAAATGCTCACAATTGCATTGGTCCTCACGGATATCCACTGGTTTCAGAGGAAACCAGTGAGAACGCCAATCCAATGCACAAAAGATGTGATTTGATCAAAATATTTTGTTAAATATTGTCCCTACGCATGTTGTGAGATGCATCTCACTTCTTACTTTGTCCCTGAATGCTGTATGGATGGCTGATTGATGTCCAGCCTTTCATCCTCTAGTTGCTACATAAAATATTTAGTTAAGATCTGTGAGTGCACTGCCTTCTCTCTCTCTCTATATATATATCACCTCCGTGCTGTGTGGATGTCCTCCGTGCTGGTACTTCTGACTGGCGTCCTCTGCCTTCCACTCTCGTCTTGGCTATCCTCTTCCAGGTTGGGCTCGCGCATGTACAGTCCCTCCTTTTGAAGCCGCTCTGGGTCTCCCTATATAAGACGCCTTCTCTCTGCATCTGATGCGTTATCAAAACGTCAAATCCTGTGTGGAGCTTCCTAGTGCTGCTAGTAGTTCCTCTCCAGACCTTCTTCTCTTGCTGTCCTGCTAGTCTGCCTATTCTCCTGCCTTGTCCCTTTTTCCAGTCCTGTATCTAGCTGCTGTCCTGCTGTTCTGATCTCTCCTCAGCCGTTCCAGGTTTCCTGCTCTGGCTAGCTGTCTCTACCTGCTCAGCTGTTCCACTGGCTAGTCCTTGGTGTCTGTTAGTCCTGTATTTGCTCTGCCTTACAGGGGGCTGTTCCAGCTTTCTGGAGTCTGTTCCTCCCTGGGGTCATTGGGGTATAGTCCAACCGTGGCTCAAACGAAGGAGCTATCTAGCTTCGCGGCTAACACCTGTATACGGCAGCACGCCTTCCTACGGTTGGCCGACGCAATCTAGCATCGCCGCCTAGCGACGCTCCCTAACCTCTCGCCCCAATCATCCTTGTTGGAGGAGTATCCTCTTACATACTTCTGGGTGTCTTACTTGCCTAGGCTCAGTTGTGACAATATATCATATATATATATATATAAATATATATATATATATATATATATATATATATAGATATAAATATATATATATATATATATATATATATATATATATATATATATATGTATATAAGAGAAAGAGGTGGCAGTAAGGAGGGTCGGGGTGTGATTTAGACAGAAGTGGGCAGGTTTTGCCCTTCCTCAACTTCCTGCTCAACCAGAAAAGAAATATGGCCAGCACACACCCACACGCACACACACACTATACTGTGAAATACAGACACACACACATACATACATACACACAAACATACATACACATTGTGATATATATACACACAAACACTGCTACTCACTCACACAACTTTTACCTCTCAGGACACACCAGCAGTACAGGTGGAAGTGTCCTCAAAACTGTCCCACTATAAACTTCCATTTCCCTCCCACTTCTCCTCCTTCCCCAGCCTATTTTTAACACTTTTTCTCTTGTATTTTAAGCCCCAGCCCCTACTCGCAATTAATCCCCATCCCCTTTTAACCCAATTTGCCTCATTGATCTCTCCCCACCAGCACCACACAAGAAACCCTCCAGAGACTCCACAAGACAAAGTTCCCAGGTATGAATACACTTCCCATTGCTATTTATCTCTGACATGACACACCAGTGTATACTGCATGCAACTGTATACCTTAACCCTTTGAGTGCAAGAGGGGTGCACAACGCATTGCAAATAAATGACTTGCTAACCCCATCTTGCACTCACAGGGTTAACATGCTGGTATAACATTCCTTTTATTTTCTGCAACTTCTTTATACATTAACAACACTCTGTTTAACCCTTTGAGTGCCATAGAGGTGACTAATGCATTACACCACAACGCAATGGATTCCTTTCCAGCACTCAAAGGTTAACTCTGACATGACACACCACTGTATACTGCATGGCACTCTTTGGCTTAACATGCTGGTATAAGTCTCTCTCTCACATAATCTTTTATTTTCTGCTTTCCACTGCTACATGCCAAATACACACACAGAGGCGTAATACTTCAATTCTGCCCCAAAGTAAAGGAAATAACAAATACCACAGTGGAGATGGCAACACGCTGTGCAGAGATGTCCTCTGGTCCTTAGAGGGCTACATTTGGCTTCTAACTCTCTGATTTCTGCAAATATTCACTTCACTGTAAAGCTCCTACACTAATCCCAGGGTGGCCACAGTCTACACTTCTACACTCAGAACCTACAGTTCCGGGGGACCAGCAACAGCAGGAACCTCCAGACACTGGGGGCGGCTATCACTGTGTCAGTGTCCCCTCTGTGTATGTGTATGTCTGTTGCGTGTGTGCATGTCTGTTGCTTGTGTACATACATCTGTTGCACTTCTGTGTGTGCATGTATGTTACCTGTATGTGAGCATGTCTGTTGCGCACATGTGTGTCTGTGCATGTCTGTTGCGTGTGTGTACATCTGTTACATGTGTGTGTACATGTGTGCATCTCTAGTCTGTGTGTGTTTATGCATGTCTTTTGCATGTTTCTGGTGCTCACTGTGTGTATGTGTGTGCCTGTGTGTTGCATATGTCTGTGTTTATCAGTATGTCTACATTTCAGACTCATAACCCAACGGTCATAACATGATGGGCAATGCTGTCCCACATTGCTAATATATATATATATATATATATATATATATATATATATATATATATATATATATATATAAAACCTAGATTATTTTTATCTCACTGCCATCCACACCTTACGCCAACAGTAGAGTGCAGGTGGTGATTTGATAGGAGTGGGCAGGGAAAGTGATGCATAGAGTTTCCTGACTGCACTGATTTTGATAGGAGTGGTCAAGGAGGCAAAGTTCCCTGGGGTCTCCGAATAGAGACTTTTCACATCAAAATGAGTTTATTGTTGAATTATTGAATTTTATTCTAAACAATATCTATTTTGTGTTTGAAGGTAGATTTTATAGACAGTGTAGAGGGATTGCTATAGGGGCAAGTGCGCACAAACCTACTTATATCTCCACTTAAGTTGGTGGGAGCAGAATGTGGTGGTGGACTAGCAAGGATTCAGTTAGCACCTTGCCCTTTGGTTGTGATATATCAATGATATATTCATGGTTTGAGAAGGAACCAAAGATGATTTTGATCAGTTTATTGTGGATTTAAATCAAACTGATCTCAACATTAAACTGATACCTAGTGCCAGTTTGGTGGAGGTAGATTTTGTTGACTTCAAAACTAAGACGTTCCATAAACCCACAGCACGCAATACTCTTTTACATGCATCCAGCCATCACTTATCCTTACAGATTTGTGGTTTCCCTTATGGTCAATCCCTATGTTTATGTAGAAATTGTAGTGATCTGGATCAGTTTATGGTCAGGCTTAAGAGCTCACTGGGAGATTCTTAGAGAGGGGCTATTCTTTTTGTTCATTGAAAAAGAGTTATTCTAGGGCTTGGCATCAAATCCGAGACACCGATGTTTTCGGTAAATGCAGCAGGAACTGTGGTGATGATAGAGTCAGATTTATTATGACATTTGACTCTCATTGCCCAATGTTACATAGTTACATAGTTACATAGTTACATAGTAATTTAGGTTGAAAAAAGACTTGCGTCCATCCAGTTCAACCCTTTTCCTATTCCTGTTTACCATCGCTGACCCAAAAGAAGGCATCCGACTCCAAATGGCAATCAGATTTCTCCCTGGATCAACAAGCCCTAACTAAATATTAATCCCAATACTAACGTGCATAGCCCTCTATATTATGCTCTTTTAAATAAGTATCCAGGCCCCTTTTAAAGGCATCTAATGTATTTGATAGCACCACCTCCTCCGGAAGTGCATTCCATACCTTTATTGTCCTTACTGTAAAGAAACCCTTCCGCTGTTGTAGACTAAATCTCCTTTCCTCAAGTCTAAGCGGGTGGCCCCTTGTCCTGTGTACTGTTCTGTTAATGATGAGAGGGATCCTAACTAAACATTGGAGCCTATTAACTCAGGATGTCTCTTTAAAGCAGATTGTGAGAGTGTCTTCAGCATCAGCATCTAATTTGAAGGATAAATTGGTGAGGAGCTATTTTTACACTTCAAAATCAGGTGAAATCTGGTCAAATAAAACTCAAATTATGGATTCTTTTTGTTAAATATGTAAATACTAGTGTAAAAGCCGTGTACACAGGCCAAGCATTCGGGCAGTGTTTACTGCGCATGATTGCATCGGACAAACATACATCTGGCCTTTTATAAGTTGTTTTATCATTTTGATGCATCCATACAGTATAAGATCAAAACCAGGATTAATTGCAGAACAAAGAGGGTGGTTTACCAACTCTTTTGTTCATGCACTAAAATGTATGTGGGTAATACTTTTAGAGAGTTTAGAAGAAGGATCTTAGAATATAAATGTGATATGTATAGAGAGAGGCAATGTTGACAGTCCAGTAGTCAGACATTTTAATGAATGTCATGGTGGGAGTGTAAGATACTTGATAGTTGTGGGTATTGCACATATTTCCTGTAACATTCGTGGAGGAGACTATAATTGAAAATTGTTATTCATCTAGATCACTAATTTCTATATAAACATAGGGATTGACCATAAGGGAAACCACAAATCCGGGTATTGCACATATTCCCTATAACATTCATGGAGGAGACTATAATGGAAAATTGTTATTCATCCAGATCACTACAATTTCTACATAAACATAGGGATTGACCATAAAGGAAACCACAAATCTGGCACATATTCCCTATAACATTCATGGAGGAGACTATAATGGAAAATTGTAATTCATCCAGATCACTACAATTTCTATATAAACATAGGGATTGACCATAAAGGAAACCACAAATCTGGCACATATTCCCTATAACATTCATGGAGGAGACTATAATGGAAAATTGTAATTCATCCAGATCACTACAATTTCTATATAAACATAGGGATTGACCATAAAGGAAACCACAAATCTGGCACATATTCCCTATAACATTCATGGAGGAGACTATAATGGAAAATTGTAATTCATCCAGATCACTACAATTTCTACATAAACATAGGGATTGACCATAAGGAAACCACAAATCTGTAAGGATAAATGATAGATAGATGCACGTAAAAAAGTACTGCATGCTGTAAGTTTACAATGGATTTATACACTGGAGTCTCTATATCCTAATGGATTGAATGAGGAACTTCAATTCAGTATGTTTCTATGATTGGGGTACTTTTTGTATGTGTCATTTTTTGTTGAATTTTTCATTGCACTATTATTTATTTAGGTGTATTATATATTTAAACTTTTTTGATACTGTATCTACTAAATACTTCAATGTATTTATTTACTTAATAAGAGCTATGAAGTGTCGAAAGCACTGGGTAGATAGCCCATGATGAGCTGTAGTAGTGATTGGCTTCTCTCTGGTGTTTTGGGACTTCTTACTGGGATGGCTAGACATCCTACCCCATCCTGCTCTATATTATGCTGTGTTTTCTTTCTTTTTATCTATGGCTTATCCTTGGCTGCTTGATTGCTCTGAGGGTGTGGTGGCGTAACTATTTTGTACACTGGCACGCTTTTGGAGATTCAGTGGTTAGAGCTGATAAAAATGCACAACAATTCTTGTATGTATAAGTTTACTATGTTTTTGATAGTTACTATGACTACACATTATCACTTCCGGTGTGATATGTTTAAAAGGGATGGCCTGGATGTTGAATCTGTTTGTCCTGATGCAGCTCGTCTGAACGTGGGCAAAACGCACTGTCAGAGCTGTTTGGTGACTAAGCTGCACACTGCCAATAAGCTGGTTTTTACCCTGGTGGAGATATAGGAGGATTTAGGATATCAAGGTATGGATATGGAGGATGGACATCATGCACAAGTATGGTAGTCTGTACATAGAAACAGGAAGAATAGAATTGTTGATTCTGTGACTTGCGAGTGGTGACATCATCTGGAAGTGCCCGTGATTTCTTGTTCTGTTGACTTTGCTACTTCCTGTCTATTGCCTGCTGGATTCTTATTGGCCACTGGGTTCTGCTCCGCCCAGTAGTTGCCTTTTTATACTCAGTCCTGACTACCTGTGTCACCCTTTTGTGGTGTTCCTGACCTGATGTTTGTTGCTGTGTATCCTGCTCTGTGTATGATCCGGTTCTGCCTGACCTTGCTCCTGTCTTTGCTGCCGTACTACCGTTGCTGACCTGGATTGCCTGACTATCGCTATCTGTGTACCGATCCAGATTGTAGCTGACTATCACTCTCTATATACCGATCCAGGCTTTGGCTGACTATCGCTCTCTGTGTACCGATCCAGGCTTTGGCTGACTACTGCTCTCTGTGTACAGATCCAGGCTTTGGCTGACTACCGCTCTCTGTGTACCGATCCAGGCTCTGACTGACTACCGCTCGCTGTGTACCGATCCAGGCTTTGGCTGACTACCGCTCTCCGTGTACCGATCCAGGCTTTGGCTACTACTGCTCTCTGTGTACCGATCCAGGCTGTGGCTTACTATTGCTCTCTGTTTACCGATCTAGTTGTAGCTCGATGGAGCTCGCTGCGTAGTCCTGTCTCACTGACTCGCTAGTTACCGAGCATGTGCCTGTGCCTGTCAGTGTTGCCATTGGTACCTCGGCCTTCCGAGAGTACGCCTGTGCCTGTCAGTGTTGCCATTGGTACCTCAGTCTCCCGAGAGTAAGCCTGTGCCTGTCAATGTTGCCTCCGCTTACTTTGATCTCTGAGATAGAGCCTGTGCCTGTCAGTGTTGCCTCCGGTTCCGTTTATCTCTGAGATAGAGCCTGTGCCTGTCAGTGTTGCCTCCGGTACCTATACTCCAGAGAGTAAGCCTGTGCCTGTCAGTGTTGCCTCAGCTTACGTTGATCTCTGAGATAGAGCCTGTGCCTGTCAGTGTTGCCTTCGGTTGCCTATACTGCCGAGAGTAAGCCTGTACCTGTGCCTGTCAGCGTTGCCCTTTGGCTTATATCTCTCCAGAGATAGGTTCTGTGCCTTGACAAGTAACAGCTCTTACCTTCGTGAGTAATCAGTCTGCTTCAGGTGAGTGAATCAATATGAAAATGCACAAGCAACCGGATCAAACAGAAGCAGATTCATCCGAGCGATAAAGGGACTTCTCCAAACATATCCCAATCCCGACGATACAATAGAAATAAATCGCTAACACAGATGGTCCGTCTTAATGTAAAAACAATGTTTCCTTTATTGTATCAACGTATAAAAGTATATGTCCGACACCATAACACAGCATAAAGGATCAATGGAGAGACCGAAAGAGGACTACTTCCAGCATGATGTTAATCCCAATCCTTGCCGATCAACGCGTTTCGCGCAAACTGCGCTTACTCATGACCACAAGGCTTACAGGTTTCCGCAAGTACTTTTAAACAAACAACAGCCAATCAATCAAAAGATATTAAAAGGATTTCCTCATTCCCTTATCCAGCAAGCCCAACCCCCTAAAAGGGGAACATAAGAGCGTGGGACTTAACCCTGGTCAAACCTTTAGTTAACCTTCCACGATCATATCAAATACCCATATCAAATACCCATCTATGAGAAGATTTCTCTCTTCCTTTCTAATCATGACAATGGGGGTTATGAAAGAGTACAAGACCCACGCTCAATGTCGCCCGCAGGAGTTGGAAATGAGAAGATGTACAAGATAAGATTCAGTATTTCTTATAGTAATTTCGGAATGATCATCTGAAAGTCTTTTATATATAAATAGAATCACACCGAGCTAAAGAATCTTACTTGTTCGGCTGTGTTATATCCAAAGTCCGAGCAAACAACTACAAGCCTTACATTCTCAAATAAAATAAAATTGTATAAAAGAAGAACTAGGACTACAGGCATGATTTCAATTCTACCTATTGTGGATGATCCAAAAAAAAGTACACTACTTACTCTTTAAGAAAAGAGACATGGAGATTATACAAATAAAAGATCCTCAAATGACAAAACTGTTATACAGAATGTCAAAGGATCATAGTGAGATGAATACTATATTTTGCAACAATCTATCATACCTTAATCAAGATAATAGCAGAGTATGAATCCCACAATTATATGTAAATATGTGCGTATATGCACGCTGTAGTGGACTGTAAGGAGAAGATGGTCCATGTAAAATTATTATAAATTTCTACACGTAAATAAACATGTTAAAAACATGGATCAAAAAACTACACCCACATTATCCGAGTACAGCAGCGCACATACTCACACTATCTTCATCAACCAATCAACATCAGATGAATTCCTCTTTTATGCATTTTCATAAATGACTACATATATTCATGCATATTTCTTGCAGACTACATAAATCATTAATAAGTCATTCAACTGCTATATTTATCACATATAAAATCACGGACAAATAAAGCTTTATACATGAATATCCTCCAAAACTAAGACCAAATCCATCCTTGCATTTTCTCAATTGGTTAGCCACATTTAAATGTAGCAACTCACATCATATTCCCTATTAAGGCCAATCGGATGTCTCGTCCCCAATTCAAAAATCCAAAAGACTTCTCTCTTGGATAGTTTTTCATCTAAACACCCCTTACGTGGTCCCAAGACTACCCGCTCTATACCCTGCACGGTAAACATTGAACCACTACATCTACCACTTTTGAAATGAGAGGACACTCCAGAACGAAACTCAAGATGTCGCATATCACTCAGATGCTCGTTCATCCTTTCCCTTATAGTTCTTGTAGTTTTACCTACATACTGCATCTTACATGTGGAGCAAGTCATAAGATAAACAACACCCCTAGTTATACAATTGGTATATCCCCTCATTTCATAGACTTTGCCAGTTGCAGTAGAGCAAAAAGTCTTGGATACATTAATTAACTTACAACACTTACATCTAGAACTTCCACAAGTGTAAGTTCCGACAGCCTTAATCCAATTGGACTTTTTGTTACTATCACTCCTAGAAGTAAACAGGCTAGGTGAGACATAGGTTGATATCGTGGATGCTTTACGTGACACAAACTTGAAACCATTCTCCAAGACTGTATGTAAACTAGGGTCCGCATATAGTGTGGGTGTATGTTTTTTCACCACTTTGATGATGTCACTAAATTCCACACTATAGGCAGTAGAAAAAATAACCTGATCAGTTAACCGTATCTCGCTATCTTTTCTCTCTACACCCTCACAAATGTTATTTTTCCTAGAAGGCCTATAATGTAAAAGATCTTTTCTTTCCTGTTGTCTAGCATGATTCCATGCTCTATCCAAATTCTCCTTCGAATACCCTCTTAACATAAATCTATGGTACAGCTCCTCCGCTCGCACTTCAAATAGAGCATCCGTTGAACAGATGCGTCGCAGGCGGAGGAACTGTCCCATAGGAATGCCTCGCACAGTATGTTTAGGGTGACAACTGTCTGCCCTAAGTAGGCTATTACCTGCAGTGGGTTTGCGATAAATATCTACCTGTATAATACCTGTATTGCAACTACCTTGTAACCGCAAATCCAAAAAGGAAATGCTGTCTTTCGAGACCTCTGAGGTAAAAGCTAAATTCAAATTGTTGTTATTTAAATATAAAACAAATTGCTGCACGGTTTCCACAGAACCCTGCCAAACAAACAGAAGATCGTCTATAAATCTGCCATACCAAACAATCTCATCTCTAAATGGATTAGAGTCTCCAAAGACGCGGGACTCCTCCCACCACCCCATAAAGAGGTTGGCATAAGTGGGGGCAAACTTGGCCCCCATTGAAGTCCCGCGTCTCTGGAGATAATAAGAGCCATCAAACATAAAAAAATTGTGCGTAAGTAGATATTCTATAGCTGCTAATATGAATTCAATCAGATGATCTGAAAAATTACTATATTTCACTAAATGATAATATATAGCTTTCAACCCCAAGTCATGTGGAATACATGAATATAGTGACTTTACGTCACAAGTAATCCATGTATAGTGTTCCAACCACTCCACTTGATTTAATTTTTGCATAGCCTGGGTACTGTCTTTTAGGTAACTATATAGCCTCAACACTAAAGGCTGTAATAGATGATCCACCCATTCACCGAGAGTTTCATTAAGAGACCCTATACCAGAGACTATTGGTCGGCCCTCTGTGTTCTCCAAAGACTTATATATTTTAGGCAGGTGGTGAAATATTGGTGTAACAGGACTTGAATTCAATATAAGATCAGCTTCTTTAATAGTAAGTACACCCGCTTTCACACCACGATCAATCAGAGAACCCAAAAGGCCAAGATAGTCTCCAGTAGGATCTTTACATAACAAAACATATGCCTCCTCATCCCTCAATTGTCGTAAGGCCTCATTTTTGTATTGGGTTGCATTCAAGATAACTACTGACCCTCCTTTATCAGCAGCCTTTACTACAATATTAGTGTTAGAAGACAAAGATTGTAAGGCATCAAATTCTAACTTGCTCATATTCGACCTATATTTAATCTTTTTTTCTTTCAATGCTATTAAATCACGTTCCACTAAATTCTGGAAAGCGTCCAAAACTCCTCCCCTAACAGCTACTGGATAATAAGAGGACTTCCTCCCCCCCAACTTGACTGGGACATGGATTATGTCTGACGACCTATCTAATCCTTCATGATCAAGACTCAAAATATTCAGGTCATGTAATAGACACATATCCTTAAATTTGAAAAGCTCTGAAGCCGGGGGTTGTGTTTTTATGCTAATTGAAGAGTCACTGGACTGTGGTGACCTGACCAGTGAATCATCATGAGCATCGCTTGTCAATTCATCCAGCGACGCATTAACCCCTCCAGCACCAAAGTGTTTTCTTAAAGTTAACTTCCGAACAAATCTGTTTAAATCAATAATGGTGCTGAAGAGGTTAAAATGCGAAGTGGGTGAAAAATTAAGACCTTTTAACAATACAGATGTTTCTGCAGGAGATAACTGATAGTCAGACAAGTTAACAATATTAAATGATGCTTCCTGATCTAGTTCTTGTCTCCACTTTTTTTTCCTTTTACCACCTCTTGTTTTTCTTCGACCGCTTATATTATTTTCTCTTCTTTTTTGTTTTTCTTCGGTCTTATCCTGGAGGAAGTTCTCTTTGAATGAGGTGTAACTACACCTTCGTCGCCCAGTTCGCTGGTAAATACTTTGCTCGCTTTGTCCCTTCGTATGGGTGACAAAAAAGAAGATGCTGAAGGAGTGGATACAGTGGTTAGGTC
This sequence comes from Rhinophrynus dorsalis, assembly GCA_037306005.1. Classification (NCBI taxonomy): domain Eukaryota; kingdom Metazoa; phylum Chordata; class Amphibia; order Anura; family Rhinophrynidae; genus Rhinophrynus; species Rhinophrynus dorsalis. The sequence goes on from CM074719.1 coordinate 319,083,169, forward strand.
CATAATCTCTGACTCTTGACATTCAGATGTATCCATCTCCACACTTGAAAAACTGACCCTCTTCTGTCTCCCTTGTGTTTTCAAGATGGATCTGGACCTTGCTAATCTTATATTGAATTCAAGTCCTGTTACACCAATATTTCACCACCTGCCTAAAATACATAAGTCTTTGGAGAACACAGAGGGCCGACCAATAGTCTCTGGTATAGGGTCTCTTAATGAAACTCTCGGTGAATGGGTGGATCATCTATTACAGCCTTTAGTGTTGAGGCTATATAGTTACCTAAAAGACAGTACCCAGGCTATGCAAAAATTAAATCAAGTGGAGTGGTTGGAACACTATACATGGATTACTTGTGACGTAAAGTCACTATATTCATGTATTCCACATGACTTGGGGTTGAAAGCTATATATTATCATTTAGTGAAATATAGTAATTTTTCAGATCATCTGATTGAATTCATATTAGCAGCTATAGAATATCTACTTACGCACAATTTTTTTATGTTTGATGGCTCTTATTATCTCCAGAGACGCGGGACTTCAATGGGGGCCAAGTTTGCCCCCACTTATGCCAACCTCTTTATGGGGTGGTGGGAGGAGTCCCGCATCTTTGGAGACTCTAATCCATTTAGAGATGAGATTGTTTGGTATGGCAGATTTATAGACGATCTTCTGTTTGTTTGGCAGGGTTCTGTGGAAACCGTGCAGCAATTTGTTTTATATTTAAATAACAACAATTTGAATTTAGCTTTTACCTCAGAGGTCTCGAAAGACAGCATTTCCTTTTTGGATTTGCGATTACAAGGTAGTTGCAATACAGGTATTATACAGGTAGATATTTATCGCAAACCCACTGCAGGTAATAGCCTACTTAGGGCAGACAGTTGTCACCCTAAACATACTGTGCGAGGCATTCCTATGGGACAGTTCCTCCGCCTGCGACGCATCTGTTCAACGGATGCTCTATTTGAAGTGCGAGCGGAGGAGCTGTACCATAGATTTATGTTAAGAGGGTATTCGAAGGAGAATTTGGATAGAGCATGGAATCATGCTAGACAACAGGAAAGAAAAGATCTTTTACATTATAGGCCTTCTAGGAAAAATAACATTTGTGAGGGTGTAGAGAGAAAAGATAGCGAGATACGGTTAACTGATCAGGTTATTTTTTCTACTGCCTATAGTGTGGAATTTAGTGACATCATCAAAGTGGTGAAAAAACATACACCCACACTATATGCGGACCCTAGTTTACATACAGTCTTGGAGAATGGTTTCAAGTTTGTGTCACGTAAAGCATCCACGATATCAACCTATGTCTCACCTAGCCTGTTTACTTCTAGGAGTGATAGTAACAAAAAGTCCAATTGGATTAAGGCTGTCGGAACTTACACTTGTGGTAGTTCTAGATGTAAGTGTTGTAAGTTAATTAATGTATCCAAGACTTTTTGCTCTACTGCAACTGGCAAAGTCTATGAAATGAGGGGATATACCAATTGTATAACTAGGGGTGTTGTTTATCTTATGACTTGCTCCACATGTAAGATGCAGTATGTAGGTAAAACTACAAGAACTATAAGGGAAAGGATGAACGAGCATCTGAGTGATATGCGACATCTTGAGTTTCGTTCTGGAGTGTCCTCTCATTTCAAAAGTGGTAGATGTAGTGGTTCAATGTTTACCGTGCAGGGTATAGAGCGGGTAGTCTTGGGACCACGTAAGGGGTGTTTAGATGAAAAACTATCCAAGAGAGAAGTGTTTTGGATTTTTGAATTGGGGACGAGACATCCGATTGGCCTTAATAGGGAATATGATGTGAGTTGCTACATTTAAATGTGGCTAACCAATTGAGAAAATGCAAGGATGGATTTGGTCTTAGTTTTGGAGGATATTCATGTATAAAGCTTTATTTGTCCGTGATTTTATATGTGATAAATATAGCAGTTGAATGACTTATTAATGATTTATGTAGTCTGCAAGAAATATGCATGAATATATGTAGTCATTTATGAAAATGCATAAAAGAGGAATTCATCTGATGTTGATTGGTTGATGGAGATAGTGTGAGTATGTGCGCTGCTGTACTCGGATAATGTGGGTGTAGTTTTTTGATCCATGTTTTTAACATGTTTATTTACGTGTAGAAATTTATAATAATTTTACATGGACCATCTTCTCCTTACAGTCCACTACAGCGTGCATATACGCACATATTTACATATAATTGTGGGATTCATACTCTGCTATTATCTTGATTAAGGTATGATAGATTGTTGCAAAATATAGTATTCATCTCACTATGATCCTTTGACATTCTGTATAACAGTTTTGTCATTTGAGGATCTTTTATTTGTATAATCTCCATGTCTCTTTTCTTAAAGAGTAAGTAGTGTACTTTTTTTTGGATCATCCACAATAGGTAGAATTGAAATCATGCCTGTAGTCCTAGTTCTTCTTTTATACAATTTTATTTTATTTGAGAATGTAAGGCTTGTAGTTGTTTGCTCGGACTTTGGATATAACACAGCCGAACAAGTAAGATTCTTTAGCTCGGTGTGATTCTATTTATATATAAAAGACTTTCAGATGATCATTCCGAAATTACTATAAGAAATACTGAATCTTATCTTGTACATCTTCTCATTTCCAACTCCTGCGGGCGACATTGAGCGTGGGTCTTGTACTCTTTCATAACCCCCATTGTCATGATTAGAAAGGAAGAGAGAAATCTTCTCATAGATGGGTATTTGATATAGGTATTTGATATGATCGTGGAGGGTTAACTAAAGGTTTGAACAGGGTTAAGTCCCACGCTCTTATGTTCCCCTTTTAGGGGGTTGGGCTTGCTGGATAAGGGAATGAGGAAATCCTTTTAATATCTTTTGATTGATTGGCTGTTGTTTGTTTAAAAGTACTTGCGGAAACCTGTAAGCCTTGTGGTCATGAGTAAGCGCAGTTTGCGCGAAACGCGTTGATCGGCAAGGATTGGGATTAACATCATGCTGGAAGTAGTCCTCTTTCGGTCTCTCCATTGATCCTTTATGCTGTGTTATGGTGTCGGACATATACTTTTATACGTTGATACAATAAAGGAAACATTGTTTTTACATTAAGACGGACCATCTGTGTTAGCGATTTATTTCTATTGTATCATAGGTTCTGTGCCTGTCAGTGTTGCCTTTGTTCATATTGCCATCAAGATAGAGTCAGTGCCTGTCAGTGCGGCCAAAGGTTACCTATACCGCTGTATATAAGTCTGCACCTGTCAGTGTGGCTGGTTGCCTGTATTGCCTGAGTGTAGTTTCTGCTGTTCTACACTGCCTGTGGCGACCTTAGTCCTCTGGCCTAGTCCTATTGCCTGGCTTTCTAGTCTTCAATCAGGGCACACTACTGTCAGTCCGTGTGCCACCTTGTTACCAGGGTCGTGCTCCATCTCGGTGTCCCTATTGCCTTCGCACTCGTCCTCAAATTCTACTGGGGATCCTGCCCTGCAGTACATACCTCCGTTCGTGGGCCACCTCCTAGGTGGTACTGTTGAGGTTCAGTTCCAGTTTCCTGTCATCTGTTTCTGCATATATATATATATGTTATACTTGTTTTACTTATTTGTACCCTGACCTGTGTCAGATTTGGAAGTGCCCTGGCACTGTCCGAATCTGGACCTGTGAAGGGACCCTGTGTCCATTATTATTTTAATAAAGTTGTTTTTACCTTACCAAATTGTCTGAGTGTTCTGAAAACCATGACACTGTTATCTTTTTTGGGGATCTTGGATTTTTGACTGCTGCATATTTATTCTTATTTATGTAATAATCTACGGTATTTGGAATAAATATATTTTCTTATTTTTCTAGATTGTTTAATTCTTTATTGTTGTTGTTTACATTGGGTCAAGTGCCTCTATGGGATCTTCTCCAGCTTTCTTTGTTGTACAAATGGTATAGCCTGTAAAAATCATTGCAGAAAGTTTCCTAACGTCATAAGTTTGGACAGAGGTGGCCAGGGCAAAGAAGACTCCTGGCCACGCCTGTCAAAATCAATGCAGAGAGTTTCCTAAGGGCATAGATGGTGCTCTAAAGCTTCCAAATTTCCCTTTCACCTCTAATTGCCTTCCTACAACCCTCAATTTTTACCCTTCACCTGATCCCCCCTTACCACTCTACCTTTGTTCCACGAACTTTCTCTCAGGATTTGTCCACGCTAATTTCAAAGCTTAACATTTCGATCCTCATCTTGAACCTCTGTCTTATAAATAGTCCCAGAGTGGGATGCAATGATGCTCTATTTCTTAAGCACTTAAGAAATAATAATAATAAAAAACATTAATAATAATTATAATTATAAAATGTTTCTCTTTTATTTTGTACATAAGCCCTATAAACCAAAGTACATCTATTATATAGCATAGCATATAAATGATAAGCTTACTTGCTATCAGATTATAGATAGAAAACATCCTCATAAAGTGTGGCTATCTCATTACCCTGTCCATAGCATGCTCATTTATGAATGTACAACTAACTGTAGTGCAAAGTGCTGATTATTAGCATGTATGTAACAGCCATCATTACTTAACACACCCGGGGTAATTAGTACTGCAGTGTGTAGCTAGCTGATCTAATTTTGTTTCTGTTGCACATCCTCACTGGTCACAGGGCTGTCATGTGTCTGCCTGAGCTCAACCAACAGTGACTAGCAACTATAAAGGATTCCCAGCTCTCATTGATTACAGACCTTCTTCATTTCTTCATTTTTTGGGCTGGGCAGGACTACTTTAGTGATTCCTGTCTTGCAGGTCTTTTAAAGTACATATGGTTGGTGTTAAATAGGTAGAAGAAAGCAGTGAGCGAGGATGACAGAAAAGGGTTCAGAGCAAGCTATGAAGTAAATGGAACAGGAATAGGTGACAGAGCAATGGGAACTCCCTTTTTCTGTTGTGGAAATAAACTGAATAGAATAATAGCTAGTAGGGTAGCAGCCCACTAAGCAATTAATAACATTCAACACATTGTTTATGGTAATAATCACACTTTAACTGACGCCTTCAAGATAAATTAAACTTTCACTTCAGTTAGGTTTTATATAGAGCTCACCCTGAAAGCCCCACATTAGGCATATAAATTCCTTTAGGAGACACAATTATCCAAATTAACTCCAGAGCAGAGAGATCTTCTTGAGTCAAAGATCTAACTCATATTTCCTCATATAGGTCAATATCTTTGTTAATCGCTGATTATAAACTATTAAATAAAATTATGGCCAATAGGTTACAACATGCTATACCACACCTAATTCATCCTGCTCAAACAGGCTTCCTCAGAGGCAGACATTCAGTAGTTAGCATCCACAAAATAATTGCTACTGTTCTTCTCTATAAAGAAAATCAAAAGAAAGCTATCTTGATGAATCTTGATCTAAAAAAAGAATTTGATCAATTGTATTGGTCTCATTTAATGAGACCTTTGAAATTCCATGATGCTGGCCTTCCTTTCTTACATCTTTTCCACAGTCTTTATAGAGATCCCAAAACTAGACTTATAACCCACTATTTAAAAACTGTATACTTTATTACTTATTATCGGAAAAGGAATTAGGCAGGGTTGACCCCAGGGGCGGACTGATAGCACCCAGGGCCCCCAGGGATATGGATGTCATTGGCCCCCTTTGCCTAAACCACAGTTATTTCCCACCCCCAAGTTATCACTCTAGCCACTGTCCCAGCCCATCGCCTTTTGCTAATTTTGTGACTGGCATTATAAAGCAATACCACAGAGCTTAGAATTAAATTGCAGCTATACTAGTAATACCACAGTGCTTAAAACTGAAATTGAAATGGTGCTACACGAGTAATACCACAAAGCTTACAACTGAAATGTAGCTGCATTAATGATACCACAGAGCTTACAACTGAAGGACCTAAACAAGTGATGCCATAGAGCTTACAACTGAAATGGAGCAGCGCAAGTGATACCACAGAGCTTTACAATTGAAATTGAGCCACAATACTAGTACAGCTCCATTTCAGTTGTAAGTTCAGTGGTATGATTTGTGTAGCTTCAATTCAATTGTAAGGTCTGTTGTATTACTTATGTAGCCCCATTTAAATAATATGCTGTGGTATCACAGCTACAATTATATTGTAAGTGTGATGCCACATACCTATCTCCCTCACATCTCTTTCAGGACCTACCAGGTGCACTTGCAGATGCCACCATCTGGCTGCACAGTTGGAATACAGGACCTTGCAGGTCATGAAAGCCAATAGATCAAGTGGGCGGCAAATTCAAACAATACCACTTGCTCAGAGTGGGATTAAGATTCCATAGCGCCCTAGGCAGGAACCCAATTCCCCCCCTGCCCATTAACCCTGCTTCACCTGACCCCAACATCCAACCTTCTAGTACTCAGGGAGCATCTGTAGTAGTTGTGCTCAACATATAGCTCTCTAGCTGCTGTTAGATTATTGGTAGTTGACATCCAATAGCCGTTAGAGAGCTATGTTTTGAGAGACAATAGGCTGCACACTCCCCTGTCACTCAAAGGGGTGACGTGTATTAACTCTGAGTGGCAGAGGAGTACTGAACACACTGCACTTTGAACATCCAGCTGACATTCAAACGGTTAATCTACTTTAACCATTTGAGAGGTAGAACGTAGGGCACCCCTTTTGGCAATTAGAGAGTTACTTGAATACATAGAACCTCCAATCAGTGGTTCTGCAGTTGATCTTGGATTATAACTTCCATCATCCTCGAGATAATGGAAGTTGGAGAGCCACAAATTGAACACCCCTTAAAGAAGTAATTCTGAATACCAAATGAGTGCCCAGCTCTCTGGGATTCAAATAATTAAAGTGGATTAAATCTTGTTCAGTGCAAAATGGGTGTACAGAATATTTCTCTGCATATATTGTATATTTATAATATTATTAATAATACACAACCTCCCCCAAAATAAAAGATAACGAATAAATAATCAGGCTGTTTAATATGTGTGTGTGTATGCCACAAGTGAAGGCTAATTCTGTACTGTAGTGTTAGGTGTATATAAAGATGTAAACTCTGTCCTAAAATGTAACTTTAATTCATACTACTACAAGCTCTATGCTATGTTTTATTTGCCATCATTATGGGTGGGATGATAAATGGTACTGAAAAGCTTGTAGTATGAAAAAAAGGACACAGCTTACACCTTAATATACACCTAGCTCTATAATACTGAATGAGCCTTCCCATATGGTATACACATATACAGTGGTGTAACTAGTAGGTGGATGGCCCATGTGCAAGAAAAATATCCCTCCCTCAAAGTGCATGTCTTTTTCCATTTTATATGGATCTGTCTCTGAGTTTGTGTGCAAATGTATTTTAGAGGGTGGGTGACTGTGGAGTAAAAGAGAGAGGGTAGATTTTGGAAGACTGAGAGATCACTGGGAAGAAGAGTAGAATGCTGGAAGAGAAAGAGAAGGATGTGGAATGAAGAAAGAGAATGGAACTGGAGTGTGAGGACAGCAGAATGGGGAGAGAGAAACTGAATGAAGGGGGAGAAAGAGGAATGAAGGAGGAAAGAAATGCAGGGAAGAAGATAAATTGGAGGGAATGACTGGAAGAGAGAAATAGGGGGAGATTAGAGGGAAGTTGCTTTTAGGTACCCATAGGAGCCTGTAGGATCACTCGTCTGGTGTTTCTGCTGAGAAGCTATTCACTGCCACCTGCTCTCTGCACCACATGGTTATGTGCTACTGCCCAGTCTACTCTACACTACTCACTCTGCTGCCACCTAGCTTCCTCCTGCCTCTCTTTTCCCTCTGTGGACGTTCTGCATTTACACACTATTGCCATTAACCATTTGATGCCAGAAGGGTACACAATGCACTGCCTCTGCCACTCAAAGGGTTAATCCAGCTCTGCTCCACCAGATCCTTGGGTTTTGTCTAAGCTACTGCCCAATTTTACCACATGACAGGAGGCTTCATATTTTGCATTAACTTCCTTTACTAAACTCCATAGCAGCACAGATTTACATAACCAATCAAAAAACAGAGAAAAAGATCTATATAAGACTCCTTCTGACTAACCCCTCCCTCTTTCTTTGCTGCTCCAGATAAGTGCACAGGTCAGAGTGTTTTGTCTTACTTCTTGTTCTTATGATGTTATTTGGTTTTATTGCTATATTTAGGGCTAATCTGTCTATTAGGTATAGCCAATCTTACTTTGTTATATTTCTGTTTCTAATGCTATTAATGTTAACATCTAGCATTAGGTACTGAATGCCTGAGTGTGTCTGGGTTTTTTCCCTGCCTTTCTGACACATTATTTAGCGTTTTAGTGCTGTCCCTTTGCGCTCCCGACTGGTGTGTGTGTTCCAGTACTGGGGTTTAGGTGTGCTGCTTGCTACTGATTGTTAACAAAAAGTGATACTGCCGACCTGATCAGGGTGGCAGCGGGTTGTTAGCACTGCGGTTGGTCCGCGGTGTTAGGCAGCGAAGCGGGGATGTTGCATGGCCATTTGGTAATCTCGCGATATCGCGGAATTCCCAGCGGCCATCTTGGTACTCCCGTTTTGGTCGCGTTCAGGCCTCTGGCCTGGTCTGTGGTATCAGTTCGCACGGTGTTATTGTCTGCCGGGGCATTCTCCCGACTTTAGCGCCGTGCGGTTCAGTTACTGAAGTGTGGGTGAGCCCCATTTTGATATTGTTTGGTTGGCCTGCGTTCTTTACTATTAAATGCTACAGGGGTGAGCCCTCTCTGTCACTTTTCTATATACTGGGTGAGCCCCTTTAGTGCCGTTTGCTCTAATTTTATAGAGTCTATGATCTTTCCCCTGGGGGATATTTCTGGGGTGAGCCCTCAGTTTATGCATATCATTGGACTAATTTACCAGCTGCTGGGTGAGCCCTAGCGTGTCCATTTCCTCTTTACCTAGAGGGCTGTATTCTATGTGACATTTCAACATTTCTGGTTGATCTTGCTGGGGTAGCCCCTGCGGTGCAACTGGGGTGAGCCCCCATATTGATACAGTAAACTGTTTGGCCTTTGAAAAAAAAAAAAATTTCTTGAGCCGTCTATTTATATAGGCTCATGTGGAGGTTTCTATTCCTCCGTTGTTGAGGTGAGCCCTCTTCGATTGCTAATGTTCCTGTTCAGTGGGCCTTCCTGTGGACAGGCTGGCTGTAGAGGGTCTACTGGGTGAGCCCCAGTTGTACTACGCAGGTGGTTGCCCCTGGTTTCCATTCCATGGGAAGCTACTTACGTGTTCTTCTTTTTCTGTAGATTGTTTCATCATGGCGGACTCCCAGGATTTCCAGTCCATTATTAATGAGGCTGTGGCGGCCCCGGTGGAGAAGGCGTTGGCAAGGATGTTTGCCCAACGTTCCTCGGAGTCTGTCTCTGCGCTTCCGAACAGGTGGAGCAGGAGAGTCAGGAGGGCTCTGCAATCCCTTCAAGAGAGGATTTATTGGCTGCTAAACAACATTGGAAGGGAACGGCCTTTACGTCCAGAGGGCTTTCGACCACAGCACCCATGAAGCGTCCGCGTCTTTCTGGCTTAGAGGACACCATTCAAGCCCAGTCCCATTCATCTGACGAGGAAGGTTTGGCGACTCCCGGCCAGGACGTGGTAGATGAATGGAGAGTCGATTCGCCTGCATCGGAGGAGGACCCTCAGTGGGAATCTACTCCTTTTACTGAATCCCAATATGTCAAGGAATCCTTTGTGGACGATTCTTGGGATTCAACCGGGGCAGAGGAAGATTTTCTATGTGATCGTCAAGGTAACCCTTTGTTTGATCCACGGTTCCTGCGTCACCCCAAGTCTTCGGAGTGGAGCCTACCAGATCATCTAGCACGTTATGTTCACTGTTGGATCCCTAAACCCCTCAAGAGGGAGGTGCGAAATCAGTTGAGAGCTGAGTGCCCCAGACCTTCACTCCCGGACAAGGTGGCTCTAACTCCGGAGTTTGACTCAACGGTCTTGACCTTCATGTCCATATCTGGTTGAGATCCACGTAAAGGAATAGAGAAAGGCCTGAAGACGGCGCAAGATAAATTGTTGGATGTGTTGGGGACGCTGTCCAAGATTTTATATTTTGCAGAACTGGCAATGTCCGACGGTTCTGCATTGGACGCAGGAGCAATTCGTGAATGGGCACAGATGTCCATTTGTTTACTTGGCAATGCCAATATTGCACTATCTGCAGAACGGAGGAAGGCTGCCTTGTTGCGTATTGATGCAAAGTTGTTTGATTTAGGCTCCAAGGATTTGGGCCCGGCAGCCAAAGGTCTTCTGTTTGGCGAACCCTTTATTATGGAGTTGAAGAAGCATGTTAACTAGTGATGATCGAGCACCCCGATGCTCGGGTGTTCGGGTGCTCTGGCCGAGCGCCCCCGGAGGCTCGAGTGCTCGGCCAAGCTCCCGAGCCCCATTGAAGTCAATGGGAGGACTCGAGCATTACACCAGGCACCCCCTGCTCTGATGAGGGGAGGGTGCCTGGTTCATAGGAAGAGGTCAGAAAATGATGGAAACACCACAGAAATGGTTCAGGGACAGCATAGGGAGGATGTCTGGATGCATCTTGGACTCCAACGTCGCTGCTGGGAACGATGTTTCGCCCGTAGTACGCCATTTTTACAGACTGACCGTAAAACACACAAAAAGGAAGATAAAAATGATTTTAGGCGAAAAATTGTTACCAAACAGTATTTGCTGTATATTTACTTGTATATCATCTGCAAATTCTGCAAAAAATTTCATCGATTTTTCGGAACTGGGGCCATGATTAAGAGGGAAACGTGCGCAGCGTAAAGCAGGTGTTCAACGTGGTTATGGCCCGGGTAAGGTACAGCATTCAGGAACGGAGGCCGCAGCTACCACAGGTTTTACAACATGTCCGTTTGCCCTTGTTAAGTCCAAAATTTATAGTCGGAACAGTGGGGTCTGATCCATTGAGTAAAAGTGACGAAGTGACTTAGTGGATGAAGCCAAGAACTACCTTCTGCTCTGTCGAACACCCCAGCCCTATTTAATTCAATGGGAGGACCTGAGGCACTCCGATACAACCTGTATATCACAAAATGGAGGGCCTCATTCACATTGTGGTACAATAGTTCAGGTAGTGGTCCAACACTCATAAAGCCTATGCACTAAGTGAAAGGGCTGCCAAAAATTAGACTGAAATGTCACTCCAATACACCCTTTATTACACATAAAGGAGGGCATCATACACACCCTTGAAAAATTAGGATTAATGGCCTGCTGGTGACCCTCTAAAACATTAGGGGCGAGGGCATGCCGCTAAGCTGACCATCTAAAACATTAGGAATGAGGGTCTGCTGCTGAGCCGACCATCTAAAACATTATGGGTGAGGGTCTGCTGCGGAGCTGACCATCCAAACATTATATGCGAAGGCCCGCTAGTGAGCTGACGCTATAAAACATTATATGAGAGGGCCCGCTAGAGAGCTGACCCAATAAAACATTATATGAGAAGGCCCGCTGGTGAGCTGACCTATACAAAAATTGTCAAACAGGGCCCGCTGGTGAGCTGGCCCTATATAAAAATTATATCACAGGGCCCGCTGGTGAGCTGGCCCTATATAAAAGTTATATCACAGGGCATATGGAAGAGGAGGAGGAGGATGAGAAGATTAAGAGTCAACCATATACCCGTTTTTTGGGTGGAAGGGGTGAATGGGAATACAGAGTATTCCCATCATTGTAAATAACATATCTAAAGTGACTTTATGTTCACCCGGGGCTTTCCTCCAGTGGAGTGGAGAAGTCAGGGGAAATCCAGGCCTTGTTCATTTTTATAAGTGTCAACCTATCAGCATTTCCGGTGGAAAGGCGGATACGCTTATCTGTTATGATGCCACCAGCAGCACTAAATACCCGCTCAGACAGAACGCTGGCGGCAGGGTAGGCCAGCACCTCCAAGACGTAGAGTGCCAGTTCATACCACGTGTCCAGCTTGGACACCCAGTAGTTGTAAGGCACAGAGGGATCAGTGAGGACGCTGACACGGTCTGCTACGTACTCCTTCACCATCTTCCAAAACTTTTCCCTCCTTGTGACACTAGGCCGCGCATCAGGGTGAGGGTGCTGGCGGGGTGTCATGAAGGTGTCCCACGTCTTGGAGAGTGTTGCCCTGCCTTTGTCGGAACTGCTGTGTGCTCCCCTTTTCTCCCCTTCTCGGTTGGCCAAGGTAGCACGTACTCTGCCGCCAGCGTTGTCAGATGGAAAATTTTGGAGCAATTTTTCGACAAGAACCTTCTGGTATTGCACCATTTTGCTTGTCCTCTCCACCGGAGGAATGAGAGATGAGAAATTCTCTTTGTAGCGGGGGTCCAGAAGGGTGAACACCCAGTAATCCGTGTTGTCTAAAATGCGTATAACGCGTGGGTCACGGGAAAGGCAGCCTAACATAAAGTCAGCCATGTGTGCCAGAGTACCAACAGGCAAGATTTCGCTGTCCTCACCAGGAGGATGACTCTCAATCTCCTCATCCTCTTCCTCCTCTTCTGCCCACCCACGCTGAAGAGATGGAAATAAAGTTCCATGGCTACCCTCTGTAGCGGAGGCAACCGTGTCTTCCTCCTCCTCCTCCGCCTCCTCCAATTGTCGCTGAGAAGACGAAGTGAGGGTGCTCTGGCTATCACCTTGTGTAAGCTCTTCCTCCCCCATTTCCACCTCTTCCACATGCAAAGCGTCGGTTTTAATTGTGAGCAGCGAGCGTTTCAGTAGACACAGAAGTGGGATGGTTACACTGATAATAGCGTTATCGCCGCTCACCATCTGTGTCGATTCCTCAAAATTGCGTAAAACCTCACAGAGGTCTGACATCCATTCCCTCTCCTCACTTCTGATTAGAGGAAGTTGAACGGAGAGGCGACGACCGTGTAACAGCTGGTACTCCACTACTGCCCTCTGCTGCTCACAAAGCCGGGCCAACATGTGGAAGGTGGAGTTCCAGCACGTGCTCACGTCACACAGCAGCCGGTGAGCTGGCAATTGTAAGCGCTGCTGCAGCGTCAACAGGCCGGCTGAAGCTGTAGATGACTTACGGAAATGTGCAAACACGCGGCGCACCTTCGTCAAGAGATCATGCAAATTGGGGTAGGTTTTTAGAAATCGCTGAACCACTAAATTAAATACATGCGCTAGGCAGTGTGTGAGCTTGCCGAGCTCCAAAGCCGCCACCAAGTTACGCCCATTATCACACACAACCATGCCTGGTTGCAGGTTGAGTGGCGAGAGCCACTGCTCGGTCTGGTGACTAATCCCCTGCAACAGCTCTGAGGCCGTGTGCTGTTTGTCCCCAAGGCAGATCAGCTTCAGCACGGCCTGTTGACGCTTCCCCACTGCAGTGCTACACTGCTTCCAGCTACCGGCTGATGGGTGAGTGGCGCTGCGCGCAGAGAATTCGGAGGTGGAAACGGAGGAGGAGGAGGAGGAGCCAATAACGTAGGTGCTGGCGGAAACCCTGATGGAGGTAGGGCCCGCAATCCTCGGCGTGGGTAGCACCTGTGCCATCCCAGGGTCCGAGTTGCTCCCAGCCTCCACGACATTCACCCAGTGTGCCGTCAGGGAAATGTAGCGTCCCTGGCCACAAGCACTTGTCCATGTGTCAGTCGTTAAGTGGACCTTCCCAGTAACTGCGTTGGTCAGGGCACGGGTGATGTTACGGGACACATGGTGGTGTAAGGCGGGGACGGCACACCGGGAAAAGTAGTGGCGGCTGGGGACTGCGTACCGAGGGACAGCTGCTGCCATCAGGCTGCGGAAGGACTCAGTGTCAACAAGCCTAAATGGCAGCATTTCGATGGCCAGTAATTTGGAAAGGTGTGAGGTTAGTGCTATGGCCTGTGGGTGGGTGGCTGGGTATTTTCGCTTGCGCTCAAATGCCTGGGATAACGACATTTGGACGCTGCGCTGGGACAGGGAAGTGGATGTGGTCGCTGATGGTGCTTCAGATGGTACAGGTGCAGGGCGGGAGGTATGCGGGCCTGCGCCTTCGACAGGCGATTGGCCGGCACCGAAAACAGGGGAAGAGGAGGCAGTGGTGTGGCCTGCAGACACAGATTGGCGATCCGGGCGTTCCTCCCACTTATTACGGTGCTTGGATGCCATGTGTCGGATCATGCTGGTGGTGGTGAGGTTGCTAGTGTTCATGCCTCGGCTCATTCTGGTGTGGCACAGGTTGCAAACTACAATTCTTTTGTCGTCCGCACTTTCCTTAAAAAAACGCCATACCGCGGAACACCTAGCCCTTGGCAAGGGAGATTTACGCAAGGGGGTGCTCCGTGGAACATTTGCGGGCCGGTTTGGTGCGGTCCGCCTTCTTTCTTTAGCCACACCACTGCCTCTTCCAGCCTGTTGCGGTGCTGCAGATGGATCACCCTCAGGACTGCTGTCATCGCTCGGCTTTCCACCTTCCCAGGTGGGGTCAGTGACCTCATCGTCCACCAAGTCCTCCTCCACTTCCTCACTCTGATCATCCTCCTCATTTCTTGATCCCACCACATACTCAGTCATTGACAACTGTGTATCATCCTCCTCATCAAGGTCTTGAGACAGTAATTGTGGTTGATTTGATGGCAACTGTGTCTCATCATCATCATCCACTTCCTTTGACCTTAAATGCCGTTCCCCTCTGTCATCTTCTTGTGATTGGGTACCCTCTAGAGGTTGTGAATCAGGGCACAAGATCTCATGTTCCTCTGCAAGCGTGCTTGGAGAGAGGTTCAAATCAAGGATTGGTGATGAGAAGAGCTCCTCACTATATCCCAGTGTGGGATCACTTCTTTGGCCAGACCCTCTATGGTGGGAGGAAGGATGATCAGGGTGAGGATTATGTTGACCAGACTCTTGGATAGTGAGAGTGGACTTGGTGGAAGACAGGGTGGTGCTTAACCGACTGGAAGCAGTATCAGCTGAAATCCAACCGACCACCTGTTCGCAGTGGTCTGACCTCGAGAGTGATGTCCTGTGACGCCCTGTAAACTGAGACATGAAGCTAGGTATGGTGGATGTCTTTCTCTCTTGTGCTCTGGCACCAGGCACAGTTTCTACGCGTCCTGACCCGCGCCCTGAACTATCAGGATCACGTCCACTTCCCCGTCCCTTTTTACCCGCCTTCTTCATATTAAACGGAATATATGCCGGTAATCTGCGGCTAGGCACACGAAACAGAATGTGACGCTAATCTGCGGCTAGGCACACTAAACAATATGTGACGCTAATCTGCGGCTAGGCACACTAAACAATATGTGACGTTAATCTGCGGCTAGGCACACTAAACAATATGTGACGCTAATCTGCGGCTAGGCACACGAAACAGAATGTGACGCTAATCTGCGGCTAGGCACACGAAACAGAATGTGACGCTAATCTGCGGCTAGGCACAGTGAATGGAATATGTGACGTTAATTTGTGAATTTGCACACTAAACAGAATGTGACAATAATCTATGGCTAGGCACACGTTTAAAATGGCCCTTTTTGTCGCTGCGTTGTAAAATCATTGGCCCTGTGCACCTAACAGAATATGTCAGCTTGTCACTGCACTGTGAAATATTTGTCCCTGTGCACCTAGTACAATGTCACCTTAGAACATGTCCCCCCCCCACAAAAAAATGAAATTCTGCCACCCCCAAAAAAAATTAAATGCTGCCCCCACACACAACAGTCCTAAAAAGGACTTTTGGGTCTTGAAAGAGTTTCAACAATTTTATTCTCCCTACACTGACTTCCTGTGCATCTAGTATTATATGTCACCTTACAAATATCCCCCCCACAAAAAAAAGGAAATTGTGCCCCCCCAAACAAAATATAAATGCTGCCCCCACACACAACAGTCCTAAAAAGGACTTTTGGGTCTTGATAGAGTTCCAACACTTTTATTCTCCCTACACTGACTTTCCCTTCCTATCCTCATCTCTCCCTGGCTAAGACTGAGCCGAACTCGCTGGTCGGGTGCTATACAGCACCCGATCACAGGTTCTGGCCAGCCAATCAGTGTAATGCCAGCAGCCAACATGGCTGCTGGCATTACAATGATGTCAGAGCCTCCCCGCACGTTTATTGGCTGCGCAGCAGCCGCGAAACGTGTGGGGAGGAGACCCGAACATGGCGGGCGAGCACATGCGGTACTCGTACGAGTACCGCCATGTGCCGAGCAGAGCGATACTCGAGCCGAACCGAGCTTCGGCCGAGCATGCTCGCTCATCACTAATGTTAACTTATTTACAACTCTCAATAAGGCACAGACGTCCTTAAAGCAAGTGTTTCATCCATCTGTCAACAGAGGTGTTTTTGGACGTGCTGGCCGGCAGCGTGGCCGTGCCGCCAGCAGATTCTGGTCTACAGGTCCCAGAACGAATCCTCCATCAGCATCTTTCTTCCCTTCCTCCCAGCATCGGACCACCTCCTTTCAACGAGGCGCCGATAGAGGCAGAGGAACTCATGGACGTGGCCACGGAAAGTTCAGCTCCGGTGAGTGTTCTCAAATTGGTTCCTTCTGTAACACTAACTGCAGGCAGACTCTCTCTTTTCTTTCAGAATTGGGAGCGAATTTCCACAGACGCCTGGATACTACAGACAGTAAGAGGCTACGTGATAGATTTCCATTCTCCTCCTCTTCAGAGGTCTCCTCCTCATGTAGCCAGAGTATCCAGGGAAGGCAGGTTACTGATAGACACAGAAATTCGAGCCTTGTTTTCCAAAGGCGCGGTGCAGTACGCGCCAGACGCTGGCGGTTTCGTCAGCAATATTTTTTTGGTTCGGAAGAAGACGGGGGATTTTCGCCCCGTCATCAATTTGAAGAAACTCAACGAATTCATTGTATACCGCCATTTCAAGATGGAGGGTATTCATCTTTTACGCAATCTCTTGCTAGAAGGCGATTGGTTCAAGAGACTGGATCTAAAGGATACGTATCTCTCTGTTCCGGTGGTAGAGGAGTGTCGCCGGTTCCTGAGATTCCGTTGTTGGGATCGCATGTGTCAGTTCACGTGCCTTCCCTTCGGTCTCAGTTCATCTCCGTGGTGTTTCACGAAGTTGCTGAAACCTGTGGTAGCTCATTTCAGGGCTCAGGGTATTCGTTGTCTAATTTATGTAGACGATCTGCTGATTTTTTGCGACAATGTCTCACTACTACAATCGCAAACAACCTTTATTATAGGTTTTCTGGAATCCCTGGGGTTTGTGGTAAACAGGGACAAGTCAGCGCTGGATCCTTCTCAAGTGGTTCTGTTACTGGGATTCGAAATAGACTTTCCAAGATTGCGGCTATTCGGAAAGAGATTCCCCGAGTGTTGCGTCAGACCTCAGTATCTTTACGTCTTCTGGCTTGCATTGTGGGCCTTCTATCGTCTTCCATTCAGGCGATCTTTCCAGGTCCTCTACACTACAGAGAGGTGTAATGTTTGAAAGCCCATCATCTTCGAGTGGGCCTTTCATACGATCTTCAGGTGATTCTTTCTTCGGAAGTTCGGAAAGAACTTCGTTGGTGGCTGATCCACATGCAAGCATGGAACGGCAGGGCGATATTCAGTCGATCTCCGGATTTTGTTGTGGAGTCGGACGACAGTCTTTGGGGCTGGGGAGTTCATTGCATGGACACCTCCACTGGAGGTCCTTGGTCTCAGGATGAATTGGGTCTGTACATCAATTGTTTAGAATTGATAGCGGGATCCTTCGCAGTTCGCAGCCTAGCCATAGATCGCTCAGACTGCTGCATATTCTTACGTATGGACAATATTTCAGCGGTCCAATATATCAACAAGTTGGGAGGTGTCAGATCTCGAGACCTCACGGAAGCCACGGAAGACATATACCGGTTTTGCTTCGATCGCAACATTTTGTTGCGAGCGGAATATCTTCCAGGTGTTTCTAATTGTTCCGTGGACTGGTTTTCCCGCCATTGGAGGGACAGCAGCGACTGGAAGTTAGAAGTCAGCGTGTTTCGCAGACTGTGCGAGCTGCGGGGTCCTCTTGAGTTAGATCTGTTTGCTCCTCGCGTCAGTTATCAGATAGAGAGGTATTACAGATGGCTCCCGGATCCGGAGTGTTTGGCAGTGGACGCGTTTCTACAACCGTGGCCGACGCGAGGGGCATATGCGTTTCCTCGGTTCATCATGTTGGCCAGAGTGGTTCACCACATTCGACGCCAGAGGGTGAGACAACCTTGGTACCCGGATCTTCTGGAACTGTCCTGCAATGATCCGCTTCTTCTCCCGTTTCTTCCGCATCTTCTCTCTGGCCCTCAAGGGGAGTTACATCCGTTGGTGGTTCAGGATCGTCTATCTCTGGTGGCCTGGACACTTTCAGGGGTTCCTGGGCGGTCGAGGGCCTATCACAGACGACTAAGGACCTTCTGTGGGACTCATGGGCTCCTGGTACAAGACGCAGCTACATTTCAGCATGGAACTCATGGTCTCGCTGGTGTGTGGAGAGGGATTGCGATCCCTTTACGGAGCCTGTTCCTATGGTGTTGAATTTCTTATCAGATCTTTTTTCGTTTGGTCGGTCTTATAGTTCCATCAATGTCACAAGATCGGCCATTTCAGCTGCCCATGTGCCGTTATCTGGGGTTCCGGTAGGCCGGGATCCCTTGATCTGTCGTCTGATGAGAGGCATTTGATTCGCTCGCCCTCCGAAGCCCAGATACGAACGATTTTGGGACGTGGACGTTGTGCTTCAGTTTCTGCGTAATTGGCCTTCTAATGAATTTCTGTCATTACGTCAACTTTCGGCTAAACTGACTTCACTTCTTTGTTTAGTGTCTTTTCGACGTGTGTCAGATGTTAGAGCATTTGATGTGGATGGTTTTTCGGTGTCTCCCGAGGGGGTATCTTTTACTATTTCCCGACGCACAAAGTCAGATTCTTCTTCAGTTTTTTACCCCTCTTTCAGGGACGTTCCTCAACTTTGTGTGGTTGGGGTACTGCTTAGATATGTTGAGGTTACTGCCCCTTTAAGAGTCTTCCAATCTGGTCAGCTGCTTGTCTCTTATGTCCGACCTCATAAGCCTGTTTCGGCGGCTACGTTAGCTAGATGGATTCGTTGGGTCCTTACGATGGCGGGGATTGAGACATCTTTTGGCGCCCATTCAGTCAGGGGAGCAGCTGCTACACGTGCTCGATCAGCGGGAGCTTCGGAAGTGGATATTATGCGTTCTGCGGATTGGTTAGAGAGAGGAAACCTTTAGGGTTTTCTACTTTAGACCATCCTCTCATGCATCATTTTCAATGATGCCTCAGCGTTAAAATTGCAAAATATGAAGCCTCCTGTCATGTGGTAAAATTGTAGATTATGCTTAGGTAGTGTACTGATAATCTTAATTTTATTAATGACAGGAGGAGAATATTTTCCCTTCCCTTTTTTTCATACCCTGGAGAGGTTAAGACTTATATCAGGTTGAGAGTTATAGGATCAGGGTTATAGTGGGGTCAGATGAAGGGGACGATACGTCTCTGTATATCTTGCATGTCTCTTGTTATGTTGTTTACAAATTAAGATGTTCATTATGATTGCTGCAATTTATATGAAGTTCAGATACTTTCACACATTTCTTTTCTTTCAGCGTGATTACTACCTCTTGGTCGGTTCGTTGGAGGGACTTCAACGTCAAGGATCTAGGACCGCAGGATGAAGAGGACTGTTCTTCCTTGGGAATGTTGGGAAGTTACTTGTTTATGTTTGCAAAGAAAGAGGGAGGGGTTAATCAGAAGGGGGCTTATATAGATCTTTTTCTCTCTTTTTTGATTGGTTATGTAAATATGTGCTGCTATGACGTTTAGTAATGCAAAAGTTAATGCAAAATATTCGCCTCCTGTCATTAATAAAATTAAGATTATCAGTACACTACGTTAGCATAATCTACAATTATACCCCAGCCACGGCCGGGCCCCCTCCTGCAACGGGCCCTCGGTCCAGGACTGAATGCCCGACTGCTCAGTCCACCCCTTGTTGACCCTTGTCCTTTCACTATTCAAATTAATACTGGAACCATTCTTACATCATATATTGCTCTTCCCTTCATTTAAAGGCATCAGTATAGATGTTATGGCTTTCACACTCTAAACAAGCCCAAATCTACTTAATCTCCATTATCGATTTAATGAAGTGACTGGATTTAGAGTCAATCTTTAAAAAATCTGAAGCTTTATCTTTTTTATAGGAATAAATAAAAACAAATTGGAGAAACATTTCCCTTCCGATGGGCTACCAATCACATTGCCCACTTAGGCATCCTCAAACACACACATTCTGACTTCTTATATGAACTTGATTATACCCCAGTTGCTAACAAAGTTATTTTTATAGCCTGCAGTGGACCAGACCTTGTGTCACCATCTAAGCAAGAATACAGTTCATAATTTAAATCTAATCTCTGTGTGTGTAAGACTACTTGCACTTTACCCTTTCAACACCCTGCAAGTCATGAGGAGGTAGTTTTGTAAGCTTTGGGCACCTGAACATAAGTCTTGTCTGACCAAGCCTGCTTGGATTTTGGGGTGGAATGTGCCTGGGCTGCCAGTGGAAGCAGGTGCCTGGGTGTGTAGCCATACTGGCAGTGGTAATGAAAACCATGTATCTTCCATGAAAAAAAGAAGGAATGTTTAGGAGTAACTTGAGACAACTTTTCACTGTAGTATGGCTTATAACCTTTTTCAGTTCTGGGTCAAACAGCTGTTTGCCCAAAAAGGGGAAAGGTGCAACCATCTCTTGCAAGACTGGTCAGCTGACCAATAATTATGCCACGGAGTGCATGCACAGCCACAGACAAAGCTGAGTCCATCCCAGTAAGCTTAGTGACATCAAAGGCTTCTTCAGTAAGGTATGCATTAGTTTCAAGGATCTTAGATGAAAGAACCACCAGATACTCCTTAGGTGCATCCTCTTGGACGGCATCCATAGGTAGAACCACATGACAACTAAAAGAAAGATTGGGGGCTGGATTCTATTGCAGGAGATAAATGTTACCACCCATTTTATCAAACATTTTCCTATTGAAGTCTATGGGGAAACCTGGAGATTAAAGCAGTGATACAGTTAGCAACTGCAATAGAATCCAGCCCCTAGAGAGCACAGAAAAACATTTTAAAGAACTGATCTCAAACAATACCAAGACATTGCATGGATTGCTCAGAAATGAAAAGCATGAATGACAGAAAGGTTAAGACGTAGATATATGGGGCCCTATTCAATACTCATCTTTAATAAGAAAATCTGGCATTGTCATTTTTATTACGTCATATTTCAGTATTCAAATTCCCACGTTGCAAAAACTAAACTTGCAATATTTCTACACACTGCCAGTTAAAAAAAAAGCCCATAGGAATCAACTAAAAACAATGCGTAAGCTGTATTCAGTGAGATACGGTCAGTTTTGTGGTTAAAGTTTCTGTCAATAATCCTGCTCCTCAAAGTTGAGGCAAAGAAGCCACAACAACGGCTTCAAAACCATTGTTGTTTCAACAAAAGCAGTGCAAAAGAAGAAAAGTAAAAAAAACCTGCAGAAATAGCACTCTGAACTAGTCTAAAACTTCCCTCAGTATCCAATGTCTGTACACACGTAAAAAAGTAAAATATAACTTTTATTGAATATGTATTAAAAAGATGTACCCGGGTATATCCTGCTTACCATAAATATTTATTAAAAACACACACACAAAAACAAGTGAAAAGAAAAGAAAAATGGTCTCAGGTGCTGCTCCTGCAGAATCTCAGAGAAGCAGCCTGCTGGGATCACTAGAATATCCGAAGGGATATTCTATACAGAGGGAATTAAGAATGTTGTTCATATAAAGTGAACATAGACAAGTAGTCTCCAGATATAACTATGTTGCCTCTCCCTAACATACATATGTATGTGGGAGACTAAATAATTTTCTACTGATATGTAGTAAATAAGTTACACTAAATGATTATGGTGTTCTAGGACTGCATAAATTGCTAGCTAATGATAATCACATAATATGCATTTATGGCCTCTCTATCAGCACGTGAGAGAGACTAGTGTATTGTGTAACATAAGCAAAAAAGCGCTTGTTGAATTACGGAGCTAATAAACCCTATGAGATGAAAAAATACCCATAACAGCCTCTTGTCTCACAGCTAAAACAGCTAACTCATTTAATTGTTTGCAAAGTATGTAACTGTTCTTGCACAATGGAGAAAGGTGAGTCAATGAGAGGATTGCTGCAATCCAAATTGCACATGGAGTTTTAAATTGTGTGAGTGAATGATGACTGGCTCTTAAGGAGAAGCCAATCAATCCAAAGGAAACAACGTATTCAATGATTATAGGCAATGAGAAATTTTAATCAGAAGACAAATACTCATTAATCATATCTTGAAACATAGGAAAATCATGCTCATGTCCGTGTCAACACATGGTCACTACAAAGGGCATACATGACAGATTTGGCAAATACCACACCATAACAGATTTTATCACGTGCCAAACTAAGGCAGTGATATACTGTTTAGAATGCCCATACGGCAGGCGGTAAGTGGAGGAAAACAACAAGAAAGTTGAAAATAAGAGTGATAGAACATGCCACCAGTATCCTTAGGGCCCCACAGCAGTCATGTATTGTTGGAAAATAAATAACATCAGTGGCAAAACACTTTTTGAATTAACGTGACTTAAATCCTGTGGACTTAAAAGCCTAGGGCTTACAGCAAATTAAATTAGGTATACATGGTGGTGATTATAATCATGTTCTTCTCAAAAAGGAGAACCATTGGATCTTTCTCCTAAACTGTATGACACTGGTAGGTCTCAACGAAGAATGTACCTTAAGTGTCAATCTCTAATGTGGGCGATGCTGGGCTTCTACCCTCCTTATATAATCTATACATAATAAGGTAGACTCAGATCATCTTCTCTTTCTTTCTGGTGCTGGATCATATCTTCTCTTTTCTGAGATATTGCTCCCCCTTTCCCATTTCTTGTTTGAGACACAACAGTTAGTACCATGTTGATTTTGGTATAATTTCCAAAAGGACTTACAAATTATAGAAAAAAATGTTTTCCGCATATTTTTTCTCCATATGGAGTATGCTTATGAATTCTCCAAATGGCTCATCTTGATCCTGTATTAAGACAGGATTCATTTTCATTTTCTTCATTTTATGTGCCATTTTCTTTTTAGCATATACAGTGGCTGATATCCACCAAGGTCTGATACTAATAAATGTATTTAAAATTTTAGAAGAAAACTAACATCTATAATTTTAATATTTGACATGCTGAAATATATGTGTGCATAGTACATATTCGGATGTATATATATTTATATACTGCTGCTCATAGGATCTCAAGGTATTTCCTTGCCGTAATGAATTAGAATTTATGCGATCCTATGATCTAAAATGCACAGCTACATTTATACAACGTGTTATCTAGTGAATATACATCTTCAAAATAAGTGACAACTCCTCTTTTGGCCAAGAGTCACCCATTGTAAAATTAAGTATCATGGTTTTCCTATATTTCAATATATGATTTATTGAGTATTTGCCTTCTGATTGACATTCCTCATTGCTCATGATCAAGGAATACATTGTTTCCTTTGGACTGATTGGCTTCTCCTTAAAAACCAATCACCATTCACTCACACACACTTTAAAAAGATGCTGGAATAGAGCCTCCATGTTCACAAAGCTGCCCAGAAGAAGTGCCTACAAAACTCGCGTTGGCTAGTGTCATAGGGTTTATTAGCTCAGTAATTCAACAAGTGCTTTTGTCAGACACCAAAATTATTTAGCGTTACCGTAATCACAATATACTAGTCTCTCGCACTCACCAAGAGGACATAAACGCGTATTTTGTGATTATCCTTTGCTAGCAATGTATGCAGTCCTAGAACACCATAATCATTTAGTGTAACTTAATTCCTACATATCAATAGGAGATTATTTAGTCTCCATCAGCAGGAGATTATTTAGTCTACATACAGCTAATGTACTTTCTACATTAGAGAGATGCTGCATAGTTAAATTTGAAGACTACTTGTCTGTGTTAACTTTATGTGAACAACATTCCTAATACCCTCTGTATAGAATATCCCTTCAGTAGGCTGTTTCTGTGAGATTCTGCAGGAGCAGCACCTAAGACCATTTTTCTTTTCTTTCGTAGTTTCTCTGTATGTTTTTAACCCTTCAAGGACCGGGAAAATCTGAGGTGGATTCCACTTAAGGACTGGAGCAATTCTGACCTTTTTGACAATGTATTTGTTCAACAGTGTTGTCCCTCTAAGTCTTTTATTCCATCCACATAAATTATATACCGATTTTTTTTTTTTTTTACGCAAAAGTAGGGCTTTCTTCGGAAACCACACTTATATGGATATCCCACCATTTATTATATTAAAATTTTTAGTTTTTCTCTTGTGATCATTTGGGCGCAATTGATTACATTTTTATGGGGACTACAAAATGGGCAGTTTTAAGTGGGCACTGTCCCTCTGGGGCGAAAATCACCATGTCCCCCCCCCCCAGTTTCCACTTTTGTGTTGAATAGGTTTGTTTATTGTGTGCAAGTGTAATACTTTTAGCCACTTTTAGTCTTAAATATTTGTTTAAACTCCAATAGTCATTGTTGAAAATAATTGTGTTTAAATAAAGAACATTGCTCTTGTTTAGATTTAGGTATAAAAAAAAAAAAAAAAAAAAAGTTGCTGTTGGCAGGTCATAAATGGACCTGCATTTATCCTGATCAAAGATCAAGCGCTGAAGGGGTTAATAACCCGAACTCTGGCCTCCATTTCTCTGTGTGTGTGTGCCTGCTCTCTGCTTCTCTTTCTCTTACTTTATAGTAAGGAAGAGACAGGCAGAGAGCAGTCACAAAGGCAATGTGTGAAACTGTACCGGATCCTACCCGTTACTGAGCCCTTGTCCGGACCTCAAACTATTTATCCAAAGACTATGGACATTTATTACTGTTTGGACTCTGTGCTGTGCCTTGGCGTACAAACTGGCCAGCTATTCCCTAAGAGAAAGACTTAAATTCATAGACTTTGGATCACATACTATGTTTAATGTATGGCGAACGTTTTAGTTATTGTATGTGGTATGTTTGAGGGTTTACTCCAAGGGAATAGGCAGTGAGGGGTTAATTATTTCAATATGTATTGCAGACTCCCAAACCTTTTGCTTAATTATTCAACCCCTGGCCATTGTTAAGGGAATGTATATTCTAGCCACTCAAGTCCTTGGAGTGAGAACTGTCCTGAGACCCCCTGCTGTGTGTGTTAATCCATTCACACCCCTCAGTCTGTGAGTCACCTATTGTATAGCCTGAAACTCTGTTGCCAGCCCTTTGTATTATATGTTGTGAGTTGATTACCTCTGTGAATGCACCATTAAAACCTACACTGTGTTCATGAACATGTCATGTTGTGTCATGCTGAACAGGTCTATGCCTTGTGCTTAACCCTTTGAATGTCAAGAGGTAACACTGTGCATTGCTCTACAAACCATGGCTTCCCCTCTTGCATTCAGAGGGTTAACAAAACATCAACGCACGTGAGAACTTACAGACAACCACTATGCTACATTCCTATGATCTCTGCTCCTAACCTGTTCAATGGTAGATATTTCTGAAACACAAAGGTATAGGGAGTGTTACAGACCAATCTACCATACTGGGGGGATTCATTAAGGCATGATAAACAGGTGATATCACGAGTCCAGGTTCTATGTTATTCCATGGAGCCTAGGCACTGCCAAACATATTGCCTTGTCTCCATAGCACAACATAGGAATTGGAGACGTGATGAACTGGAAAAGTCATCTCCACCTTATCACGTCTTCATCACAACTTAGTGAATCCCCCCCAAAGTGTTTGTGTGACAGTTCACATGAAATGTTATATACAAAAATTCCATGTTGTATACCCCCACAAATCTGGACCACAGTTCTCCCAAACACACAATGCACCCCAGTAAGGCATTGTACCTGATCGCAACCCAGGCTCTGGAAGCAATCGTTCCATGGCCATTGATCACGTCAGCTGTGATGCACACAACATTACATGTGCCACACTGAAGGGATCAAGAACACAAGCAGTGTTGTTGGGATGTTTGATATGTAGTTTGGGGAATACAGACTCTGTGATTGTTACCTGATTGACTTGTGCTAGTGTGTTTGCATGTGTCCCAGATGTCAGTTGGCATGCATATTGCCAACCTGTCATCTCTGAAACATGTAATGTTGTCTGTACACTGTCCCAATATGAAAAATCTGAACCTGCATGAATCCATATGTAGGAAACAATCTGTGTGTGCATCAGTTGTTGTTGATCCACAGCTTACATGAGACCAATCTATGTCCCCCATGTTAATGAGTCCCAGGTAATATGAAGGTCAGCAACAACTGAGGATTGTTTGTTGCAATAATGCAACACACATGAACAACAACAGACTGTGGAGTGACAGAGTGGTGTCCATTGTATTGCTTTGCAATGCATTAGATGCACCTCTGGCAATAACAGTGTGCAACCACAGTGAAAAACACAGACACCATCTTAGCAAGGAAGGTATGTTTATTGTAAGGAATGTCATTTCCTTCCCTTTTTGCTGGGGGTGGACATGAAAGGCTGAGGGATCAGGTGGTCTACTCCTTCCAGACCATCTTTTGGGCACGCCATGGGTGAGAAGAATTTTCCAGGCACCACATCAATCACCTCCCCTTAGTTTCATCAAACGTACTCCAATTTCCTTTGACGTTGATGTTTTGCACATTTTAACGCATAGTTGAATAAATGTAGACAGAACCATTTTTATTAGCATGGCAATATGTGCTGCCTGCGCAGCTTTTGTGGTTCGTGCTTCTACATTTGAATAGCGGTAAAACACATTTGCAATTTGTACAGTGCTTGTTTTAGCGTTATTTCTGCATAATGAGAATTTATGGAATAAGCCCATGGTGTCTAGTCTTTTACAAAATGGAATAGAACAGGACACAAAACTACATATTATACATATCAAATTATTCCCACAGTACAGGAATATTTACTTAAAGGTATAGTAATACTTCATTTGATCTTTATTTTATTTTGTAGGCATTAAAAAAACATGAAGAATGATATAAGTCTTATCTCTCAAACCTTTATGGTTTGAGAGATATTCACAAGCAAAGTTTCCCCTCACTGACCAAAACGGTCAAGTCTGCCATCTAGCTGTCAGATTTGTAATCTGGTCCGTGAACCGGCCGTGGCTCTGCAGCAGAACCGAGGTCGCGAGATATAAGAAGAACTACTTAATTCGAATAGTCTGCAAAGTGTGCTTGGTTTGCAAGCACACTTTTTAGACCCTTCCAATGAAATAGTTATTTTTATATCTTACGATCTCGGCTCTGCTGAAGAGCCACCAGTTGATCTGTGGACCGGATTCCAAATCTGACAGCTAGATGGCAGACTTGACCGTTTTGGTCAGTGAGGGGAAACTTTGCTTGTGAATATCTCTCAAACCATAAAGGTTTGAGAGATAAGACTTATATCGTTCTTCAAGTTTTTTTTATGCCTACAAAATAAAATAAAGATAAAATGAAGTATTACGATCCCTTTAAATAATCTATTTGGCTCGATAATATATGGCGTTATTAGAGTCATGCTTCACATACAATGTATACAGTCCTGCCTAGACGGAAATTTCCTGTTAAAAGTGCAGTTTTTCCACTTTTTTGCCTCTTTGCATTGAAATTAATGGGAAGACTGAATTTACACCCACCACCCACAGGCATAGTATAAAAGGGATCTCAGGGTCCCACAGCATGCCCTTCTTTGTTTGTGAGAAGAAGATAGCGCAGAACATTTTTCAGCTAGTGAAGACAGGCTAAAAAATCAGTTGAAGCTTAGTTAGGGTGTCTTGTAGGCAGACCATTTCTTCTCTGCATTAGATGAGTCTGGCGTCATTTTGGTGGACAAGAAGGAAGAAAGAAGGTCCCAAATACATCAACATCTTGTATCGATGACTGGGAAGAAATAGGCAGCCATGATCTAATTTCCTTTCTGATCTGGCTTTTATCTCTGTGTCAGAAACAGGGAAGTCTAGAGTGGGTGAGAAGAGAGCAGAGGAAAATTAACTCAAATACCCCACCATTGTGTGTGTGACTGGGAAGACTCAGGCAACCTGATCTGACTGTTATCTCTGTGGTGGAGAAAGAATCAGTTGAACAAGGAATGTGTTTTTCTGTTTTTTGTTGACTGTGATAGGGAGGACGGTTAGTTAATAAAAAAAAAAAAATTGGTATATAACATGGCAGAGACAGGGACCCTAACCTAAGCTCTGACTGGAGCAGACTGCTACTTGATGAGCTACAGTATTTTGTAGAGGGCCAAGACAACACATCACACACAATCAGTTATATGGTGTACTTTATAGTAAAAACACACACAGAAGTTGAACAATGTCCAACAAACACACAAGGGGGAGATTAGAAAAATATTCAGAGCAGGGCATCAACTCATTAAAAGTCCCCCCATCATACACATGTGCTACATTCAGTTTGGATTTTAGTAACCCTATTTTAATTATATCTTCATTTCTCTTTAAAAACAATGGTAAGCAGCAGTGGGTTTAAAAAATAGCTGAAAGATATCTGTGCGTGTGTGTGTGTGTGTTGTTCACTGTGCAGACATAGGTCAGTCAAACACAATCCCTAAGAAGAAATTGATGTGTAGGACTTAGACTTGTTAGAGGCCCATGCCCTGAGGAAACATTAATTAGTAGGAAATAGAGCCCCACGTCCTGATGAAACACTGAATTGTAGGACAAGCTTGTTAGAGGCACAAGCCCTGAGGAAACATTGATTTGTAGGACTTAGACTTGTTCGAGGCACAAGCCCTGAGATAACATTGATTTGTAGGACTTAGGCTTGTTAGATGCACAAGCCCTGAGAAAACATTGATTTGTATGACAGACTGCAATGTGCACAGTGTGTGTAGGAAAGTTGTGAAAAAGGGGAAGGACTGGGAACAATGGACACATCTGCACTCACATCAAACAAGTGGCACATGTGCAAGCAAACACGTTGACGTTTAGGTCCGCAATGTCAGATCAATCATACCCCCTAGAAACCAAGTACTGCTCTCACTATGCTCCTTGTCCACTCTAAGGACACGTGACAGCTAGCAGACTTAATAATAATGATGAATGTTCCCTGCCACCAGCTTAGCGTATTCTGTGTGTTGGAATCCCCTCAGATTTTTCTTGATTCCCTGATTGCGATTATTCTCCAACAAATTCCCATGTGGTCAGCGCACCACACAAAGTGCAATGGGTGGATACAAACTGCTACGTCCTCGCATCTACAGAATTGCTATCTGCTGGTGGGGGATGTAAAGACAACTGTGTTGGTACACCAGAAGATGTTGCTGCATCGTCCCATGCCCAGACCCTAGCACAAGAAGCTGATGACGAGGCTCAGGCTGGGTTTGTCTATTCTTCTTTCTCTTCAATTTCCACTTACATTCTTGGTGCCTTTAGGGAAAGACAAGGGGGTACAGCAAAAGTGGCTCTCGATTTCTTTTGTGGGTATTTGGCTTTAACATGCTTCTAATAAATGTCATGGTGTTTGTATTTCATGTGTGCCATGAGGGTGATTGTGCAAAGATGTATCCCCTCCTTTCCCCTTTTCACTGATTGTCACATTTAGTGCACAGTACAGTCGCTGATGTCTGCACTGTGCCTGCCCCTCGTGAAAAATAGTCCCACACCCATGGCCTCAAGGGGAGGGGAAAGGTGGAGTAGAAAAGCCTCTTTCTTCCTCTCCTCCACAAGCCCCTTCACTGGCTGGGACAGAGGATGATGATGTTGCTCCTGCTCCATCAGAATCAGCACTAGAACTAGGACCAGGATTATTGCTGGCAAGTGGAGTCTGTCCTAGTCCTTCATCACTACTGCTGGAATCCAGTGCCACTGTGGCCATGGTGGTCTATGGCACACTAGCCTTCAGAAATTACAGAAGCAGCAAACTCTGCAATGCCAATGCTGGTAGTGGTAGTGATGCCCATCCCACTTTGCATGTCTGTCTCCCATTCCTTTTCACTTTCAGCTAAAAAGGCCCTCATTCTCTCCTTCACCTCAGCTGCGCCACCATCACCCTCACTCTCATCACCACCACTACTACGTTTCTTGCTTCTTCTCTACAGGAGTGGGACAGGTTTGTGATGATGAAAAATGTTACAGAGGGTCTCCTACTATCACACTTGCCAGCACATCTTCAGGTGAAGAAGGCACACTGACATTATTAGTAGCAGGCATAGGCAGCTTATGTGTGCTGATGCTAATACTGCTAGCCAGTTCATCATGTGACTTAGTGCCACACTGTCATCATCTCCTTCTTCTCCTGAGTATCAGAAGGCACACTGGCTGAAGTAGCAGCAGGCATAGGCAGCTGGCCTTTCCTGCTCATCCTGCTACCCACGTCTTCCAGTGCCTTTGTGTAACGGTTTTCAGACACTCAGACAGCAGGTTTGAATAAAACACAGTTTTCTTAAAACAAAAAAATAAATGAACAAGGTCGCCCTCAATAGGCCACACAGTATATAGCAAGAGATTGACACTAAGACCTTCACAGGACCAGTATACAGAATACAGATGATACATATACTGTCACAGAACAGGCTCAAAATAGTAATAGGCAATCAATAGTTAACACATAGAACTCGTCAGTCTCTGTTGTGGTGTTTGGCACGCCCCTAGGTGAAGAAAAGGCAGCAATAGGGGTGAGATAGCACAGCACTATCAGTCCACTGATGTAGTAAGCTGCTTGGATAATGCAGAGACTGACACAGAGCGCCTTTAGAGCAGTAGCGAATAGCCCCCACGGCGTATAACGGAGACCACTTGTAATGTTGAAGCGTGAGTCGTTAGCCCCCACGGGCATATGACCAGACACTTTGCACTGCAAGAACGTGACTCGCTAGCCCCCACGGGCGTATAGGAAACCAACTGTACAGTGATTGCTAGAGCCAATAGCCCCTTCGGGCGTAATAGAACCACAGGTGCGAAGGTGCAAGAGCCAAGAGACCAAACCGGTACGTAACCGGATACCGACTACTCTGCTATGGGAATGACAATATGAGCCGCCGTCTACCAAGGCCCAAACGCGGCCGGCTCAGCAGGAGTAGCGTGAACGATACGGCTCTGCAAGAGTTAACCACAGCACCCGGTTGGAACAGCAAGTAATCGGAGGCTCAGCGTATCGGTATCGCCCTGCAAGTGCCACGGTAGACTCAGCCTTATGGTAGTACAGCTCTGCAAGCGTAAATGGAGACTCAGCTTCATAGTACAGCTCTGCAAGCGTAACCGGAGACTCAGCTTGGTAGTATGGCTCTGCAAGTGTAACCACCAACTCAGCAGCACAAGGGTTAACTGGAACAGTCTTGAACAAACAGACGCGACTCCGCAGGAATCAGAATGTCACCCAAGTGACAACAACGAGCAGGAATGTCAGCCAGGCCGGGTCGGATTACAGAGGAGTTTCGCAGACAAGCCAGATCAGCAACGAGCAGGAACGTCACCCAGGCCGGGTCGGATCACAGAGGAGGTTCGCAGACAAGCCAGATCAGCAACGAGCAGGAACACAGGAGAGTCGTCAGTACAGGCCAAATCGGTACACCGCAAATCAGGAACACAGCTACAGCAACAGCAACACTGGCTCTGGAACACCACGAAAGGGCACCTGACAGGTGCCATAGTCAGGTATAAAAAGGATCACCAGGGGCGGGCCAAACAAGCTCAACCAATGAGGGAGCACACAAGAGAGAGTGACAGAGGAAGATCACAGGGACCGTGATAGTTTGCTGATGATGACAGTCATTTCCCCCAGATCGCAAGGGACAATGTAGGGGGACTGGGCATCATTGGTCCGGGGAATCAGGGCTCCCAGGCCCTTCCATGCTTGTGATGGTCACTTTCTCCACTATGAGCCTCTGCTATCCTTATTTCGCTAAATACAATGCTAGGAGATTGGCTTTCAACCTCCACATCTCTCTAGCATAGTACACATAATAAATGAGTGGGAAGTTAGGATGATAACGCCAGAGGTATAGGTAGGTAGGATTCAATTCATGAAGTATTCCTATCTTTTAAGGAACCAATACTGGGACTAATTTGTGTAATCTAGCAGATATATAATTTGTTTTTGCTCCAGAGTTACCATTCAACATCTTGAAGTCAGTATTATAAAACACACTCTCCCTAGTAAGTGGAAAACAAATGTTGACCACATATCCAAAGCTACACTGCATAGTTTACTCTTCACTGTGGGTAATGCTTTATTATACATACAGCCTCAGTGAGTGTTTAAAAGGACATAAAGTTGAAGTAATAAATTGATATACATCATTAGCATGGTTAATTAATTTGATTCTTTAATGGTTCTCCTAAAACCACATTACAATGTGTATAACAAAGCACAGCAATGTACAATGCCGATTAATGTTTTTTAAGTGTTTTAACCCATACGGGGTTGTTCCAACAAAAATTATGTCTATTATTGTATATAAATCACAGTAGATTGAATCACACAGACAGTTCTTAATATTTCTTGTATGTCCACTCTAGTTTTCAGCTTTATCTTTACTTATCACCCACTTCCCTTTAATAATAAGATTTCATAGAACTCTTTCTTTTAGATGGATTATCGCTGTAATATAAAGTTACTGCGTAAACACTATGATCTTTTGTATTCATAACACAAAGTATTTCTTTATAGTCTTAAATAGTCTCTTTATCCATTAATTTATGCATCAACAGTCCATAAAGACTGGTTACATTATTAATAAAAAATCTACTGCCAAAATTGGTGTTCTTTAATGCAAGATCCTGACAATTGAGGAGCATAGCTTTGAAAAGTGTTTATCAAGTTTATATGAAACAAGTCAAGAAAATGAGTGGGAATCAAACTCAAAGACCACAGCCAGAGGGAAGGGAGAGAGCTTTGGATGAAGACAGAGGAGGGTCTGGATACAGGTTACTATATGACTTAAGACCAAACAATAATATGGTAAGGGACAATTCATGCATGGAAATAAATATGATTTATAAGATATGAAGCAAAAATGATTCTTGTAAGGAGACTGACATTACTACTCATTTTACTTCTAACTGCCAACTAATACATTATCTTGTTTCTTCCTCACCGATATGTTTGACATGATATATATCTGGGCACCTCTGGAAGCTAGACGTTAACACTAGTGATGAGCTAGCATGCTCGGCCGAAGCTCGGTTCGGCTCGAGCATCGCTCTGCTCGGCACATGGCGGTACTCGTACGAGTACCGCATGTGCTCGCCCGCCATGTTCGGGTCTCCTCCCCACACGTTTCGCGGCTGCTGCGCAGCCAATAAACGTGCGGGGAGGCTCTGACATCAGTGTAATGCCAGCAGCCATGTTGGCTGCTGGCATTACACTGATTGGCTGGCCAGAACCCGTGATCGGGTGCTGTATAGCACCCGACGCGCGAGTTCGGCTCATTCTTAGCCAGGGAGAGATGCGCTTAGGCAGGGAAAGTCAGTGTAGGGAGAATAAAATTGTTGAAACTCTTTCAAGACCCAAAAGTCCTTTTTAGGACTGTTGTGTGTGGGGGCAGCATTTATATTTTGTTTGGGGGGGCACAATTTCCTTTTTTTTGTGGGGGGGGATATTTATAAGGTGACATATAATACTAGATGCACAGGAAGTCAGTGTAGGGAGAATAAAATTGTTGAAACTCTTTCAAGACCCAAAAGTCCTTTTTAGGACTGTTGTGTGTGGGGGCAGCATTTAATTTTTTTTGGGGGTGGCAGAATTTCATTTTTTTGTGGGGGGGGACATGTTCTAAGGTGACATTGTACTAGGTGCACAGGGACAAATATTTCACAGTGCAGTGACAAGCTGACATATTCTGTTAGGTGCACAGGGCCAATGATTTTACAACGCAGCGACAAAAAGGGCCATTTTAAACGTGTGCCTAGCCATAGATTATTGTCACATTCTGTTTAGTGTGCAAATTCACAAATTAACGTCACATATTCTGTTCACTGTGCCTAGCCGCAGATTAGCGTCACATTCTGTTTCGTGTGCCTAGCCGCAGATTAGCGTCACATTCTGTTTCGTGTGCCTAGCCGCAGATTAGCGTCACATATTGTTTAGTGTGCCTAGCCGCAGATTAGCGTCACATATTGTTTAGTGTGCCTAGCCGCAGATTAACGTCACATATTGTTTAGTGTGCCTAGCCGCAGATTAGCGTCACATATTGTTTAGTGTGCCTAGCCGCAGATTAGCGTCACATATTGTTTAGTGTGCCTAGCCGCAGATTAACGTCACATATTGTTTAGTGTGCCTAGCCGCAGATTAGCGTCACATATTGTTTAGTGTGCCTAGCCGCAGATTAACGTCACATATTGTTTAGTGTTCCTAGCCGCAGATTAGCGTCACATATTGTTTAGTGTGCCTAGCCTCAGATTAGTTTTTATCTTCCTTTTTGTGTGTTTTACGGTCAGTCTGTAAAAATGGCGTACTACGGGCGAAACATCGTTCCCAGCAGCGACGTTGGAGTCCAAGATGCATCCAGACATCCTCCCTATGCTGTCCCTGAACCATTTCTGTGGTGTTTCCATCATTTTCTGACCTTTTCCTATGAACCAGGCACCCTCCCCTCATCAGAGCAGGGGGTGCCTGGTGTAATGCTCGAGTCCTCCCATTGACTTCAATGGGGCTCGGGTGCTCAGCCAAGCACTCGAGCCTCCGGGGGCGCTCGGCCAGAGCACCCGAACACCCGAGCATCGGGGTGCTCGATCATCACTAGTTAACACATATCTCTGTGCTCCACTATCTCTGGCAGATTCTATCTTCATACATCTCTCTCCTATCTTGGACACTATATGCCTTAATACATAGTGTTTTCTCTCTTATATTTGATTTTTATCAATTTTTATTTTCACTGGAGTGTGTAGTATCCAAGAGTGGACTGACAACAACCAGGGCACCTGGGAAAAAGAGGTCATAGTCCCCCATTACGCTGACCCCAGTTATGTCCCACCCTGAGTTATTGATACAGCCCGTCTTCCCACAAACTACATTAGTGATACAACACAGCTTACAAATGTAATGGAGCTACAATAGTAACACAACAAAACTTACAATTGAAATGTAACTACACTAGTGATACCACAGAGCTTACAATTGAAATGAGGCTACACTAGTGATACCACATGCATGCTGACACATTTTTCAAGGTATATGTTGCTGTAGAACTCACAACTTTGACTTTTAGCTACTTAGTTCTCCACTACAGTCCTCAGAAAAGGTAATATTTTGCTGGGAAATGTTGCACCTTAGGAAACATAGGTAAAAAATGTGTTGGAATTGGTGAAAAGGAGGAAAACTTTGCATTGGTGAAAAGAAGAAAACTTTTGCGGAAAAATCGAAAAAAGTCATGCAGGAAATTTGTCTCACTTTTCGTCTACCCATAAAGATAATACCACAATGATTACAACTGATATGTACTAGACAAGAGATTCCACCGGGCTTACAATTGAATTGGAGCTACACTATTGATACAACGATAGTTACAGTTTGAATGGAGCTACACTATTGATACCACATAACTCACAACTGAAATGGATTACCTGAGTGTACTGCATGGGAGCCCCTGAGATCCCAATAAAACATAACAGTTCACAATTTTTGGGGGTCTGCTAGTCCAGCAGGAGCCTCTGCTATGTATTCCATTGCCCCGAGGCATGGTCCCCCTCCTGCAGCATGCAAGCTTGGTCCATGCCTGACTACTTAGTCTGCCCCTTAAAGTATTCCCATATATGAGAAAGTACACTTCCAGTACAGTTTTGTATTATATAGTAATCTCAAATAACAGTACACCATTATTGTTAACTCCATGATTCTTTTAATTTCAGTATAGTTTTGTATCACACCTGTTTTGTTTTATACACCACTTTAATGTTAATGGTTATTTTTATTATATCTCATTTATTGTTCTTTTATGATTACTCAGACTTTGCAATAAATATTACTCCGGGGTTGTTCTTTTTCTCTATCGTTTTTTACTAGCCAAAAATATTTCTTACAATTCACGTGGTGTTCAGTTATTGTGTTGCATTCAATGAGAGAGGTGAGTCTCTGATAACAGTTCTCCATAGTAGGTGTTTAACCCCTTAGCGACCCATGACAGTCCTGGACCGTCATGGGTTGTTTTGCCTTAAGGACCCATGATGGCCCTGGACCGTCATGGGTTAAATGATAGCAGTGCATCTCCGTGCACACTGCTATCATTAATTCCTGGCTGAGACTGAACACTCCGGGACCATAGCATTCAGTCTCAGCCACTTTCACAAGTGCCGGGTCATGTGATCACTGCAGCAGCGATCCCATGTACCGGCTATCCATATAAGTATGGTATCAAAAGAAAGCCCTATTTGTGCGTAAAAAAACGGTATATAAATTTCATGGGTAAAATAAAGTACGTAGAGGGAAAACACTGTTGAACAAAGACATAGTCAAAAAGGTCAGAATTGCTCCGGTCCTTAAGTGAGATCAACCTCAAATTTTCCCAGTCTTTAAGGGGTTAAACTGTAAAACTATGTAGAAGTGATGAAGTTACTTCCTGACAGTTTGGACAGTTAGAATATTTAATAAAACAACTGCCACCATTTCTCATGCTTTATTCAACAGGAAAAGCCTTTTTTTTATTTTATTAAAAAAAAGTACTGTTTCTTTAAGAACACTCACTCATATTGAGTGCCCAAAAACTATAAGAACTATAGAAGATAATATGGTATTATGTAACTTTGGATCAAAAAACTATGGTGGCTCAAAGAGCAGACATAATAGGATAGCTACCAATTTAATTGCAGGTATTGTTATATACCAAAACTTGTAGCTAGGTGCTGGGTGAGGGAGATCATGTTTAAAACCCCCCTGTCTTATTGTCAGCTTACTATTTTGTAATACACTACTGATCTTCCTAGTAATAATGGAATTTGTTGTAAGTAGCATGGTACTAATGTTTTCTGTGGGTCCAAGCCCCAGGACTTTTGGGAATCTATACTTACTGCCCTAGAGGGTAAGAAATAACACAAAATTAGACATGTCATTTTGAAAATCTTCCAAAAGTATAGTTATATAGAATTTTTAGTTATATTAACACTTTGATGCCAGGGGCTTGGGCTATTTCTTAGATCCTTTAGAACAGACTCATTTTCAGAATTCTATATATATATATATATATATATATATATATACACACATACATATATACACATACATATATACATATATATATCTATTTACTTTATTTATTTATGTTTTTTAAATCTGCTACTTTCAATAGGAGTCCATATATAACCAACCAGTGATGTGTAGCTAATGTATCTATGCACTTTGGGCAACAGGTCCACGTTTGGATTCCACTATCAACCTTAGGGTGACCAAACAACTAGGTAAGAGTTTCCTATATAATTTAGCAGGTTATACAGGAATGGTGTCCTACCCATGGTGCAATCTCTTTTAGCTCACTAGTGTCTTACACTGAATATCCTTGCAAGTTCACTAGCCTAGCTGAGCATCTCTGACCTATACTTTTATATATGCAAATTGGTCTTGGGGCTGGTCACCCTAAGAGTAATCGAAGAATCCAAATGTGGACCCCCTTCCTAACAAGTGCTTAGAGGAATCAATGGCATTTCACCAATAAAACAAAGTAAAAAAATTTGTGGATGGCTCCTTTTCTCATAAATAGAGGAATTGCTTGTCATTTTATAGCTGGATTGTTACTTGAGTAGAGTTAATATGATATGCTTCAGAATGTTTCTTCTCTGTGTATGGCACTTGTAAGCTAAAAGTAACTGTGCTCTGGGTGTAGAACACCAGTGCTAGGGCTAAACAACTCCTGATATGTCATCTGTCAAGATACGTTCAAACTCACAGCCAATCTCAACACACCAAAATAACAAGTACATTCAAATAAACCTCAGAGCTTGAATGCAGGGCCCAGGAGAGGAGGATAGCAAGAGAGAGGTATACAGAGTGAGGAGCGGAGAACATTGAATTTAAGCATACATATAATACAGTTTGACACATTGCACATATGCATACACACACAAACATAATCACACACATCTTTTATTTTTAGATACACAACACATCTTTATTTTTAATTTATACAGTTTGATTTTGTGAGTGCAAGGGAGTGATAGATGGTGATTGTGACTGAGTGCCAGTGGGAGTGAGTGACTGTGTGAGGGAGATAGGTAGGAGTGATAGGAAGATGGCAGGGAGAGGAGTGGAGGCTGGAGGGGTGGGGAGAGGTGCAGGAGAGGTAGGAAAGACAGCAGGGGATCCCCAGTCAGGGATGAATGTTGATAGGAGCAGCTGGGTGGGGGCTACTCAACTATGTTCAGGTGCACAACTGATAGGGACCAACACGCCAGTGGAAACTGGAGGGGATGTGCTACAGGAGTACACACAGCCAGGGACAGGGCAGAGTCTGAACCTCAAACCGCCTCTCTAAGTTCTGACACGTCCCAGGCTGGTGAGGAGGAAGACAGATTGTAGAACCCCATGTACGCCCACGAGGAGAATATGGTCCTTCTGCAGAACATCATTGAGAGGGAGCACATCTTGTTCTCCACAGAGACATCCAGTGGTATTGGTGTGGGGAAGAAGCTCACCTGGTGTCAGGTCCTCAACTCAGTCAACTAGTTTTCAAGGTGTAAGCGGACCACCAACTCCATAAAAAAGAGATGAACTGACTGCAAAAGGTCGAAAACAAAATGTGAGACGTGGCTAAGCATGCGAGAGGCACTGGAGGTGGTCCCCCTGCGAACATCACCTTTAATGCCTGGGATGACATGCTGTGCCAGAATCTTCCCACAGCTGCTGTTCA
Organism: Rhinophrynus dorsalis; assembly: GCA_037306005.1. Taxonomy (NCBI): domain Eukaryota; kingdom Metazoa; phylum Chordata; class Amphibia; order Anura; family Rhinophrynidae; genus Rhinophrynus; species Rhinophrynus dorsalis. Next base: position 319,122,071 of record CM074719.1, read on the forward strand.
GGAGCTGCCTAGCAGATGTGACACTGGCAATGACAGCACCCTCCAGACACCTGGTAAGTCAATATGTCCGTAACTGTCCACCACACAAAAGCCTTAATTCAACTGAGGCTGGTAAAACAGCCAATAGGGCAATATTGTGTAACGGACGTTAGTAAATAATGCTAGCGGAGTTATTCAATTGCCCTGCCAACTAAAACCACAAGGAACATTAGGCCACAGAAAAGGACTCATGACCAACCGTCTGTTATATGTGTTAAGTTCCCAAAACACACTCTATTATCGTGAATACTGGGAACATAAAAGGAAAAAGCTAACGATCAGTGTCCGACACAGGGTCAAACACTGATCATTAGCTCAAACACAGTCACCCCCCCAAACACTAACCCTACACTACCCCTAACAGTAAAGTGCAACAAAACTACCCCTAACACTAGTCTTACACCCAGATGTGTGTGACACTTATAAGTCATCAACTGCCCATCTTCTATTTTCCATCTTCTGTGTTCTTTAATCTTCTTTCTTCTTTTCTGTAAAATAAAATGTAAGTTTTTTGGAAAAAATATGCCCCCCAAAAATGCCAGTTACCCCTCAGACGCTCAAAGGGTAAATTTAAATGTATTGTGGCATCTTATTCAACAATAACATTCAACCGGTCCTTGTAGAAGAAATGTTGTCCAGTACAGACCCTCCCCCTCCATACGTACCAGCCATCGCCTGAGTCCCAATAAGGGAATTTTGAACAGAGGCTGGCTTTTTATATGGCCACTCTCTGTTCAAAAAGGATGCCAGTCTGCCATTGTCTGGGATTTGTGCTTACTAGAGGGGGATGATGAAACTTGATACAAGCAGATTGTCTGGGAGGTGCGTAAGCACGCATCACAGCCAATGATAGGCTGGCATCCTTTTTGAAGAAAGACTGGTCATATAAAAAGCCAGACTCAGTTCAAAGTTCCCTTTTGTGACTCGTGCAACTGCCTGGTACATATGGAGGGGGAGGGGGGGTTCTGTGCTGGACAGCAGAGGTAGCGGCAGCTGAATTTTATTTATACACATGCGTGTTTTATTATGGATCCCAAAATTTAAATTTTGTCTTCTATAAGGACTGGCTCAATTTTACTTCTGACAAAGATGCCACACTATATTTAACCCTTTGAACACCTGATGGGGTACCCCTCCGGCACTCAAAGGGTTTACTATGGTATTTCTCAAGGGGCATATTTTTTTCAAATACATGCAAAAAGCTCACTAAAGTTACATCCTGCAGCCAGGGTGCAATCTCTTTTAGCTCATCAGTGCCATACATAGAGATGAAATCTTCTGAAGCACATCATATTGGTACTTCTAAATGACAATCTCTCTCTGCACAAGGGAAACAGCAAACCCTAGATGTACATTTCTGCCTTTTTGGGCCTCATCAAAGAGGTCCAGCTGATCCCTCTAGGCACTGTAAGCAAGGGATTCCCCCCAATACACTTAGGGTGACCAATGTAATAATTACCCCCTTATTGCATCAACAGTTACAGACATACACCAATGTTACCTGACATTAAAAATGTCCAGCAAAACTCAGATAGGTCCATCTACAAGTCCACAAACAAAGGGGAAAGGGGAAGGCAAATGGGGAATAGGAGGCAGACACAGGAGGGAGCTGGAACCACCAACACCAAGCTGTTCTCTATACCCACTTTCTAGCCCCTCATTCCTTCTTTCCTATTGGCTAAAGGCTATGAACTCACAAAAACCACCCCCACCCATATCATACTGGTCCTGTTAAATGACACCGCAGCCAAGAAATGCCAGAAAATTCTTCTCTGAACAAAGATAACAGCTAACCCCAGGCATACATTTTGGCCTTTCTGGGCCACACCGGAGAGATGCAGCTGATCTCTCTAAGCACTGTGAGCAATGGGTCCATGTCTGGATTTCCCCCATTACTCTTAGAGTGACCAACCTTAAAAGCAATTCACATATGTAGAAAAAAAAAATATATCAGTAATGCTCAACTAGGCTCATGAGCTTGCAGTTACACTTAAAAAACTCACTAGGACTGCATCCTGCAATCAGGATGCAATCACTTCTAGCTCATCAATGCCATACACAGATAGAAAACTTTGTGAAGCACATCATATTGGTACTGCCAAATGACAGTGCAGCCACAAAAGACCAGACCATTCCTCTCCAAGCAAGAGAAACAACAAATCTCCCCAGCTGTGCCGCTTTGTCTTCTTTGCCTTCTTTGCCTTCTTTGCCTTCTTTGCCTTCTTTGCCTTCTTTGCCTTCTTTGCCTTCTTTGCCTTCTTTGCCTTCTTTGCCTTCACAAACCTCATTTGTGGAGTGCAGCCAATCCATCTAGGCACTGTGAGAAAGGGGCCCACATCTGGATTCCCCCGTTACACTTAGGGTGACCAACCACAAGAGCAATTTACATATGTAGAAAGAAATGTCAGAGCCTCTCTGACCTCTTCTCTCTATATGCAAATTGTTCTTAGGGTTGGTCACCCTAAGGGTAATGGGGAATCCAGACATAGACCCCTTGCTCCCAAGTGCCTAGAGGGACCAGCTGTACATAATAAAGAGAGCTGAAGCATCCATTTGCCTTTGTTCAGAGAAGATTTGCTAAATGATAGGCCAGTCATGACATGCTAGATGATTTCTCTCTGAGCAAGTGAAACAACTCACCCCATTTGGCTCTCATTAGTGAGGCACAGCTGACTCCATGTCTGGATTCCCCCATTACTCTCAGGCTGAACAACCCCAAGAGCAATTAGCATATGTAGAAAGAAAGGTCAGATGCTCATGAGCTTGTAAATACATGAAAAAGGATCACTAGGACTATGTCCTGTGCCTAGGCTGCAATCTCTTTTAGCTCACCTGTGCCATACACAGAGAGGAAATCTTCTGAAGCACATCATATTGGTCCTGCAAATGACAGCTCAGACATGAGACAATTGCTCCCTAAACAAGGGAAACAGCTAACCCCAGATGTATTTTTTGGGCTTTGTTGGTTAAGTGCAGATGATCCCTCTAGGCACTGGGCTCACATCTGGATTCCACTCATTACTCTTAAGGTATCCAACAGCACTCTGAACACATATACAGAAAGGTCAGACAGGTTCAACTAGGCTCACAAGCTTACAACCATTCACCCAGGACAAAATCTTTTTCGGCTCATAAAGAAGAAACTGCATCAGCCAAAAGCACTCCCACCACTAAAATAACTTATGAACCAACAAAACAGCTAACTCCAATCATATACTTCAACCTTTCTGGAACTTCATCAGTGAGTAGCAGCTGATCACTCTACACACTGCAAGCAAGAGGTCCATGTCTGGATTTCCTCCATCACTCTTAGGGTGACCAACTCCAAGAGCAATTTGCATATGTAGTATGAACGGTCATAGCATCTCTGACATCTCTCTGTATGCAAATTTCTTTTATGGTTGGTCATCCTAAGGGCAATGGGGGAATCCAGACTTGGACTCCTTGCTCACAAGTGACCAGAGGGATTAGCTACAATTCACAAATGAAGAATAACAAGACTAAAATGTATGTTTCTGGCTAGATTTGTATGGCATTTTATGTTGGGGCTGTCATTTTGGAAAATCCTGTATAATATGCTTCAGAATGTTTCTTCTCTGTGTATGGCACTTGTGAGCTAAAAGAGGTTGCCCTCTGGCCACAGGACATAGTTGGAGTGAGCTTTTTGACATACCCTTGCAAATGCATGAGCCTAGTTGAGTATTTCTAACTTCTCTCTATGTTAAATTGCTCTTAGGGTTGTTCACCCTAAGGGTAATTGGGGAATCCAGAAGTGAACCCCTTGCTCACAAGTGCGTAGAGAGGTCTGCTGCCCCTCGCTAACAAGCCTGAAATGTACATCTGGATTTAGCTGTTTCCCTTATTCAGCGAAAAATTGTCTGCTGTTTCCTGGCTGGAGTGTCATTTTGACAGGATCTATGTGATATGCTTCTGAATATTTCTTCTCTGTGTATGGGATTTGTGAGCTAAAAGAGATTGCATCCTGAGTGCAGGGCATAGTCCTAGTGAGCTCATTTCATACTCTTACAAGCTCATGAGTCTAGTTGAGTATCTTTGTCTTCTTATCTCTATATGCAAATTGCTCTTAAGGTTGGCCACCCTAAGGGTAATGGGGGAATCCAGACATGGGCCCCTTGCTCACAAGTGCCTAGAGGGATCAGCTGCACCTGACTGATGAGGCGCAACAAGGCCAAAATGTATGTCTGGGGTTAGCTATTTCCCTTGTTCGGAGAGAAATGGTGCTGTCATTTTGGCAGGACCTGTATGATATGCTTCAGAATGTTTCTCCTCTTTGTGCATGGCACTTCTGAGTTAAAAGAGACTGCATTCTGGACACAGGACATAGTCATAGTGAGCTTTTTGCATACTCTTGCAAGTTCATGAGCCTAGTTGAGCATCTCTGACTTCTTCTTGTCAATACATCCACTGGTGATTTAGGGTTTTTTCATTTTTTTTTTTTACTTTCAGCTCCTGCTTTGGCACACTGGAGATCCGTTAAGGGACTCAAAAAAAAACGGATGCAGATTTCCACATGATGAGGTGGGTTCCTTTATGGATCTTAGTACCTGCATGGAGTTGAATGGTGTATTTCTGCATTTTTTTTTTATGTTTTTAACATGGATGACAATGCAGCAACATTTATTATAAGATGTATGTTTTTATACAGTATTTTTTCATAGCACAGGTAATTGAATAACTTACCATTGGCTGTTTTTTGTTGTTTTTTTTTGGCGAACGGGGCCAAATGAATTGCGGCCAAAGTCTCTTAGCTAGGATGCCACAACATAGTGCCAGCTGAACACATGTCCATCATTGATCTTCACAAGTGTTCAAACAAGGAGATAATGCTGTGCATCCAAAGCAGAAATGTGAATGGCTAAGCAGGCCAGTTAGGTCCAAGTACAGGTTGACTACGAACATTTGGGCCTGATATGTGAGCCACAGTGCCCTCAAATAGTAACAGAATTCACCCAGCACTTAGTGAACCAGGGAAACAAGCATCTTTGAAATGCCCCAACAGAATCACCTCCAAAGGCTGCAGATGGGGAGAACCCAACAATCAACTGAAGGGTCAACTGCAACCACCGCCACCTCCAGTATGACCCCACAACAACCTCAAAATGGCCCAGAGTTACCAGACAGTCAATGCACCCCCTTTTATCCCCCCAAAAAATAAGCTCCATTTGATATCTTTTCCCTCAATAAAGTGCACTTATTGATCCCAGTCATGTATGTGATTCTCTTAGGTATCTAACAAGATCAGTGGCAGAAATGTCTCCAACGAATTGCAAAGCAATGCACTGAACACAACTCCTGCACATATTACTTGGTGCTACGGTGTAGCATTGGGAATCACACATCGCATATCCGCTGTTGTCCAATTTCAACTCACAATATGCCTAGCAAAGCAAAATATCTGGAAGCTGTTGTTTGGCCATGATGTGAGTTGAAGTTGAACAACAGTTGATGGCAGACATCACAATACAAAACTGGACAAACACAGGATCAGCACTGACACACAGGGACAGTAGTACTCCAACACAAGGGTACACCACCTTCATATAAAATCATGTCAGGCAGGTGACACAGGAATCACACTCCGCAAATGTACAACTCACAATACCCAGTGTCAAAAACACAAACATATCCTTACAAGCAACCATTGTGCATCACCTGTGGTGTGTGTTCATCAGGGTTGTGCTTGTGGGTAGTGGAGGGATGTAAGGAGATTGTAGGGATGCCAGTGGGTTACTTAATGCATCACATATATATGCGTTGGGTAACCTTCTTGCATTCCAAACTCCAGGCTGGCTGAACACATGCAAGATCCACATGTTGTTCTGACGGAAGCACTGTTCAAAGATTACTGTTGAACTATCTTCATGATGGGTTCCTTCTCATTTCCACTGTGCTGAGGATGTGCTTATCATGACTGCCCTTGATTCCACACAAGGGACATGTGTGAATTTCAGATAATGTCCCTTGAGTTGGAACAATTTATGGATGTTTTGCTGGTCCTCAACATCTTACTTGTCATGGTGTGGATGACCTCTGATTCAGCCACTTTGTGGCAGGGCAAACACATAGCTCTGGCTCATTGAGGATCGATCATGTCACTCCTTTGTGCCATTGTGTATGAACAAATGTTCCCTTATCAGTTCCCACAATATGACTCATGTCAGTCACATAACATGATGCTATACGGTCTTACAAACAGTAGCATTAAGGAGCAGCAAGAGGGTAGCTTCATGTAAGTTGAGTCAGCATTTTACCAGGGACATTTGGACATTTCTCTGTTCATTGATGGGTCATGCCATGGATGCCTGTGGGAAGGAATTACAAGAGTTGAAACTGCACTGCATATCTGTCTGTTATTCAAAAGATTTATCATGATTATGCTATTTACCTATTGCATTCCAGAGGAGTAGACAACCCATTGAGTCTACCCGTCTGGAACTCATAGGGTTCAGAACAAGGGGATGCTAACCAGCCACATGAATATGTGAACGGGACATTATAGCAATACATAACCTAGTATATGAACCAAGCCCATGAAACAGGAGATGTTGGTTTGCCTTTGTCATTATACTACACGCACACATACACAGTCAGCATGGTGGCCCTGCAAACCCCCCTCTCAATTATTTATACCGATGCAGTAGCCAACAGTAGTACAATAAATCCATCCCTAAATAGCTGCCTTTAGGCATTGCAAATGTATTGTTATCATAATACCTCTAATACCCCTTTAAAACATAGAATGCCAGAGGGGAAGCCAATGCATTGCATGTCAATGCATTGGATACCCCTCTATTGCTACAAGGGATCTATGGTTGATATGGATATGCTCAACTCCTGTTCAGACTATTTGCGGTTAGTTAACCTCAGGAATATGATGGACATAGACAATTACAGTAGGTGTACCAGTGTTTGAGGGGATGGTTGAGATCCTTGGGCCTTGATCCAAATGTTGGAGACGGCTGTTTTTTCTGCCGATGGCATTTTTTGAAGCACAGTAAGCTATTCAAATTCCTGTGCTGTGAAAAAATACCGCCAAAAAAAGAGCTGTCGTATGGTAAAGTTAAGAGGGATTTTCACTCATAGAAAATGATGAAAACATCGTAATTATCAATTCAAATGTCTGCGTTAACCAAGAAAAGGCTATAAGGGACTCAAGTTATCGGAGGATAGTTGAGACCCAGTTTTTTTTACTTGAGTCCCTTATCGGCTCTTCAAACAACCGACGCAGAAACTTGAATTAAAAAAACATTCCTCAGTGGAAGTATTTATATGGGGCTCTAAGCCCCATATCAATACATCCAAAGAATGAAAAATGTGTCAAAAGGTAGTAGAATTAACACTATGAGTGCCAGTGGGGTACCCAGCTGGCATTCGTAGGGTTAACCCAACTAAGTTAAAAAAAAATCCCATTACAAGTAACACTTACCATTAATCCTGATGTCCAGCAGAGTCCTCAGATTCCTGGTCCTCTTCTGTCCTTCTTTTCTTTCTTCTCTTCCTTCGTTATACATACGAATTAGTACAAATCATTACGTATGACATTGTTTAACCCTTTGAGTGGCAGAGGAGTACTCGTTGTGTACCTCACTGGCACTCAAAAGGGTTAAAACATATTATTGTACTGTGATATTCCCTTAGAAAATGCTACCGTTTAATGTCAGATTCAAGCGGCTGTTTTTTAAACTGATTGGTTGGGATGTGAGAACATCCCAGCCAATGGCTGTGAGGGAATTGGAAGTGAGACTGCCCATATATAAAGGCAGTCTCAATACCAATTCCCTCAATGTGCAACGGGCATCAACCCGTGCAGGACAGAAGACGGAACCGTGCGGCTTATCAGTGTCTCTGCCGCCTCTGCCTCCGCGTCCGTACACAGTGGAGAGACATGAAAATAGAAGCCACATATTTTTACATGGCATTTATTTATGACATTTATTCATGGTATATATTTATAACATATATTCATGTCATTTTTACTTACTTGGGCATTAAATGGAGCCATTTTCTTAGTGGAATATTTAATGCACAATAATATGTTTTAACCCTTTTTGAGTGCCAGTGAGGTACACAATGCATTGCTTTGCAATGCGTTGGGTACCCCTCTGCCACATAAAGGGTTAAATACTTTGTACTAATACATATGTTTTATTTTACAGCAAGAAGAAAGAAGAGAAGACAGAATGAGAAGGACAGTGGAAGACAGGTAAGTGTAAGACATATGAATTAACGATCAGTGCTTGGCAGTATGTTAGGCACCGATCATTAGCTTTTTTACTGTTAAATTCCCAATACTGCCGTTAGTTATCAGCATTTTGGGAACTTAAAGCACAAAATGGATGTTTGGCCAGAAGACCATTTTTGTGGCCTGAAGTCCATTGTGCTTTAAGCCGTTAGGACATTTGAATACCAGCCAAGACATTTTCTTTTGTCGGTAGGTATCCATTTTGCCCTACAGGCTTTTTTATCTCCAACATTTGGATCAAGGCCTTGAAGTGGCAATGGCATCATGGCCAGGTATGAACTGCAGATGCCAGTTGAATTCACAGCCTCCTTTCGACCCAAACATGTCATGTCAGGAGCATGTGTTCATTATGGTGCCAATCGTTGAGATGTTGAAGCAAGCAATTTCAAGGTTGGAGGTGCATGTGCATCTCAGTCATCCTGTGGAGTGAAACATATCATTATGTCTGGTGTGTCTGTGTGTTTGCACACATTCCTCAAGCCTAATCATGGTCATATATGCATTGTGTTGGATTCATGTATTATACTCACAGTTAAGGAAGTCCCTGATGATCATGTAGTGTCTCCACCCCTCTCACGGCCTCTTCATCCTCCGGCTGGGGAACAGACACCTCCACAATGGGTCCTGGATCCATATTCACCACTAGATGTGTGTCCACTGCGATACTGTGTAGTATAGCACACACTAGTATGGTATTGCATACTTTGCCTGGTGCATACTGCTGTGCCCCTCCCCACCGAGTTATCCAGGCACCAAAATCTGCAGAATAGGAAGCTCAGACTTGTGATCCTCATATTGTCATCACACACCAGCTGTGCATTGATGGAGTGGAAATATTTTCATTTGCTGTAGAAATATCACTCATGTGGAGGAGCTCTTATGCGCACATGTGTGCAGTCAATGGCCCCTATGATTCTGGGTATGCCTCCCCTTGTGTAGAACTCCTGCTTGACACATGTCCACTCCATGTGGGTGGAAGGGAAGTGGATGTACCTCCTGGCCTTCCTCATGAGGGATACTAGCACCTGAGACAACATCATGGAACATGTGGGCTGGGACATCCCTAATACATATCCTTCTGTGGACTAGAAGGAACCACTTACCATGAAATGTATGGCACACAGCAGCTTCTGCAATCCAGATAGGGCACAGTTGGTGCCGTATATGGGGTCTACGTCATCCTTGAGCACATCAGCCAGATCAGCTGGGAGATCAATAGCCGGAGTGGGGCATTGGGAGGGGTCCTGATGCCTGACAACAAGGTCTGAATTTTTTTTAAAAGAGGGAAAGAGTGCAGCCGCTTGCGAGACATGGGGTTAGCTGCGTGGGTAGCAGCAATGCTGTACTGAAAATGCAACTCATAGCAATATTTGTGTGATTAGAGCAGGTTTCCATTAAAACCCACACAGTTTACAAATAATGTTGACCTGTACACTGAAATATTGTATATTCTGTATGTTTACCTATATGATTCACCAATTCTAACTATTTTATTATTGTTTACTAGCTTTCTTTTCCAGTACAGAGCTATCAAGGAATACATAAAAGATTAGACACTTAAAACTACAGCACTGCAGTAAATAGCACAACCTCATTGTGTATGAAGGACACGTGGAATTTAGCTGTGTGGTTTACTAAGGTTATCAAGTACTTGCTGACTCATGAGTACTGTGTGAAATGTTCTATTTGTCCTGACCTTTGGTCTAGCTCTATGATTTCTGGCGTTTTACTCATAGTCTTGCAGTCATCTGAGTGGCTTTGTTAATAAAATAGTATCTTTTGTGCAGATGGTATCCTCTTCAACCCATTCAGCAATTCTCAAGCTCTTCTTTATTATCAGCTTCAACTCATATGTAAACTCTTATAAATGAAAAATAATTGCAGATGTAACCCCTTGAGGACCAGAAGGCTGTGTTTGTGATGTGTTTCAACTCCTCTGGTCATCAAGGTGTTAGACCCTTGGATGCCGGAGACATTCCCAGGACATAGGGAAAATGTATTGGAGACATAATGAACATCCAAGTTGGTTAAAGGAAGAGTAATGTTTTATTTTTCTATTTCGTTTTAACCAGTATATATTAATTTATTTTTAACTGCTGACTTTTTTCTACTTAAAGGGATAGTAATGTTTCACAAAAACAGCAGCTCCAATTAATGTTCATAGTATTTGGGCCATGGAGAGTGTTATTTCAATACTGAGAGAGCTGTAGTTCAAGAGTAATTGAATGATAAAATATCCTCCCCACCACCACCCCTTTTACCTAGTGTAAACTGCCACCTCTCAGATGTGGAATCTGGTCTCTTGACTGTACAGGTCACAGCAAGGAACAATCTTCTTACTGTGAGCATTAGGAAAACCCTTCCCCCCTTGACAGGTTTTTCAGGTTTTTCCTTATGTTCACTGAAGATTGTCCCTCTCTGTGATCCATCCAGTCAGTCTTGCTGCTCTGAGGTGAGCAGTGTTACATCAGTAAAAGGGGTGGGAGGGGGATACTTTATCATTCAGTTACTCTTGAACTACAACTCTGAAAGTATTGAAATAACTGTCTCCATGGCCCAAATACTATGACGATTAATTGGAGCTGCTTTTATTGTGAAACATTACTATCCCTTTAAATCTCTATACTTGCTTTGAATCAGCTATTTCTGTTCTTCTTTTCCTTCCACATTTAGGTCAAGATTTAAAGGCAGCCAATAGCAAAAAAAAACAGCACAGTAAGCGATTTAAATATTAGTGCTATGAAAAAATGCCGGCAAAAACCCCCTGCCGGCAGCCAAATATAGATGTGACAAAAAGAATTGTGAGGAGCACCCATCAAGCACGAACAAGATTAAGTGTCTTGTTCTAGGCATGGTAGCCTCTCAATGGTGCTACAACTCACGTTTTTCACTCCCATGTGCCATTGCAGAGAGGAAATCTCCATGTCCATATCAGACTGGTCCTGCCCACAGACAGTCCAGCTCCGAAATGTCAGGCAAATCCTCTCTGCACGAGAGAAACAGCATAACCACAGACGTACGTTTCGGCCTTTAGGGCCTCATCAGTGCGGTGGCTGTGAATCCCTCTAGGCACACGGAAGCAAGGGCCCATGCCTGGGATACCCTTATACTTAGGGAGACAAAAAGAATTGTGAGGAGCACCCATCAAGCACGAATAAGATTAAGTGTCTTGTTCTAGGCATGGTAGCCTCTCAATGGTGCTACAACTCACGTTTTTCACTCCCATGTGCCATTGCAGAGAGGAAATCTCCATGTCCATATCAGACTGGTCCTGCCCACAGACAGTCCAGCTCCGAAATGTCAGGCAAATCCTCTCTGCACGAGAGAAACAGCATAACCACAGACGTACGTTTCGGCCTTTAGGGCCTCATCAGTGCGGTGGCTGTGAATCCCTCTAGGCACACGGAAGCAAGGGCCCATGCCTGGGATACCCTTATACTTAGGGAGACAAAAAGAATTGTGAGGAGCACCCATCAAGCACGAACAAGATTAAGTGTCTTGTTCTAGGCATGGTAGCCTCTCAATGGTGCTACAACTCACGTTTTTCACTCCCATGTGCCATTGCAGAGAGGAAATCTCCATGTCCATATCAGACTGGTCCTGCCCACAGACAGTCCAGCTCCGAAATGTCAGGCAAATCCTCTCTGCACGAGAGAAACAGCATAACCACAGACGTACGTTTCGGCCTTTAGAGCCTCATCAGTGCGGTGGCTGTGAATCTCTCTAGGCACACGGAAGCAAGGGCCCATGCCTGGGATACCCTTATACTTAGGGAGACAAAAAGAATTGTGAGGAGCACCCATCAAGCACGAACAAGATTAAATGTCTTGTTCTAGGCATGGTAGCCTCTCAATGGTGCTACAACTCACGTTTTTCACTCCCATGTGCCATTGCAGAGAGGAAATCTCCATGTCCATATCAGACTGGTCCTGCCCACAGACAGTCCAGCTCCGAAATGTCAGGCAAATCCTCTCTGCACGAGAGAAACAGCATAACCACAGACGTACGTTTCGGCCTTTAGGGCCTCATCAGTGCGGTGGCTGTGAATCCCTCTAGGCACACGGAAGCAAGGGCCCATGCCTGGGATACCCTTATACTTAGGGAGACAAAAAGAATTGTGAGGAGCACCCATCAAGCACGAACAAGATTAAGTGTCTTGTTCTAGGCATGGTAGCCTCTCAATGGTGCTACAACTCACGTTTTTCACTCCCATGTGCCATTGCAGAGAGGAAATCTCCATATCAGACTGGTCCTGCCCACAGACAGTCCAGCTCCGAAATGTCAGGCAAATCCTCTCTGCACGAGAGAAACAGCATAACCACAGACGTACGTTTCGGCCTTTAGGGCCTCATCAGTGCGGTGGCTGTGAATCCCTCTAGGCACACGGAAGCAAGGGCCCATGCCTGGGATACCCTTATACTTAGGGAGACAAAAAGAATTGTGAGGAGCACCCATCAAGCACGAACAAGATTAAGTGTCTTGTTCTAGGCATGGTAGCCTCTCAATGGTGCTACAACTCACGTTTTTCACTCCCATGTGCCATTGCAGAGAGGAAATCTCCATGTCCATATCAGACTGGTCCTGCCCACAGACAGTCCAGCTCCGAAATGTCAGGCAAATCCTCTCTGCACGAGAGAAACAGCATAACCACAGACGTACGTTTCGGCCTTTAGGGCCTCATCAGTGCGGTGGCTGTGAATCCCTCTAGGCACACGGAAGCAAGGGCCCATGCCTGGGATACCCTTATACTTAGGGAGACAAAAAGAATTGTGAGGAGCACCCATCAAGCACGAACAAGATTAAGTGTCTTGTTCTAGGCATGGTAGCCTCTCAATGGTGCTACAACTCACGTTTTTCACTCCCATGTGCCATTGCAGAGAGGAAATCTCCATGTCCATATCAGACTGGTCCTGCCCACAGACAGTCCAGCTCCGAAATGTCAGGCAAATCCTCTCTGCACGAGAGAAACAGCATAACCACAGACGTACGTTTCAGCCTTTAGGGCCTCATCAGTGCGGTGGCTGTGAATCCCTCTAGGCACACGGAAGCAAGGGCCCATGCCTGGGATACCCTTATACTTAGGGAGACAAAAAGAATTGTGAGGAGCACCCATCAAGCACGAACAAGATTAAGTGTCTTGTTCTAGGCATGGTAGCCTCTCAATGGTGCTACAACTCACGTTTTTCACTCCCATGTGCCATTGCAGAGAGGAAATCTCCATGTCCATATCAGACTGGTCCTGCCCACAGACAGTCCAGCTCCGAAATGTCAGGCAAATCCTCTCTACACAAGAGAAACAGCATAACCACAGATGTACGTTTCGGCCTTTAGGGCCTCATCAGTGCGGTGGCTGTGTATCCCTCTAGGCACACGGAAGCAAGGGCCCATGCCTGGGATACCCTTATACTTAGGGAGACAAAAAGAATTGTGAGGAGCACCCATCAAGCACGAACAAGATTAAGTGTCTTGTTCTAGGCATGGTAGCCTCTCAATGGTGCTACAACTCATGTTTTTCACTCCCATGTGCCATTGCAGAGAGGAAATCTCCATGTCCATATCAGACTGGTCCTGCCCACAGACAGTCCAGCTCCGAAATGTCAGGCAAATCCTCTCTGCACGAGAGAAACAGCATAACCACAGACGTACGTTTCGGCCTTTAGGGCCTCATCAGTGCGGTGGCTGTGAATCCCTCTAGGCACATGGGAGTGAAAAACGTGAGTTGTAGCACCATTGAGAGGCTACCATGCCTAGAACAAGACACTTAATCTTGTTCGTGCTTGATGGGTGCTCCTCACAATTCTTTTTGTCCATTTCGGAGCTGGACTGTCTGTGGGCAGGACCAGTCTGATATGGACATGGAGATTTCCTCTCTGCAATGGCACATGGGAGTGAAAAACGTGAGTTGTAGCACCATTGAGAGGCTACCATGCCTAGAACAAGACACTTAATCTTGTTCGTGCTTGATGGGTGCTCCTCACAATTCTTTTTGTCTCCCAAATATAGATGTGTTTTGGCCCATTGAAAATTAAAAAAAAAAAACGCTACAATTTGCCATTTAATGGACTGAGTTAGCCCTAACATCTGATAAGGGACTCACTTTAGAGCATAAAATTTAAGACCCAATTTTTTTTTACTTAAGTCCCTTATCAGACCTTTAGTCAGCTGAATAAGCTATTAAAAGCAAAGAAAAAAAAGGTCCCCAGTGGATGTATTGATATGGGACCCTAAGTCCCACATGAATACATCCAAAGTGCCTAAAATGGGTTCAGTGTTACTAGAATTAACATTATGAATGCCAGTGGGGTATAATTACCCTGCCGGAACTCATAGGGTTAACCCGACTAATTAACAAAGCAACATCCCATTACAAGTAACACTTACCATTAATCCTGATGTCCAGCGGAGTCCTCAGCATTCTGGTCATCGTCTGTCCTTCTTTCTTCTCTTCTTTCTTGTATCTTCTCTTCATCCTTCTTTCTTCTTGATGTAAAAGACATAATAGTATTAATATACGTTTGCAGAAATATAACATTAATACATCCTTTAACCCCTTGAGTGTCAGAGGGGTACGCAACACATTGCTTTGCAATGAGGTGTGGACCTCACTGGGGCTCAAAGGTTGAGACAAAAAGGCCTTGATTCAATTGAGGCCGACTCCAAATAAAAACACCCAATGGCATTTATTCAAGCGCGGTAAGCAATTAAATTACCTGTGCTATGAAGAAATCCCATTTGTGCCCATTTGCACCCATTGAAACACATAACAAAACACTGAAATATGCCATTCAATTCCATGTGTTAGCATTAAGGTACATTAAGGGACCCACTCAAACGGGTGAAAATCTGCACCCAGTTGTTTTGGGAGTCCTTTAACATCTCAAAAGTGCTGACAGCCCTAAGTCCCATATCAATACATCCAAAGCAAGCCCAAAATGTGTGAAACGTTAGTAGAATTAACCCTATGAGTGCCAGTGGGGTATGCTTACCCCACTGGCAATGATAGGGTTAATCCAACTAAGTTAAAAAACAGCCCTTTTCAATAAACACTTACCAGTGATCCTGTCATCAACACCTTGATCAACTACTGTCCGTCTTCTTCTATTAGCATCCATCTTCCTTCGCCTTTCTTCCTCTTTTTCTCCATCTTCTGTCTTCTTTTCTGTCTTGTTCTCTTCCTTGTTTCAATTAATTTCCTGTAAAAAAAAAAAAACATTAAACATTACATTTTGGCCAAAAACATAACTTGGAAATATGTGTATTGTTTAACCCTTTGACTGCCATTGGGGTACACAACACATTGCTGAGCAAATCGTTGTGTAGCTCTCTGGCACTCAAAGGGTTAAAGTAATGCCTATAGCCCAAGTTGAGAGACATATTCCCCCAAACTAAAAAAACATTGCAAATAACCAAATATTCATTCTTAACATAAATGTTATCCATATATTGAAAATATTGTTGCGTTTCAAAAGAACCAAAGTTGTGGGCTCTGCCGCTGTCACCGGTGGTGGTGAAAGGAAGTGAGGCTAACAGACCCCCCCCCTTTGGTACATTTCAGACCAATGCCTGAGCCACTGTGTGGGAAATTTGAACAGAGACTGACTTTTATATGGCCATTCTCAGTTCAAATGTCTCACAGACATCCATTGCCTGGGATATGTGCTTATGCACCTCCCAGCCAATAAGCTCCTAGTGAGAGGATGATGAAACCCACTAGAAGCTGATTGGTTGGGAGGTGTGCAAGTACACAGCCCAGCCAATGGACGTCTGGGAGACATATTTAACAGAGACAGGTCATATAAAAGCCAGTCTTTGCACAAATTTCCCATAAAGTGGCTCGGGCATCGGCTTGAAAGGTACCAAAGAGTCTGCTATCCTCCCTTCCTGCCTCCACCACCAGAGACAGTGGCAGAGTCTACAACTTGGTTTCTTTTGAAAAGCAACAACATTTTTACTTTATGGATAACATTTATGTTTCGAACGGAGAACTGATTCTTTGAGAAAAGGATTGGGACAATGTTTTTCATTTGGGGGAATATTGTCTTTCAACTTGGGATATATGCATTACTTTTACCTTTTGAGTGCCGGTGTGGCATACCCCTCTGGCAGTCAAAGGCTTAAACAATGCACATATTTCCAAGTTATGTTTTTGGCCAAAATGTAATGTTTAATGTTTTTTTTCTCTTTACAGGAAAGTATTTGAAATAAGGAATATAAGAAGACAGAAAAGAAGACAGAAGATGGAGAGAAAGAAGAAGAAAAAATAAGGAAGATGGAAGATGACAGAAGAAGATGGACAGTGGATGACAGGTAAGTGTTAAACAGCTTTGGGTGTTAGGCTAGTGTTTGGGGTAGTATTTTTTCACTCCACTGCTAGGGGTAGTGTAGGGTTAGTGCTTGGGAGGGTGAATGTTTGTTGAGCTTACTATTGGTGCTTGACAGTGTGTGAGGCACCGAGATTTAGCCCTCTTCCTTTGCTGTACTTACACTATTTAGCAAGGATTTTGGGAACTTAAAACACACAATGGTCATTGGGACACAAGTCAGTTTCTGTTCCCTAACGTTCCTTGTGGTTTCAGTTGGAAGGGCAATTGGATACCGACTTATACTTTTTTTCCAATTTTGCCCTACCACAAATTTTAGTGGGATTCACTGAATTAAGGCCAAACTCTTTTTACAGACAGTGGAGGGCAATCCCAATAGTGAAAGTGAAATAAAGAAAGAGAAGCATCTAAATAGGTAATTCAAACTAATTACACCATTATATCCTTTAATGATTCATTATAAATGTGTTCTGTGTTGAATATGTTGTTGTTTACAGTTAAACTGTCATTTTAGTGATTTTTCTAAAAGGAATACATATGCCATTTCTTTAGCACATTCTGTACTTTCACAAGATTAGTTTATCGATACCCCTACCACATGCTGCTTTAACTGAAATTCTAATAGTGAATTACAGACAGCTGTAGAGGAGGCACAATCTGCCTCCCATTGGAAGCAATGGTTGTAGATTACTCTTCATTATTGTTACTTATGCGAGCAAATCCATGACTTCACTAATAATGCTCATGCCTACCCTCCCCGACAGCAGTGTGTGTGGGGGAGGACATAGTTGCAGTAGTTGCTTTGTAATGTGGTGGATACTTCTCTAGCATTTAAGGTTTTAAAATCCAAATTTAAATAAATGGGGCATCTTATTTTTCACCTACGTTGCAATTGGTTTGCCCCAGGATTTTTCCTCCTTTCTTTGGGCCATTAGTAATTGTATCAGTTTCTCTTTAACAAGTGCTTTTGAGAGCAGATAAAGACTTGTCAAGGGGGCACTATCACCTTAAAACAACTTTGATGATTTTGAAAGCTCTTTCAAAATCCCCTCTTTGTTGCATTAGCCATATTTGTTAAGAAAATTCATTTTTTGAGTTATTTAGATCTATATATTATGCTATTTAAAGCATGTCTTAGCCCTACATTACTTCCCTCCACATATTTATACTATTCATTAATGCATTGTCCATCTCTCCTATTATTGAAAAGATTGTCAATAAATATGGGAGGTAATTCACAGCATGCCTTATTTAGCATAATCTACACATCAAAATAACTCAAAAACTAGTTGCCTAAATATAAAAAATACTGATACAACATATAGATGATTTTGAAAGCTTTCTCAGAATAACCAAAGTTGTGTTTAGATGTTAAGTGTTAGTGTCCCTTGGCTATACATTGCTGGACCCAACATCATACACTTTCCCTACTACCCTTACAAACCTAGTGGTTTTCATCCCACAGACCTTAAATGACAATTATCAACTTTTACTAAGTCCACTCGAATGGAAGCAGACTTATAAAAAGTCTGGGATTGCTCTATGTAGCCTCAAATCAGCTCATATCAGCTGTTCATGGTGGTCAGAAAACTGACCACATTAGCTGGAGCACAAAGTCAATGGCTCTCAGCCACACACTTGAGGTTTGTGTGCCCATTTTATTTAGACCTGCTGTGCCAGGCTTTCAGAGGAGGAGAAAATCTGCTGATAGAGCCACTTTATCATGATAGTTGTCCTTTAAGAGTTAGAGTGTCAGAGTGTTATGCAAAAGCATTATGAGCGGGTGCTCGAAAGGTTAACCAATAACTCATATTGATCGTGCTTCATAGGTATAAGGAAATAAGTGCTGTTGTTATAACGGAGACTTCGCAGCATCTGACATAATCCATTTGCTGAAGCCTTTATTCCATTAGAGATCATTCTGACATGCCCATTCATTTGTTACAGTGGGCTTTCATCCTAACAAAAGTAAAGAATATCAAAGCCAGATATTTCAAATCTGCCAAAACACACAGCTCTGTTGCATTTGGGGACTAAAATAGCCCATTGTTATATGTAGGCAACAGCTTAACAAAGTCATTTGTGCAATGTTCATGCAGGGCTTTTTGTGATTGGTACAAAAGGTACATTAATTTTACTGATGTTTTATTACATAATTCGTACATAGGGCTTTTTCTAGAGCTCTTTTCATAACACTTTCATATTTAATAGTAAAAAGTTTCAAACTGAAAAAAACAAATGAACACCTTGGATTTTAGAGACGTCGCCAGTATATGGCTGGCAATTTGTTTTCAATGTATCTAGCACCCATGGTGTTAAATATGTACGGGAGGGTTGACCTTGCACATATAGTCATATACAGTAAATATAAATAGGAATGAATTCAAGGGTTTAAAGGCTTTGGTATTTTGAGAAGTGCATTAACTGTTTGAGTTCCAAGGCCTTGTGGCAATTTTTAAATTCCATTGGCCAAGTAAAAGGGGATTTTTGTGAATTTACCAATAAATATTTTCCTCCTAGTCCTTGTGGAACACAGGAACCATGGGGCAAAGTAGCTTCCCCTTAGATGCAAGCCACTTGCAAACAGAGTTCTCTGGAGGTGGAAGCTCCCTCCTAGCTCCACATTACCCCTGCCTAGAAGCCTCAGTTTCAACATACAGCAAAGATGGAGTAAAAAGAGATGTAGGCCCCAAAGGTGTTCACCAAATCAGAGAACCCAAAGGACACCCCTGCTCAGGACTCAAACAGCCTATTTTTCTCTGGGATGGAAGTTTTGCATTCTACAAGAAATAAGAGAAAAGGATTTATCAGTAAGTACAAAAAAATCCCTTATGTCCACCATGGAAGATCAGCACCATTGAGATGTACCATGACTATCCCACCAGGATTCCAGGGAGGGAGAGAAAAAGTCACAAAATCAAACTATTCTCAACAGAGACAAATCATAAATGACCATGAACCTCAGGTGTCAACAGACACTGTCACACCAAAACCATGTAACAACAAAAAAAGTCACTAGCAATAAAGTAAAGAATGGCACCTACACAGGCACTACAGACTGTAGGACTTTCCTTCCAAAACTCATACAGCCAAGGCCAGGACATTGAGTATGTAATGTTTATTAAATGCGTGTGAAGTGACGACCATGTTGCTGTCTTGCAGAAGTGCTGCAGAGAAGCTTTTTTTTGTAGGCCCAGGAAGCACCCACTGGTCTGGTGGAATGAACAGTGACCCTTTTCATAAGGGCATATACTTGGAGAATGGTGGCCTTGATCCAAGAAGCCACCATCACCTTAGAACCTGATTGGTCCCTATTTGGGCCTTCAGAAATAATGAAAAAAGAATCTGATATGTGGAATTTTCCAAGTGTATTTCAGTATTTCAGACACCTAACTACTCCTGTCTCTTACACGGAAGTGGACAAAGGATAGGAAGAACAATTTCCTGATTAAGATGAAGACAATCAAAAGGGGTCTACAGAACCCCTATATCTGCATGAAAAAAATCAAAACAAAAGCTGCAGTTTGGCCATGTGCCAGACAAACACAACTTATAAAAGGAAAGGTGCCTTGAGAGTCAAGCAATACAGAAGTCAAAGGCTCAAAAGGGGCCTTCTGAAGCACTTTTGAGGACCAGCTTTAAGTCTCATGGAGGAGTGTGATCCGAAAAGACAGAGTAGGCACTAGTTACCTTTGGACAAAAGTATAAGAGACAGACAGCAAGATGGTTACAATGACTGAGTGTGAAGAAAGCAGAAAAATGGAGATGGGAGAGAGACAGAGAGAGAAAGAATAAGACTGACAATTTGTGGTATCTGTCTATAAGAGACTGAAAGGAAGACTGAGAATGCAAGTAGCATGCTACAGAATGTGCAAGAGAGAGTGCAAGTTAAGAATTGCAAGAGACTGAGGACAAGAAATATTGAAAGCAAGCATGTAAGAGAAAACATACAAAAGAGAGTCACAAAAGAGACCGAGATCAAGATAGCTTGACAAAACAAGAACAGCAAGATGGAGATGGAGACAGAAAGAGAAACAATGGGACTGACACTGTGAGGTGCCTATGAAAAACAGTGTGTGTGTGTGTGTGTGTGTGTGTGTGTGTGTGTGTGTGTGAGTGTGTGTGTGTGTGTGTTACTCACTCTGGACAATCCCAGTATATATTCTAGTGTAACTGGAAATTGACAGGAGAAATGAGACCCACTGCATAATAGGAGCCAACTATGAATGAGGCCTTGAAGGGGCATCAGCAGAAGTGCCCCCCAGGCGCCCTTGAGGCCTTGTTGGACCCAGTAATCTCAAATGATTCTCAAATGGTATATAACATACAATATAAACGTTGGCAAAAATAGTGACCATAAGATGGCAGAAGGCGAATTCATCAATGCAAAATAAGGTAGAAGGTCAACAAGCTTTCTTCCTCCTTCACTTGGCTAGGGTGGGCCAGCTACTGGAAACAAAGAAGGGTCAGCCCTCTACAGTTGGGGGGAGGGACGAAGTCTGGAGGGAGAAATTAATGGTGCTGTGCTCTCTCAAGATACAGCCTATTTGGTATGTGCACTAGTGGCCACACAAGAGGATATGGCTCAATGAGCTGAGGGACAGCTGTTTAACTTATCTGGAGGTTACAGGGTCAGTATCACTTATTTGCATTTCCCTCCCAACTTCAGCCACTCCAGGTTTCTCTCCCTTCTCTTTATCCATTCCTTCAGCTTTCTGCCTAGAGTCCCCAGCGCAACATCAGGTATCATGGGTTTTTCAGTGCGTTGACTATTTTTCTGTTTGCAAGGGAAATCATGACACTGTGGCAAAGCCATCAACATCAAGATGTCAGCAAAGGTTAAGCAGCACAGAAGCAGCTGTTATGTCAGAAAACAGGGAAGGAGATGGAAAGAGGCCTGGAAGGAATGACACACAGGGTGCAAGAGGAAGACATTGATTCATCATTGAGTGAGTCCTCAGATTCTGGGTCTTCGGACCCTGAGTCTGACACTGATTCTTCTAGGGTCATTACATGGGAGTACGTAAAAAAAGTAAAAATTATGGAAAAATGTTTTAAGTTTATGAAAGCTAGAGGCAGCAAGTATAAAAATGAGGGTAAGGGCAATGGAAGGTAATTGTTTAATGATAACTAAACCTACTGGGGGAAGGAGAATGCTTGCATAATATCTTCCCCTCATGAGCATTTGTCCCATAAGACACGTAAGCACATATTGTCAGATAAGTTTGTGATTTTGTACAAATTATCAAGGGAAATGGTTTAGTAAAAGGAGGAAAGGGTTAGACAGACAAAAGGAAAGGATGTGGGAAGACTTAAGTCTCTTTGTGATTGGATGGAGGGTTTTCTGGTTTTTGTGAGTGTCACTCTAGACCAGATGTCTTAGAACCTTTTGAACATAGTGAAATACATGGAGCTCATTCTGAAGACATGGGCCTTTTTTTTTTAAAGTACTCGCCATTGTATTTATAACAACATACACAGAATAGATGGAAACATGTCTCTGAACCTCCTAATAAGTGATAACCAGCAGTGGATGTGCCTAAAAAAGCTGCTGCTTTTCCTATAGATGTGGGAAATCTATTTGGAACTAAAAACGAACAAAACAAAAAAAGAAGAAAGCTAAAAAATGCTAAATGTATAATAATACTATGCACCCAGAGAGTGGGCTCTCATAGAATAATAAGCTATACCCCCCTATACCTCTCATCGAATAATAAGGGACAAAATATAAACTCATATTCATGAGATTAAAGCAATATATTATTTTAATACAAACAAAGCACAAAAAGGTATATATAAATCACAAATATACTAAAATAAAAGCTAAATAGATACAGTAGATGCCCAAGACACCTAACCAGCAAGTCCACTTGATATGGAAAGGTAATAAATAAATCTACATCTCGTTCAAAGAGGAGTCTTTTGCCTGGATTTAAAGACAATGTACCTTTCCCATCTATAAGCTGTAGCAATATCTTGCCAGTGATGGTTCAACAATCAGAGGTACACAAAGTTTCCTGCAACACACCTCCGCTCCACTACTGATTTTGTTAATTGCACAGGACACTTCAGCATAAGCTCTTTCAGCTGGGTATGGCTCCACTCCTCCACTCCTCCTCTGATGACACTTCGGTTATTTGGTCTTAGTGCTACACCGCTGTGGTTCAACTCACTACGGGAGCCCGTCTGCGCTATTCAAGTTCCAAGTGGTGGTGTAGAGATTTGTACCTCAGATCAGAGGACTGCAGGCAAAGGTATACTTATGTAGATATATAGGCCTTGATTTAAGTGTCCCCCCACTCCAAAAAAAACCCAGCTGTTATTTCTTCAAGCACGGTAAGCAATGAAATTGCCTGTGCTATTAAGAAATGCCGGCATTTGACTCAATAGAAACATACTACGAAACAGCTGAATCTGCCATTCAATTCAATGCGTTAGCGGTAAGATGCGCTAAGGGACCCACTTTAACGTACAAAAATCTGAACCCAGTTTTTTTGAGCACAGCATGAATTGAAAGTGCAAAAAAAGCCTAAAAAACCAAAGTCCTCAGTGAATGTATTGATATGGGGCCCTAAAAGCACATCCTAAATGCATTAAATGTAAGTAGAATTAACCCTATGAGTGCCTGTGGGGTATGTGTACCCCACTGACACTCACAGGGTTAATCCAACTAAGTTAAAAAACATCAGATCCTGAAAAGAAACACTATTAATCCTGATGTTCAGCACCCTGGTCAGCTACTGTCCATCTTCTTCTTCAATCTTCTCTCATCTTTATCTCCATCGTCTTTCTTCTTCTGTCTTTTTTCTGTTACATCTTTCTTCTTTCTTACATTCACAGTCCTTTAAAAGAAAGAAAGAGAAATATCAAAAGTGTGCCACAAACATAACTCGGACATATGTGCATATTTAGCCTCCTGAGTGCCAGAGGGGAACACAAAGCATTGCAGAGCATTTGTACATGCATATGGTTTATGAATATGCTAGGCTTATGAGTATTATTTTTTTTTAATTTGCATTATCCATCCCTTATTGCAATCATTTAGCTGCTCTGAAGATAAGCCCTTGTGTTAGAGCCTGGAGCAGGGAGCGTAGGTGATAACCAGCAGCCAGGGAGTGTAGGCGATAACCAGCAGCAGGAGAATGTTAACTGAAAAGACAGCACTCATAAGTTTTGTTACATTAAATTACTTGCCCTTCTACAGACACTGGTTAGCAAACTTTCTTTACTTTTTAGAATATCTATAAATACGTAAAATTAGTTTACCTCTAATACTTGAAGGAGAGATATTAGGCATATGAGGTGCAGCAGTCAGTGAGATTCACAACAGGAATTCATCAGGTTGTGAAAGATCCTTCACATGTGGAAGAACAAGGTACCTGTATTGGTAACTAATTTTGTGTAATGTATGGTGTTTTATTGAAAAGGCCACAGTGGATGTAAAGCATTGGTTACACAAGTTCAGGCTTTCAAAGGATGACCAAAAGGTCTGGGATGAGGTTTTTGTAAGGATTCAGGAATATCAGGATGGGTGTGTCCAAGGTGGTGTATAGTCAATAACTGCAGTTATTAACTATCCACCACCTTGGACACACCCATCCTAATAGGTCTGGAATGCGTTTTTGTTAGGATTCAGTGACATCAGGATGGGTGTGTCCAAGGTGGTGGATAGTCAATAACTGCAATTAGGCATGTGGAAGTGAAAATGTGACTTGTTGCACCACTGAGAGTCCACCATTCCTCAGAGCAAAACACTTTATTTTGTTCATAAAAGACAGAGGCAACAGGAGCCGTGAGATGTTATATTGTTTGTAACATAGCTGTTTGCATCAGTATAATCTTTTATCACAATGAGGTGCTGATGTGGGACAGATTGTGAACCAGACAGCTGTTTGTTTACTCAGCCTTCATGGAGTGCTTTTCACTTCCGGTTCACCCCTGTCTCACATGAATGAGGCGTATATGCAATATAATGCTTCAGTTTCATGCAGTAAGATGTATCTAGCTATCTAGCTGTTCTCTCCATATATTCTTCTATTGGATGTGAGGTCTGTGGGAAGATGAATGTTAAACCTGTCTATTTTACTAATTGATGCTCTATCCCTCAATTAACGTAATTTTAAAATGGATAGATATAATAGATTAACGGATGACTATAAGAACAGGATTAGACTGAAACTTTAAACAGGACTGGACAAATGGATTAAATGCTGTATGAAGGCAGTGAGATCCTTCACAAGTAAAATTCATCCCTTACTCAACCTAAGTGACCATCTTACATGTGAGTATGCATTTGGCATTGGAAAACTTGTGCACAGGAGATAATGATCAAACCTACCTTAAATCAATGCAGCTAATTTTGGACATGCAGAATGCCTGCTGTAGGACATTGGCTTTATACCCTAGGGTCCACTGGGAGTGGTTCCATAAAATTTCCTTTAAGCATAGTTGGGGTCAGTTTCAGCAGAAGCAGTGGAGAAGTTTAGGAAGAAGATAACCTGCAATTAATGACTCATGCTTTCCCTTGAGGGCACGTAATTCGTCACAGAGTGATCAGGTATAATGAGAATAGCATTTAATGGTGTGATGGGGTGCATTCGTTATAGAAGGGAACTGATGTGTTTCTTAAAGTTGTTTCGTCTGGGTTGAGGGGGTCATATTTGGTAGACTTGTGTGATTCGGTTCAGCCAATTTCGGAATTCAGACAAATAAGGAGTATTCGTCATCATTCAGACCTTCCGAAAGCCAAGGCACGCCCACTAAAAAAATTCTGAATCCGAAACGGACCTAGTCCGACATTTCGGTGTAAATTTCGGAAATTCGGACTGCGCTTTCCCACCTGAAACTATTACAATGGTGCTACATGCTACTAAAAATAGATCTGGTAAAACAGGTGCTTTATAGTTCATTCAAAGTGCAGATATTAAACACTTAAGGACATAAGCAATTTTGGCATTTTTGCTATGTGTGTGTTCAACCATAATTCCTATCTTTCTCATTTATTGCACAAACACATATTATATACCATTTTTAAAGGGCAGAAAGGGCTTTAATTTGATATGACATATACATATATAAATTCTTATTTATTATTAAAAAAATTAAAACATTACAAAATAAAAAAACACAGTAATAATGTGTTACATAATGGGTGCAGCTTAAAAAAAGTAATTCAAAATAATTTAATTGTCCTGATGGACTCCCCTATGAGGCTTGCCTTGGCGCGGCATGTGAGCTTACATTCAAATGGCCATTGGAGTGAAACTAAAAGCCTCCAGTTATTTAAATGTGCATAGGGATTTGGGACAGAGCGCAGGTAACTCTTTGGTTTTTGTACTATGTATTTTGGGCTGATGTATACTATAGCCATTGCTGCTGCCCAGGAGTAGTGGGAGCTTGAGTGCAGGGCTTTATTTTGTATGTTTGTTGTATATTCATTTGTAACACACAGCCATGTTACATTGCTGCCACTCACCCCATAATTGCCCTATTAAGGGTTAATAAATGTGTAGGGGTTTATAAAATACCCTTTCCTGTCTCATTAGAGAGTTAATATTATTATTCATTTAGCTTTAATGTATTTTTTATTTTTATTTGTTTAATTTACATTTTTTATTGAATATTTTTTTTTTTTTTTTTAATTCGGCTGAATAATTCGGACTATTGCTGAATTTTTTTCGAGTCGAACAGGTCCAGTCTGAAATTCGGATCCTCCGAATGTAAAAAAAAAATTAGTCCAGAATCGAATTTTACAGAAAATTTGTGCCATGCACAAGTCTAATATTGGGTCTTAAGAGGTCCAGTATTAGGCCCTCTTTGTGGATGGCAATAATGTGGCATTCATGGACATTATGCTGGTGGTGCATACCAGTCAACTCTGATGGGACACAGATCAGAGGCTGATTCTGCAATCAGGCCTTCCGTACTGGGTGGATGCTGACGATAATGACACCTAGAGGCACAGAGTGGTGAATTGCTTAGGAAAGTGGCCTAGGAGCAGACCCTCTAGAGATGGGCTACGTTAGCTAGTGCTGACCCACACAAAGACATCATTGCCAACTGAGTGCCACATTAGTAAACGGGGGTTATTACTGGGAGATAAATAGGGTAATAGGTTAAGTAAACCGTTACCTCTCTTTTGCCAACTTACAAAATTAGTCTGTCTCATTATTTAAAATGCTGCTTTGTTACCAGCCAGATACACAGTGAAGTGATAAGTGTGTTCTTTAATTGTCCTGTTCACCAGGGCCAGGTTTTATGAATTAATGTGAGAAGAAAGAGAAGTTGTGCTTATGCACCTTAATATGGTATCCTTTAAAACCAGTTAATAAGATAAAAAGGCTATTTTTACAATGCTAAAAGCAGTGTTAGAGGCTATTCAATAGGATGTAGTCATCAAAAAAATAAAATAAAGAAGGATAGATATTTTCAGAATTCTTTTGGATAAATACACTAACCAGTATATATTAGTGGGGAACAAATACAAGAGGAACCTGACAAGGGATTCACTTTATAGTGGGAAAATCTGCACCCAGTTTTTTTGGGCAGAGTCCCTTAATGGATCCCCAAAGTGCGCAGAAATTTAAATCAGCTTCTAGATGGGGGATGACAAAACCTGCTACAAGCTGATTGGCTGGGTAGTGCGTAAGCACACATTCCAGCCAATGGCACGCTGGAATTTTTTTGAACAGAGACTGGCTTTTATACGGCCAGTGTCTGTTCAAAAAATTCCATCATTGGGACTCAGTCAATGACCCGTTAAATTTGCAAGGGGGTCTGTGCTGGTAGACATTGCTGTGGCCCCAGAGGGGCCAGCGCAGGCATCAGAATTTTATCAAAGCATGGATATTTCTTTATTAACTATATGTCACAGGATTATACTTAATTATTGTCAAAATAATTTTGTTTTTGAAGCTTATGCCACACTACATTTAACTCTTTGAGTGTCAGAGGGGTAACCCTCCAGCACTTAAAGGTTTAACTATGGCACATCTTGGGGACATATTTTCTTTAAAGGGATAGTAATGTTTCATAATAAAAGTAGCTCTAATTAATCATCATAGTATTTGGACTTTGGAGAATGTTATTTCAGTTCTGTCAGAGTTGTAGTTCAAGAATAATTCAATGACAAAGTGTCCTCCTCCCGCCCCTTTTACTGATGTAACACTGCTCAGCCAGAGCAGAAGGGAGGTGCCCAGGTAGATTGCAGAGAGGGACAATCTTCATTTAAGATAAGGGAAAAACCTGAAAAGGTTGTCAAGGGGGGCAGGTATTTCATTGTTTTCATAGGAATAAGAGTGTCCCCTTCTGTTATCTGTCTGGTCTATGGACCAGACAGAAAACAGAAGAAGGAAGACAGAAGAAGATGGACAATGGATGGCAAGTAAGTGTTACACAGATCTGGGTTTTAGGATAGTGTTAGGTGTACTATTTTTGTACTTTGCTGTTAGGGATAGTGTAGGATTAGTGTTTGGGAGGGTGACTGTGTTTTTTCCTTTGATGTTCCAATTACTCGGTTTTGTTTTCAGCTGGTAGGGCAATTGAATAGCTCTGCTAGCACTTTTTGCTGAAGGACCATTACCCAATATTGCCCTACTGGCTGTTTTACCAGCCTCAATTGGATCAAGACCAGAATGTCTACATTGTAGGCTTGGGTTCAGAAGGATCTAAATGAGGGGAGTTTCATAAAACAGAGTATAATGTCTTGGGAAGTTTATTCTCATTCCAAATACTCCTAGGGCTGGATTCTATTGCAGGTACTAATTTTATCACTGCTTTTATCTCCAGTTTTCCCCATAGACTTCAATAGGATTTTTTTTTATAAAACAGGAGGTAACATTTTTCACCTGCAACAGAATCTAGCCCCTAGAGAGAGGAAGTAATGCACTTATTCTAGAATAGATGGGGGCATTGTTAATGTTATGTCACTTTAGTGTATAAAAGATCTATATCCTATATTTACATTAATTAATCAAATATTAATTTGAAGAGAAGTTGTTTTAACAGCTTCTTTATTATAATCCATATCTGTCAGGCCCTGTGAGATGCTAAAACGTATTGTTGTAATTAAATAAACTATTGCAATATATGACTTCTAGACCAATACAAATTGATAAATTATAGTTTATGTTTGCTGAATCTTGATGGCTATATCACATATGCTGCAGTTTATTACCTTCCTCATCTTCTTTTGTGTCATATCCTCCTCATTTACCTTCCAAGCTTTGCAGGGTAAGAAAGCATTGTGAATGCTCTGTGTTATCTTAATAATGTTGCATTCTACTACATGAAATCAATATTGCCCATTCTACTACCCTATGCAAAAGCATTAAATACAAAATCAATTTGAATAATATACCAGTGTGTACCAAGAATTTAAAATATTAATTCCAGGATTTTTATATCTATGCTTCTCCCCTCCAGTTTTTCCCCACCCCCTCATGAAGTCATAATTCTGACTACAACACCACAAGACCCTGGGACAGGTACAGCCTCACCCAGGAGGCTGTATATGAGGGTGAAAAAAGAAACTGAAGGTGTATTTCTGTATGCTAACCAAATTCACCATAGCAGACAAATATGTATTCATATAGCTCCAATAGATTTAACTGGGGCTTTCAACACTAGAATACTAAAATGATCTCTGAGTTTGTAGGGTTTAAAACCACTTTAAAATTAATTGTAATGTTTATATGTCCCCATGGTGCAATAGTCTACTTCCAGAACTGCACCTTTCGAGAGCTAAAGTGAAACACAAAAGTGCAACACAGGCTGTAAAACATCACTCAAATGAAAATAAATTGCATCAAAAAAATCACACTTGTGAGTTATTCTGAATTTGTGAAAACCATCTACCTTTAAATATATAAAACACTTTTGGTACTGGTATTGCTTACTAATAGTTCTCCTTGTAGACCTCACAGATAAAAAATAAGATTCCACAGGGTGAATCAGTTGATTTAATAAAAGTTAAAATCAGGAAAAGGGTAATCACACAAATACCTAGATTCCATTACAACTGGGAATATTTTCTAAATTGCTATTTTTAGCTTTCTTCAATTCTGCATCACATTTTGATCAAGTGGCCAAAATGAAATCCTTTTAGAACACTTTAAAAAATGTTCCAAAATGACCCCAAAGGGCGCATCCTCCTTACATCCCCAACACCCATGGTGAATTAATTTACAGATCACAGAGATATCACTGCAACGGCAACAGAGGAGTTAACTGGCAATTTAAATACAGGCAGCATCACCTCCAATCACCTCTCCACACAAATGGTTAATTTCTCATTTGCTGGACTACAACTATTTTGCTGCTCCAGTAGTGGAGTGGATAACCATCATGTTTAGTAAAAAAAAATCACAACCCTCCTATCCAAAATATGATTAAATCCTCCATTGCTGGGGAGGCTACAATTAACAACACTGATACTGTATTGGTTAGTCAGTGAAAAACATAAAAAGGGGCTTAAAATGCTTAAAAAGGGGCTTAAAATCACCCTTGTATAGAAACTCCCCATCGTGATGAGATCAGAATGGGAGTGTGAAAAGACATAATATGGCATCAGGTCTCGCTATATTTTTTTATGTGTATGACTGACCAACCTTCCAAAAAATATGGGTTACAGAGCCTCTATAAAAACTCATATCCATTTTCGTGACCTCTAAATATGAAACACCATCGGCAGAGAGGAAAGGTTCATGCCCTGAGTAACCTCATCTCTCAGCCAATCATGGTCGAGAAGACGGGGCAGTGTACACATGATACCTTACCCCAGACTCTGCCCCAGGCAGGCCTAACTGTTGGGGGGAGGTGTTCAAAACACACACACACAGTTCTTGGGGTTGAAGTGAAAGAGGCCCCTGGGCCATCTTCCAGACTTTTAAAAATACAATATGGGGCTGCCCATATTCATTTATAATTATTAACCCATGTTCCTTTATTATAATACATCGCCTCCCTTTGAAAGGGCAGAGAAAGGGGTCATGGACTCCTTACCTGGATATTATTTACGATGGATATGGGGGCTCTGGACTCCATATCAGTCTCTGACCTTTGCCAGTGTATGGAATGAAAGTAGCCTCTTTTAACAAAAAAAATAATGTGGTGTCCCAGAGCACCTTTCATTTTTGAATACTCTCTTAAAAAATAATAATAAAAAAATAACAAAAATATAAATAAAAAGAATAAACAAATGAACAAAGAAATAAATATATTAGCTGACAGATAGCTGACTGGGCTTAAGCACGACATCATACTCCATCAGTTGTGTTGTGTACTGTAGAGTAAAAACACACAGAGTAGTCAAATACAGAAGGGGCAGGGGTAGGGGAAGGGTGGAGCAGTGCAGGGACTTGAGAGTAAAGTAGTAATTCAAAAACTAACTGCAGCAATGGTTGCTGCAGCTTGTGCAATAAATTATGATGGTGCCTCTCCTCCAAAGGGAGGATGCAGTTTGTCAAGGTCCCAACAAAACTTCCAGCACCACCAGTGCCAGTACAAATAATTAACCATAAGAAGAACACTGAAGATGACAACAAGTCGCATTCAAGTGTTGATGATGGCAATAGCATAACAGAGGAAGGTGTAGTAGCTGAGCCATCTGCTGCATCAGATAGTGAGACAAAAAAGCACCAATACACCTGTCCTTAAAGTAGTAGTGAACTTGAAAGTAAAAATATTGTTTGAGACCTCTAAACGCTTAGAGGAATATAAGGGTAGTGGGCAAGAATTGTCAGGTGATGCTGATGCTGCTGAGGATGACCTAATTATGACTGATAATGATGCAGATGTAGAATATATCCCTCCAGCATTCTTCTCCTGTTCAGATACAGATGAAGTTGAGAGTGAGGATGATGACATGGCCATAAAGTTAGCAGAAAGACAAAGGTTGAATCTTCCACCACTGAAAAGGAGCACTGTGCCTGTCTATAAACTGTCTGAGAAAACCACTGGAAAGTCTGACCCTGGACAAGCAAAGACTTCAAAAAGTACACAGTCACCCTATCCTATCAGTATTCATCAGCATCATCGCCTCTTCAAAGTTCAAGCCCCACTCAGTCACACACATCTGTGTAGAGTACCCAGCAGCAGCAACAACAACAACAGAAACACAGATTATTAACATCCACAATGTTAGGTATGACGAGTGCCTCTGCTGCTGCTGGAAGTGCTGCACCTTTGATACCTAGTAGTAGTAGCAGTAAAATTGCATCAACATCTATTCCCAGTAGTAGTAGTAGTAGTAGTAGTAGCAGCAGCAGCACCTCATGAGCCCATAAGTCCATGAAATGCACAATATGGAGATACTTCACTCAGGATCCTAAAGTTAAGCACGTTGCTATCAGTTGTCTGTGCAAAAAGCAGATGAGCAGGGGGAAAGCAGACTCACACTTAGGCACCTCCTCTGTGAGATCCCACCTGAAGCACAACCACAGGTCTGACTGGGAGACACACTATCAGCAGGCCAAAGGTGAAAAAAGAAATATTGAAGTTATTTATGTCAGAGAGTGTGCTACTGCCAACAGTTAGTTCACTCCAAATAACACCTATGGCTCCTGCTGCAGATGAGTATGGTGACTCTGGCTTTGCTCTAGGAGATAGCAAGAGTCATAGACTGACAACGCATACTGCCTCTGCCGCCACCACTTCTTCTAGTCATGTTGTTAAAGTAATAAAGTTCCAGGTTTCTTCTTCAATGTGCTGCCAACCCACACTAACTAAGTTCCTGAGAAGGAGTCAAAAACGTCACAAAAACTATCCCAAAGTACATCTGTGGAATGGCAAGGTTGCCAAGATGTTGGCAGTGGACATGCTGCTGTATTCTTTTGTAGAAAACCAAGGTTTCAGAGAACTGATGTCATGTGTAGCTCCATGCTAGTATATCCTAAGCCGCAGTTATTTTTCCAGGATGGCTGTGCCTGAATTGTACAAGTAGTTGGTTAGTGTGGGGGGCAAAGGGATGAAAAGTGCATATGGCAAGAAAATCCACCTGACAACAGATATGTGAACAAATGGGCAGAGCACAGACTATATGACTGTGACTGCTCACTGGGTTTCCCTCCCAGCAGGCGACAGCCAGTAATCATGGTTCTGGTTCTGGCAGTGTTATTAAAAGACTGCAGCAGCAGGATAGCCCATATCATCAGCACACCACCTTGTGCATGCAGAGTTTTGAGAGACAATCCCACAAAACAATAGATGTTTTAAGTAAGCTAGATCAGGTGATAGAGGAATGGCTTGTACCCCGCTCCTTAAAAGCTGGTTTTGTGTCTGCTGATAACGACTCCAACATAATCACTGCATTGGGAATAGGTGATATGGTGCATATGCCCTGCTTTGCCCATGTGCTGAATTTAGTTGTGATCAGATTCCTGGCAGAGTCCAAACCCCTCAGAGAGATGCTTACTATTTCCCTCAAAATCTGTGACCATTTTAGCCACTCCTACAGTGCACACAATTCTTTATATTCCATACAAGAGTGTAACAACCTGCCCCATCACCAGCTGAAAATGGAGGCCCCTACCAGGAGGAATTCCACAATGTACATGTTAGAGCATTTGTACGAGTAGAATAAGGCCATTAGCGAGTACACCATGAAAAACTGGAAGGCTTTGGAGGGAGCCTCTTTTGTCACATGGCCAGTGGCAACTAATGTGCGATGTATGTGAGTTGTTTAATCCTTTTGAGGAGACAACAATGCTGGTGAGTCGCATTGGGGAAGGAATCAGTGAAATTCTACCACTGATATTTTTATTGCAGAAAAATTGAGGAGCATGGCTGAGCAATCTTACCATAATGACAACACAGACATGCACCAGCTGGTAAATGACATCTTAGCGTGCTTTGAACAAGATCCTTTCATAGTGTGCATTAAAAGCAGTGAGGAATACATTCCTGCCAGTTTGCTGGACTCCCACTTCAAACACAAAATTTCAGAATTTCTGCCAAAGGGCAGCAGTTTGTCACAAAAAGGAGTCATGACGATCATCAGCAGCTCTCTAAGGAATTGGATTCTGTCAAGGAATATAGAGATATGCTTATTGATCGAGTGGAGGGTTGCATTGTGTAGGATGAGAGGGAGAAAGTGAGGGCACAACAAACATCTAGATAGTATAGTGAAAAGGAAGTCAGCAAAACATTTCAACCAGCAGAAGCAGCTACATCATCAACCAAAATATCCCATTCTGAACACAGGGCAATTCATGGGTCGCAGAAGGGGCAGCAAAAACCCAACATTGATGGAGGTAGTGGTGGTGGCGGCACATCTCTTTGGGACTTGCTCCCTGAGTATGGGCTGGTAACTGACACACAGGAACACCGTGTAGCTCCTAGACGTGATCCCACTGCATGTGAGATGGTTTCTGCATACTTGCAGGATGGCTACGTTCTAGGCAGAAACAATGACCCCATGGACTACTGGCAAACAAAGCAGTGTGTGAAGCCAGCATTGACATGTACTGCAGTGGAACCCTTTAATTTTCCTCCAGCAAGCGTTGAGTCTGAGAGGGGTTTCAGTGTGTCTGGTTACAATGTCAATGAACGCAGGATGCGGTTATCAAGCAGCAATGTTGGGAGACTAACATTCTTAAAAATGAACCAACATCTCATACCATCTGAGTGTAAGGTAGCAGAAACCACACATGACAGAGAAAGCCAGGACA
Organism: Rhinophrynus dorsalis; assembly: GCA_037306005.1. Taxonomy (NCBI): domain Eukaryota; kingdom Metazoa; phylum Chordata; class Amphibia; order Anura; family Rhinophrynidae; genus Rhinophrynus; species Rhinophrynus dorsalis. Next base: position 319,156,360 of record CM074719.1, read on the forward strand.
AATATATTAACAGCAGCACAGATGAGGAGGAGGAGGAGGGATGTGAAGAAGGGTTGCCACCATCTACCCCACTTGGGACCACTGCTATGACCATAAAGTAATGTGTGTTAATAATCTGAGAAGGAGGATAGTGATTTGACACAAACATGACAATGGTAAAAAATGATATACATACACATATCACACCATACCAGTCCCCCACCACCACTACAATACACATCTGCCACATTTTAGGTTGTACTTTATTTTTTTTATTACTTGACATCATCATCATGAATATGTGCCAGTATCACTTAAGCAGGACTTTAGTGTTGTGGGCAAAGGACAAATGCACTCTGCATGCTAAGAATTTTTCAAGGTATATGTTGCTGTAGGACTCACTACTTTGACTTTTAGCCACTTATTTCTACACTACAGCCCTCAGAAGAAGTAATGTTGCAGTGGGAAATATAGTACCCATAGGAAATATAGGCGAAAAATTTGTTAAAATAGGCAAAAAGGAGGAAAATTTTGCATTGGTGAAAAGGATAAAACTTTGGCAAAAAAAGATAAAAAAAAAAAAGTCCAGTTTTCACAAAAAGTCATGCAGGAAATTTTTCATACTTTTCAGTATCTAGATTACTGTTAGAAAGGAGATCCCTAGACCCCAGAATCGCTGTCAGTGCTTGTCGAATGTTCGTGACTGATTGCCTTCCATGGATGAACCCTGTTTAGTCAGGAGAATTTGTAGCTGGCAAAATTTGAGTGTCTATTGGCCATGAGCCTACCAAGGATTTCAAAATCTACAGTGAGCAGGGAGTGGAATCTCTGCCAGATTTAGGAGGGACTATGATACTGGTAAGGTTAAAATAAGAAGGCATGTTTTTTCTGTGCCAATAAGGTTGTAGGTGGAGAATAGTGATTGCGTAACATCATCTTTCAAAATGTTATAAAATTCTGAGGTGAGACTGTCCTAGCCTTTCATTTGTCTGGCTTTTAGGAAGATAGGAGTAAGTCTAGCTTTGTAACACTGATAGGAGAATTGTTCTTGGGTAAGTGTATGAGTGGGGGTATTTTATAAGAAATAGTCTTATAATGTAGCAGAATCTGGGTCTGCTCTGCAAAGAGGCTTGTAGTAATCTAGAAAGGCTAAATTGGTAGAGGAAGTGCCTGTCACTATACATGCAGGTGGTGTAATGACTGAGGGTATTGGGAGCCTTTGACAGTCTTATTTAAATGAGTTAGTAATCATCCTTGCTTGTTGTTTCCTCATCCCCCCACAAACACACATCTCAGACAATTGTAGGCTGGAATCCATTTTGAACAGAGACTGGCCAAATAAAAAGACAATCTCTGTTCAAAATTCCCTCATTCTGACTTGGGCAACGGCCCGAAATGTTTGGACTGGGGGGGGCTGTGTCACTGTGCATTCCTGCCGCCGCCAGCGGAGCCAGCGCCAGGGGAGACATTTTTAACCCTTGGAAGGCCTTTTAAATGAAAATGTTACACTTTTTCTAAACCAGAATGGCAGCATATTATTTTTAACAGATATACCAGACTGCATTTAACCCTTTGAGCGCTAGAGGGATACCCCTCCGGCACTCAAAGGATTAAGTCAGGCATATGTTTGGGGCATATTTTTTTATAATAACATCTTTCACTGAAGTTTGTTTTTATTTGACATACAGATTGGAAAGAAGTAGATAAGAAGACAGAATAAGTAAGACTGAAGATTGCTGAAGTCTCTGATGGAGATCAAGATTGCTGATAAGTGTTTATTGTTAGGGGCTGCTTTTTAACTTAGTCGGATTAACCCTGTGAGTGCCAGTGGGGTAAGCATGACTCACTGGCACTAATAGGGTTAATTCTACTAACATCTGACACATTTTGGGATTGCTTTGGATGTATTCATATGGGGCTTAGGGCCCCATATTAATACATCCACTGGTGACTTTTTTTTAAGTTTTTCATAATCAATGCCTGACACATTTGAGATGCGTTAAGGGAATACGCACCCAGAAAAACTTGGTGCACATTTTCACACTTAGTACTATAGGCATATTTTGGTGTTTTGTTGTGTTTCAATGGGTACAAACGGCTGCAAAATTAGCGCCTGAGGTGGGGGGGGTTTAGCTGGGATTTCTTCATAGCACAGGTAATTGAATTACTTATCATACTTAAAGAAATGCTGGCTGTTTTGGCTTTGGGGGGAATCGGATCGAGGCCTATATCTTTTTTCGCAGGGGCCTCTCCCAATGAGGAGGCCACCGAGGGATGAATAATTGCCAGAAGGACCATTAAGGAAAATAAAACATAATAAAGAATACAAATAATCATAAACATTATAAACAAAGGGTACTCCTACTGCTGAAAGAATTTTTTTTCAAAATATATTGCAGGTCAAACTTGAATTTTTTTTGGTGCAGTATCTCAATGTCCTAAAATTGTACACTGGCGTTGTTGCTAAACCATGCTATTGAGGCTTATGTTCAACTTACCAGAACTGTCCAAAGGATGATTTGGCAACAGTACCACCATAAAAATTGGGATACTGCACAGCCCTTTCAGTGCTAAGGTGAGGCTTCTTAAAATGTTTTTCTTGACCCTAATGTACTTTGTATGTCTTCCATTACCACTTTAGATTGTAAGATTTTGGGCTAGGACCTCACTTCCTTTTGTTTCATTTTACAAAGCACTTGTAACCCTGTATTGTCTATACCCTTAAATTGTAATGCACTGTGTACACTTGTGGCTCTATATAAATAAACATATTCATTGATTCATTCATGAGTGAGCGAGGCCTGAGATGGCTCTGACAATAGTAGTTTAGGTAAGCCAGTGGAAATAAAGTCCCAGAGTTCCTTGGTTTTAACTGCTTCTGGAAGCCCTATGATTCTGCAGCTTTTGTTCTACCCCTGTATGTGATTTAACAAAATCTAATTTATTCAGAGTTGGATAGGGGTCAACATATTTGATACTGCCTTTGAAGTTGAAGAAGTGATAGCTGAAGTATTATCTTCAGAAGTGATAAGCATTGTGTCATGTGGTTTGTTCCCCATATGCATCAGGGAGGTGATTTTTTAATTTGATTGTTTTTATCTCCTCTGTGAGCTTGTGGTTTCTTGGCAATGAATTCAGACATAGTTAGAAAATGGTTCATTAGTGTACAATGGATTGCACTCCTATGATGTTAGTACAACAGTGGTAAATGTGGGTAAAATAGGTCACATGTATGGTTAGGGTGCTAATTACAAAACCATACACAAAAGAACAACACAGTTGTCCAGGTCTAGCTGACATGTCATTATAGTTTCATTTTAAAGATTGATGGTAATGAGAAATGTATGTGAGGCTAAATATGCATAGGATGAGGTAGCAAAGAGGATGTCATAGACTTGTGGCAAGCACGATAGCTTCAGTTTGGTGATGGTTGCCCAAGTTATGTGACTGGCGAGGGCTACTCACAACATGTGGCAGAATTGTGCTGTGTAAAACAGAGTAAGTTTAAAGGTACAGTGAGGTCTGTGGCGGCAAGACTGAGCCACAAATAGGCAGATGGCTTCCTGTGGATGGAGAAGGCCTTCCAGAAACAAAATGGATTGTGAGCAATATCCCCCAATACACAAATTTTCCTCAGGTGCAAGCTAAACGAGTTAAGGCAATGAAGCCATTATACTTTCTCCTTCTGATGAGGGTGGGAAATAATTGCAGTGCAGCAGACCCAGAAGTTTATCCCACTGCTTAACCCATGGTGGTAGGCCTGAAGGCACAAATGCTCTTGGTGCATCTCCAGAGAATAATACAGACACTTTTAAGATCTATAAAGGGTGCTGTGGCTAATAAACCAAGTCCTTTTTTGGGACAGAGTTCAGGAAATGGCAGGCGACACTGGATTTAATAATCTGCAATCCAGAGCTCAGTCACTATGTGTCTTGTGGGTTTGGCGTCCAGGATCCACCCCAATGATTTATTTATAACAGGATTAACCCCTCAATTCCTGGTTGGCATTAAAGAATTGATTACAATGGGGTCCCAGCCAATCCAGCAATAGAGGGGATATAGTGGGCCCAGTTAGGCTACTGGGGTGTGGTGTACATTTATTTTTGGGAAGTTACCCCTCCAATGCCAGGCAGTTTACAACATATTGCACAGCAATACATTTCAAGTGGTCTATCAATGGATGGGTTATTTAAAAAGATTACAGTTAGAATCTGAATCATTGTATGTAATCTATATCATCCATCCTTTTGGCTAAAGGAACAGCATAATTATCTTGGAACAGTACACAATGTCCATCATAGTGTAACTGACCCAAATTTCTATATAAGAATAAACAATTTGTCTCAATAATTCATAATAAGTATAAGGTCAAAGCTAAGACATAAAGACTAAATCGATTCAAAAACTGCCAGCCCGCACAGGACCAGCATGACAGATTATGATCCATTCCCTCAGAATGTCCAAAAACAATGGTCCTCATTCCCCGGACATTTGTGAGCAGGGGAGGGCTGGCCTGGAGGGCAGAGGGGCAATTGCCCCCTGGGCTGGTCACATGTCTGGGCCAGTGGGCCACTGCCTCATTCAGTCTCCCAATTGCTGCTGTAAATGGAGCTACACTAGTGATACCACAGAGCTTACAATTGAAATGGAACTACATAAATGATACCACAGAGCTACAATCCAAATAGAGCTACACTAACAGCATAACCCATTTCCCTTGTAAGCTCTATGGTATCAATCATGTTGCTGTACTTAAATTGTAAGCTCTATGGTATCACTAGAGTAGCCGGATTTCAACTGTAAGCTATGTGGTCTCGTTTACCTTACTTAACACCATCAATACCAATATTAAAAGTAACAAAGGGGATGGGCTTGGACATTGGGCTGGAGCGACTGAAGAAATGGGCCAGTAGATTCTATTTGCCCCCCAGGCCACAAGTTGCCAGCCCTCCCCTGTTTGTGAGCTACTTCCTACAGCAACGGGAAGACCAGCTCAATGGCAGAGGGTGCTAAGAATTACCAGGTTCTATCAGGCTGCCTTTGGTCTTTAGACATTGGAACGCTTAAAATTTAATCTATGTTTAAGATTTCACACTTAAGGAAACTAGTACAAGAATAAAATAACATAAATCTGGACATTAGCAGCCTATGTGAAATTCATAATTGCAGAAGAACAAAATTTGTACATCATGAATTCATTATACAGGAAAAAGGTCCAGGGTAAATGGACATGGAAAAGCCCTAATGGTAATACAAATGAAATCGACTTCATACTCGCAAACAGTAAAACAATATTCACTGGCTGCTCAGTCTTAAATCATTTTAATGGAAGTGACCATCCTCTAGTGAGAGTAAAAGTCAAAACTGACTGCAAAAACAGAAAAAAATGATCAAGTCAACAAATGTGAAGATCAACACTAGCCAACTATTGAAAAATCATAAGAATTTTGAGTTAGCACTGTCTAATCACTTCAGTGTGCTGCAAGACACAGACATCTCAAGTTATTGAGACTATTGTAGACACTGCCCAAGCCCTTGAACCTACTGTAAAACAAGAAAAAACAACTCGAATATCAAAAGAAACAGCTGCAATGATGAAAAAAGTGACATAAAATTATGCTCTAATGGCAAAGCCCCCTGCCCACTCCTATGAAAATCAATGCAGTGAGACTCACTGTCACAGACATCCAGACCTGCAGCGGGTCTCCAACATGCATAGAGAGCAGAATCAAATAGGTAATGCCATGTAGCATTCAGTACTAATATATATATTTATATAGTGTGTTTGCGTGCATTTGTAGTTTTACAGTACGATACATTTGTCATTTTCCTTCTCAAATAATGGGAAATTGTTACTCGCACAAAAGTGATACATGAGATATGTTCTTGTCTTAGCTGAAGCTTTTTATAAATGTTATCTACAAACACAATGCAACACATGTACATGTGTCAGCAGATAATTACAATTTAATGTCCTTTGTATAAGAGGATAAGTAAAAGACAAGCCCTGAATTCATGGCTCTTTTTCATATGAATAATCTCCTTTCCCAAGATTGTGTTTATAACCAAATCCTTGGAGGAGAGTTAATGTTTCTGACTTTAAAGGGACACTATCACCTAGAAATTAGAACATAAATAAAAACATAAATATTATGTATGCAGCTAGCCAGCATATCTTTACATTTTCTTTGGTAAAGAAATGTGTCATAAATGAATGTAAAAAGAGGCCAGATGTCATAGGTTGTCTATATTTGTTATCAATCTTGTTTAAAAAAATAGTAAAACCTTGAACAGTGCTATCTGTTTTGAGACTAGAACCCTTTCTTTTCAGTTCACAGACACTAATATCTCATATTGTTTGCTTGTTCATGTCAGTTATGACATACTTTGCACATATCACCCAGGAGCATTATTCAATAGTCAAGATTAACTGCCTGCATCTAAATAGGAAAAGCAATGTGTTACACCACTCTGGCATTTAAAGGGTAAACAAATGTTGTCTAGGTTAGGAATACATATTTAAAAGGGCATTAAACATATTAATATAAGAAAAATATCTATAATATGTTTTACCATAATCCCATCTCTAATTGGAACTATACAGAATTTAGTAAATGTGATGTTATTTCATTGTACAGTACTATTTTTCAAATATAGCATCCTTTGTAAATTCTCTGTGGAATTAATAAATCCTAATTTCTTCATTTTTGCAATCACTGCAATATTTTTAATCTAGAGGGGTGCTCAACATATTGCTTTGCAACATGAAAACAATCTGTTGCTTACCTCTCTGGCAGTATAGATAAAGGAGATGTTATTCTATGAAACGCATATTCAGAGGGGCATGTACTAAACAGGTGCTGTACAAAAGTATGAGACTGGTAGAGTAAAAGTGATTCCTTTATTGACTGACCAGTTTTAGAATGGCTATACATCATTAAAGGTAATAAAGTTATCACTTTTACTCTACCAGTCTCCTACTTTTTCTGTAGCTAACACAGTACCACATTTTACCTACAGCACCAAAGCATCAAACATTTTCTGCAAACCTTAAATGTGCACATACAGCCTCAGTGCATGGAAAACAGGAGAATACGTTAATAGATCACATAGATATAAAAAAAATGTCTCTCTCTCTATCACTCCCCTAACTTTGGCACACATGTACTCATGAGGTCAATGTTCATGTGCAGAGGTTGGTGCATGCACTGAAGAAGGCAACAAGCACAAACATCTACCGATTATATAAATTAATCCAAAGTCCTGACCTGTCAGTAGCCACTGAGGGCATGGGTTGAGAACCCCTTTGCTACAATATTATTTGTATGAGCAGAATAAGGCCATTAGCTAGCGAATATACAATGCAAAACTGGAAGGCCTTGGAGAGAGCATCTTTTGTCACCTTGGCAATGGCAACTAATGTGTGACTTTTGTGAGCTGTTGAAACCTTTTACAGATGCCACCTTGCTGGTTAGTTGTATTGGGACAGGAATTAGCAAGATTCTTCCATTGATTTATTTGCTTCTGATGAATCTAACTATACAGACAACACAAGACAGGTAAGAGTGCTTTGAGAAGGATTCACACATAATGTCCATTAAAAGCAATTAGGAATACACTATTTCTACTTTGCTGCACACACACTTTAAACATAACATTTCAGAATGTTTTCCAAAGTGTGATCAACTTGTAACAAGCATATGCAAAGAGCTGGTCAGAGATGCTAAACTAGGAAGGAGAGAGATGAGCTGTACCTCACTGAAGTAGCCAAAATGTATGGATGGGGTTGGCTGCTTCTCTTGCTCAGAGAGGAATTGCCTGGCCGGGATGCCTTTTGGTAGGATCAGTATGATGTGCTTTAGGATATTTCCTCTCTGTGAAAGGCAATAGTGAGCTAAAAGAGATTGCATCCTGGGCAGGACACTTTTCCTATAGAGCCTCATCAATTCAAGGGCAGGGTCATTCCTAGTTGAGCATCTCTGACCAGCTCTTTGCATATGGAAATTACCCTTGAGATTGGTCACCCTAAGGGTAACAGGGGAATTCAGACGTGGACCCCTTGCTCAAAGTGTCTAGAGAGATCAGCTGCATGTCACTGATAATGTTGAAATGTATGACTGGGCTTGGCTGCTTCTCTTATTCAGATATGAATTGCCCGACACTTCGTGGCTGGACTGCCTTTTGATTGGATTAGTATGATGTGCTTTAGGATATTAGCTTTTTATGAAAGGCACTAGTGAGCTAAAAGAGATTGCACCTTGGGTATGACACTTTTCCTGTAGAGCCTCATTAATTCTAGGGCAGGCTCATTCCTAGTTGAGCATCTCTGGTCAGCTCTCTCTTCAAAGATATTCTTACAGGTCAAGTGGAGGACTGAATTGTGGAGGATGAGAGAGAGAGAAAGAAAGTTAAGGCCAAAAAAATAAAAAAATGGTGAAATTTAGAATTTCTAAAAATGAACCAACATCTGATACCATCAGAGAATCAGGTAGCAGATGTAGATAAAACCCCATATGAAAAGGAAACCCATGGCACATGTACTATAAATAGCAGCACTGAAGATGATGGGGAGGAGGGATTTGAAGGGTTGGTACAATCTACCACTGTTGTGACCACATTTAATGTTTGACTATAATCTGAGAATAATGAAAGCTTACATTGGACTCAAAGTGCAAATAAGGCTTAAAAAGACAAAAGCATGATAAATATTATTTTACATGCTTAAATGTAGTTAAACATTCAAAATATTCTGGCATGCCTAGGCTTTAAAAAAAAAATCGACTGGGCTTTCAAACGAGGCTAACCCTGAAAAAAATGTGTTTGCAGGCCTCAGGCTTCCTAAAACAAGCCTTGATAAATATTTGTTTGCAGGCCACAAGCTTGCTAAAAAACAAGCCATAAAACAAAATATGCCCTTCTGGACTAGTGCTAGCAGTATTAGATGATATGTTTAGAAATGCCACTTGTGACATTCTGGCATTTGCTACTCCTGTAGTTACTATCACTGAGTAGTCTAGGCAACAGGAGGATTAGGATGCTGCATTGGACTGGGATCATCAGTATTGATACAAGACAGGTGGTGGTACAATGATGCATCTTGTCTGGGGTCTACCCTGTACTGGACAGTATATGGTTAAGATACTATATAGAATCCATTTGGTCTGTATATATTAAGCATGTGAGCTTAACAAAAAATAGTTTACTTTCTTTAGAAACAAGTTGGGAAGCTTACATACAGTGAGAGCATGTTTCTTTCTTTTATAGGGTCTCTTTTCCTTCATTCCCATTAACCTTATCTATGTTGAGAGGAATACACTTGGTGTTTCTGTGTAGGGAGATGCTAGTTTAGCATTCCATGAGAGGCCACTTTATCTATGTTCTCCAATTATTTTCTTATCCTCCTGTCAATTAATTTTGATTTATTTCTATTGTCTTCCCTGAAGATTTTTAGTCTTGGAGTACCATCTAGTGGCAAGAAAGATTGTTTCCTTTAAGTACCTATCCAGATTAGGGTATATGTTATAAACCAATCAGATAGCTTTTTGGGACTTTGAATATTACCTAATATTCTAATTCTCTAGGGTTTGGCCCCATAAGAGGAGGATGGTTGTACCTTTCTGCTAAGGGGGTCAGGTCTAGGTAATATAAGCCAAAGCACAAGGGGGATAGGGGCTTTTGGTTGGCCGAATTTTATGGTTGCTGTACCTGGTCCAAGCTGTATCTCGTTGAGCCTCAGAGAACCACTCCCTAATCTAGGATTGGTATGGTATACATTTTTTCTTGTATATGCACTGTAATGCTTCTAGAATTATTATAACCCAGTTTATTCTGGGATATTCTCCTTTGTATACTCTCCAACAGACTTGGCCCTTCTACTGGGGACTATTACATGGTAGCCATTTGGGTTGTAAAGTTAGAATATTCTAGAGGCTATACAGTACCAGTCATAGACCTAATTTGGTGAGATGAGATTGATAGGAATTTAGATTATTGAGAGTTACTTAGTTAGCTAGAATTGCTGACACCTGTTTATTATGTGTGTGTATGTCTGCATATGAATTATGTGGGATGTGTTTGAGATCCACCACAAACATTTGCAGACAATTCACATAGGGCTGTTCTGAGATGGTCATTGTGCTCCACTGATCTGGTGTTTATTATTAACCCTTATATTGCTGTCTGGGAAGTTTTCCTTCTGTTTCTCTTTTTGTATGTGGTTTTGGTGAGAGATTCATTGGTTCTGTTTGTTCATTGAATTGTATGCGTGGTGGTATCAGGGCTGGTCTTGATCTGTTGAGATAGTCACCTAATGGTAAGGAGTGCCCTGAATAAAAATACAAAAAATGGCACATCTCCCTGCCTACAAAAGAGATGTGAAACCTGTGCACACATTTACACCAAGGACAAGATACCAATTCCAAACATCCAGTTACACCATAAGATCAATGGTACCTTCACCTGTAAATCATCCAATGTAATATACCTTATCATGTGTGTAAAATGCCCAACAGCTCTGTATGTGGGAGAAACTGGACAAGCACTACATAAGAGGTTTAGGGCTCGATCCAAATGTTGGCGTCGCCAGAAAAAACTGGAGACGCTGGTTTTAACGTCAACTGAGCAATGCAAATGTTCCACTAGTAACAAGCGACGCCAGTTCTGAAACATACTTCACCGGTCGCCAGAACAGCAAGATCTCACCCATAGAGAATAATGTACAAGCGACGCCAAAAGCTATTCAAATGTTGGAGTTAGGGCTAACTTGCGTTAAATCGCAACATTTCTCTCCAGAAATCTAACGCCTATTTTTTATGGAGAACAGCACACCACACAGAGTAAAAAAACCAACGTCTCCAGTTCTGAACAGCATTCTCTGTGCTTTTCCCTACCCAGCCACTAGGGGAACACAGAGAAAGCTTTCAGCACCATGGACAGCTTTGAATGCCATAGGGATGTGCACTGCTCACCCCTGTGGCATTCAAAGGGTTGCAATCAATAAAACTAGTACACCAAGCACTACACAATGCCCCCTTCCACATCCCCCCCCCTTAGTATGTCACATATATTGCATAAATGTGACATACTAACCCCATCCACATCCACCTCATGGACTTCCATGTAGTGGACAAATCTGTCTTTTATGCCACAATTAACCCTTTGAGTACCAGAGAGGTAGGAAAGCATTGCTTAGCATGTTTCCTACCCCTCTGGTACCCAAAGGGTTAATGGGCAAGGTATGGACTACATACCTTGCCTGTATATATGTGTGTGTGTGTTTTACACTTTTTTTTATTAAAATACTATTATTAGACATTAGTTTAAATTAGATCTCATTCATATTTAATGCCCTACCTCCTGTGTCCCATTGCTATTAGTACTTTTGCTCCACTCTCCTTCAAACGGAGAGTGGAGCAAAAGTACTAATAGCAAAGGGACACAGTAAGTAGGGCATTATGAATGTATGAGATCTAAGTTAAAATACAACTGAGGGAGCAGGCTGCACTGTGACTGCAGTGCTTCCCTCAGCTTCATTTATAAGAACTGTGATTGCTGCGGGTGGCTATGAAGCCCGCAGCATAAGAAAACCCTGAGGACTAGAGAGGCATGGGAGGAAGCAGGAGGAGGGGACAGAGACATCAGAGGAAGCGGGTGGTAGGCTTGTATTTGCTGCCCGCTTCCTCCGATACCTCTCCTCTCGCATTGGCATTGTGCCCGGCTGCCTGGCGTCACCTTGTGCAATTCGGCCCTTTTCACAAGGCATTGTACAGAACTGTCGACGTGGGTTTTGGATTTTCTGACTGAACTTGATACTTTGCAGTGCTGTGATTGGCTGTGGTGCTAGGTAACATTTTTATCGTGTGTTTTTAGGTAAGATTTTCTATGCGACGCAGGTTTAAGGTTAACGTGTATTTTGTTGGTTATCGCTCCTTAGCCTTTCTGGGTAAGGAAGATTTGAATCTCACGTTACCTGGTCTTGCAGGTAAGGCAGTTTTTTTCTTCACGTTGGTTTTAACGCCAACATTTGAATCCAGCCCTTAATTCCCACAGATCCAGTGTTAATAACAAAAAGACAGAGACACCAGTGAGTGCAAATTTTTGTCAAAATGGGCACAGTGTCAGGGATATTAAGTTAACTGTATTGATGGGACGGTTCCACACTCAGAGGGACAGAAAGGCATGGGAGGTAAAATTAATGTTAAAATTTAATGCAATCTGTAGTGGTTTAAATAGAGATAAAGAATTCTTGTCACATTATCACTTAGTGGATTGACTCTTGACCCTTCCAACAGACCCAAGAGCATCGTAAATACCTCTAAAGCCTCAGAGGAAGAGTGCAATTTACCACTGACTGATCAAAGAAATCTGGATCTGGATTGAGTTCTCTTATCTGATTTCCATGCTAAACAATGCAATGTGTATTTGTATTTAAGAGAGATGTTTTCATATTTATCTGTATAACATGCCTGAGGAAGAGACCTAAGGTCTTGAAAGCTTGCATTTAAATCTGCTTAGTTAGCCAATAAAAGGTATCAAAAACTATATCTGCCTACTCTATTTCTACGGCTAACACGGTACCAACTCTCATCTGTCACCAATACTTTGTGTATTTGCTTTTAGCTATGTTGGTTAAAATTGGTTGCACTCCACCAAGTTCAAATGTGTTTCTTTCTTTGGGTATGCTTACCAAAACCTAGAATGGAATTGTACCAGAGGGGTATGCAACACAATTCTAAGTATGTTCTCATAGGATTCCATAGGAGGTGTTCCCAAGTCAGTTACCAAAGGAGTCCATAGGAGGAGTTCACTATGTATATTCCCACAGAATCAAACTTACTAAAACAAGATAATGGTTCAGTTAACACTTTGAATGCATGTAAGGAACTGATGGCTGTGTTCACACTGGCAACTTTTTGTTCTTTTTCTAGCAGTATTTGATGTGATGGAATGCAGGATAAATGTATGAAATGGATGAAAGTTACAGTAAGCTTCTAAAGCCTGTTACATGTGTGGTGATCGTTACAAAAAAGGAAAAGATCTTATACTGGCAAGCAAACTTCTCCCACTTTATTAACCCCTTAAGGACCGGGAAAATCAGGGGTGGATTGTACTTAAAAGACTGGAGCAATTCTGACCTTTCTGACTATGTCTTTGTTCAACAGTATTTTTCATCTAAGGCTTTTATTTCAGCCACCCATATTATATATCATTTTTTTGCACACAATTAGGGCTTTCTTTTGATACTACACTTATATGGATAGCCCACCATTTATTTTATTATAATTAAAGAAAATGGTAATAAAAATGTAAAAAAACACCATTTTTATTATTTCTTTTGGGCAGAGGCGTAACTAGAAGTTTCCGGACCCTGGTACAAGAAGTGCCACGGGCCCCCACCACCACCACATTGACCCCCTCCACAATGCCCCCATCTCCTACCTCCTACCTGGAGCCCCCGCGCGATCCTCTTAATAATGCAAAGTGATGACATCATCTCCCAGCGCTCTGCAATACTAGAGAGCCGGTGGGAGATTGCTGGCGCCAGACGGAGGGGTCGCAGGGGGAAGCCGGGCCCCTGGAGTGCATGGGCCCAGTCGCAGGTGCAACCTCTTCGACCCCTATAGTTACGCCACTGCTTTTGGAATCATTTGGACGCAATGGGTTAAATTTTTATGGAGACTGCATGAAAGGTATGACTGGTCAGTTGTACCTACAAAATGGCCAGTTTTAAGTGGGCACTGTTCCCCCTGGGTAAAAATCCCCATGTCCCTCTTTTCCTTCCAATTCTCCAACTTTTTCATTTATAAGATTTGGTGATGTGTATATCTGTATTACATGGCTCCTCAACAATCACACCCCAATTATTTTTTGTTTAAACTTATTAGATTTAGTTTGTAAATAGAATATTTAAGGAACATATAGCAGCATGCACAGAGGCTCACTGCTATCATTTAATCCATGACGTTCAAGGACCGTCATGGGTCCTTATGGGAAGTGCACCCATGACAGTCCTAGCAGGTCATGGGTTGTTAAGGGGTTAATATCCAAATATGTATATCAAATGGTATTAAAATAACATAATATCAGTAAATTAAAGACAGAATGGCAATGGCCCCACATAGCATCAAACCCCCAAAAAACTCCCAATGAATGAAGCGGGGTAAAAAATAGACATGGACTTATTTCTCTAGGATTTTAGATATTGTGGGGGAGTAGTGATATTGATCTGTAATTTAATACTACATTTTTATTCCCACTTCTGTGGACAGGTACAACTTTAGCCACTTTCCAGGCTTTGGTCACATGCCCATATGACAGGGAAGTATTAATTAGGGATGCAATAGGATGGGCAGTGACTGAGGCACTGAGCTTTAATAATATTGCTGGTAGTTGGTCTTGCCCAGATTGCGATTCCATATATTGGTTGAGGATGTGTACATATATTTCACTATCATTTACTGCCATGAAATAGAATTCACTTGTATCGTTGGACCAGTTTATAGTGCCAGAGACTGTTTCATGTACGTTTCTACGTAAGAATTAATTTTATTTTGTGTAATCATGAAGGTGGCACATCTAACAAAGTAGTTGTTGAATACATTAGCTTTTGCTATGGGGCATTGTATCGGTTCATTGCTTATTTTTATAATATCAATGCCTAATGGCATCAGGTATAGAAGAATTATTGCTCTGGTTTACTTCTTATTCGAGACACAGTATTATGAGATCATAATGTCAATACCTATTGCCTTCATGTAAAGGAAAATGTATTGTGCTGGTTTTCTCCATGTTGGAAACAGAGCTATGACATCATAATGTCAGTGCCTAATGGTTTCTTTTAAAGGAGAATTTTTGAGCTGGTGTCTTCCGTGCTCAAAATGAAGTACCATGGCATCATAATGTCAATGCCTACATGCTTCAGAGAATTATTGTGTTGATTTCCTTCTTGCTCAATACACAGTACTATCACTTCATAATGAAGACACCTATTGGCTTCAGGTATAAAAGAATTATGCTTTGGTTTCCTTCTTATGCAAGACACAGTATTATGACATCATAATATCAATGCCTATTGGCTTCATGTAAAGGAGAATAATATAATGGCTATATTTAAAGGACAATTTTTGCCCTGGTTTCTTCCGTGTTCAAAATATAAGGGTATCCCATGCATGGGCCTTTGCTTCCATGTGCCTAGAGGGAATCAGCTGCACCACACCGACGAGGCCCACATAGGCCGAAACGTACATCTGTGGTTTTGCTGATTCTGTCGTGCAGGATTTGCCTGACATTTTGGAGCTGCACTGTCTGAGGGCAGGACCAGTCTGATGTGAATATGTGAATATAGAGAGTTCCTCTCTGCAATGGCACATGGGAGTGAAAAATTTCCTATAAAGGAGAATTATTATGTTGGTTTACTCCATGTTGGAAACACACAGCTCTGGTAAAGGAGGATTACTCCTCTCCTTTTTGCTCAAAACATAGTACTATGATATCATAATGTAAATGTTTAATGGCTTAATGAAAGGACACTTATCAGGCTAATATAATCAGTTTACAAAGACAGTACTATGACATCCTAATGTCAATGCCTATTGGTTTAACGTAAAGGAGAATTATTGTTCTTGTTTACTCCATGTTGGAAACACGTTATTATGACATCACAATGTCAATGCGTATTGGCTTCAAGTAAAGAAGTATTGTGCTGGATTACTCATTTTTTGAAACACAGATCTGTGACATCATAATGTAAAAGCCTAATATCTTCAGTTAAAGGAAAATATTTACTCTAGTTTCCTTCTTTCTAAAGGCACAACACTATGACATCATAATTCCACTGGTTTCCTTCTTGCTCGAAAAACAGTACTATGACATAATAATGTCAATACCTATTGGCTTCATGTAAAGCAGAATTATTGAGCTGTTTTTTTTCAGTTTTGGAAAGAGTATTATGACAACACAATGTGAATGCCTTTTGGCTTCAGGTAAAGGAGGATTATTCCTCTGGTTTCTTTCTTGCTGGAAATACAGTACTATGACATCATAATGTCAATGCTTATTGGCTTAAAGGGATAGTAATACTTCGTTTTAACTTTATTTTATTTTGTAGGCATTAAAAAAACATGAAGAATGATATAAGTCTTATCTCTCAAACCTTTATGGTTTATAAGATATTCACAAGCAAAGTTTCCCCTCCCCGCCCCTTTTACCTAGTGTAAGCCATCTCTTCTCAGATGTGGATCAGGTTGTATGACAGGACAGATAACAGAAGGGGACAATTTTCTTTGTATGAAAACAATGAAAGCCCTTCCCCCCTTGACAAGTTTTTCATAATTGAAGATTGTCCCTCTCTGCAGTCTACCTGGGCACCTCCCTTCTGATCTGGTTGAACAGGGGGGGGATACTTTGTTTGTGAATATCTCTTAAACCATAAAGGTTTGAGAGATAAGACGTATATCATTCTTCATGTTTTTTTAATGCCTACAAAATAAAATAAAGTTAAAACAAAGTATTACTATCCCTTTAATGTAAAGTAGAGTTATCATGCTGGTTTATTCCATTTAGGAAACACAGTATTATGACATCATAAAGTTAATGCCTATTGGCTTAAACTGGTAACTTTCAGCCATTAGTAAGTCACCATACGTTCATTCAGCGCATGGCGAGTAGCTTGGAAATCCATGTCTTACCTTAAAAAAAATAAAAGATTCAAAAGAAATCTTTCCCGTTTGGAGAATGACGGGCAGGTTAGTGCAGTCTACATGCCTGCGCCATCAGTCCCTTCCGGGTACCATGTGGCACGCTGC
This sequence comes from Rhinophrynus dorsalis, assembly GCA_037306005.1. Lineage (NCBI taxonomy): Eukaryota > Metazoa > Chordata > Amphibia > Anura > Rhinophrynidae > Rhinophrynus > Rhinophrynus dorsalis. The sequence continues at coordinate 319,173,141 of CM074719.1, forward strand.
AATGCTACTCAATGGAGACAGGGACTGACAGCACAAGCGTGCAACAAGATGTCTGCACTGTAGACTGGGTTCCGATCTCCAAACGGCAAAGATTTCTTTAGAATCTGTGATTTTTTTTAAAGGTAAGACATGGATTTCCAAGCTAGTTGTCATGCTCTTAATAAATGTATGGCGACTTAGTAATAGCTGAAAGTTCCACTTTAATGTTAACGAGAGTTATCATTTTGGTTTACTCCGTTTAGGAAACACAGTATTATGACATCATAATGTCAATACCTATTGGCTTCATATAAAGGAGAATTATTGTGCCTGTTTACTCCGTGTTGGAAACATAGTTATGACATTATAATGTCAATGCCTAATGTCTTCAGGAGACAGGAGAATTCAGGAGTAATAGCTGAAAGCTCCGCTTTAATGTAAAGTAGAGTTATCATGCTGGTTTACTTCTTCTAGGAAACACAGTATTATGACACCATAATGTCAATGCCTATTGGCCTCATAAAAAGGAGAATTATTGTGCTTGTTTACTCCATGTTGGAAACACCTAGCTATGACCTAATAATGTCAATACCTAATGGTCTCAGGTATACAAGAATTATTGCTCTGGTTTCCATCTTACTTGAGACACAGTATTATCACATCATTATATTTATGCCTATGTGCTTCATGTAAAGTAGAATTATTGCTCTGGTTTCCTTCTTGCTCACAACACAGTATTATGACACCATAATTTAAATTCCTAATTGGCATCATATAAAGGAGAATTATTGTGACGGTTTACTCCCCATTCGAAACACAGTATTATGATATCACAATGTCAATGCCTATTGGATTCATGTAAAGTAGAATTATGGTGCTCCATGTTGGAAACACACAGCTCTGACATTATAATGTCAATGCCGAATTTCTTCAGGTTAAGGAGAATTATTACTCTGGTTTCCTTCTTACCCAAGACAAAGTACTATAACATCATAATGTCAATGCCTATTGGCGTCACTAAAGGAGAATTATTGTGCTGGTTTCTTCCACGTTGGAAACACAGAATTATGACATCACAATGGCATTGCCTATTGGCTTTGTATAAAGGAGAATTGTGCTGGTTTACTCATTGTTGGAAACACAGAGCTATGACATCATAATGTCAAAGCCTAATATTTTCAGTTGAATGAGAACTATTACTCTAGTTTCCTTCTTTCTGAAGACACAGCACTATGACATCCTAATGTCAATGCCTATTGGCTTCAGGTAAAGGATGAAACACAGTATTATGGCATCATAATATCAATGCCTATTGCCTTCATATATAGGAGAATTATTATCCTTGCTTACTCTGTATTTGGAAACACATTGCTATGACATCATAATGTCAATCCCTAATGTATTCAGGTATAGCAGAATTAATACTCTGGTATTACTATTTGCTTACTATAAAGAAGAATTTGCTGGTTTACTCATTGTTGGAAACACAGAGCTATGACATCACAATGTAAAAGCCTGATATCTTCAGTTAAAGGAGAACTATTACTCTAGTTTCCTTCTTTCTGAAGATACAGCACTATGACATCATAATGTCAATGCCTATTGGCTTCATTTAACGGAGAATTATTGTTGTTTTTTTCTGTTTTGGAAATATTATGACATCACAATGTGAATGCCTTTTGGCTTCAGGTAAAGGAGAATTACTACTGCTCTGTTTTCATTTTTGCTCGAAACACAGTACTATGACAGCATAATGTCAATGCCTATTGGCTAAATGTAAAGCAGACTTATCATGCTGGTTTACTAGGTTTAGGAAACACAGTAATATGACATCATAATCTCAATTCCTATTGGCTTCATATAAAGGAGAATTATTGAGCTTGTTTACTCATTTTGGAAACACACAGCTATGACATCATAATATCAATGCCTAATGTCTTCAGCTATAGAATAATTATTACTCTGGTTTCCTTCTTACTCAAGGCACAGTATTATGACATCATAATATCAATGCCTATTGGCTTTATGTAAAGTAGAATTATTACTCAGGTTTCCTTCTTGCTCAAAACACAGTATTATGACACCAGAATTTCAATGCCTATTGGCTTCATATAAAGGAGAATTATTGTGATGGTTTACACCATGCTGGAAACACAGTATTATGATATCTCAATGTCAATGCCTATTGGCTTCATGTAAAGGAGAATTATTGTGCTGGCTTACTCCATGTTGGAAACACACAGCTCTGACATTACAGTGTCAATGCCAAATATCTTCAGGTTAAAGAGAATTATTACTATGATTTCCTTCTTACACAAGACAAAGTACAATGCCATCATAATGTCAATGCCTATTGGCTTCAGTTAGGAGAATTATTGTGCTGGTTTCCTGCATGTTGATAAGACAGTATTATGACATCAAAATGTCAATGCCTATTGGCTTTATATAAAGGAAAATTGTTGTGCTGGTTTACACCATTTTGGAAACACAGTATTATGATATCACAACGTCAATGCCTATGTCATGGTTCCCAGGAATAAACCAGGATTCAGTACAGTATAGTAAAACAATCTTTTATTAGAATAATCACAGTTATGCACGTAAACAGATTACACACAGAGGGTGATCAAAGAGGCAAGCACTGTATCAGAAATAGCAGTCCGCCAATAGATCCACCACACTGTTCGAGTCTAGGCCTCAGCCCACTGGAGCCTTGAGGTAATTCAGAACACTCAAAGGACTAGCACTGACTCAGACTGCAGTCAGTCTAGGAGTCTGATAGAGCCCCAGGCCCACACTAGGATGGGTGTCTGTGGACCAGAAAGGATAGTCAGACAAGCCGGGTCTTACACGGAGCGGGTAGTCAGCCAGAGCCACAGGTTTGCACCAGATAGGATATCCACTGAAGCGTTGGTATGCTGAATGCACAGTGGACAGAGCCCCAGGTCAATACCAGAGTGGGTAGTCAGACAAGCCAGGTCATACACGGAGCAGGTAGTCAGCTCGAGCCTCAGTTTTGCACTAGAAAGGATGTCTAAGCCAAATCAGAATGAACAAGGAGAATGGTCAGACAGAGCCACAGAATGCACAAGAAGAATGGTCAGACAGAGCCACAGGTCAACACCAGAATGGATGGACAGACAGGCCGGGTCATACACAGTTCAGGTAGTCAGCCAGAGCCACAGGTCCACACCAGATAGGGTGTACACTACACTATGGGAGCAGGCAAAATCGTAGTCAGACAAAGCCACAGGTCAGCACCAGAATGGATGGTCAGACAAGCCAGGTCATACACAGAGCCCAAGGGAAACAAAACTGTATTGTACAACAATGCAAGAGCAACTGAGTCAGGACTCAGTCAGCCCTTTAAACCTCTCCTCAGGAAGTAGGTAGGAGGAGCAGCTCAGAGGGAGGAAGTAGGTAGGAGGAGACTACAGGAAGCAAACACATAAAACAGATGCCTGCTGCATGCTTGAAGCCTCGCACCTGCAGATGACGCAGAAACCAGCAGCCTATTGGCTTCATGTAATGGAGAATTATTGCACTGATTAACTCCATGTTGGAAACACACAGCTCTGACATTATAATATCAATGCCTAATGTCTTCAGGTGAAGGAAAATTATTACTATGGTTTTCAGTAAAAGGAGAATTATTGTGCTGGTTTCCTCCATGTTGAAAACAAAGTATTATGACATCACAGAGTAAATGCCTAATGGCTACATATAAAGGAGAATTGTGCTGATTACTCATTGTTAGAAACAGAGCTATGATATCATAATGTCAAAGCCTAATATTTTCAGTTAAATGAAAACTATTACTCTAATTTCCTTGTTTCTGAATACACAGCACTATGATGTCATAATATCAATGCTTATTGGCTTCATGTATGGGACAATTATTGTGCTGGTTAATTAGAAACACAGTATTATGACAGACCAAATTCAATGCATATTGGCTTCCGGTAAAGGAGGATTATTCCTCTGTACCATGACATCATAATGTCACTCACTATTAGTTTCATGTAAAGGAGAATTATTGTTCTGGTTTACTAAATGTTGTTAACAGTATTATGACATCACGATGTCAAAGCCTATTGGCTTCATGTGTGGGATAATAATTGTGCTGGTTTATTCCGTGTTGGAAACACAGTATTATGACATCACAATGTCCATGCCTATTGCCTTCAGGTAAATGAGGATTATTCCTCTGGTTTCCTTCTTGCTCGAAACACAGTACTATGACATCATAATGTGAATGCCTATTGGCTTCATGTAAAGGAGACTTATTGTGCTGTTTTTTTTCTGTTTTGGAAAGAGTATTATGACATCACAATGTAAATAACTTTAGGCATCAGGTAAAGGAGAATTATTCCTCTGGTTTCCTTTTTGCTCGAAACACAGTACTATGACATCAAAATGTTAATGCCTATTTGCTTAATGTAAAGGAGAGTTATCATGCTGGTTTACTCTGTTTAGGAAATACAGTATTATGACATAATATCAATGCATAATGTCTTCAGGTATAGAAGAATTATTACTCTGGTTTCTTTCATACTCGAGTCACAGCATTATGACATTATACTGTCAATGCCTATTGGATTTATATAAAGGAAAATTATTATGCTGGTTTACACTGTTTTGGAAACACACAGGTCTAACATTATAATGTCAATGTCTGTTGTCTTCAGGTTAAGGAGAATTATTACTATGGTTTCCTTCTTGCCCGAGACAAAGTACTATGACATCATAATGTCAATGCCTATTGGCTTTAATAAAAGAGAATTATTGTGCTGGTTTCCTCATTGTTAGAAACACAGTATTATGACATCACAATGTTAATGCCTGTTGGATTTGTGTAAAGGAGAATTGTGCTGGTTTAATCATTGTTGGAAACACAGAGCTATGACATCATAATGCCAAAGCCTAATATCTTCAGTTAAATGAGTACTATTACTCTAGTTTCCTTCTTTCTGAAGACACAGCACTATGGCATCATAATGTCATTTCCTATTGGCTTCATGTAAAGTAGAATTATTACTCGTGTTTCCTTCTTGATCAAAACTCAGTATCATGACACCATAATGTCAATGCCTATTGGCTTTATATAAGGAGAATTATTGTGATGGTTTACACTGTGCTAAAAACAAAGTATTATGATATCACAATATCAATGCATATTGGCTTCATGTAAAGGGGAATTATTGTGCTGGTTTACTCCATGTTTGAAACACACAGTTCCGACATTATAATGACAATGCCTAATGACTTCAGGTTCAGGAGAATTATTACTATGGTTCCATTCTTACATGAACCAAAGTACTATGACATAATGTAAGTGCCTGTTGGCTTCAGTAAAGGAGAATTATTGTGCTGGTTTACACATTATTGGAAAAACTGAGCTTTGACATCATAATGTAAAAGCCTAATATCTTCAGTTAACTGAGAACTATTACTCTAGTTTCCTTCTTTCTGAAGACACATCACTGTGATATCATAATGTCAATGCCTATTGGCTTCATGTGTGGGAGAATTACTGTGCTGTTTTATTACATGTTGGAAACATAGTATGACATCATAATGTCAATGCCTATTGGCTTCATGTATGGGAGAATTATTGTGCTGGTATATTCTGTGTTGGAAACACAGTATTATGACATCACAATGGCATTGCCTATTGGCTTTGTATAAAGGAGAATTGTGCTGGTTTACTCATTGTTGGAAACCCAGAGCTATGACATCATAATGTCAAAGCCTTATATCTTCAGTTAAATGAGAACTGTTACTCTAGTTTCCTACTTTCTGAATACACATAACTATGACTTCATAATAACAATGCTTATTGGCTTCATGGATGGTGCAATTATTGTGCTGGTTTATTCCACGTTGGATATATGGTACTATGACCTCACAATATCAATGTCTATTGGCTTCAGATAAAGGAGAATTATTCCTCTGGTTTCCTTCAATGCCTACTGGTTTCATGTAAAAGAGAATTATTGTTCTGGTTTTTTCCATGCTTGAAACACAGTATTATGACATCACAATGTCAATGCCTATTAGCTTCATGGAAAGAAAAATTGTGCTGGTTTACTCATTGTTGGAAACACAGAGCTATCACAAAATAATGTAAAAGCCTAAAGTCTTCAGTTTAAGTAAATCGTTTATTCTAGTTTCCTTCTGTATGAAGACACAGCTCTATGACATCATAATGTCAATACCTATTGGCTTCATGTAGGGGAGAATTATTGTGCTGGTTTATTCCGTGTTCGATACACAGTATTATGACTTCACAATGTCAATGCCTATTGTCTTCAGGTAAATTAAGATTATTCCTTGGTTTTCTTCTTGCTCTAAGTACTATGTACTTAGACATCATAACATCATGAGGTAAATGTATATTGGCTTAATGTAAAGGAGAGTTTACTCAGTTACTGGTTTACTCAGTTCACATAGTATTATGACATCACAATTTCAATGCCTATTGGATTCAGGAAAAGGAGGATTGTTCATCTGGTTTTCTTCTTGTTCGAAACAGAGTACTATGACATAATAATGTCAATGCCTATTTGTTTCACGTAAATGAGAATTATTGTTCTGGTTTACTCCATGTTGGAAACACAGTATTATGACATCAGAACGTCGATACCAATTGGCTTCAAGTAAAGAACAATTGTGCTGGTTTACTCATTTCTGGAAGCACAGAATTGTGACATCATAATGTAAAAGCCTAATATCTTCAGTTAAAGGAAAAGTTTTACTCTAGTTTCCTTCTTTCTGATGACTCAGCACTATGACATCATAATGTCAATGCCTAATGGATTCAGGTAAAGGAGGATTATTCCTCTGGTTTCCTTCTTGCTCGAAACACAGCTCCGTTTAGGAAACACAGTATTATGACTTCATATTGTCAATGCCTAATGTATTCAGGAATAGAAAAAAATATTACTCTGGTTTACTCCGTTTAGGAAACACAGTATTATGATATCATAATATCAATGCCTAATGTCTTTAATTATAGAAGAATTATTACTCTGGTTTACTTCTTACTCGAGGCACATCATTAAGACATCATAATGTCAATGCCTATTGGCTTCATGTAAAGTAAGAATTATAACAAGTTTCCTTCTTGCTCAAAATACAGTATCATGATACCATAATTTCACTGTCTATTTGCTTCATATAACGGAGAATTATTGTGATCGTTTACACTGTGTTGGAGACGCAGTATTATGATATCACAATGTCAATGCCTCTTGGCTTGAAGTGCAGAAAAATTATTGTGCTGGTTCCCTCCATATTGGAAACACACAGCTCTGATATTATAATATCAATGCCTAATGTATTCAGGTTAAGGAGCATTATTACTATGATTTCCATCTTACCCGAGACAAAGTACTATGACATCTTAATGTCCATTCCTATTGGCTTCAGTAAAGTGGAATTATTCTTCTTCTTTCCTCCATGTTGAAAACACAGTATTATGACATCACAATGTCAGTGCCTATTGGCTTTATGTAAAGGAGAATTGTGCTGATTTACTCGTTGTAAACACAGAGCTATGACATCATAATGTCAAAGTCTAATATCTTCAGTTAAATGAGAACTAATACTCTAGTTTCCTTCTTTCTGAAGACACAGTACTTTGACATCATAATATCAATTCCTTTTGAATTAATGATTGGAAGAATTATTGTGCGGGTTTATTCCGTGTTCGAAACATAGTATTATGACATCACAATGTCAATACCTATTGATTTCAGGAAAATAAGGATTATTCCTCTGGTTTCCTTCTTGCTCAAAACACAGTACTATGACATCATAAGGTCAATGTCTATTGGCTTAAAGTAAAGGAGAATTATTATACTGTTTTTTTTTCTCTCTTGGAAACAGTATTATGACATCACGATGTGAATGCCTTTTGCCTTTAGTTAAAGGAGAATTATTACTGTTCTGGGTTCGTTTTTGCTCGAAACACAGTACTATGATATCATAATGTAAATGTTTAATGGCTTAATGTAAAGGAGAGATATCATGCTGGTTTACTCAGTTTACAAACACAGTATTATGACTTTGCAATGTCAATGCCTATTGGATTCAGGTAAAGGAGGATTTTCCCTCTTGTTTCTTTCTTGCTCGCAACACTATGACATCATAAGGTAAATGCTATTGGCTTAATGTAAAGGAGAATTATTGTGCTAGTTTTTTTTCTGTTTTGTAAACAGTATTATGACATCACAATGTGAATGCCTTTTGCCTTTACTTAAAGGCGAATTATACTGTTCTGGTTTCCTTTTTGCTCAAAACATAGTACTATGATATCATAATGTAAATGTTTAATGGCTTAATGAAAGGAGACTTATCAGGCTAGTATAATCAGTTTACAAAGACAGTACTATGACATCCTAATGTCAATGCCTATTGGTTTAACGTAAAGGAGAATTATTGTTCTTGTTTACTCCATGTTGGAAACACATTATTATGACATCACAATGTCAATGCGAATTGGCTTCAAGTAAAGAAGTATTGTGCTGGATTACTCATTTTTGGAAACACAGAACTGTGACATCATAATGTAAAAGCCTAATATCTTCAGTTAAAGGAAAATATTTACTCTAGTTTCCTTCTTTCTAAAGACACAACACTATGACATCATAATTCCACTGGTTTCCTTCTTGCTCGAAAAACAGTACTATGACAACACAATGTGAATGCCTTTTGGCTTCAGGTAAAGGAGAATTACTATTCCTTTGGCTTCCTTCTTTCAAGAAACAAAGTACTATGACATCATAATGTCAATAACTATTGGCTTAATGTCAAGGAGAGTTACCAGGCTGGTTTACTACATTTAGGATACACTGTATTATAACATCACAATGTCAATGCTTATTGGCTTCATAGAGAATTATTTCTCTGGTTTCCATCTTGCTCGAAACACAGTATTATGACAGTATTATGACATCTTAACGTCAATGCCTATTGGTTTAACGTAAAGGAGAATTATTGTTCTGGTTTACTCCATATTGGAAACACATTATTATGATGTCACAATAATGCAAATTGGCTTCAAGTAAAAAAGTATTGTGCTGGCTTACTCATTTTTGGAAACACAGAACTGTGACATCATAATGTAAAAGCCTAATATCTTCAGTTAAAGGAAAATGTTTACTCTAGTTTCCTTCTTTCTAAAGACACAACACTATGACATCATAATGTCAATACCTACTGGCTTCATGCATGGGAGAATTATTGTGCTGGTTTATTCCCTGTTGGAAGCACAGTATTATGACGTCACAATGTCAATGCCTATTGGATTCAGGTAAATGAGGATTATTTCTCTGGTTTCCTTCTTGCTTGAAACACAGTACTGTGACATAATAATGTTAATGTCTATTGGCTTCATGTAAAGCAGAATCATTGTGCTGTTTTTTTCTGTTTTGGAAAGAGTATTATGACAACACAATGTGAATTCCTTTTGACTTCGGGTAAAGGAGAATTATTATTCTTCTGGTGTCCTGATTGCTTGACACACAGTACTGTAACATCAAAATGTCAATGCCTATTGTCTTAATGTACAGGAGAGTTAACATGCTGGTTCACTCCATTTAGGAAACACAGCATTATGACATCACAATGTCAATACCTATTGACTTCATATAAAGGAAAGTTGTGCTGGTTTACTCATTGTTGGAAACACAGAGCTATGACATCATAAAGTCAAAGCCTAATATCTTAAATTAGAACTCTTACTCTAGTTTCCAGTCTTTCTGAATACACAGCACCTTGACATTATAATATCAATGCTTATTGCCTTCATGTATAGGACAATTATTGTGCTGTCTTCTTCCATGTTGGATACACAGTATTATGACATTAAAATGTCAATTCCTATTGGCTTCACGTAAAGGAGGAATATTCCTCTGGTTTCTATCTTACTCGAAACACAGTATTATGACATCATAATGTCAATGCCTTTTGATTTCATGTAAAGTAGAATTATTGTTCTGGTTTACTCCATGTTGGAAACACAGTATTATGACATCACAATGTCAATGCCTATTGGCTTTATGTAAATAAGAATTGTTTTGGTTTACACCTTGTTGGAATCACAGAGCTATGACATCATAATGTAAAAGCCTAATATCTTCAGTTAAAGGAAAACTTTTACTGTAGTTTCCTTCTCTCTGAAGACACAGCACTATGACATCATAATGTCAATGCCAATTTGCTTCATGTATGGGAGAATTATTCTGCTGGTTTATTCAGTGTTCGAAACACAGTATTATGACATCACAATGTCAATGCCTATTGGCTTCAGGTAATTGTACATTATTCCTCTTGTTTCCTTCTTGGTCAAAAAACAGTACTATGATATAATGTCAATTCCAATTGGTTTCATGCAAAGCAGAATTAATGTGCTTTTATTTCTGTTTTGGAAAGAGTATTATGACAACACAATGGGAAAGCCTTTTGGCTTCAGGTAAAGGAGAATTATTATTCCTCTGGTTTCCTTCTTGCACGAAACACAGTAATATGACATCATATTGTCAATGCCTATTGGCTAAATGTGAAGGAGAGTTATCATGCTGGTTTACTCTATTTGCGATACAGTATTATGACATCACAATGTCAATGCCTATTAGCATCAGTACAGGAGAATTATTCCTCTGGTTTACTCCATGTTGGAAAAACATTCTATTTAGGTTTCATGTAAAGGAGAATTATTGTTCTGGTTTACTCCATGTTGAAAACACTATCTATTGGCTTCATGTAAATAACAATTGTGCTGGTTTACACCTAGTTGGAAACACAGAGCTATGACATCATAATGTAAAGGCCTAATATCTTCAGTTAAAGGAAAACTTTTCCTCTAGTTTCCTTCTTTCTGAAGACACAGAACTATGATGTCATAATATCAATGCCTGTTGGCTTCACGTATGGGAGAATTATTGTGCTGGTTTAGTCCCTGTTGGAAGCACAGTATTATGACATCACAATATCTATGCCTATTGGCTTCAGGTAAAGGAAGATTATTCCTCTGGTATTCTTCTTGCTCAAAAAACAGTACTATGACATAATAACGTCAATGCCTTTTGTTTTCATGTAAAGCAGAATTATTTTGCTGTTATTTCTGCTTTGGAAAGAGTATTATGACAACACAATGTGAATGCCTTTTGGTTTCAGGTAAAGGAGAATTATTATTCCTCTGGTTTCCTTCTTGCACGAAACATAGTACTATTACATCATAATGTCAATGCTTTTGGCTTACTGTAAAGGAGAGTTATCAGGCTGGTATACTCCATTTAGGCTACACAGTATCATGATATCACTATGTCAGTGCCTATTGGCTTCACATAACAGAGAATTATTCCTCTGGTTTCCTTCTTGTTCAAAACACAGTACTATGACATCATTAAGGCAATGCCTATTTTTTTCATGTAAAGGAGAATTATTGTTCTGCTTTACTCCAAGTTGGAAACGCAGTATCATGACATTACAATGTCAAAGCAAATTGGCTTCATGTAAAGAAGAATTGTGCTGGTTTACTCATTTTTTTAAACACTGAACTATGACATCATACTGTAAAAGCCTAATATATTCAATTAAAGGAACATTTTTACTCTAGTTTCCTTCTTTCTGAAGACACAACACTATGACATCATAATGTCAATGCCTACTGGCTTCATGTATGGGAGAATTATCGTGCTGGTTTATTCCGTGTTGGAAACACAGTATTAAGACATCACAACGTCAATGCCTGTTGGCTTCAGGTAAATGAGGATTATTCCTCTGGTTTCCTTCTTGCTCAAAATACAGTAGTATGACATAATATTGTCAATGCCTATTGGCTTCATGTAAAGCAGAATTAGTGTGCTGTTTTTTCTGTTTTGGAAAGAGTATTATGACAACACAATGTGAATGCCTTTTGGCTTCAGGTAAAGGAGAATTATTATTCCTTTGGTTTCCTTCTTGCATGAAACACAGTACTATGACATCATAATGTCAGTCCCTATTGGCTTAATGTAAAGGAGAGTTATCAGGCTGGTTTACTCCATTTAGGATTCACAGTATTATGACATCACAATGTCAATGCCTATTGGCTTTATGTAATGTAGAATTATTCCTCTGGTTTCCTTCTTGCTCGAAACACTGTACTATGACATCATAATGTCAATGCCTATTGGTTTCATCTAAAGGAGAATTATTGTTCTGGTTTACTCGATGTTGGAAACACAGTATTATGACATCACAATGTCAATGCCTATTGGCTTTATGTAAAGAAGAATTGTGCTGGTTTACTCATTGTTGGAAACACAAAACAATGACATCCTACTGTAAAAGCCTAATATCTTAAGTTAAAGGAACATTTTTACTCTAGTTTCCTTCTTTCTGAAGACACAACACTATGACATCATAATGTCAATGCCTACTGGCTTCATGTATGGGAGAATTATCGTGCTGGTTTATTCCGTGTTGGAAACACAGTATTAAGACATCACAACGTCAATGCCTGTTGGCTTCAGGTAAATGAGGATTATTCCTCTGGTTTCCTTCTTGCTCAAAATACAGTAGTATGACATAATATTGTCAATGCCTATTGGCTTCATGTAAAGCAGAATTAGTGTGCTGTTTTTTCTGTTTTGGAAAGAGTATTATGACAACACAATGTGAATGCCTTTTGGCTTCAGGTAAAGGAGAATTATTATTCCTTTGGTTTCCTTCTTGCATGAAACACAGTACTATGACATCTTAATGTCAGTCCCTATTGGCTTAATGTAAAGGAGTTATCAGGCTGGTTTACTCCATTTAGGATTCACAGTATTATGACATCACAGTGTCAATGCCTATTGGCTTTATGTAATGTAGAATTATTCCTCTGGTTTCCTTCTTGCTCGAAACACTGTACTATGACATCATAATGTCAATGCCTATTGGTTTCATCTAAAGGAGAATTATTGTTCTGGTTTACTCGATGTTGGAAACACAGTATTATGACATCACAATGTCAATGCCTATTGGCTTTATGTAAAGAAGAATTGTGCTGGTTTACTCATTGTTGGAAACACAAAACAATGACATCCTACTGTAAAAGCCTAATATCTTAAGTTAAAGGAAAATTTTTACTCTAGTTTTCTTCTTTCTGAAGACACAGCACTATGATATCATAATGTCAATGCCTACTGGCTTCATGTATGGGAGAATTATTGTGCTGGATTATTCCGTGTTGGAAACACAGTATTATGACATCACAATGTCAATGCCTATTGGCATCAGATAAATGAAGATTATTTCTCTGATTTCCTTCTTGCTTGAAACACAGTACTATGACATAATAATATCAATGTCTACTGGCGTCATGTAAAGCAGAATTATTGTGTTGTTGTTTTTCTGTTTCGGAAAGAGTATTATGAAAACACAATGTGAATTCCTTTTGGCTTCAGGTAAAGGAGAATTATTATTCCTCTTGTTTCCTTTTTGCTTGAAACACAGCATTATGACATCACAATGTCAAAGACTATTGACTTCATGTAAAGACGAATTGTGGTGGTTTACTCATTATTAGAAACACAGAGCTATGACATCATAATGTCAAAGCCTAACATCTTCAGTTAAATGAGAACTAATACTCTAGTTTCCATCTTTCTGAATACACAGCGCTATTACATCATAATATCAATGTGTCACGGTGCCTGTGATTCCAGCGACATTTTAAGGCTTATTTCCTGGTGCCTTTCATTGGCTGCGCTGTACAGCTCCTCCCAGTGACAGCCTTTATATACTCTGGGCTGTCACTTATGGGTTGCCCTTTCGTGGTGTACATGATGCCTAGCGCTTGTTCCGTTGTATTGATACCAGTGTATGAACCGGACTGCCTGACTATGCTATTCGTTACTGTTCCTGCTTCTGTGTACCGATTCGGATTGGCTGATGTTCCTGCTTCCTGTTCTGACCTGGCCTGGCTGACTTCCTGCTCCGTGTACTGACCCGGCGAGGCTGACGACCCTGCTCCGTGTACCAACCCGGCTTGGCTAACGTTCCTGCTCTGTGTACCAAATTGGTTTGGCTGAAGTTCCTGCTCCTTCCACGCCTGGCTGCGTGAAGATCCTGTTTAGTGCCTGTTGCTGTCCTCGTTCTGTGCACTGTCGCTCACGCTACTGTGCACCACAGGGCTACGGTACTCCGTTACCGCCTGTAGTCCAGTCTGTGATTCGAGTCTCATTGTGCCAGTTGTCCTCCATACTGTTATACTTGATCGCTTGGTCTTCCGCTCTTTGGTTCAGTTGGGCGCATAAGGTTGCCTTCCGCCTTTAGACCATAGCGTTCATTAACCCCTCCTGGGGTGGTGCCCTTGTGCCGCTACATGTTCCACCACTGTCATCCTCCATACCGTCATACTCAATCGCTTGATCTTCTGCTCTTGGGTTCAGTTGGGCACATCCGGTTGCCTTCTGCATTTAAAACATAGCGTTCATTAACCCCTCCGGGGGTGGCACCGGGCACATGGTGGTGGATAGTCTCCGTTGGGCATACGTTCTGTGGTACGAGCACTGACTCACGCTGTTGTAGTCTCCGGTGGGCGTCCACCGATGCAACCTCCCGCTCAGTTGGTCTTGCCTGCTCTCCGCTGACACCTTGTCACTGTCGCTATCACTGCCTGTAGGCGACATTGGGCCTCCTCTTATCTGGGCAGACTGAGTCAGTGGCTCCACTGTATCTCCGGACTCTCTTACACTGTATCATTCACAATTTACCTGACCTGTGTCAGTATTGTATTCTGCTGTACATACTGGACCCGTGTGGGTTAAACTTGCTAATGTAACCTGTCCTGTGTCAGTTATCTATGTTCTATATGCTGAACCCATGAGGGTTACGTTATTCATTGTGTGCTTTAAATAAAATTGTGTTTTTTATCATCATCTACCGTTTCTGAGTGTACTGAACCGTAACACAATACTTATTGGCTTCATGTCTGGGGCAATTATTGTGTTAGTTTATTCTATGTTGGATACACATTAATATGACATCACATTGTCAATGCCTATTGGCGTAACGTAAAAGAGGATTATTCCACTTGTTTCCTTCTTGTTCGAAAAATAGTACTATGACATCATAATGTCAATGCCTATTGGTTTCATGTTAAAGAGAATTGTTGTACTGGTTTAGTTCATGTTGGAAAGGCAGTGTTATGACACCACAATGTCAATGCCTATTGGATTTTTGTAAAGAAGAATTGTGCTGGTTTACTCATTGCTGGAAACACAAAGCTATGAGATCATAATGTAAAAGCCTAATATCTTCAGTTAAGTAAAAACTTTTACTCTAGTTTCCTTCTCTCTGAAGACACACAGCCTATTGGCTTCATGTATGGGAGAATTATTGGGCTGGCTTATTCCATGTTGGAAACACAGTATTATGATATCACAATGTCAATGCCTATTAGCTTCAGTTAAATGAGGATTAATCCTCTGGATTCAATCTTATTCATAACACAGTACTATGACATCATAATGTCAATGCCTATTGGCTTAACGTAAAGGAGAATTATTCTCTGTTTTTTTTCTGTTTTGGAATGCCCTTTAGCTTCTGGTAAAGGCGAATTATTATTGCTCTGGTTTCCATTTTGCTCGAAACACAGTCCTCTGATATCATATTGTCATTGCTTATTGGCTTAATGTAAAGGAGAGTTATCATGCTGGTTTACTCTATTTAAATTACACAGTATTATGACATCACAATGTCAATGCCTATTGACTTAATGTAAAGAAGAATTGTGCTGGTTTACTCATTGCTAGAAACACAGATCTATGACATCATAATGTCAAAGTCTAATATCTTCAGTTAAATGAGAACTATTACTCTACTTTCCTTCTTTCTGAATCCACAGCACTATGAGATCATAATATCAATGCTTTTTGGCTTCATGTATGGGACAATTATTGTGCTCGTTTATTCCATGTTGGATACACAGTATTATGACTTCACAATGTCAATGCCTAGGATTATTCCTCTGGTTTCCTCCTCCTTCTTCATAAAAACAGTACTATGACATCATAATGTCAATGCTAATTGGTTTCATGTAAAGGAGAATTATTGTTCTGGTTCAGTCCATGTTGGAAAGGCAGTATTATGATATCACAAAGTCAATGCCTATTGCATTTATGTAAAGAAAAATTGTGGTGGTTTACTCATTGTTGGAAACACAGAGCTATGAGATCATTATGTAAAAGCCTAATTTCTCAGTTAATGGAAAACTTTTACTCTAGTTTCCTTCTCTATGAATACACAACACTATGACATCACAATGTGAATGCCTTTTGGCTTCAGATAAAGGAGAATTATTACTGCTCTGGTTTCCATTTTGCACGAAACACAGTCCTATGATATCATATTGTCAATGCCTATTAGCTTAATGTAAAGGATAGTTATCATGCTGGTTTACTCTATTTAAGAAACACAGCATTATGACATTACAATGTGAATGCCTATTGTCTTCATGTAAAGAAGAATTGTACTGGTTTACTTATTGCTAGAAACACAGAGCTATGACATCATAATTTCAAAATCTATTATCTTTAGTTAAATGAGAACTATTCATCTAGTTTCCTTCTTTCTGAATACACAGCACTATGACATCATAATATCAATGCTTATTGGCTTCATGTGTAGCACAATTATTGTGCTGTTTTATTCCATGTTGGATATACAGTATTATGACATCACAATGTCAATGCCTATTGGCCTAATATAAAAAAGGATTATTCCTCTGGTTTCCTTCTTACTCGAAAAACAGTACTATGACATCATAGTGTCAAGGTCTATTGGTTTCATGTAAAGGAGAATTATTGTTGTGGTTTACTCCATGTTGGAAACGCAGTATTTTGACATCACAATCTCAATGCCTATTGGCTTCATGTAAGAAGAATTGTACTTACTTACTCAGTGTTGGAAACAAAGAGCTATGACATCATAATGTTTAAGCCTAATATATGCAGTTAAAGGAAAACATTTACTCTAGTTTCCTTCTTTTTGAAGACACAGTACTATGACATCATAATGTCAATTCCGATTGGTTTCATGTAAAGGAGAATTATTGTTGTGGTTTACTCCATGTTGGAAACGCAGTATTTTGGCATCACAATGTCAATGCCTATTGGCTTCATGTAAGAAGAATTGTACTTATTTACTCAGTGTTGGAAACACAGAGCTACGACATCATAATGTTTAAGCCTAATATATGCAGTTAAAGGAAAACTTTTACTCTAGTTTCCTTCTTTTTGAAGACACAGTACTATGACATTATAATGTCAATTCCGATTGGTTTCATGTATGGGAGAACTATGGTGCTGGTTTATTCTGTGCTGGCTTCAGGTAAAGGAGAATTTTTACTGCTCTGTTTTCCATTTTGCACGAAACACAGTCCTATGATATAATATTGTCAATGCCTATTGGCTTAATGTAAAGGATAGTTATCATGCTGGTTTACTCTATTTAAGAAACACAGCAATGCCTATTGACTTCATGTAAAGAAGAATTGTACTGGATTACTCATTGCTGGAAACACAGAGCTAGGACATCATAATGTCAAATCCTATTATCTCCAGTTAAATGAGAACTATTACTCTAGTTTCCTTCTTCCTGAATACACAGCACTATGACATCATAATATCAATGCTTATTGGCTTCATGTATAAGACAATTATTGTGCTGTTTTATTTAGACTTGTGCACGGGCAAAATTTTCAATTTAATTCGAATTTGGCAAAAAAATTTTTTTTCCTAATTCGGATGATCCTTATTTCGGACCGGACCTATTTCATTTGAACGAAATTTTGATCCATTCCGAATTATTCGGCCGAATTAATATGGGTTAAATTATAGCAGTGCGCCTCCATGCACTCTGCTATCATTCTTTCCAGACAGGGTGTGCATTTAGAAAAAGATCCATCCCAAAAATGGACATTGTCGTACATTGCCAGTCTGTGAATGTCACTTCTACTCCAGCATGGGATGCCAGTCACAATCCACATTCCACATGTTCGAACATCCGAGAACCCATGCCAGTCATTCAATTTAGCACATGGTCAAACATCGAGAACCCATGCCTGTCATTCAATTTAGCATATGCTCGATCATCGAAAACCCACGCCTGTCACATCCTACTCAACATAAGTGGTCAACTCGAACATGGACAAACTATACATGTGACATTCTGTGTTAGTACATGGGGGTAAAGGTGAAGGTTTCATTTTCTGGTAGCAGCTTCCTACCCTACTGTCCCTCTTTGGTACACAAATTCCTCTCTCTTCTTTTCCTATCCTGATTTCCCCTCATATCAGATAAGTCTATGTGTATATAAATTAGTGTTTCATACTACATCAAGAATAAACATCAATGTTTGTTTAAACTGCAGTATGTGTGTCTAAACTAATTTGTGTATTGAAAATACATTAATCTTGTGCTAAATCATCAACTCACTTACCCAAAGAGTTTTCAATAGGTTATGACGTTAACTACGAAGTGACCAGTCACACCACCAGCAACACGTATATATGATCTCTGTATATTCATCTCCCTTCACCACTTTAGGCTGTAATCTTTCAAACACAAACCCCACTTTTTAGTGCTTCATTCTCCTACAATCTTCATCCTGTATTGTCCAAACCCTTAGCTGCTTTCACCCTTTGAGTGCCAGAGCGGTATCCAACATACTACTTGTCAATGCGTTGGATAACTCTCTGACACTCAAAGAGTTAATTCATTTGTTCACATACACCAAGGGCTGACAAGAGTTCAACCAGTAGGTCGACAACCATGCCCCATGCACCACTAATTCAAAATAAATTTCCCCATCTTTGGCCATTTATTTTCCAGTTAGCTCCATGCTCTGCTTGTGTCTTCCTATGGATCACTGTAAGTACAGTAATGTTATGTACAGTATACATTGGAGTTGTTGATGTTCGAAAGAAACTGAATTCGCCGGGCCTGGAGCACTCTGTTGCCTCCCCGGAGTGATCTCAGATTGCCACGCATAGTTTGTTGAACATCACGAACATATGTCTGTCACAGTCTAACCTGCATAGTTTGTCGAACATAACCAAGCCGTCCGACCCCGCCTACCCTGCACAGCTTGTTGAACAAAGCATCTTGTCACTTCCTGCCCCTACTTAGTGTGCGGCGTCATATCGTATCTTCCTCAAATCGTATTGGATAGATTGAGATGGTATTGCCCATTCCAGATCCCGCTTTCGAATACTATTGGCCCAAGTTTCAAACTCTTAGGATTCACATTGCTGGTTGGCCAGGTGCCTTACTAGCAATGCAAAAAACTTAATGATGACTCTATGACCTGGAAAAAAAGGTAAGGAATACCCCAAACAAAAACCAGCCACCAAGAGACAGCCATTTTACAGATCAGCAGCCATCTTGCAAGAAAGAAGAGAAACAGCAGCAATGGCCAGAGGAAGAGAAATACCCTTCAGCATGGAGGAGAATGAGGCACTAGTGGGGCACCGCAGGGCTGTTATTCCCATCTCTGTGGCCCATTGGCAGCTTCCACCGCAGTAGTGGATAGGAGTGAAATGTGGGATACTGTGGTGGAAACTGTCAATGAGGTGGCAGTGTCCCTACACACATCAATCAGGTGCAGGAAGCGGGTATATGACATTAGAAGGCAAGTGCTGCAGAAAAGGGAGAGGATGGAGGTAGTGCGGTCATCTGAAGCCTCCAGTAGACCTGTTCTATTTCATCATTATCAACAGGTCCTGAATGGCCTCATTGCAGCATCTGAGGCAGAAGCTGCTCCTGCTTCAGGCGGTGATGAGGATGTTGCTGGTCCATCACATGCTGGACCAGCTCCCATCACCCCTGTAGCAGGACCAGTGGAATCCTCAGATGCTGAAGATGTCCATGCTCCTGCATCTTCCCCTGCCCCTATAGCACTTGTCTTTCCCGTCCACGTGCCCGCTCCTGTTCCTGTACATGCCCATTCTCCATTAGCTGAAGGGAGCGACTCTTCCTCTGGTCTCATGATATGCACCAGTTCCACAATGAGCAGTGGCAGCGATGCCCCTTCCCTGCATGCCTCAGAGTTGGGTACTCCAGCGCCAGAATTCTCCGCAGCTGAGGAGTCAGACCATGCTGGCGTGTTTTTTGGTAAGTAATTGTATTCTGCTGCATGTGTTCATGTAATGTTGTTAACCCTTTGACTGCCAGAGGGGTACGCAATGCATTGCAAGTGTTGTGTGACCCTTTGGTACTCAAAGGGTTAAATATCTACCACTGAGCAGATAGGTGTGCAATGTATGGTAAAGAACTGCAAATCACACATATCTGCTCTGTGTAACTTAACCCTTTTTAATGCAATGTCCACGTGTGTGCATACCGCCCAACATTTCAAATGGCGAAAGAGGGACACTTCTGTTTTAGGTGGCGTTTCTGGGGGCTTGGCTGGTAGGCGGATCATGTCCAAGAATTTTTAGGTTATTTCTTGACCCATCGGCACCTCTTTGTGTAACTGATAAATGATTTAGAGCAAGACTAAAGTATTTTAGTTACCCATATTAATGTATAAACACATATACTGACAATTAATAACACATTTATGTATGTTTTATTGCTGTGGAGCAATGTAATACACACCACTCATTCTGATGTCCTAAAAAGAGGGACAAAAGGGTAGAAAAGAGGGACAGAGGGATTTGGGTCTCAAAGAGGGACTGTCCCTCCTAAAGAGGGACACTTGGGAGGTATGTGTGTGTACTGTAATTTAGTACTTTGTTATGCAATGTCCATTCATGTGTGTAATGTAATTTGGTACTTTGTTATGCAATGTCCATGCACGTGTGTGTGTGTGTGTGTACTGTAACGTGGTGTTCTCTTCTCATTACAGATGAACCTGATAGAGTACCTAGCTCTGGCAGGGAGGGGGAAGAAGAAGTCATCACCCTCTATCTGGAGCTGGTCACTGCCACTGCTCCTGCCAGTGTGGAGGAAGAGGTGGCTGCTGGTAAGTTGTTCTTAAGATTTCTCCCTCAGATACAAATATGTTTTAAGTCATGTTAAATTGTTCCATATGTGTTTTAGCAGCCCCAGCTTGCTTTAGCCATACCTAGTTTATATAACTATTGCATTGCCACAGGGGTGAGCAGCAGCGCATTGCTAAGCTATGCTTTGCTCACCCTTCTGGCACTCCAAGGCAAGGCCAGACTGGCCTACCGGGATACCGGGAAAATTCCTCGGAGGCCGCCTGCATTGAACTTCCCAGGGGCTGCTTCAAAATCAAGAAGCAATCTGCGGCTATGGTCCTGTCTCCTTGCGGCGGCGTGTTGCTTCTTGATTGCACGAGTGTTGGCCGTGGCCATAAGGTGACAGGACAGCGTCCGTTAGCTTTGAAGGGCCCCGCAACATGCTGAGAGAAGAAGGCACAGACCTGTAGCAGCTGAGCTCCCTCGTCTGATCTTTAGTAATGTTGAACGCTGGGAGATGACATCTCCCCGCACTCTGCATTACTGAAGAGAAGACTATGCGGGAGCAACAGCATTAAAGAGGTCTGTGCAGTAGGAGGCACAGTCCTCTCATGCCACACCGCTGGACCACACGGGAGGTTGGAAATGGACACGGGGGGGCAATGTGGAGATTGGGGGGGCAATGTGGAGACGGGGGCAATGCAGAGACTGAGAGGCAATGTGGAGATTGGGGGGGCAATGTGGAGACTGGGGGGGCAATGTGGAGACTGAGGGCAATATGGAGGTCACCCAGTGACGTCAGACGCAGTGTGAAGAAGAGCACTGCGTCTGCGCACCGGGTCGGTCGCACCACAATGATATGGGGCTGGTAAGCAATTTTTTCCAGGGTTGGTTTTTATTCCCAGTCTGGCCCTGCTACAAGGGTTAAATATCCCACTAATGCACATATGGAGCACATGTAAGAAACGTTTGTCATTCTCCTGCCATTCACATGATGACATTGTAGGCATGATGGACACAAGCTAATGCACCATGGTGGATGTCTCAGTATGTTGAAGCCTTGCCATGCAGTACAGCGATGCTTTGTAGGCCAAATTTTCTCTGTAGTTGAGTAAATCCTGGTAACTAGGTTAACCCACCTTGGTGCAGTTGTTGTGAACCTGAATGCTTACACAACTGAAGCATTTAATGGAGTCAGTGTTTCTCATCACATGTTAGTTCCCTTAATATCCAAAACAGATCCAGCTGACATGCCCGAGGAGGGGGGTGGGCAAGAAGATGCCAGAGTGCAGGCCCCCGTTGGTGTACCTGGGGACCACCATGTGGAAAAGGCAGGTGAGTTTAGTAAATTGTAATATGTCCTCCAGCAAAAACATGTACATCCATTCAATGTCTAATATGTCTTTTGTTGTGTTGTTGGTTTACGTTTGTGGAAAGGGTTCTGAGTTTTGTGTTTCTGGTGGTTGTAACCATTTCAATGGGAGAAGGGTACCCAATGCAGTCTCAAAATTGTTGTGCATTGAAATGGGTTAAGGCTCCATACAATTATCTCACTCTTTTGAAAATGTCCTGTATCTCCTCAGGGTCATCGCGGGCTGTGTCTGGTGAGAAGGATAAGAAACCACCTCTGGGGGAGTGTGCCTCTGCTCCTGAGGCTATGGAAGGGGAAGTGCATGGTAAGTAAAATCCTAAATCTGCTGTCCCATGTGTATTCCACCTCTCTCCCCTTCCCTTACAAAGACCCCAGATTCCCTGTAGTGATCTGTGTTCATGTCACACATACCTGTGACAGTATCATGGCATGGACAAATATCAATATGTGATTTTTGTTCATGCCATGACCTTGTCACACAGGTATGCTTGGCTCCAGGCAAATAGCACACCCCTACAGTTCACGTTTGCAGGCTAGAACTAATTGAGTGCTGATGTACCAATCACAATGACAATGATGATCCACCTGTGTCCAATTCAAGGCTAAAGGGCAAACCTGACCTGTCAGTTTGTTCATAGCTGGGGTGGTCAAGCCTGCTCTCTGGCCACAACAATGCTACATGTTTGCTGCGTCCCCTCAAATTAAAGTGGATGTGTCACCTATTTATAACATAGCCTAAATAGTTAGGCTACAGATTGAATACTTGTAAAACATTATTAATTTGTTTTTTAAAGTTTAATTTGTTGTAAATTGAACTTAGAAAGTCTGTCCCCTACCTATTTCCGCATAGACTGCTGTGCCTCTGCTCTCCACCCTCCTCCGATGACGGAGGCTTCAGTGTGGAAACTGGAGCGATCTCATTGGCTAGATATCGATCTCTGCCAATGAGACCGCTCCATCATGCAGACAGAAGCCTCCATCATTGGAGGAGGGTAGGGAGCAGAGGAAGAGTGATGGACTGCGGTTACAGAGCAGGTAACTGCAGTCTGTACGGAAGTAGGTAGGGGACAGATTTTCAAAGTTAAATTTACAACAAATCTATATATATAAAAGAATAAGCCTCATTGCATAATTTATGGTACCTCACACACAACATAACTTATGTCTCCTCAGAAAACAAACACACATTGAATAGAATGTCTCATTACATAATTTATGTCTCATTAGGAGACACAACTCCTATTGGGTGATTCAATGGGGACTTTACTGCTCCCATTGGGTGATTCAATGAGGGCATGTTTATCATACAGGGAGTTGGCCCACCCACTCCAGCCCGCCCACCACTATCCAACTGACAAAAAAAAATATAGCTGCCACTCGCTCCTGAAGTAGGGGATATCAATAACTTCTCCCAGTCCACACACACACACTCACTCAGGATCATGACCCCACAAACACACTGTTTCACCTCCCACAGATAATAGTATCCCTCCATACACTCTGTGTCAGTACGAGGGTGTAATGTTTCCATAAAATACAAACTCAGGAATAAACTTAATAGCAACTCTTTTATTTAACTCTGTTCATCTCTTCAGTGAACCTCACTGTCTGTTTTCACCTGTCACTTCTCCACTTTCTGCTTCCCACCCTTTCTCCTTAAAGGGAGAGAGATGCTTTGCTGTATGTTACAGAGGGCAAGCTTCAAACGCCACTTTCTATTTATTCCCTCAGCATATTGCTACGCTGCCTCAACTGAAGAGCCACCGTGTGTTATATTGCTATGTTACCTCAACTTATGTAAGGAGGAGTTACTGCTCCCATTGGGTGATTCAATGGGGGAGAGATTTAAATCATGCAGGGAGTCGGCCTGCCCCCACTATCCAGCCCGCCCACCACTATCCAAGTGACTGAAAAACAAAATGGCTGCCACTCGCTCCTACACCATAGACACAAACACATCAGACAAAAAACACACACACACTCAATCACACACAGTCATACACACTCACAATAATTCACACACTCTCACTCACACACTAACATGCAATCACATGCACTCACTGACATGCACCCACTCACATGCACCCACACCCCGGGAGCCAGCACAATCCACCTTCTACCATAGTATGTGCAATTACCACACGCATTTCAACTACATGAATGAATGCCACTCACTCACACTCACACCCCGGGAGCCAGCACGATCCACCTTCCACCATAGTCTCACTCACTCACTCACTCACACCCCGGGAGCCAGCACGATCCACCCTCCACCATAGTATGTGCAATTACCACATGCATTTCAACTATATGAATGAATGCCTCAGTGGAGGCATAAGTACAAACACAAGCTCATTACAATGACACATAAGTCACCCCCTTATGACTCACTTCTGTGTGTGTGTGTGTGTGTGTCTCAGTGTGTTCCTCACTGTGTGTGTTGCATGTCTGTATCACATTCTGTGTGTCTGCATGTTGTGCATTGCATGTATGTGTGTATGACTGTGTCGCTCTTTCTGCATCTCAGTGCATGCGTGTGCATTTGTGTTTGTGTCTCTGTGTGCGTGCATTAATTCCCCTATATATCCTGACGGGCAGCGCCGTCCCACATTGCTAGTAAAACATAAAAATAAAACATAAACAATGTTTTAGAAGTATATAGAAACTCACAGTGTAGACATATGGCGCTTAATTAGTATAGCTCATACTATAAAAACCAAAAAACTATCAAAAGTAATAAAAACTGAAACTAAAACAGGGGCACCAGAATGCAACTCTCCTAAGCAGCTACAATCCCTAGACCCGTGTGTGAAGTCTGGACAATCAAAAAAGCAGCAAATATACATATATGGGAGAGCGCTATAAATCACTATCCACAGCCATATATTAATCTCTAACTACCACCCTCCCTCAATGAGCAATAAACATGTAAATATGTATAAAACTTTATTTATAAAAGACCAAAATAGTCTAAACAACGTATAATACACTTAGTACAATATACTTATTTATTTTATTTTTATTTCTTTTAGATAGTGGTACCACTATTATTGTATTGTACTAAGTGTATTATATGTTGTTTAGACTATTTTGGTCTTTTATAAATAACGTTTTATACATATTTACATGTTTATTGCTCATTGAGGGAGGGTGGTAGTTAGAGATTAATATATGGCTGTGGATAGTGATTTATAGCGCTCTCCCATATATATATATATATATATATATATATATATATATATATATATATATATATATATATATATATATGATATAATGATTTAGAAGTATTCGATATGTAGCCTATTTAGGCTATGTTATAAATAGGAGACACACCCACTTTAAACACATTTTGTGTGGTGATTCTCAGCAATGGTCCTGTTGTATAGGATGCACAATCATGTCCTCTAACCATCATAAAAGTGCATGCTGTCAGTTGAACACAAGCGAATGTCAATACCGCTCGTGTTTAAGTGAGCACATCCTAACAACATGCACTGTTGGTGTGGTTAGAGGACATGAATGTGCATCCTAGACAACAGGACCATTGCTGAGAATCACTCTGCTAAATGCATCAAACATCTGTGTGCCAGAGAGGTGCTCACTGCTTTCCATTTCTTCTTTCCCCACAGCTGCATCTGATGAACAACCACAGCAGCAGCCCCCTTCCAGCAAGGAGTTCGCAGAGGCCCTGGACGTCCTATACGGGATCGCAGCTGACATGAGGGGATTACGGTGTCAGCTGAGAAATGACATGCGCCGTCAGGAGGCTCTGCTCCATCAAATGGTGGTGCAGAACAGACTGATGCTGGGCCTCCTGACAGAGCATGTTGTGCGTCCAGGGCCAGCCCCCGCCCCCAGCAGCTCCTCATCAGACAGCAGCCATCTGATGCCCTGCTTGCTGTATGTGGTGGAAGGTGCCACCTACCCAGACAGGGGCCTCGCACAAGAGGAGGAAGGAGGCCCCCCCACTGACCCCATTCCCCCCAGAGGGGGATTTTTCTATTTTTTTTTTTTTGTAAGTTTATTATTATTATTTTTATTATTATTATTTATATCTGTTATTAAATTTTTAATCTTCAGCATTGTTATTGTCCATTTATTTCAGATACAAATGGGGGGAGATACACCAAAGTGTTACGAGGAGGTGATGAAGTGGAGATGACCTTTCCAGTGTGATTAACAATCCTTGCTTCTTCCATCTAGCCAGTTAACCGAGATTTAACCAACCTGTAAGTTCTTAGTGCATTGGCTCCATGGGATAATCCAGGAATCGGAGAGTTTAGCACACTGGAAAAGTTCCTTACACATCCTCACCATTTGAAAACACCTTAGTGCATAACCCCACTGCTGACCCACTCTTCTGTGTGTGTCTCTAACTCTTGTCTGTCTCCCCTAGAGATTGGAAAAGGGAAGGAGACAGACACAGATTTGCATGAAGGGAAGTTGACAGAGGAGGAGGGTGGCAGAGGGACAGAAAGGGAAGGAGACGGATTGACAGAGAGGGAAGGTGGCTGATGGACAGAGAGGGAAGGAGGCTGGACAGAGAGGGAAGGAGGCTGATGGACAGAGAGGGAAGGAGGCTGATGGACAGAGAGGGAAGGAGGCTGATGGACAGAGAGGGAAGGAGGCTGATGGACAGAGAGGGAAGGAGGCTGATGGACAGAGAGGGAAGGAGGCTGATGGACAGAGAGGGAAGGAGGCGGACAGAGGGAATGAATGTAAAGGAGTCAAAGGGAGATGTGTAGACTGACAGGGCTCAATTCAAATGCTGGAGACGGCTGTTTTTTCTGCCAATGCATTTTTGGGGTGTTAAAGTTAAGGAACTAATGAAAACACCATAAACTGCAATTCAGTTGTCTGCGTTAGCTATGAAGATCCGATAAGTGACTCAAGTTATTGCAGGAAAGTTAAGACCTACTTTTTTTCTGACTTTTGTCCCTTAACGCATCTTCAAACAGCTGATGCCGAAACAGAAAGGAAAATAAAGTAAAAAAAAAAAAAAAAAAACACCTAAGACCCCAGTGGGTGTGTTCATATGGGGCCCTAAGCCACACATCAATACATCAAAGCACTCCAAAACAATGTCAAATGTTAGAAGAATTAACAACATGAGTGCCAGTGGGGTATAATCACCCTGCCGGCACTCATAGGGTTAACCCAACTAAGAAAAAAAAAAAAAAAAAAATCACATTACAAGTAACACTTACCATTAATCCTGATATCCAGCGGAGTCCTACACCGGTCCTCTTCTGTCCTTCTTTCTTTCTTCTCTTCTGTCTTCTTTCCTGTTGCTGTAAAAAATCTCCCAGAAAAGTTTAAGTACAATGCATGAATATCCGGCACATTAATACATACTTTAACCCTACTGAGCCCCAGAGAGGTATGCAACACATTGCTTTGCAATGTGTTGTGTAACCCTCTGGCATTCAAGGGGTTAAACAATGTACTAGTGTGCCAGATATTGCATTGGACATACTTTTCTTGGTAGTTTTTACAGCAAGAAGACAGAAGCTACAAGACAGTAGACAAGACAGAAGGAGACAGACAGTGGATGACAGGTAAGTGTAACACTGATTAGTTAACGATCAGTGCTTGACAGTACGCCAGGCACAGATTGTCAGCTTTTTTTCCTTTGAAGTTCCCAATACTGCCACTATTTAGTGGCGTTGAAAATTATTCAAACAAATGACTTAAATTTTTAATATTTTACACAGGGACAAAGGTGACTCTCCTTTGTGATGGCAATAAGGCACCCTGTATGCCTATACAACTGTCAGACTGGCTGATGTGTCACTCTGAAAAAAGTTATTCAGACAAATTATTCCAAATTTTTTTAATATCGTCTGTTGCATGTGCCATTTCTGTTGCAGAGGTGAAATACATTATATCATGAGCATCTGTAGCAAAGGTAATACATTACACGATATGTAGCATGTGTCATTTACTATATGTAGCAGAGGTGTTCTATACATATGGATGTAGCTAAATTAGAAGGAAGAAGGAAAAGTGAGAATGACTGGTGCGGTATCCTTTTGAAACATCAAAAAGAAAAATATTGCGCTGCTAAAAGCGGATTAAACCATGTTGCAGTGTTTAAAATAGCAACATGAAAACCTCGAGCTACATAAAAGCACTAGGTTGTCATGTCGCATAATTAAACATCCCTGTGTACTGGCCACAACGCCCAGCATCCTTATTACCTTGCGTTGCCCAGTACTTTTTAAAGCAGAACTACCACCTCTTACAAACATGTCCCCAAATAATTACCGATCTGGCGACTAGCTTCTCAGCAGCGTTTGTCGCCAGAATTCTTACCACGATAATGATAATTATACACTGCTCCTGGACTGACAGGCAGGAAACTGCGCAGACATCTTTACATAGTGACATCTGCGCGCCTGCGCTGTCAGTCCCAGCCTGCTCTAGGAGGCATTGCTAGGAGCCGTTCGGCTCCAAAAATGGACTGACAGCACATGCGTGCAGACGTCACTATGGAAAGATGTCTCCGCGGTTTCCTGCCTGTCAGTCCAGGAGCAGTGAATCATTTCCATGAACGCGGTAATAATTTTGGCAACTAGCTCTACTCAGCAGCTTGTTGCCAGATGGGTAATTATTTGGGTCCGTGTTTGTAAAAGATGGTAGTTCCACTGTAATGCAACGTTTCAAAAGGGAACTGACCGGTGCAAGGCAGAATCAGGATGACAGAAGCAACACTGGAGATGTAGCCAGAACTGCAGAACACTGGAGCAGGCAGGACTCAGTCCATAGATGGATACAGCAGCAACTGAGGAAGACTGGTGCGAGCCACACTCAGGATGACAGCAACATGGATGATTGTAGCTGTCTGAAGTCCTCCTTGTTTTTCTAATCTGCATCAAACCTGAGAGCAGGGTAACCGAGCTTTGGCAAGTTGACTTTTAAAAAAGTAATTTGCTCCATGAGCTGGGAGGCCAGTGGAGAGCACTGGGGGCTAAGTATATTTCCAGTAACGGAAAATACCTGCTCACTCTGGACAGTGGTTGGGGGGCAAGAAAGCAACTCCTGGGCTACCAGGGACACTGTAGGCCACACAGCCCTCTTGTTATCCCAGAAATTTAAGGGATCTGTACTTGGGGCCAAAGAAGGTTCCACAACGTAAGCCTTAACCTCAAACTCAGCACTTTTTCTGTTAATGGGAAGCGGTTTGTTTTCTCCGCAGCATAATCTGTCCATCGCCTCAGCATAAAAAGCAGCAGCTGCTCCACCAGAACAAGATGAAGTGCTACTGGCGCTGCTGCTAATAGGTCCCGGAAGACCACCACACTCCTCCAGCTTATTTTCGGAATTTCCTCCCACCTCCTGTGACTGCATTCTAGTTTTTCTTTGCCTTTCATGCACTCTCGCTATCAATTGTTCCCTCCAGGCAGTGAGGGAATTGTAACAAAGTGCCAACTTGCCTTTCATTCAAGGATCGCAAATTGTGGCAAGCATTAACTTGGGACAATTGTCCATGCGCTCTTCCGTGAGCTGAGTCAGTTCCTTCTTCAGCCTCGTTAGAAGGGCTGCAACATCTGGAAGTATATTACTCTCAGCACCAGGCAAGTGTTCCCTATGGGAAAGGAAATCGTCCAATTTTAAAGAGAGGTTCGTGAAGAGGGGAATGACTTCTGCCAGGCTAGTTTTCTCTTTGCTCAAAAGTTCAGTGAAAGCACAGAATGGTGTAAGGACTGTCACTACCTGTTCCATCAGGGCCCAGTCAGCCCTGCCCAGTGTTCTGTTACTGCCAATGAAATGGTGACATGACATTGAATGAATGGCCTTTTTCTGCCCAAGGATACGCTCTAGCATATCTAAGGTGGAGTTCCACCTAGTCTCAACATCTTGTTTTAGGCGGTGCTCTGGGAGGTCTGCCTTTTTTCTGTTCCTCCCTGAGTAGCTGGCTATCTTTGACGCTCCGATGGAAGTGGCCATAAATTTGTCGGCACGACTCCAGAAGTGCTCACAACCTTCCAGTGTTACTGCCATCCTCAAGAGCAGCCTTCACTACTAGGTGAAGAACATGCGCTGAGCAGCGCACACCCACAAATCTGCCATCCCGGAGAGCCTTGATCATGTTAGCTGCACCATCAGTAACCACAAACCCCATTTGCGCCTGTGTGCCTGCCTACTCCCCTAGCCATTGCGCCACCATGTTCTGCAGTGCTTTGCGAATGTTATCTGAGGTGTGCTGCTGATCCATTACCTCAGCATGGAGGAGGAAAGAGCAGTGCCCTGACTGCTTGGCTACTGCACCTGAACTTGTTGTTGCTATTGGTGTGTCTTGCAACACATTGGGCTGCCACCAATGTGCCGTCAATGACAGGAAGCCATGCTGGCCACTCGGAGCATTCCATAAGTCAGTGGTAAAGTGCACTGACTGGCCACCAGCCTTTCCTAGCTGTACCTTCAAAAGACCAACGCACGACTGGTACAGTGAGGGCTCTATAGTTCTATTAAATGTGGTGCAGGATGGAATGTTATATCGGGGTGCAACAGCCTCCATAAGTTGATGGAAGGGATCCCCATCCACCAAACTGAAAGTTGCACCCCCAAGGACTATGAGCTGTGCAATGAGGCATGCAATTTTCCTGGACTGCTGTCTGCACATCCCCTTGGAATGAAACCCACCAAAATCTTCCAGTGTGGCCTGTATTGACTTTGGGATGGGCTGTGACTGTCTGCTGCTTTTACTAGGACCAGATGTGGCATGATCTCCCTACCTTTTTTCCTGCCTACTGGTGGTGAGTGTTACACTGGTAAATGTAGTAGTGCCACCACGTTCTGCACTCATCAACACTGACTTGTGGTAGCGGTTCAGGTGTTGGTTCATCCCAGAGGTGGATAGAAGACCCAACACCCTCCCACAGCTGACTTCCCTGCCACACAATTTACATTTCGCTAGCCGGCCATCGCCAAGTGTCACAAAATGGTCCCACACTTTGGAGCGACAGATGACTTTGGAAGGTGGTGAAGAAGAAACTGAGGTGACACTTTCATTTTCACATGCTGCAGGGATGTCAGGGCTGGGATTGGAGGAGGATGGAGTAACACTGGTGGCAGAGACATTAGCAGCTACTACCTGCCTGGGAGACTCATTTGGAACTGGAGATGCAGGTGGTGAGTTTTCATCAATAGAAGACAGAATTGTAGTTGGAGAAACAGGAGGAGTACTATGGGCAGCAGTGGAAAAATGCAGCTCAGGAGAATAATCAAGGTCAGTGGAAAAATCATGCTCAGTGGAAAAATCAAGCTTAGCAGGCCTTGGTCTCTCATATTCTTCTTCTACCGCTTGTAGGTTTGGACAGGAAGAAAAATCATCAGCAGCAGATTTTGGGGAGAGCTGATGAATTCCCTCTTCTGCCTGGTAGGTACCGGGAAATGGTAAATTATCTCCCTCAATAACCTTTTTTGGAGACGATATGCTCTCAGTGTCAGTGACAGTGGTGGCAGGAGAACATTTCTCAAAATACTCCAATAATTCAAGTTTGGGCTGCTTACATGGATGTTCACTGTAAAACTCCCGCGTTGATACTGCCCTCAGTTTCCCACCAGTAGTGTTCATGTTCAACACGCTAGGTGTCCCCAAGTTTATAGAACTGGCTGTAGAAGAGGTGGTGACGGAACTGGCAGTGGCAATAGTCATTGTGCAGGTGGTTCTGGGGGGATCATCACAAAACAGCTGACGAGAGACGGATGACGGCCGCTTCGTGGTCTTAGAGGAGCAACTGGACCTCTCTACCCTGCTAGTAGAGGTACAACGACCTGAAGTTCCCTTCTTCTTTCTAGTTTTTGTTTTGGACTGCTGCTGCCGAGTCTGACTAGTACTACTCAAAGTACTCTTCTTTCCCCGCCTGCTGCTGCTAGCTCTGCTTGAAAGCAACTGCACTGTGGTGGTGTTGGTGGTTGCTGGGTCACTGCAGCTGGTACCAGGACGAGGAACAACAGGTTGTTCACTAGGACTCAAATCCATTAAGGATAGGTAGGTAGAGAATGATTATAGTTTTACAACTTTAAAACCTGCCCACACAACAACTGTGACACTGGCAGTGTGACTCTGAAAATTATTCAAACAAATAACTTGCATTATGAATATTTTTAATAAAATCAACACAGGTGACTCTCCCTTGTGGTGACTTAAAGGTACCCTGCCTGCCTATACAACTGTGACACTGGCAGTGTGACGCTGAAGATTATTCAAACAAATCACTTGTATTATGAATAATTTTAACAAAACAAACACAGGTGACTGCCTTGCGATGGCTTAAAGACACACTGCCTGCCTATACAACTGTGATACTGGCAGTGTGACGATGAAGATTATTCAAACAAATCACTTGTATTATGAATAATTTTAATAAAACAAACACAGGTGACTCTGCCTTGCGGTGGCTTAAAGGCACCCTGCCTGCCTATCCAACTGTGACACTGTCAGTGTGACCCTGAAGATTATTCAAACTAATGAGTTGTACTTTTTTTTTTTTTTTTTTTTTTTTTTTTTTAGGAACACAGATGACTCTCCCTTGCGGTGGCGAAAAGGCACCCTGCCTGCCTATACAACTGTCAGACTGGTTGATGTGACACTCTGAAACTTATTCGAAGAAATGCCTAATTTTTTTTTATATTTTTGCACAGGAACAAAGATGACTCACCCTTGCAGTGGCAATAACTGGCACTAATGCTGGCTGCCTACCTTTGCCTAGCCTAATGCTACCTGCCTGCCTACAAAACAATTGGACACTCTCTAATCTCTTCTTCTCTTTCTGAGCTCCAACAATGCAATGAGGAAATACAGGCTGTCTGCCTGGGTGACTGTGTCATTAGTCCAACCCCCATCATGAAACAAAGAAGGTTATTGGAATACAGACAAAAGAGGGAAGTAGTGCATGAAACGGAGAATGGAATTGGACTAGAGACATGGAGGGAAAATTATGGAGGGAAAGCAAAGTAGTCGAACTCGCACAGAAAGTACAAAAAAGATCCGACTCCGAACAGTCCCAGTCGAAAGTAATAAAAACTTTTAGGAATTTTTCGAATGCCGAAACTTCCGAAAGTTTCAACAAATTTCGGACCGGGGCTGCTCAGAGTCGGATCATTTTTGTTGAATGACCCTTGAGTGTCAGATTGTCCGAATATCTCCGAATGACCCCATTTTCGACTAAATCTGAATCAATTTGCACAAGTCTAGTTTTATTCCATGTTGGATACACAGTATTATGACATCACAATGTCAATGCCTATTGGATTTATGTAAAGAAGTATTGTGCTGGTTAACTTATTGTTGGAAACACAGAGCTATGAGATCATAATGTAAAAGCCTAATATCTTCAGGTAAAGGAAAACTTTTACTCTAGTTTCTTTCTCTCTGAAGACACAGCACTATAATATCATCATGTCAATGCCTATTAGCTTCATGTATGGAAGAATTATTGTGCTGGTTTATTCCATGTTGGAAACACAGTATTATGACATCACAATGTCAATGCCTATTGGCTTCCGGTAAAGGAGAATTATGATTGCTCTGGTTTCCATTTTGCTTGAAACACAGTCCTATGATATCATATTGTCAATGCCTATTGGCTTAATGTAAAGGACAGTTATCATGCTGGTTTATTCCATTTAAATTACACAGCATTATGACATCACAATGTCAATGCCTATTGACTTAATGTAAATAAGAATTGTGCTGGTTTTACTCATTGTTAAAAACACTTAGCTATCATAATTACAAAGCGTAATCTCTTCAGTTACATAGTAACATAGTAGATAAGGCTGAAAAGAGACATGCGTCCATCAAGTCCAGCCCATGCCAAAAACACCCCTGTTGATCCAGAGGAAGGGGGGGGGGGAAAGCCCTCTGGAGCCATTTCCAATCTAGTCCCAAGTGTTTGTGCGTGTGTGTGGGGGAATTATTCATTCCTGACTCCAACTGGTAGTCAAATACTTCCCCAGATCAATATCCTATTTGCTTTGAAGCCATCTGTCATAATTGTCAATATTGTTTTGTGCTAGATAGGCATCCATTGCTTTTTTGAATGCAGTTGCATTATCTGCAAGCACAACATCCCAAGGCAAAGAATTCCTTAGCCTTACTGCCCTTACTGTAAAGAATCCCTGCCTTTGTTTTAGTCGAAAGTGCCTTTCCTCTAGTCTTAATGGATGGCCTCTTGTTCTTAGCTCAGCTCTTTGCATAAATCTTTCTCTAATGAGGATTTCCCAAGTTGTTTCCCATTTAGAGTATATGTAGCAAGTTTGTTTCTACAGCCCAATTGCATAACCTTACATTTATCTACATTAAATGACATCTGCCACTTTTCTGCCCATTCACTTAGTTTATCTAAATCCTTCTGTAGGGAAAAAACATCCAGCTCTGTATGTATTTCCTTACATAGTTTAGTGTCATCAGCAAAGATTGAGATGCTACTTTCAATTCCCACTTCTAAATCATTAACAAATTAAAAAGCATTGGTCCCAGGACTGAAGCCTGCGGCACCCCACTTATAACCTTAGACCAATTTGAAAAAGTTCCATTTACAACAACTCGCTGCCATCTATCATTTAACCAGTTCTCAATCCATGTACAGATAACACCGCCCAAACCGAAGCCTTTTAATTTATGCAGTAACCTGTTGTGAGGCACTATATCAAAGGCTTTTGCAAAATCCAAGTATACTACATCAACAGCAATTCCCCTGTCCAAATTACTACTTACTGTTTCATGTAAATGAGAACTATTACTCTAGTTTGCTTCGTTCTGAATACACAGCACTATGACATCATAATATCAATGCTTACTGGCTTCATGTATGGGGCAATTATTGTGCTGGTTTATTCCATGTTGGATACACAGTATTATGACATCACAATGTCAATGCCTATTGGCTTAACGCAAAAGAGGGTTATTCCTCTAGTTTCCTTCTTGTTCGAAAAACAGTACTATGACATCATAATGTCAGTGCCTATTGGCTTCATGTATGGGGCAATTATTGTGCCGGTTTATTCCATGTTGGATACACAGTATTATGACATCACAATGTCAATGCCTATTGGATTTATGTAAAGAAGAATTGTGCTGGTTTACTCGTTGGAAACACAAAGCTATGAGATCAAAATGTACAAGCCTAATATCTTCAGTTAAAGGAAAACTTTTACTCTAGTTTCCTTCTCTCTGAAGACACAGCACTATAATATCATCATGTCAAAGCCTATTAGCTTCATGTATGAGAGAATTATTGTGCTGGTTTATTCCGTGTAGGAAACACAGTATTATGACATCACAATGTCAATGCCTATTGGCTTCAGGTAAATGAGGATTAATCCTCTGGATTCCTTCATACTCAAATCACAGTACTATGACATCATAATGTCAATGCCTATTGGCTTCATGTATAGAAGAATTGTACTTGTTTACTCAGTGTTGGAAACACAGAGCTATAACATCATAATATATAAGCCTAATATATTCAGTTAAAGGAAAACTTTTACTCTAGTTTCCTTCTTTTTGAAGATACAGCACTATGACATCATAATGTCAATGCCTATTGGCTTCATATATGGGAGAATTATGGTGCTGGTTTATTCCATGTTGGAAACACAGCATTATGACATCACAATGTGAATGCATATTGACTTCATGTAAAGAAGAATTGTACTGGTTTACTCATTGCTGGAAACACAGAGCTGTTACATCTTAATGTCAAAGCATATTATCTTCAGTAAAATGAGAACTATTCATCTAGTTTCCTTCTTTCTGAAAACACAGCACTATGACATCATAGGATGTCATAGTGCTGTATAGGATAATTATTGTGCTGTTTTAGTCCATGTTGAATACACAGTATTATGACATCACAATGTCAATGCCTACTGGCTTCAGGTAAAATTGGTTTGACCCTCTGGATTCCTTCTTACTCAAAATACAGTACTATGACATCATGTCAATGCCTATTGGCTTCATGTAAAGGAGAATTATTTTCTGGGTTTTTTTTGTTTTGGAAACAGTATTATTACATCACAATGTGAATGCCTTTTGGTTTCAGGTAAATGAGAATTATTATTGCTCTGGTTTCCATTTTGCTCGAAACACAGTCCTATGATATTGTATTGTCATTGCCTATAGGCTTAATGTAAAGGAGAGTTTATTTCCTCTGGTTTCCTTTTTGCTCAAAACATAGCCCTATGACATTATAATGTCAATGTCTTTTGGCTAATGTAAAGGATAGTTATCATGCTGGTTTACTCAGTTTACGAAACCCAGTATTATGACATCACAATATCAATGCCTATTGGCTTCAGGTAAAGGAGGATTATTCTTCTGGTTTCCTTCTCGCTCGAAACACAGTACTATGACATTATAATGTGAATGCTTATTGGTTTCATATAAAGGAAAATTATTGTGCTGGTTTGCACCATTTTGGAAACCCAGTATTATGATATAAAATGTCAAAGCCCATTGGCTTCATGTAAAGGAGATAAGTGTTCTGATATACTCCATGTTGGAAACACACAGCTCTAACATTATGTCAATGGCACCTTTTTGAAGACACAGCACTATGACATTATAATGTCAATGCCTATTGGCTTCATGTATGGGAGAATTATGGTGCTGGTTTATTCCCTGTTGGAAGCACAGTATTATAACATCACAATGTGAATGCATTTTGGCTTCAGGTAAAGAAGAATTACTATTGCACTGGTTTCCATTCTGCACAAAACACAGTCCTATGATATCATATTGTCAATGCCTATTGGCTTAATGTAAAGAATAGTTATCATGCTAGTTTACTCCATTTAAGGAACACAGCATTATGACATCACGATGTCAAAGCCTATTGACTTCCTATAAAGAATAATTCTACTGGTTTACTCATTGCTGGAAACACTGAGCTATAACATCATAAGGTCAAAGCCTATATCTTCAGTTAAATGAGAACTGTTACTCTAGTTTCCATCTGAATACACATCACTATGACATCATAATAGCAATGCTTTTTGCCTTCATGTATAGGACAATTATTGTGCTGTTTTATTCCATGCAGGATACACAGTATTATGACATCACAATGTCAATGTCTATTGGCTTAACATAAAAGAGGATTATTACTCTGGTTTCCTTCTTGCTCGAAAAACAGTACTATGACATCATAATGTCAATGCCTATTGGTTTCATGTAAAGGAGCATTATTGTTCTGGTTTACTCCATGTTGGAAATGCACTATTATGACATCACAATGTCAATGCCTATTGGATTTATGTAAAGAATAATTGTGCTGGTTTACTCATTGTTGGAAACACAAAGCTATGAGATCATAATGTATAAGCCTAATATATTCAGTTAAAGGAAAACTTTTACTCTAGTTTCTTTCTTTCTTTTTGAAGACACAGCACTATGACATCATCACGTCAATGCCTATTGACTTCATGTATGGGAGAATTATAACAGAATAAATCAGTGCTTCAGATGGATAGTGTGTGAATGTATGTCGGACTATATCTATATAACAATAAATCAATTCCTGATACATTTATTTAAAAAATTCACAGAATTTCCAATATATCGCACAAAATAAATCCAATCCAATTAAAGCGGAACTTTCACCCAAATAAAAATAGATTTAATCCAATGGCTCTCAGTCTACTATTTTTAACGGCTATATTTATTTTAACAAAATCGACTTATGGACATATTCTCCTTTTCTCATAGTGCCTTATAATCTTAAAAGATTTTTTTAACACAATTAGTGTGTATATGATCGATCGTAGAGTTTTTTTTTATTTGGAAGAATAAGGTAGACTCTTCTTGGTGTGTTACAGCGCAATCACGTCTCAGACCACAGATATTTCTGGTGTTTCTCTTACATGGGGAGACAGCTATACAGATATCCAAGTGATTTTGGTTATCTGGGCAGTCTTTTTGTTTGAGATATCTTACCAGTCTTTCTGAAGAAGTCGGGAGTATTATGACGGTGTACTGCTAAGAAGGGTATATTTTTATGGTGCAATTGCATATGGGGTTTGTTTGATTTTTAATAGATATGCATATAGAATATTGATTGGGAGGAGTTTATGATTTCTTGTCTGGAGTGGTAGACTAGAAGATCGTGAACTATTATTCCCATCATTTATAATAAGTACAGTTAATTGGATTGGATTTATTTTGTGAGATATATTGGAAATTCTGTGAATTTTTTAAATAAATATATCAGGAATTGGGATTTACTGTCATATAGATGTAGTCCGACATACATTCACACACTATCCATCTGAAGCACAGATTTATTCTGTTATATATATATAAGGATAGCGTTAAGCACAGCCATCTAATCTTAGGCTGCTAGACGGATTTTTTGTCCTGATCCTGCATACTAGCGCGGCTCTAGTTGGTATTATTATGGGAGAATTATGCTGCTGGTTTATTCCATTTTGGAAACACAGTATTATGAAATCACAATGTGAATGCCTTTTGGCTTCAAGTAATGGAGAATTATTACTGCTCTGGATTCCATTTTGCACGAAACACAGTCCTATGATATCATATTGTCAATGCCTATTGGCTTAATGTAAAGG
The DNA here is from genome assembly GCA_037306005.1 of Rhinophrynus dorsalis. Lineage (NCBI taxonomy): Eukaryota > Metazoa > Chordata > Amphibia > Anura > Rhinophrynidae > Rhinophrynus > Rhinophrynus dorsalis. The sequence goes on from CM074719.1 coordinate 319,212,038, forward strand.
ATAGTTACCATGCTGGTTTACTCCATAACATAAAATTATTGTGCTGTTTTACACCATATTGGAAACACAGTATTATGATATCAGAACAGCAATGCCCATTGGCTTCATGTAAAGGAGATTAGTATTCTGATTTACTCCATGTTGGAAACACACAGCTTTAACATAAAGTCATTGCCTAATGTCTTCAGGTTTAGAATTATTATTACTCTGGTTTCCTTCTTAGTTGAAGTGCAGTATTATGACATCATAATGTCAAAGCATATTGACATCATGTATGGGAGAATTATTGTGCTGGTATATTCCCTGTTGGAAACACAGTATGATGATATCACAATGTCAATGCCTATTGGCTTTAGGTAAATGAGGATTTATCCTCTGGTTTCCTTCTTGTTCGAAACACAATACTATGACTTCATAATGTCAATGCCTATTGGTTTCTCTCCTTTTTGATAACACAGTATTATGACATCACAATGTCAATGCCTATTGCCTTCATGTAAAGGAGAAGTATTGTGCTGGTTTACACAGTTTTAGAAAAACAGTATTTTTATATCAAAATGTCAATGCCTATTGGCTTCATGTAAAGAAGAATTGTGCAGCTTTACTCAGTGTTGGAAACACAGAGTTATGACATCATAATGTAAAATCCTAATATCTTCAGTTAAAGGAAACTTTTATTCTAGTTTCCTTCTTTTTGAAGACACAGCACTATGACATCATAATGTCAATGCCTATTGGCTTCATGTATGGGAGAATTATGGAGCTGGTTTATTCCGTGTTGGAAACACAGTATTATGACATCACAATGTGAATGCCTTTTGGCTTCAGGTAAAGGAGAATTATCACTGCTCTGGTTTTTATCTGCATGAAACACAGTCCTATAATATCATATTGTCAATGCCTATTGGATTAATGTAAAGTATAGTTATCATGCTGGTTTACTCAGTTTAAGAAACACAGTACTATGACATCATAATGTCAATGCCTACTGATTTCATATAAAGGAAAACTATTGTGCTGGTTTACACCGTTTTGGAAACACAGTATTATGATATCAGAATGTCAATGCCCATTGGCTTCATGTAAAGAAGATTAGTGTTCTAATTTACTCCATGTTGGAAACACAGCTCTAAAATTATAATGTCAATGCCTAATGTCTTCAGGTATAGAAGAATTATTACTCTGGTTTCCTTCTTAGTTGAGGTGCAGTATTAGGACATCATAATGTCTATGCCTATTGGCTTCATGTATGTGAGAATTATTGTGCTGGTATTTTCCGTGTTGGAAACACAGTATTATGACATCACAATGTCAAGGACTATTGGCTTTAGGTAAATGAGGATTTATCCTCTGGTTTCCTTCTTCCTCGAAACACAGTACTATAACATCATAATTTCAATGCCTATTGGCTTTATGTAAAGGAGAATTGCTGTGCTGGTTTATTCCATGTTGGAAACACACAGCTCTGACATTATAATGTCAATACCTAATGTCTTCAGGTGACAGAGAAATATTACTATGGTTTTCTTCTTACATGGCACAAAGTAGTATGACATTATTATGTCAATGCCTATTGAATTCAGTAACAGAGAATTATTATGCCGGTTTGCTTCTTCTTGATAACACAGTATTATATACACTAAAAAAGAAACAGAGAGAATAGAAGAAAGGAAATATACGGATATATTAACTATCCGCAAAGAGAGACCAGTTCAATACTTTTTCAAATTGGGACTCATTCATGTCCTCTCTATACTGCTGACCAGAATAACCCATTGTCTGTCAGACAAAACGGGCTCTAAAAAATTCCACTGTACAGGAGTTAAAGAGGGATATATATTGCTTTGGGTCCCAATGGTCGAGTACAACTAATTATACAGGTTCTCAATAACCCCCGTTGTATTTATATGATCTAAATTTGCTCTTGAAACGGACCACACTAGTTCGCTGTTCAGTGTTAACAGGCGCAATGGCGATTATCTAATTCCCAAAATAGTCCTTTGATACCTTAAATTTCCAAGTCAGTCCCCCAATATTATGGGAAATTTCCTTTACTTAGTTAGCATTATCCTACTTCGCTTTTTTAGACTGAGAATGGTATTAACCCTGCTTCCAAACCGAATAAAGTGCTATTCATAAGGTATTACTCTCCAACACTTCAGAGCTCCCGCACCTACACAGTTAATAGATTTTGTAGCACTCTTGTTTGATCTCTAAGTGCTCAATCTATAGGACATACACATTTACCTCCCTAGCTAAGTCGTGTTTCACTCTCTTAGCATAAATTGGGTATGTCCCATATTCAGTACCGAGTGAAAGACTGACTGTTCAAATCTATATCTATTAACACCAATAATGAACTAAGTAAGTCGTGCTTCACTCTCTTAACATGAATTGGTTATTAACCCACATTCAAAACCGAGTGAAAGACTGACTAGAAAGATCGCTAGCTATTAATGCAAATAACGTTCGATGTATATGTACGGTTCCATAGACCTAAGTAGCGCTTAAACTATAATACAATGACCATCCTTGTTAACCCTTATATTTCCTCTATTAGCATATAAGCCCAACGCATTTCGCTGGTACATGCCAGCTTCATCAGGGGCATATAGACGATCGCCGCTGCTTACAATGTGGCATATATAGTACTAGTTGAAGAGCTCGTTACACGGGCCACAGTGCCACTGCCACCAGGTCACGGGCAGTCACGCGTAGTAGAGACTGCCCGCGCCACTGCTGATACAGAGCTGGACGCTGTCTCTACTGCGCATGATTGCAGCACACACAGCAGTGTCTACTGCGCATGTTGTGGCGTTACACACGATTTAGCAAATTATTATATAGGATTTGTAAGGGATATGATGTAATACCGCCCATTTTTCAAATACGCCAATTCTCCGCTATGATTGGCTCAGCATCAACCAATTCTTGTTCTCATGAGTTTTAGACTTCCCAACAATTAACTCTTTCCTACCTTTTACTGATAGGATATTTTTGGTCACAAAGATACATAACAAATTCAATGATGTGACCATTTTAAAGTTCTTACACCGTTTTAACTTATACGATTTCCTAATGTATTGCCATACAGCAACCTATCATGTAGCACAGATCCATTTTATACAGGTTCACTGGTCTTTATTTTTAAGAACACTCTGTATCCTTTACTCTGTCATATAACGGTTTAATACTTATCTTTCCAATAAATATATATCGCTTTATCCATCTGGGTATCTAATTGCATCAACCATTCAATCTATATCCATTTTTTAACTCTATAAATGCTTATTAACCCTTCATCTATCCATAAGTATTACGTTCTCTTAGCATTACATTACATGCATTGGATTACATTTTCCAAATAGATGTATATCAATTTGTCTATTTACATCCATAATTTCATCAACCAATTCAATTTATAGCGGTTTATAACCCTCTACTTGCTTGTAATCCTTCATCTATCCCTGGATGTTATATTCTCTTCACTTTACATTACTTAGATTGATTTCCTTTGCCAAACATCTATATGTTATTAACACTTCTTAAATGCTGCCACCCATTCTGATTACCATATTTAAGATTACAAGATAATAGATTGTACAGAGTATGCTATATTCGATTAGTGAATAGATTGAACCTATCCTACTGTATTCACTCAATGAAGGGCTTATAAGTAAATCCTTCATTTAACCCCTGATCTCCAGTGGCTTTCAAAAGATAAATCCATCTTGCTTCCGCCTTCAACTGTCTATCAAAATCACCTTTATGTGATAAATGTTGAACTTTTTGGATTCCTGTAAATGATATTGATGAAATATCCGACTCGTGGTATCTTGCCATGTGTCTGGCTACCTGTGTATCACGAGCATTACGGATATCTCCAACGTGTTCTAATATTCTCATTCTAAATTGTCTTGTTTTTCCTGCTTATATTTTTTTGCATACACATTCCATCAGATAAATGATACCGATTGTTTTACAATTGATGAATCCTCTGATCTTATAGGTATCCTCATTTACCTTAAATTCTAACCTTTTTCTTGATGAACTTACTTGCCATGCAATTATTACCGGGATTACACCCAATAACAGATGATCTTAGCCAAGAACTCTCAGATTTTCTTTGGAAGTGACTATGGACCAGATGATCCTTCAGATGTTTAGCTCGTCGATAGGATCTAGTCCTTTCTATTACCTATCACTTCACATATGTCTGGATCCAATTTCAAAAAGTGCCAGTGTCTTTTTAAAATGTAAAATATCTAAATTTTGATTATTGAATGTCCCTATAAGCCTCACTATTTTGCGCTCATTAGTAATAGATTTATCACTTGACAAAAGTGTGGTTCTATCCGCAATCAATGCCCTTTGATATGCTCTTTTTAGGCTCTTCCTACTATAGCCTCTTTGGAGGAATCTTTGTTGAAGTTCCTTTGCTTTACATTTAAAATCCTCTAATGATGTACATAATCTTCTTATACGCATATATTGTCCCACAGGTATTCCTTTTATTAGTGATGGTGGGTGAGCACTCTGGGCATGAAGTAAACTATTTGTAGCTGTATTCTTTCTGTATACACTGGTCACTAGTTCTCCTCCTAGATTTTTCTCTATCATTATATCTAAAAATGAAATTTTATTACTGTTGATCTCTGTCGTCACTTTTAAGTTGTAATTATTATTAAGCACTGCTACAAATTCTTCAAATGCTTCTTTTGTGCCAGACCATGTTAGGAACACATCATAGATAAATCTGAGCCAAATCCCAGTTTTATCGGTATAGGTTCTCATCTGTTCAGAAAATACTTTTTTTATCCTCCCACCAGCCTCCTTAGTCTTAGGTCTAGCCCCTAGCTCCAGCGGTATAGACATACTCACAGTGTCAAAATAACCAACTGTACAATAAATCACCCAATTTTAGTGTGAGAGATTAAAATTTCACCCCAGAAACGCTAAATATAGACTTATCTGGCAGGCGAAGGGTTAATCTGCCAAGGAGAGAAGGAAAGTCAAAGCCCTGCGTAGGATAATCGCTGAGAAAAGCTCACAAAATGGCTGCCACGACGGGAGCCAATCAGAAAAGAACCGTGAAACGAGCGATCATGGGAACTGTAGTTTTTCCCAAAAAGTACCCCAAAGCAGTGCCCAAAGCCCCCCAACACACTTGAACTATAAACTGGATGATAGAGCAAGGGTAGACAATTAAAATGAGCCCACTCAGAAGTTGCTGTGTGAAGCAGTTCCAGAGATACGACCCAAACAGTGTAGACCTGTAGAGAGTAAATGGAGCAATGGCGTCTATGCGGTAATGCGCGCATTAAAAGGCGTGGTACCTAAATTTTATAAATGTTAAACTAGAAAGTTAAAACATGAAAAACATACAGTGAACATTTGCACATAATAAGAAAACACTAGCCCAGTAAGGTAAGTATCATAAAACCCCATTAAACGTGTCAAACCAGCAGACAAAGGGTTAAGTTACCACATAAACTGCTCCAAATACCCAATAGACATACACATATATACATAGATATACCCAATGAGTGCAGGAGTGCGCAATGAGAACTCCCAAATACAAGCCCAGCGAAGGGGCACTGTGGGACAAGTGGGCCTGCAGCACTCAAAGGGTAGCTCACCTCTCCTGCAGATCTTCTGTCTTCAGGTTACCATGTAGTGAGAATTACCTCAGTGGGTAATCCATGGGGAACCACTTCAGGGCTTAAGGTCCACCAAAAAGCACCTGGACACTGAGCTAGCCGCTTTGAAAGCGCATTTGTCAGTCATGATAACGCGCCTAATGGTAGTATTCCATATCTGACAGAAAAAAAAAATAAAAGAAACTAAAACGAACGAGAGATGTTCTCCACCTGGTGTGTTCACACCCAGGAACAAATCATTCTGGAGCTAGCTGGCTGGGATGCAGCTGAGTAGGGAGGGGAGGCTCCACCCCTGCATACATTTAGAGAAATGTTCCTGCCTACTTAAAGGGGCGGATCGCCTCCCAGAGTTTCCAGTAACCTGTATTGGACGACAGAGAAAATTAGATTTCGGCTCTGCTGCAAAGCTGCTGGCTGGTGTCCAGACTGAGATCTCCTGTTGACAGCTAGACGCCGACATCAGGAGAGGAAGATGGAAGGGGAACGTTCACGTCTCAAACCATATCGGCTTGAGAGGTAGGATTTTCTGGCACATAGTAGACTTTTTATGGGACATTAGTATCCCTTTAAAAAATAATTCTAATTGCCTTGGCCCATTTATACTTCTAGTACACTATTTACATACGAATATCTCTCAAACCATAAAGGTTTGAGAAATCATAATGTTTGAGAAATAGGATTTGTGCCAAATAACTTATTTTTTAAACCTCTACAAAAAAATAATAATAATAATAATAATAATAATTTTTATGGGATATTAGTGTCACTGTAAATTTCCTTGTTTGACCTTTAACAAGATTGTGACAAGCAAATAAAAATGTTTAATCTTTTCCTAATGTCTTTAGAGTTACAGTTTTTCATAATTACAAAGAAGCTGTCCTAAAATTAGTCTGCTCTGAATTGTCTTTGGAAAACTGTCACATGACATAAAAAAAAGTATCAGTAATTGGCATCTGAGTACCTGAAGGTAACTATCGGTACTCTTATTCGTGTCAAAAAAATGGTATCGGTGCATCCATAATTATGACATCACAATGCCAATGCCTATTGGCATCAGGTAAAGGAGGATTATTCCTCTGGTTTCCTTCTTGCTCAAAACACAGTACTATGTCATCATAATATCAATGCCTATTGGTTTCACGTAAAGGAGTATTATTCTTCTGGTTTACTCCATGTTGGAAACACAATATTATGACATCACAATGTCAATGCCTATTGGCTTCATGTAAAGAAGAATTGTGCTGGTTTACTCATTGTTGGAAACACAGAGTTATGACATCATAATGTAAAAGCCTAATATCTTCAGTTAAAGGAAAACTTTTACTCTAGTTTCCTTCTTTTTGAAGCCACAGCACTATAACATCATAATTTCAATGCCTATTGGCTTCATGTATGGGAGAATTATGGTGCTGGTGTCACGGTTTTATTGAACACTCAGACAATTTGGTTAAGGTAAAAAATGTAACTTTATTAAATAAATAATAAAGAACAGAGATACCCTTCACATGTCCAGACCAAGACAGAGGATGAGCTCTTCCGGATCTGACACAGGTCAGGGTACAACAGAAACAGGTATGTACAAAACAAATGTAATGCAGAATGTAGAACTGGAGCAGGAACTGGAACAAAACCTAAGCAATACTAGCAAGGAGGTGCCCTATGCGAGGTAAGTACTGCAGGACAAATCTCCAACGGAACAGGGAGACTCTTGAGACTACCGGACTTGCCAGAAGACCATGTATAGGCAACCTGAGTGACAGGCACAGACACAGGTACACGGAGGTATGACCAGAGGCAACCGGAGCAGGCCCAAATAATATTAAAGAAATAGGCAGCCCAAGTAACGGCTCAGAGACAAGTACTCAGAGGTTATGCCCGGAGGCAACCGGAATAGGCACAGGCTGTATAGCAGCGCAACCGGAGACAACAGTAATGTACAGGCTGAGTGTAGCGCAAACGGAGGCAACAGTAATGTACAAGCTGAGAGTAGCGCAACCGGAGGCAACGGTAATGTACTGGCTGAGTGTAGCGCAACCGGAGTCAACGGTAATGTACTGGCTGAGTTTAGCGCAACCGGAGGCAATCGTAAGGCACAGGCAGTATAGCAGCACAACCGGAGGCAACAGGAAGGTACCGGTAGCAGGTAGTGCAACTGGAGATAATCGGTAGTCAGCCAAAGCCTGGATCGGTACACAGCAAGCGGTAGTCAGCCAAAGCCTGGATCAGTACACAGCGAGCAGAGTCACGGGATCGGTCACAGGGATCGTAGCCAGGCAAGCCATGTCGTAAACAACATGGGCAGCAACGACAGGAGCAAGGTCAGACGAAACCAGATCATACACAGAACAGAATACACAGCAACAAACGTCTGATCAGGAACACCACGAAAGGGCACCGGTATAGTGACAGGAGGGCGTATATAAAGGCAAGCCCTGGGAGAGGTTATAAACCCAGAGCCAATACAAAGCAGCCAAGGTAAACCCGGAAGTAAGAATGTCGCTCAGGCAAAATCACGGGCACCCTGATACCTGGTGTATTCCATGTTGGAAACAGTATTATGACCTCACAATGTCAATGCCTATTGGCTTCAGGTAAATGAGAATTATTCCTCTTGATTCCTTCTTGCTTGAAACACAGAACTATGACATCATAATGTCAATGCCTATTGGCTTCATGTAAAGGAGAATTATCGTGCTGTTTTTTTGTTTTGGAAACAGTATCATGACATCACAATGTGAATGCCTTTTGGCTTCAGTTAAAGTAAAATTATTACTGCTCTGGTTTCCTTTTTGCTCGAAACATAGTACTATGACATCATAATGTCAATGCCTATTGGCTTAATGTAAAGGAGAGTTATCATGCTGGTTTACTCCATTTAGGAAACACAGAATTATGATGTCATAATGTCAATGCCTAATGTTTTCATCTATAGAAGAATTATTACTCTAGTTTACTCCGTGTTTAGGAAACACAGTATTTTGACATAATATCAATGCATAATGTCTTCAGGTATAGAAGAATTATTACTCTGGTTTCCTTCTTACTTTAGCACAGTATTATGACATCATAATAGCAATGCCTATTGGATTCATATAAAGTAGAATTATTACTAGGGTTTCCTTCTTGCTCAAAACACAGTATCATGGCACAATAATTTTGATGCCTATTGGCTTCATATAAAGGAGAATTATTGTGATGGCTTATACTGTGTTGGAAACACAGTATTATGATGTCAGAATCTCAATGCCTCTTAGCTTCATGTAAAGAAGAATTATTGTGCTGGTTTACTGCATGTTGTAAACACACAGCTCTGACATTATAAAATCAATGCGTAATGTCTTCAGGTTAAGGAGAATAAATACTATGGTTTCCATCTTAAACGAGAAAGTACTATGACATCATAATGTCAATGCCTATTGGCTTCATGTAAAGTAGAATTATTACTCAGGTTTCCTTCTTACTCAACACACATTATCATGACACCATAATTTCAATGCCTATTGGCTCCATATAAAGGAGAATTATTTTGATGGTTTACACTGTGTTGGAAACACAGTATTATATCACAATGTCAATGATTATTGGCTTCATGTAAAGGAGAATTACTGTGCTGGTTTACTCCATGTTAGAAACACATAGCTCTAACCTTATAATGTCAATGCCTGATGTCTTCAGGTTAAGGAGAATAAATACTATGGTTTCCATCTTACACGAAACAAAGTACTATGACATCATAATGTCAATGCCTATTGGCTTCAGTTAAAGAGAATTATTCTGCTGGTAACCTCCATCTTGATAACACAGAATTATGACATAACAATGCCAATGCCTACTGGCTTCATGTAAAGAAAAATTGTGCTGGTTTACTCATTGTTGGAAACACAGAGCTATGACATCATATTGTAAAAGCCTAATCTCTTCAGTTAAACGAGAGTTATTACTCTAGATTCATTCTTTTTAAAGATACAGCACTATGACATCAATGTCAATGCCTATTGGTTTCATGTATCGGAGAATTATTGTGCTGGTTTATTTCATGTTGGAAACACAGTATTATGACATCACAATGTCAATGCCTATTGGCTTCAGGTATATGAGGATTATGTCTCTCGTTTCCTTCTTGCTAGAAACACAGTACTATGACATCATAATATCAATGCATATTGGCTTCATGTAAAGCAGAATTATTGTGCTGTTTTGGAAACAGAATTATGACATCACAATGTGAATGCCTTTTGGCTTCAGGTAAAGGAGAATTATTACTGTTCTGGTTTCCTTTTTGCTCGAAACAGTACTATGACATCATAATGTCAATGCCTTTTGGCTTAATGAAAAGGAGAATTATCATGCTAGTTTACTCAGTTTACGAAAAAGTACTATGACATCACTATGTCAATACCTATTGGATTCAGGTAAACGGAGAATTATTGGTCCGTTTCCTTCTTGCTCGAAACACAGTAGTATGACATCATGATTAGGGGAGGGCGAAAGCTGTCACAGTGTTCCTGCGAAAAACATATTATTGTCCGCTTGTTCGCGAGAAAATCCGGTTTTAAAAAAATTTCAGCATTTTTCACCCATTGGCCAAAATTCCCCGCCAGTTTTTCAGTGACTAGAAAGTTTCCGCCCATTGATTTACATTGTTTTCGCTATAAAACGTCAAACACAATAGAAGCAGCTACAGAGCTAGGTAGATGTGCTGTTCTGCTGTGAATTGTTTGCTAAATTGAGGCATGAGAGGCTCATAGTGACTGCTATCACTGTGAGCAGTAAGAGGAGGAACTGGAAGGACCCTTATTTGTCCACTGAGTGTGGAGGAGGAAGTGAGCACAACTGAACCAATGCTGTTCAGTCCCCCTAAATCGCCCCTAGGGATCTTGGGGAATTTAATGGGAAGGGAGGAAGAAAAGGGTATTAGTGAGAGCAGGACAGGTCATCTGCCTTTGCCAACTGCAAGATGTGCTGCACGTGTTGCCACCATTACTATACCTGCTGCCAGATATGCTGACCCGAGTGCTGTACCTGCTGCCAGATTTACTGCTCCTGCTGCACATAGGAACTAGTGGTGGTGGTGGTGATGATGCTGCTGGAGAAGCTTGGCTGGAAGAGACATTGATGGACTTTTTAGCAGAAATTGAGAAGGAATGATAGACAAGAAAGAAGATGGGCATCACCACCACCACTAGCAGTGAGATTTTGGAATTTGAGGAATTTACAGCTGCTCTAATTCTTGCTGATGCTGAGGAGCAAGCTAGTGTGCCACAGACCACCGTGGACACAGTCGGGACTAGGACAGTTTCCACTTCCCAGCACCAGCAATACTCCTGGTCCTAGTTGCAGTTCTGACTCTGAGGCAGTAGCAGCAACATTATCCGCTACCACGGACAGTGAAGGGGAATGTGGAAGCCAAGATGAAAGAGGCCATTTTTCTCCACCTGTTCCCTCCCCACTGAAGTCATGGGAGTGGGACTATTTTTCTCTTGGGGTAGGCACAGTGCAGTCATCACCACAGGCACTATGCACAATTTGTGACAAGTCAGTGAGAAGAGGAAAGGAAGGAACACACGGCACAAGCACCCTGATATCACACATGAAACACGGACACCATGACATTTATGTCAAACATGTTAAAGCCAAACACCCACCACAGAAATCATGCACTGCTGTTCCTATACCCCCTGACTCTTTCGGTGATCTGTCCACATGGTGAAAATGTATGGGGGTGTGTTTTGTGAAATATTATCATTTAGTCAATAGGAAATAAGGGGTGGGGCTAGGAAGTTGTTAAATGATAGAGCACACAGCTGCTCAAGTCCGTTCTCTTCTGATCCTTGGATTCCAGGCTGTGTCTCTCCTCCTGTGTCTACTCCCCTCCCCCCATTTCCTGCCTTCCCATCCCCTCTGTTTGGTGGACAGTTTGGAATATCAGGTAACACTGGGTTTGATTGTGGGTACTTGATGGAAGAAGGGGTTTGCCTAGTATAGTTTAAAGGAATTGCACTCTGAATGTAAATATCTGTATTTTTACTTCTATATTAAATACTGCCCATAAGTAGACGAACCATTGAATTGTGTGTGTATTTATTAGATATAGGTACATTTCTGTTAGTTATTACCACATTCTCCAGAAAGGCAACTGGAGGAGATGACTACCACTCTCTGTGTACCGATCCAGGCTGTGGCTGACTACCACTCTCTGTGTACCGATCCAGGCTGTAGTTGACTACCACTCTCTGTGTACCGATTCAGGCTGTGGCTAACTACTGCTCCCTGTGTATAGATCTAGGCTGTGGTTGACTACCTCTCTCTGTGTACTGATCCAGGCTGTGGCTGACTACCGCTCTCTGTGTACCGATAAAGGCTGTGGCTGACTCTCTCTCTGTGTACCGATCCAGGCTGTGGCTTACTAGTGCTCTCTGGTACCGATCTAGGCAGTGGCTCTATAGCGCTTTCTGTGCATTCCCACGTCTGACTACGCTAGCTATTCTGATCCTGGCTGTGATGGTGCTCTATTGGTGACCTCCCGCTATTCTAGCCTTGAGGCTATTGCCCAGCCAGTGCGTGGCAGTAGAGCCTCCTCTCCTCAGTCTTCCGAGCCTGAGCCAGTGCGTTTTAGTCTGCAGTTACCCCAGTAGCCTGAGCCAGTGCCTGTCATTTTTGCCTTTGGTTACCTATATCTCCTGAGATTGAGCCAGTGCCTGCCAGTGTTGCCATCGGTCCCCTATGTCTCCTGGGATTGAGCCTGCTCCTGTCAGTATTGCCTGTGGTTACCTCAGTCCTCTGGACTGGTCCTGTGCCTGTCCATCTGGTCAGTCCTACCTCTGGTCATCCTGCCTGCTAACCTAGGGCAGACCAGAGTTAGTCAGTGTGCTCTTCAGTTACCGTCATGGGACCGTGTCACTTTTCAGTGTTCCGGTTGCCTGTTCTATCTTCCCCAGCTCCTGGGGATTCTGCCCTGCAGTACCTGCCCTCAGCTTGTGGGCAGCTTCCTAGGTGGTACTGTTGAGGTTCTGTTCCTGGTTCCAGTCATCTGTTCCTGTTATTATATTATTGCCTCTTTTGCTTGTTTCTGTACCCTGACCTGTGTCAGATTTGGGAAGTGCCTTGGTACTGTCCGGATCTGGACCTGTGAAGGGAATCCTGTGTACTTTATTATTCTTAATAAAGTTGTTTTTACCTTACCAAATTGTCTGAGAGTTCTTAAAAACCATGGAGCTGGAAGTTCAAAGACAAGTGAAACAATTAGCTAGCCATCACCTTCTGGTAACTACATCTTCCGCCAATCCACCTCATTCATCATTACCTCCCCCACCAAATGATAGCTACTCTGTTGATGTTAGGATGTGGCAGTTAGTCTCTATCCATTGCACACTGTGTGGTACACTGACCACACATGGTAGTGTGGTGGAGGAGAATTGCAAGCAGGGCATCAAGTGCATCTGAGAAGATTCCATACCTGTCAAGGTTTTGCTGAGCTGCTCCCATTCTGCCTATTGATTCTGCTGTCTGAGCTAATCTAGTGCTCTGCTATCCACTGCTACTGTCTTCTGAGTTTCTGGCTCTGGCTGTACCAGCTGATCTCTCTGATTACTCACCTGACTTATTAGCCAACCCTCTAAGGGTATTTATAGCACCTTGGCTCATTTCCTCATTGTCCTTGTGTTTGTTTGTTGACCTGTTGCTGCTGTGGATTTTCCTGCGTTCCTGTTTGCTGTGTTCCAGACCACTTGGTATGTTCCAGACTTCGCAGACTTCTGGTTTCCTGACTCCGGCACGGCTGAATACCTGTCTTGATTCCTGATCCTGGACTGTCTTTTGGTTTATGCTCTTGGTTCATGCTTTTGTTACACTAATAAAGGTGTATTGCATTTTAACATTTTGTGTCCCGTCTGGTTACTAACAATCCCGCAGAATATGCTAACAGCTAAGATGCTGGCAGGGAGGGTTCATCATTACTATTAAATTGTCAGCAAGTTGTTGTGTGTCCTTAGTGGGATCTGGACAAGGGGTATAGTGACAGCGGCAGTACTTGGGTTCTGGTGTCATGGTGTTTGCGTACAGTTGTGCCGCCAAGCTGTTATTTACCACACACACACACTGTGCACATTGTGGTTGCTGAGGAGAGCCACAGTTCCTGCTCTCAAGGTAAAAATGTATATTCTAAAACACACCCATGATTTTGAGGAGGGGCAGGTGGAGATGAATTATTGGTCAACTTCTTTTCTCCACATAGACTGGGGGCTACTTATTGTGTTGTTACTGCCTCAGGCACATCACTGGGGATAGTCATGGCAAGTGGAACCTTCATTATTCATGTTACTGCTTTTGTTGATCCCATTCCCTTTAAGCAGCAGGATGATTAGGCAGCTGAAACAACTCAGCAGCAGAAGAACAGCAGGTGGAAATTCCACAATTATGGACTCAGGAGGACATTTGACAATATCACCGATATCCAATAATATTATATCAATGGATTTTATGGAGAGGATTTTAGTCTTACCTGTTAAATCCTTTTCACTTAGTCCATACAGGTTACTGGTACACTGGGAGGCGATCCGCCCCTTTAAGTAGGCAGGAACATTCATCTAAATGTATGCAGGGGGCGGAGCCTCTGCTCCCTCTTAGGCTGCACCTCAGTCAGAACAAGCCAGAATGATTTGAGACACTAACACTGACCAGAGATAGGAGAGAAGAAGACCCCTGTGAGTATGCCCCAAGGACTCCCATGGCGTGCCACAGGAGGGCCAAGCATGGTCCCTTGACAGGGTGGGAGACCAGTAACCTGTATGGACTAAGTGAAAAGGATTTAACAGGTAAGACTAAAATCCTATTTTCACTGTCGTCCAATACAGGTTACTGGTACACTGGGATGTCCAAACATTGAGTTTTCCCAGAGGCGGGAAGGAGGCAAGGACCAGGCGCAAGGCCCCTAAAGTCACAGAACCTCTATGAACCAACCGGTTACATATCTCAACTAGCAGAAGTGTCAACGGACACCAACTAGGGTTAAGAACAAACCCCAAGAACAAAACACAGCACGCTGAACCGAGCCAACAGGGCTCAACAGTAAGGAAGCACTGAGAATCTCAGAAGAAAGAAGATCCTAGACAGGCAAAACTGCCTCCAGGACCTTCCTCCCAAAGCTGGCATCGGCCGAAGCCAGCACATCCACACGGTAGTGCTTTGAGAAGGTGTGCACAGAAGACCAAGTGGCCACCTGGCACAGCTGATCAGCGGACGCTTGATTTTTATAGGCCCAAGAGGCCCCAATTGATCTGGTGGAATGAGCAGTGACTCGAAAAGGCACATGTTTATTCCGCAATTCGTAAGCCTTACGAATAGTAGACTTTATCCAAGAAGCAATGGTCACCTTGGATGCCTGTCTCCCTGCCCTAGGTCCCTCAGGAATGACAAACAGAGCGTCAGACTTCCTGATAGACTCAGTGCAGTGAACATAATATTTGAGACAACGCACTACATCCAACAAATGAAGATCCCTCTCCTTGTCAGAGGAAGGGTTAGGGCAGAAAGAGGGCACCACAATCTCCTGATTGATGTGGAATTCGGAGACAACCTTAGGTAAAAATTCCTTGGAAGTGCGAAGCACAGCCTTACCCTTGTGGAACACCAGGTATGGAGGTTTACAAGACAAGGCTTGTAACTCTGCCACCCGGCGAACTGAGACAATGGCCAAAAGGAAGGCCATCTTCCAGGTCAAAAGACGCAAAGGAATAGTAGCTAAGGACTCAAATGGGGGACGTTAAAGGACCCCCAGAACCAGACTGAGGTCCCACGGAGAAGCTGGACTCCTGAAAGCGGGCCGAACATGAGCCACACCCTAGAAGAAAACTTTGACATCAGGGAGAATAGCAATGCGCTCCTGAAAGAAGACAGACAGAGCAGACGTCTGAACCTTGAGCCCTTTCTCTACACCGTCCTGTAGAAAGGCCAGGACAGTAGGAAGATGGAAATCAAGTGACAGATCCCTATCAGCACACCATGCAACAAAAGTTGACCAGACTCGATGATAAATCCTGGAAGACACTGGCTTGCGAGCTTTAAGCATCATAGACACCACAGAAGAGGAAAACCCCTTTTTCTTCAGAATTGAGGATTCAACCTCCAGGCCATCAAATGAAGGTGATGAACATCCTCCTTCCACAGGTATCCTTGTAGTAGGAGATCTGGACGAGCAGGAAGCGGAAAGGGTTCCTCTACAGACATTTCCATCAGGTCCGGATACCAGGACTGACAAGGCCAGTTTGGAGTGATTAGGATGAACGGACAACGCTCCACCTTCAGCTTCTGGATGACTCTGATCAGCAGAGGAAGAGGAGGAAAGATGTAGGCTAGCGGGAAGTCCCAAGGTATGGACAGGGCGTCCACTGCCAGGGCCAGTGAATCCCTCCACCGGGAGCAGAACACTGACACCTTCCTGTTGTGCCTGGTTGCCATCAGATCCACTACAGGAACCCCCCACATCTGGGTTAGAAGGTGAAACACCTCTGGATGAAGAGCCCACTCTCCGCTGTCGACTGTGTGACGACTGAGAAAGTCTGCCATGACGTTGTCTACGCCTGGAATGGTACCGCTGAAATGACGGGAACATGTGCCTCTGCCCAAGATAAAATGGCCCTGACCTCTAACCAAGCGGCGAGACTTCTTGTTCCGCCTTGTCTGTTGATGTAGGCCACTGCGGTGGCGTTGTCAGACTCCACTCTATCTGGACAACCCTCCAGTTGAGAATCCCAATGTCTCAGGGCAAGGAAGATGGAACGTAACTCCAGAACATTGATAGAGAGGAGGGATTCCTCCAATCCCCATTTCCCCTGAGCACTGAAACGACCCAACACTGCCCCCCATCCCAGGAGGCTGGCATCTGTTGGGACTGTGGTCCAATATGGAATCTGGAAGGATCTCCATTTCAGGAGATGACAGGTCCAACCACCAATCCAAACTCAACTCGACATGAGGAGGCAGAGAGACTGACAGGTGCAGATGGTCTGGATGATTCTTGCACGTCTGGATCACAAACCTCTGAAGTTCCCTGGTGTGTGCCATGGCAAATGGCACCGCCTCTATGGTGGAAATGAACTTCCCCACCAGAGATGTTAACTTCGGAACTGGAATCCGCTCGAGAGCCAAAATCCTTGATACTCGGAGAGCAATCTGATGAGCCACCTCTTCTGGGAGGAACACCATGCACTTCTGAGTGTCGAACAGGAGACCCAGGAAGAGTATCTGCTGAGATGGGAACAAGTCTGACTTGTCCAGATTCACAATCCACCCGTGTCGAGTGAGTGTCTGAATGCAAGTCTGAACCTGCTGGTGAAGGATCTCCGCAGATGAAGCTTTCTGGGAGTCACCCTGATGCCATCCTGATGGATCACCGCTATCAAAGCACCCAGGACTCTCTGAAAAACCTGCGGGGCTGTAGTCAGTCCAAAGGGAAGAGCCGAAAATTGAAAGTGACCTTTGTGGCAGGCAAACCTGAGATACCGCCTGCTCTCTAGATGGATAGGGATGTGCAGATAAGAATCCTGAAGATCCAGGGAGGCAAGGAACTCCCCCGGGGACATAGCAGCTATCACAGAGCTCAGGGATTCCTGGCGATAGTGGGTACTCACAACAAAGGAATTGAGATCTTTGAGGTCCAAAATAGGACGAGTGCCACCGTCCTTTTTTGGCCACTATGAACAGGTTGGAATAGAATCCTGAACCTGTGTCCTCTGTAGAAACTGGTTCCAGGACTTCTTTGTCCAAAAGATCCTGAATAGTGTCGTCGAACAGACGCCTTTTTGTAGGTTCCTGAGAAGGACGAGTAAAATGGAACCGAAAAGGAGGGAGAGAGGAGAAAGGGATCCTGTATCCCTCTGACACCACCTGAAAAACCCAACCCCACTGACTCCTCCCAAGTCCGGCGAAAGATGTGAAGGCGCCCACCTACAGCCAGATGCGGACCCGGGTTTGGCGAGTCATGCTGAAGCAGTCTTGGAGGTCTTGGCCTTAGGGGCAACTTTGGGCTTCCAGGACTGTTTGGGCTTGGCGGAGGAGAGCGAAGCAGGCGGAACCGCCTGGGACGCAGAACGTGTCTCAGTTTGGAAGGAACGAAAGGACCGATTGCGTTTGGCTGGAAACTTCTTTTTAAATACTGAGGGTAGAAGAGTACTTTTACCTCCAGTAGCTTTGCTAATCAGCTCCTTTAATCCAGATCCAAATAGGGTAGTCCCTTGAAATGGCAAAGAAAGCAAAACTTTCTTGGAAGCGGTGTCAGCAGACCAAATTTTCAGCCAAAGGGCGCGTCTAGCCACCACCGAAGAAGTGGAGGCCCTCGCCATCATGCGAACTGCGTCAAAAGTAGCGTCAGAAACATAATTCTGAGCTTCAGAAATGTTAGCAAGGAGTTGCAACTGCTCTGACACTGGTGCATCCTGGCGAACCGCCACAGTAAGCTGTTCAGTCCAGACCGCAATGGCCCGGTTAACCCATGCCACAGCAAAGGCTGGACGCATGGCAGTACCAATGGAGGCAAAAATAGACTTAAGGTAAGTTTCTAACTTTTTGTCCGTCCAATCCTGTAAGCCAGAAGCATCAGATACAGCCAAAGCAGTAGATTTAGACAATCTAGACACTGGAGCATCCACCTTAGGAGGATGAACCCATTTAGCCAGTTCAGTCTCAGGAAAAGGATAAAGTTTGGCAAACTTTTTTTGAGACTGAAGAGGACTTATCAGGATTTTTCCACGCATCAGAGACTAAACGTTCAAGAGTAGGATTAGTAGGAAAACATGTAACAGCCTTAGAAGGTTTCTGAAACACTTCCGTTGGGTCAAGAGTGGATTCCTGATGCAAGGGAAGATTGAGGGTGGTCAAAACAGCCCTGATCAAACCCTCCGCAGAGAGTTCAGGGTCACATTCATAAGGGTCCCCAATGAATCTGGTAGACTCAATAACAGTACCATCCTCAACATCAGAATCCTGCAACAATTCTTCCTCAGAAGAATCAGAGACGTCAGGGGCTCCCTGTGGCTTGGGCAGGGAGGTCCTGACAGTGGAGGGGGTCTGCCATACTTGAAGAGCCCCCTGAACCTGAGAGGGAAAGAGCTGAAGAGTGGATCTGAGATCCCTAGTTGCAGCCTTGAACTCTTTCACCCATGTTGGCTCAATAACGTGACTGGAAGGCCCTGGGTTGTTGCCATGACCTTCCACACAAGTTGGGCACAGATGACCAGAAAATTCTCTAGGTAGCCCTGTGTGACAGGAGGAGCAAAACGCAATGGGAGAAACAGATACCCCAGCCTCCTTCGTCTTAGGTCTAGTCCCAGGCTCAAGTGGAGTAGACATGCTCACAGCGTCAGATATACCCCACAGACAGGAATCACCCAATTAAAGTTTGAAAGATTAAATATTCACCCCAGAAACGTTTAAAACTAAACTTATCTGGCAAGCGAAGGGTTAATCAGCAGAGGAGAGAGAGAAGGTCCGGTCCCTGTGTAGTATACTCGATGAGAAGAACTCACAAAATGGCTGCCGCGACGGGAGACAATCAGAAGGAGGGCGCGAACCGAGCGCTCATGGGAAACGTAGTCCCCCCCAGTCCCCCAACACACTCAAACATACAACCGGATGATAGAGCAAGGGAAGACAAATAAAACGAGCCCACTCTGAAGTCGCTATGTGAAGCGGTTCCAGAGATATGTCCCACAGAGTGTAAGTCCATAGAGAGTAAAGGAGCAATGGCGTTTATGCGGGAAAAGCGCACTTAAAGGCGCGGAACGTTATTCTAATAAATTTTACCCTTAAAGTAAAAGTTCCATAACATATAGCAAACAGATATACTATGACAGAAAACATTATCCAACAATGTAAATGCCCATAAAATAGACAAACCCAGCAGAGAGAGGGTTAAATCCCACATAAACTGCTCCAAAACTCAGACATACACCAATACTAGCATTAGTAAAGTATATAAAAACACCCAATGAGCGCTGGAGTGCACAATGAGAACTCCCAAACACAATCCCAATTAAGTGACACTGGGGGACAAGTGGACCTTCTGCACTCAAAGGGTGGCTTACCTTTCTGCAGGACTTCTGTCTTCAGGTTACCAAGATCAGAAAGGAATCACCACAGAGGATAATTCCCCCCAGGGAAGTTACTTGAAATCAAGTTATTCCCTATTCAGGGCAAAAGATCCACCAGAAGTACCCTGGAAGCTGTGCTATCCACTTTAAATAGGGCATTTGACAGCCTTGGTAACCCGCCTAATGGTGGTATTCCATATTTGTAAAAATAACAAAGAAACTAAAACTTGAAGAGAGCTGTTCTCTGCCTGGTGTGAACAAACCGAGGAACAAATCATTCTGGCTTGTTCTGACTGAGAGGGAGGGGAGGCTCCGCCCCCTGCATACATTTAGATGAATGTTCCTGCCTACTTAAAGGGGCGGATCACCTCCCAGTGTACCAGTAACCTGTATTGGACAACAGTGAAAGGTTTTTAAATAGAAGTGAGCAATAGCGGCTAATGTTTGTTCCAGGATCATGAGTAAGCGCTGTATAAGCGTGAAGCGCATTGATCGCATGGAGTAAGATAAGTGCTCTTGCTTATTCCTTATATTGCTGTACTGACCTTTAACATCTTCATTCAATGTGCAGTTTGATGTGTGGATGTTTTTTAAGATGATTTCTTCAATAAATGTTGTTTTTACCACTGTAGTGTGGACTGCACATTTTCTAATAGCTTTAAGGCACGACAGTGCGATTTGTCACTTTGTTTAATTGGATTACATTGTGAGTACTGAGAGAGACTCTGGATTGCATGTGGAATATCAAGCATCGATGAAGATGATGTCATATTATATGTGCTATAAGATGTAGGAGGCTGAGTTTAAAATAAATAAAAACAGTCCTACATAAAAAAAAAAAAATTAGTCTTAGCTGTTAAATCCTTTTCTCTTAGTCCTTATAGCTTACAGGCACCATGGAAGGCAACATCCCCTTTAAATAGGCAGGAATAATTCTTAAAAAGAAATGCAGGGTGGAGCCCTCCTCTCCTCCATAGCTGGCTACTAGCCACTCCCCTCTCCAGTTAGATTTGAGACAATAAACCTAGCTAGCTAGATAGCAAGAAAGAAAAAGAGGAAAACCCCTGTGAGCATGAACCCCAAAGGACTCCCATGTCCAGCTACAGGATACCAAGCATGGTCCCTTGACAGGGTGGAAGATCTGTAAGCTATATGGACTAAGAGAAAAGGATTTAACAGCCAAGTCTAAAATACTCTTTTCTCTGTCGTCCAATATAGCTTACAGGTACCATGGGATGTACCAACATAGAGTTCCCTGTGGTGGGAAAAGGCGGCAAGGACCAAGCGCCGGTCCCCATGATACCAGAGCTCCCATGGACTAATCAGAGTATGGAATAGCCCAAACGAACAAAGTGTCACCGGACACTGAACTGTAACACAGCACACCAATATAACTGTAAATACAAAACACAGAACAAGAGCCAACAGGGCTCAACAGTTAAAGAGCTCTAAGACACAAGAAATAAAGTTCTAGACAGGCTGCTACCAGGACTTTCCTGCCAAAGCTGGCTTCAGCCGAAGTCAGAACATCAACACGGTAGTGCTTGGCAAAGGTGTGCACAGAGGACCAGGTGGCCGCCTTGCATAGCTTATGTTACAGCTTACCTTGACTTCAGTATCACCTGCAGACGCGAGGCTTCAAGCATGCTGCAGGCCTCTGTTTTATCTGTTTGCTTACTGTAGTTTCCTCCTACCAACTTCCTCCTTCTGAGCTGTTCCTCCTACTTCCTGTGGAGTGGTTTAAAGGGCAGACGGAGGCCTGACTAAGATGCCCTTGCGTTGTCGTTCAAAGCAGTTCTGTTGCATTGGGCTCCGTGTATGACCTGGCTAGTCTTCTATCCATTCTACTGCTGACCTGTGGCTTTGTCTGAAAATTCTTTTGCCTAACCCCTAATAGTGGGCATCCGATCTGGTGCAGACTTGTGCCTCTGGTTGACTACCTGAACTGTGTATGACCCGGCTTGTCTGACTACCCCCTCTGATGCTGACTTGTGGCTCTGTCTGACTATTCTTTCGTCTTTTCCCTTGGTGATCAGACAGCCAATATAGTGCTGGCCTGGGGCTCTGGTAGACTCACATATCTGACTGCAGGCTGAGTCAGACCCTATTCCTCTTCGTATCAAGATCCTGGGTTCCTGTTCCAGCCGAGACTTCCAGTGGCTAGTCTCCAGCACAGTGATTTAGCATTGCAACCTATTATTTCTGATAGCGGGCTTGCTGGCTATTACCCTGTGCTTATACTTATTGTATATATTGTATATATCCACTGTATGTCATTTGTTAATAAACTGCATTAACTAAACCGTACTGACTCCTGAACTTCTCTGGGTAACCATGACAGCTGATCAGCAGAGGCCTGATTCTTGTAGGCCCATGAGGCCCCAAAGGACTTGGTGGAGTGAGCCATCGTCTGAAAGGGAACAGGTTTCTTCCTCAGTTCATAAGCCTTGCAGATGGTAGACTTAATCCAAGATGCAACAGTCACCTTGGACTAATTCTTGGACCCTCAGGGATAACATATAGAGCATCAGTCTGACGTACAGACTCAGTGCAGTGCACATAGAATTTAAAACAGCAACAAATTGAGATCTCTCTGCTTGCCAGATTTAGGGTCCAGGAAGAATGACGGCACAACAAACTCCTGATTGATGTGGATCTCGGAAACCACCTTAGGAAGGAATTCCTGAGAAGTGCAAAGTACGGCCTTATCCTTGTGGAACACCAGGAAAGGCGGTTTGCAGGACAAAGCCTGCAACTCAGCGAACAGAGACCAAAGCTAGAAGAAAAGCCATCTTCCAAGTCAGAAGAGACAATGGAACAGGACCCCTTTAAGGTGAAAAGCTACTTTGACCCCATTTCACATAACACCTCTATAAGGACATATAATAGGATCATGCGCCAGGAAGTTATGGGGGCACTTGAATGGAGCAGACAGAAATATTGGAACATTTCAAGAGCTGAAAGACAAACAATCAAAGAATTAAGGAACAATGATAAGATCATCATACAGTCGGTGGATAAAGGAGGAGGCATTGTGCTGCAGAATTATGAACCGTACAGACAGGAGGTAAACAGACAACTCCAGGATGAGGTAAGCTACAAGCAATTGCGGAGCAATCCCACAAATGTATTTGAGATAGAAGTGGATGCTTACATTGATAAAGGTATACAAGATGGCTTGCTTACCTCTAAAAGGGAGAAATTTTTCTTACCGATATTTCCTTTTCTTCTGTGTCCCTCCATGGCGATAGAGACTAATGGGGGTGTCAGCGCCCCCCAGCTGGCGTAGGACCAAGTTCAAATTATAAAAGGAGACTTCCCACTCCTCCAGACAGTCATCATTTGTCAAAGCTAAAAAATATAAATAGAGATGTTAAAGAGAGGGCAGGGGCACCATGGAGGGACACAGAAGAAAAGGAAATATCGGTAAGAAAAATTTCTCCCTTTCTTCTGTGTCCCTATCATGGCGATAGAGACTAATGGGGACATACCCAAGCAGTAATAAAACAATGGGTGGGTAGTAAAAACCGTGTCCCTTACTAGTTAATCATGTGTCTGCCCATACACATGAATCATATTCTAGAGAAAAACAAGGAAGGGATAAGACATTCTTACCGGACCAGTTTGGATGGCTGTTTCCAGGACCTTCCTTCCGAATTTTGCCTCTGCTGAAGAATGCACATCTATTTGATAGTGCTTGATAAAAGTGGAGATAGAGGACCAGGTGGCTGCTCTACAGATTTCTTCAGGTGAAGCAGAGGCTCTTGATGCCCAGGAGGTGGCTACCGCTCGGGTAGAATGGGCATTCAGGATCTTAGGAGGGATCCTCCCTGCTTCCAGATAGGACATTCTTATACATTGGGTTATCCATCTCGACAAGGAGGATTTTGAGGCTGAAGATCCTTTATATTTCCCTTGGAAATGGACAAAAAGGGAATCTGTCTTCCTGAAGGGTTCTGTTCTATTAAGGTAGATAGAAACACACCTCACCAAATCCAGATTATGCAGCCTTTTCTCTTTCCCCCCTTTTGGATTAGGGCAAAAAGAGGGTAAAATGATGTCCTGGTTCAGATGAAACTCGGATACCACTTTTTTTTTTTTTTGTAATATCATTTTTATTAAAGTTTTATAAAGAGTTACATCACATCACGGGTACTGATGACAACAATAATAACAGCAATGAATAAAAAAAAAAATGGTACAGATACAAAATGCAATAACAGGTGCAATAGCAATAGAACAGTACCCAAAGAACCTGAGAGCAGCACTCTCCATAACTAGATGCAATATTCAAGAAGAACTCTAATGAGAGTGAAAAACCAATAGGCTAAACCCATGATGTGAGAGAAAGACGGAAAGAAAAGAGGAAAGGAGATAAAGAAGCAGAAAAAAAAAAAAAAAAAAAAAAAAAGGGGGGGGTGAAAGGGACACACAGAGGGAAAAGGAATAACAGCTCTAGTCTACTAGGACCGATCCTCCCTCCTCCCTAGCGACAACACAACCTTTCTCCCAGGCAGTCCAGATTTGATCGTAAGTACCCATTGTCGAGGTAAGAGTATAATGCATTTTCTCCATTATAAGATTAGTAGATACCAACTGCTCCAGGTCAGCCAGCGTAGGCACCAGTGCAGACTTCCATGCCCTGGCCAAAAGAAGTTTAGCCGCAACAAGGATCTGTCCAGCAAGAACTTTTAGACATCGAGGCAGAGACTCAGGGAGAATATGAAAAAGGGCTATCTCCGGTACCCCCGAAATAACAAAGCCAACTGAACGCGATAAGAGAGCAAAGACATTATTCCAGTAGGTCCGTAACTGAGAGCAGGACCACCAAATGTGTTCCATTGTACCCACTCCCACTCCACATCTCCAACATGTAGCCGGGGTATTGGGGAAGATATGAGCTAAACGATGTGGTACTAAGTACCATCGATATAAAATTTTTCTAGTTAATTCTAAATGATTCGTACAATGTGAGAAAGTAGATGCGTAATGAATCGACCGCATCCACTGTTCCTGTGACAATTGACATCCCAGCTCACGTTCCCACGCCACCATAAATGGAAATTTCTCAGGTAAACCCGATACCGCCAACGCCTCATAGCATAGGGAAAGTAATTTACGGGTTTGAAGAGGAGTTGCGCAGGCCTGTATCAATCTATGGGAGTCCAGAACCAAACAGTCTTTAGAACTAGAGTACAAAGTTAGTAGATGTCTAACCTGTAAATATTTAAAGAAGTCATGTTTAAGAAGACCAAATTGGTTTTGTAGATCTTCAAAAGTATATAACGCACCCCTCAGAAACATTTGGCCCAGCAGAACTAACCCAACGGAGTGCCAGCAAGAAAAGGTAGTGTGAGGAATCATATATTCCAGCGAACGTAGCGGGGTGGCTAACGTGAACCGACGCAAAGCTTTAATATGCTTGGCATATGTATCCCATACTTCTATTGATAAGGTAGTGCTACCAAGCAGGTGCAGCCCTACTCGCCCCACCGTGGTTGGCAGCCATAGCAAATCACACACTATGTGGCGCTACTTGAGCGTCCTCCATGTCAACCCACACTATCCGCCCCAGAGGAGCATGATGTAAAATAGCTTGTGCCATCCTAGATGCCCTATAATAGTTTAAAAGAGAAGGGACTCCCAGACCACCCCTATTCAACGGCACAAGGAGCCACTTGTTTGAAACTCTAGAGGTCCGCGAGCCATGAATAAATCTAGCAATCTCCATCTGCATTTCTCTAAGAAATGGCAGTGGAAGCTTAATAGGAAGTGTACGGAATAAATATAACAACTTTGGAAGAATATTCATTTTCACAGCCACTATTCGTCCCAACCAGGAGAGCATCAAAGGGGACCAACTCCTCATGTACTGTCTAATCAAACTCCACAACATGCGAAGGTTCAAGTCAATTAGAGCCTGTGAAGATTTAGCAAGATGTACCCCCAAACAGAAAATACTGCTTGACCGCCAGTCAAAATCATAACAGGACCTGTGGGAGGTAACCCGTACCTCGGGTATATTGATAGGTAATGCTTGTGTTTTGGTTCGATTTACTTTATGATAGGACACCTTGCCATAGCAATCTAATACTTCCAGTAGGTGCGGCATGGAATCCTCTGGGTGAGAGAGGGCAATAAGAATGTCGTCTGCAAACAGACAAAGTTTAACTTCCATCGATCTGAACATATAGCCCTGTATAGAAGGGTGTTGGCGAATACAAGCTGCCAGAGGTTCCAACGCTAGGACGTACAATAAAGGTGATAGTGGACAGCCCTGCCTCGAACCATTGGTAATATGGAACGGGCTAGACAAGAAACCGGCGTAGGAAACCTTGGCTGACGGGCTGGAATATAGAGAAAAAACAGCGTCTGTAAATGAAGAGGGAAAACCAAACCTTTCCAAAACTGCTCTCAGAAAGCCCCAGTGTAATCTATCAAACGCCTTCTCCGCGTCTAAGGCCAAGAGAAGACATTCCGAACCACTTGTTATGGCAGAATCAATCAAGTTGCAAACTTTCCTGGTATTATCCGACGCCTGTCTACCAAAAACAAAGCCTGCCTGATCATAATGCAGGAGAGACGGAAGCAAGTGTTTCATTCTGGCAGCCAATATTCTGGCATACAACTTTATATCAGTATTAAGCAACAATATAGGTCTAAAATTCGGGCAGTGAGTTGGGGGTTTGCCCGGCTTGGGGAGAGTTGTTATAGTGGCCGAAAGCATATCGGAAGAGAAAGAACCTCTCAGGCTGCAACAACCAAAGAGTTTTTCCAGATGTGGTACAAGAACACTAGAGAAGGACTTATAGTACAAATTAGAAAAAACATCCGGACCCGGCGCCTTGTGGAGAGGTAGGGATCGAATCTGAATCCTGATTTCCTCAGCAGATATTGGTGCCTGTAAATTCTCACTTTGCTCCTCTGAAAGCCTAGGCAAGCGAACCGGATTCAAAAATGACTTGATATCCTGAGAGGAGGGTTGGACAGTTTGCGAATCTAGACGCAAATTGTATAGTTTCTCATAGTATTGGGCAAAAACCGTAGGAATATCAGCAGGATTCATAATTTTTCCCCCATCCGCCGAAATAAAGTAAGGGATGGCCTTTGTAATTTCCCGCTTTCTCAATCTCCTGGCAAGCAGAGTACCAGACTTATTCCCCTGAGTATAATACTTCTGCCTCAACTTTTTAAGCATTAACTGAGTATGATGTAGTTGAATCTCAGATATCGCGTTCTGGATACCCCTGAGCTGCTTCAGCCGTCGCTTAGATGGTGCAGACTTATGTAAGCTCTCTAAAACAGACAACTCCTTGGTTAAAGCATTCAACCTTTCCTCCCTCCTCCTTTTCTACCGGGACGCATAGGCTATAAAATGGCCCCTTAGAACTGCCTTATGGGCTTCCCACAACGTGTCTGGTGAAACATCAGGAGTCTGGTTGTACCTAAAATATTCTTCTAGCATTTGCTTCACAAAAGCAATAGCGGTGGGTTGAGAGAGTAAATCATCATTAATGCGCCAAAGCCCCGCACCACGAGAGCGGAAAGACTCCGAGAGTTCCAATAGAACTGGAGCATGATCAGACCACTGAATGCTACCAATCTCACATTTCCTGGTGCGCTGCAGTGTTTGTCTATCCAAGCAAAAATAGTCTAAATGTGAATAAGTGGAATGAACATTCGAATAAAAGGTGTAATCCCTCTCCCCCACATGCAACACCCTCCAGACATCAAAAAGTCAGAACTCCCGGAGAGCTTGTGATAAAACCATACTCTGTGATTTCAGAAATCTCATGTAAGGACCTCCAGGAGATCCGGAAGAATCCACAGTAGGATCTGCTAAGGAGTTAAAATCACCACAAACCACTACAGCACCCCTAATGAAGGATTCCAACTTAGACAGTGTGTTCTTGACGAAGTGGGCCGAATTAGAATTAGGAGCATACATGGAGATAATTGTATAGACCGTAGAATTTATTGCACCAAAGCTAGAAATCGACCTTTTGCATCTCTTAACCATCAATAGCCAGGGAGCTGTGGAACCATATTGACACACCCGCTCACTTGGTGGGTGCGGTAGAATGATAGACCACAGGATACTGTCTAGTGAGGACTGAAGGAATCTTACCCGTGGCAAAATGAGTCTCCTGCGCACAAATGATCTGCGCCTGGTGCCCCGCTGCCTCCCGAAATAGCAGACGTCTCTTATGAGGAGTATTTAGCCCTTTAACATTTAAGGACAAAAATTTAAGACCCATTAAAGTTAAGACAATAAAAGACTAAGCTTAGAGCCACGATATCACCAAGGAGATACCTACAGTTTAACTCAACCTTCATATAGGATAGGATAAGGTCCAGCAGGCCAGCAAATACAATGATAACAAACGGGGGACTGGGGAAGGACATAAAAGGAAAAAGCAAAACAAAGAAAAGAAAAACAAAAAAGGCAAAAAAAGCGACTAGGAAAGTAAGAAAGAAAAGAGAAAAGAAAGTAGAGAAAGCTGCACAATAGGGCAGCAAACAAATTAGTGCACATAACCAGATTTTATGGTAACATGGATGAACCAATAGCACTACTCTCATACCCAGATGAGAAGGGGTATAGACGAGCTAGGAGTACAAGCTGAAATCAGCATGCAGGCTCCCAGACCGTGAACCAGCAATAATAAGAAAAAACAACGACCCCAACATCTATCATACAAAGAAGCTGTATGACAGTAACATGTAGATACTCAGTAATAGGAACAGACCTAAATGAAAAACCCATCTTGCAGGAAGCACCAACTGTGGGACCGATCAAAGGAACCCCGTGAGCAAAGGTACACCACAGGCATCACAATTGCCCAGGGGGTGATGGCTGCTATTATAAGCACCCTGAGGTCCGTCTGCAAACCAAACCCAACACATTGAGTGAGACAGATGCATGCATACCTAAATCCTTTTCTGTTTTATACTTTTTTTTTTTTTCTTGTCTCATTCTGTCTTGTATCCCCGTACATGCCATGCACTCTATTTGCCCCACACCCCCTGGTAAAGGCCACAGTGATCTAATCCCACCCACAATCAGAACTTCTGATGAAAGTGCAGTGCAAGGGGGAATGTCAACAGAATTGAGCCAGAATAGCACCTTATCGTAGACCACAATCCCCACACTCCAACCCCAAGTTCCATAAGTCTGCACCAGCGGTAGCCGCCCAGCCAGTCCGCCCCCCTCATGATAAAAGAATCAACACCAGGGCTGCAGCACGGCCACAACCGGCACAGAACAACTCAGTACAATAGTTGGACAACCTAAATGTATAAAACCCACAGGTCCCACAGGCTTAGTACTTAAACACCACCAGACTCCCTGCATCGCTGTCCCGACCCCGATGCCCCAAGGGACGCGCCATACACCCAGCAGACAACGACCCCCAGGGCATCCAGCCGGACCCTATAGCCCCAAAACCCAAAAGTCACACAATGCCCAGTATCAAACAAATGAATGAGCACACCCTATAGATGAGGGCGCAACGAAGGTCCGAAACAGTACACATAACATAGTGTGATAACATGTAATAGCATGCAACAACCATCATATACCAGCATTTGACAATAATATTACACAGGCAGACAAAATGATAAGCCATTCAGGTTTCATATACTAATAGGTGAACGATCAAATATGAGGGAAGTATGGGCCCCAGTGGACCCTCAACTTTCCACCAGAGGTTTGGGAGATGACAGTGGACGCAGTCTGGACACAGCAGGTGTTGGCTGCACTAATGACCAGTCCTTCGCAGGCCTCTGAGTAGTTGTACGAAAAGGATCAGGGACGTCCACAACAGGGATATTCCATGTAGACAAGACGCGAATCGCCTCCTCCGGAGAGCTAAGAGTCATAATGGCCCCATTCCTGGAAACAATTAGCTTCTATATTAGAAAATAAAGAAGCTAGAAAGCACAAAAAATCCCTTGCAAATTACCCCGAATGTGCCAATTCTATTTAACCAGGAACATACCGGAGTGCAAGAGACTACATAAAAGAGACTCGTTCAGTACTATAAATGTATGAGGAAAAAAGGGACTAAAAACTCAACTTTTATTGTATATATTAAAAATCAATAAAAACACCATTCCATAGAAGAATCTGTATATGGTATTTTTTTATCTCAAGAAAGGTATTAGCATCTATATGCGGAGACAAAGTATATCTTATGGTTATTCTAAATGAAATTCGAAGAATAGCCACCCTCGCTATTTCAATCAGTGACCAATCCCTGAAAGAGATATCAGTAACGGTTCTGTATACCCTAAGTATATATCTCTAGTGTGTTAATGCACCTTACCTAACCACTATTGAAGCGGTCTGTTAATTTATAGAGAAAGATTGTATTCTCAAATACCGACTACAACTGTGCCATTATTTAACTTGCATCACGTGCCAATAGGTAAATTAACCCTATGGCTGCTGCTCTGCGACCGGTCTGCTGTAATTCCATACAGATTAATCGCTACCGATTCACTGCTAGTTAGCGATAGTATAGCCAGTCCACTAAACACGCATTACTGCGGATATATTATAAGAAATCAGCTATTAGTTAACAAAAGCCTCAACGCTTCAATTACTCCTCTACACATACCCTATTACAAAATTATTCAAATCAATCGCTGTAGAGCCGCCGCTAGTTAGCAGCCCATAGTAGTTAAAGGGATAGTTATTCAATATATCACACGCTCAATCTAGTTATATACTTCTTATATGTGTGAACCATAGATAAATTGATGTCGCTTTATTGTGTAAGCGACTCCATTACTCATTGTTTATTCAGTACGTAATGTGTAACGAATGTGAAGATGTTATTTATGCCGAATTCAACATTGTAACAACGGATAGTTTTCTATCAATGTTTAATTACACAAACAGCCCACAGCCACTCACAAGTATCCAATGACTGATATATTTAACATAAGATCTTACTGCTCTAATTATTGTGCCAAGTGCACGCTAACTAATCTCCTCGTGGAGTAAGCCACATTCTACAAAACCCTGATCTAATGCTATAATATCGTAACCCTTTCTCAAGCCACAACAGACACATCAAAATGACACACAGGGGCACTAAATCACAATGCCCCTGAATAGCCCAACGCGTTTCACCAGATCAACTGGTTTCATCAGGGGCTTATTATGAACTGAGCCGCTGGATCGCGCACCCTTTTAAACCTCATTGTGATTGAAAAAGAGGCTTGGATGTAATACAGCCTCAATTGGAGATGACAGCCATTTTTTACGCATCTCCATTACAATAAATGACTGGCAAAATGGAAACACATTAAAATAGATGTGAACCCATTCATCCTCAATATAGTTGGCACTTTCGAACAATCAAACAGTTATTTATGACCAATACAATAATTAATAATGATCCTTATATAAATGCCAACCATTATCCTTTTAAATACCTAAAAAATGAAAGTCATTGAATTTATGTGGACTCTGAAACAAATAAATGTATTCCAATAACAAAAGTAATCTTAATAATCCTATATATTTATCATAATGTCTACTACATATCAAAGAGAACAAACAGACATCAAATAAATGGTTTGAATGTGAAGCCTTCATTTAAACCAATTGGACTTAAAGTCCTCAATTTATAAATCCAAAAAGCTTCTCGTTTTAACAATTTCTGATTGAAGTCACCCTTCCTGGGGGATGGATAAACTTTTTCAATGCCTATAAATGTGATTACATTGCTCTCATTTGGATGATATTCAAGTACATGTCTAGCTATAGGGGTATCACGTCTGTTCCTAATATCACCCACATGTTCAAGGATTCTTTCCCTAAATTCTCTCAGAGTTTTTCCAACATATTGAATCTGTCGGGCTATTTATATGAAGGTATCCAAAGGGTTAAACAGAGAACCACTCAGGTTGGATTTCTTCACTTAAATAGGCAAATGACAATATAAAATAATTCGAGAACTTTATCTTTAATATGTATTGACACGCTACTTCACAGTAACGAATTGATCACAAGAATCAATCCTTCATATTTGTGCAAAAATATATCTATTTTATTAAAATACAATGTATATATAAATATCAGCAACAATGAACTATATAAGTGATTAGCAATACTAATAGGTATACAAAATCAAACCACACTATTTATCATAAAGATTACCAGCGATGCAAGGGTTAACCACCTATAGGTATATCCAGAGGTATAATAACAATAATTGCATTCAGTAGCATAGAATAGGTTAATTGATTGTTACAATTAATATAATACAGTTGGTTGCAGGGTCTCTTAATACCTCTGCCCCAGAAACTGTATAGACTATGCCAATGATGATGTAAGGGGTTTTGTGAGATGAATTAAATAATTCCTCTAACAATTCCTTGTATCATATATAAATAATAATTAAATTTAGGGAATAACTGGAATAGAATCCCAGATTTAAATCACTATAATTTAATTATCTACTGAATTCAATATTGAATACCTCTGAATAAAATATATAAATTGCAATTAATATAGTCAAACCAAATCACACAAATAATCTACTTAGAATTACTTCATGCAACATTTATCATAATTTTGACTACAGCAACCTATATATAAAACCTATAGGCACTCCAAGGGTTAATCCACACGTTTAAACAGATGCCACACCCAGAAGTTATTTTGTCTATTGAGATAATACTTTCAAATTACAAAATATAAGCCTAGCACATATACAGAGAATTCCAAAGAAAACACCACTAACAGCAGACAAATAGCGGTTAAAGGGTTAATAACTGGATTCAAAGAATATTCTGTATCAAATATTAACTATTATAATCTTTCCAGAACCATAAAATATTACTCTAGGAATACCAAGATTAATATTAGCCAATATAAATAACCCACGCTATATACTGTATTACACTGATTGGCAATTTATAACATTTCCCAATAATTATATAGATTCTAATATTTCCAGAATTTAATAGCTAAATCTAGCTTATTATAAATTATCCCAAATGGTTGGCCAGTCCACTTAAGACAACTATAAAACTATATTTCTTCAAACAGAAGAAAAATTGTGAAATTCTGGATTAATTGAATCTAAATGAATAAATGATATAGTTACCAATCAAAGTTTCTTTGTATTTCTCTGTGAGATGGCAGGATCAGCAAAGCCTTTAGGAAGTCACCTTTTCTGTTTCAGCCAGTTAAGTTGAGTCAAAGACCCTCTTTTAGGAAGTCAAAAAGACCCTGAACTAACAGTATCTGGGGATTATATTGACAAATTTTGCCTTATCAGTAATCCCCACCTTTGTCTGATGATTGGACAAAGATCCATCTCATTATACCGTGACATCACCAGTCTGCCCTGATTGGATATTAATATATCCCAAATTATTCAAGGAATGCGGATATCCCAGTCATAATGCTCTCAAGACTCTAGGTGGAGCTCTTACTCTACTTTAGAATTTTACCTATAATCAGTTTTATGTCAGATCATGTGGCTTTCGTCAAAACTGAGAAAGGTCAAAAGGGTTATCAAACACCTCCTAAATATGTCATTTTGCTATGTCTTACACATAAGGGAGTCCGTCTCTCTCAGCCACCTTGTCTCCAACTGACTATCCATCTGCCATTAAACTGACATTGTTATTTTTACTCCCTACCTTGGACTAATGGCTCATTGTTCACATATGATGTAATTTGAACACATTTTAAACAGAATTTCAGCTAATTTCCTACAATTAGAATTAACCCTGTATGGTCCCCCAGGACAAAGTCTCTGACAAATCCCACAAATGCATTGCAATAAATAAATGATTACTGATGTACGACAATTAATGAATTTACCAATTTTATAAGTATTGCCTTGTTTGCCCAGAAAAACAGTGGTTTTTGTCACATAGGAGCAAGCCTTACAATGACCACATTTATTACTGCCACTGGGCAAATTAGATACTAACCAATTGGATTTTCTTTCCCTTTGAAAATGGCTATGTACTACATAGTCACGAATATTTTTATTTCTCCTAAATGTTATTTTGGGACATGCTGGTAAAACTTCGCTCAGATCACTGTCCAAGTGTAATATCGGCCAATGTTTAGATAAAATAGACTTAATCATATTATGTTGTTGATTATATGTACCAATTAGACGTATCTCTTTAGATGAGTTACTCCTATTTTGTTCATTTTTATACAAAAGATCATTACGATCGCTTTGAAGTGCTCTCTGATATGCTTTTTTAAGAGCTTTTTTACTGTACCCCCTAGCCAAGAACCGTTCTTGGAGTTTTTTTGCTTCAGACTTAAAGTCTTCAATGGTGGTACATAGTCTCCTTATTCGCAGATACTGTCCCATTGGTATGCCCTTAATTAAAGAAATGGGATGGTGGCTATGTGCAGATAATAAGCTGTTAGTAGCTGTAGCTTTTCTAAATACTCGTGTCATGATGGTATTCTCTTCACTTCTAACCAGCATAATATCCAAAAATGCCAGTTCATTTCTTTGTATGTCACTTGTCACTTTTAAATTAAAGTTATTATTATTTAACGAGTTTATAAATGCTTGAAATTCATGTATGGTACCTGACCATGTCATTATTACATCGTCGATGTATCTTAGCCAGATACCAATTTTATCAGTATATTGAATATTCTCATCAGTAAAAACCACCTTATCCTCCCACCACCCCAGATAAAGATTGGCATATGAGGGGGCACAGCAACTCCCCATTGCTGTGCCTCTTATTTGTTGGTAAAATTGTCCATCAAAAGAAAAGTAATTATAGGTAAGTACATACCTTAAGAGACCCAATACAAACCTATTATGGTCTCTAAATTGGTTACCCCTGGTTTCAAGAAAACCCTTTGTGGCACTAATTCCAGATTCATGCTCAATACTCGTATAGAGTGACTCAATGTCTAAACTCACAAGATAGTCACTCTCTCCTAGTGATAGACCCTCAAGTTTAGTAATTGCATCTTGTGAATCTCTTACATAAGACGGTAAAGATGTTACAAAATTCCTCAAAATTTGATCTACATATACTGAAGCTCTTTCACTAAGGCAGCCATTACCAGACACAATAGGTCTGCCTGGAGGTCTGGATGGATTTTTATGCACCTTAGGAAGACAATAAAAGGTGGCCAGTGTGGGATCTTTAGGAAAAAGATATTCTCTTTCTTTGTCACTGATCACCTTCATTTGAGTGCCACATTCAATTATAGTTTTGAGAATTGTTTTAAACTCCCCTGTAGGGTCAGAATGTAATTTTTTATAACATTTTTTATCACACAGGAGTCTCTTACATTCATTCACATAATAGTCAGTATCCATAATGACTATGTTACCCCCCCTTGTCAGCAGGTTTTATGACAATCTGTTGATTATTGGTCAATTCTAAGAGAGTTTGTCTCAGATTTAGAGAGATTATCAAAATTAATCTGACAATAGGGGTTAGCAGTTTTAATTTGTTCATGTAAGTGCTCAAAATCCTTGGTCACATAGTCACAAAAAACCTCAACATGCGGGGACACATTTTTGGAAGGAGTAAAAGCCATATTATTTTTAAGGTCTGTAAATGGACCAGTGATTTGAATATCTTGTGAAGTCACATCATCTGTCAGTGACATAAGATCTTGTAATGTCATCTGATCCTGTATATTTAAGGACTCATATAATTCTTTATTCGAAAAGAATTTGTGAAGATATAACTTTCTACAAAACAAATTAAGGTCTGTGACCCATTCAAATAAATTCATATTAGATGTAGGACAAAAATTAAGTCCTTTCTCTATTAATTCTTTTTGAGAATCAGATAATATCATTGTTGATATGTTATGTATTTGCATTTTATCGCTTTCATTTATCTCCATCCTCCCCTGTACCCCCACTTGTCCCTGTCTCTTAGTTGTGGGAAATTCCCTCGACTGATATCTGGGTCTCTGACCCCTGCCCCCAAAAAATGAGGAGGAGGACCATTGTATCTATTCTTATTTCTACGGTGTCTTTGTTGTCGATTATTTGTATTATGTTCACTTGTACTATCTGTAGTTGCATCAGAGGATGATTCACTTTTTTCCAAATTGGAATCCTTTTTTTGTGGTATAATATATTTATAAGCTTTTTTCAGATCAAAATCTTTTTTTATCTCTTTGAAATTTCCGCAATTTACGGTTTTTTAAGTCTGTAGCTAACTTATCTATATTTGATTTCAATTTCTCTTCCAACTTCGAAAAATCGCTATGTGTTTTATAACTCTGTATATTTGTAAGCAATTTTTCCACCTCCGAGTTAATTTCTATAAGTTGTCTCTTTTCTGTCCTAATAATGAGATCAATTAAATCAAGTGAACATTTCGTCAGAATGTCAGTCCATTCTTTAACAAAGTCATCATCAATAAGATGAGCTGCTGGACTGATATTTGTTCTGAGTCCTCTAGGAACTATCTTACTGGAAAGATAATTTTCTAAACCAGTAATTTCCCACCATTTTCTAGTCTGTTTTTGCATTGATTTAGTCAAATTTTGAAAATCATTCACAATATTACTTTCAACCTGAGTATTAGAAACTGAGGGTGAAATATCCCCAAAAAGTTGTTTTGCCTCCTCCTGCCATTTAGAGAAGTCAATCGGGTTGGATAAAAAGCCAGCCATATTAATATAATGATTCTGCACAAAAATCTTATTGAATTAAAGAAATAGAATGGGAAATAAAATCCCAAATAGAATATACAAAAATAGATGTGTGCACAATTATAAGTAATTCGTACCGCAAGTCACAACATCATATACTATATTAGAAAATAAAGAAGATAGAAAGCACAAAAAATCCCTTGCAAATTACCCCGAATGTGCCAATTCTATTTAACCAGGAACATACCGGAGTGCAAGAGACTACATAAAAGAGACTCGTTCAGTACTATAAATGTATGAGGAAAAAAGGGACTAAAAACTCAACTTTTATTGTATATATTAAAAATCAATAAAAACACCATTCCATAGAAGAATCTGTATATGGTATTTTATTATCTCAAGAAAGGTATTAGCATCTATATGCGGAGACAAAGTATATCTTATGGTTATTCTAAATGAAATTCGAAGAATAGCCACCCTCGCTATTTCAATCAGTGACCAATCCCTGAAAGAGATATCAGTAACGGTTCTGTATACCTTAAGTATATATCTCTAGTGTGTTAATGCACCTTACCTAACCACTATTGAAGCGGTCTGTTAATTTATAGAGAAAGATTGTATTCTCAAATACCGACTACAACTGTGCCATTATTTAACTTGCATCACGTGCCAATAGGTAAATTAACCCTATGGCTGCTGCTCTGCGACCGGTCTGCTGTAATTCCATACAGATTAATCGCTACCGATTCACTGCTAGTTAGCGATAGTATAGCCAGTCCACTAAACACGCATTACTGCGGATATATTATAAGAAATCAGCTATTAGTTAACAAAAGCCTCAACGCTTCAATTACTCCTCTACACATACCCTATTACAAAATTATTCAAATCAATCGCTGTAGAGCCGCCGCTAGTTAGCAGCCCATAGTAGTTAAAGGGATAGTTATTCAATATATCACACGCTCAATCTAGTTATATACTTCTTATATGTGTGAACCATAGATAAATTGATGTCGCTTTATTGTGTAATAAATTCTGAGAGAATTTAGGGAAAGAATCCTTGAACATGTGGGTGATATTAGGAACAGACGTGATACCCCTATAGCTAGACATGTACTTGAATATCATCCAAATGAGAGCAATGTAATCACATTTATAGGCATTGAAAAAGTTTATCCATCCCCCAGGAAGGGTGACTTCAATCAGAAATTGTTAAAACGAGAAGCTTTTTGGATTTATAAATTGAGGACTTTAAGTCCAATTGGTTTAAATGAAGGCTTCACATTCAAACCATTTATTTGATGTCTGTTTGTTCTCTTTGATATGTAGTAGACATTATGATAAATATATAGGATTATTAAGATTACTTTTGTTATTGGAATACATTTATTTGTTTCAGAGTCCACATAAATTCAATGACTTTCATTTTTTAGGTATTTAAAAGGATAATGGTTGGCATTTATATAAGGATCATTATTAATTATTGTATTGGTCATAAATAACTGTTTGATTGTTCGAAAGTGCCAACTATATTGAGGATGAATGGGTTCACATCTATTTTAATGTGTTTCCATTTTGCCAGTCATTTATTGTAATGGAGATGCGTAAAAAATGGCTGTCATCTCCAATTGAGGCTGTATTACATCCAAGCCTCTTTTTCAATCACAATGAGGTTTAAAAGGGTGCGCGATCCAGCGGCTCAGTTCATAATAAGCCCCTGATGAAACCAGTTGATCTGGTGAAACGCGTTGGGCTATTCAGGGGCATTGTGATTTAGTGCCCCTGTGTGTCATTTTGATGTGTCTGTTGTGGCTTGAGAAAGGGTTACGATATTATAGCATTAGATCAGGGTTTTGTAGAATGTGGCTTACTCCACGAGGAGATTAGTTAGCGTGCATTTGGCACAATAGGAATTATAGCTAGCAGTATAGTAGTTATTGGTTAGGGTACTTTAGAATGTGGCTTACTCCACGAGGAGATTAGTTAGCGTGCACTTGGCACAATAATTAGAGCAGTAAGATCTTATGTTAAATATATCAGTCATTGGATACTTGTGAGTGGCTGTGGGCTGTTTGTGTAACTAAACATTGATAGAAAACTATCCGTTGTTACAATGTTGAATTCGGCATAAATAACATCTTCACATTCGTTACACATTACGTACTGAATAAACAATGAGTAATGGAGTCGCTTACACAATAAAGCGACATCAATTTATCTATGGTTCACACATATAAGAAGTATATAACTAGATTGAGCGTGTGATATATTGAATAACTATCCCTTTAACTACTATGGGCTGCTAACTAGCGGCGGCTCTACAGCGATTGATTTGAATAATTTTGTAATAGGGTATGTGTAGAGGAGTAATTGAAGCGTTGAGGCTTTTGTTAACTAATAGCCGATTTCTTATAATATATCCGCAGTAATGCGTGTTTAGTGGACTGGCTATACTATCGCTAACTAGCAGTGAATCGGTAGCGATTAATCTGTATGGAATTACAGCAGACCGGTCGCAGAGCAGCAGCCATAGGGTTAATTTACCTATTGGCACGTGATGCAAGTTAAATAATGGCACAGTTGTAGTCGGTATTTGAGAATACAATCTTTCTCTATAAATTAACAGACCGCTTCAATAGTGGTTAGGTAAGGTGCATTAACACACTAGAGATATATACTTAAGGTATACAGAACCGTTACTGATATCTCTTTCAGGGATTGGTCACTGATTGAAATAGCGAGGGTGGCTATTCTTCGAATCTCATTTAGAATAACCATAAGATATACTTTGTCTCCGCATATAGATGCTAATACCTTTCTTGAGATAATAAAATACCATATACAGATTCTTCTATGGAATGGTGTTTTTATTGATTTTTAATATATACAATAAAAGTTGAGTTTTTAGTCCCTTTTTTCCTCATACATTTATAGTACTGAATGAGTCTCTTTTATGTAGTCTCTTGCACTCCGGTATGTTCCTGGTTAAATAGAATTGGCACATTCGGGGTAATTTGCAAGGGATTTTTTGTGCTTTCTATCTTCTTTATTTTCTAATATAGTATATGATGTTGTGACTTGCGGTACGAATTACTTATAATTGTGCACACATCTATTTTTGTATAAACAATTAGCTTCACAGGGAATCCCCATTTGTAACGGATCTCAGCCTGGCGCAAAGCCGCAGTGACATTTCTGTAGCGCCTTCTTTGGAGCAGAGTGGAAGCTGAAATATCTGCAAACAACTGGATCGAAGAATATGGCTCAGGGAAGGTCACACGCATTCTACCAGCTCGTAAGACAGCTTCCTTAACGTGAAAATAATGGAGCCTCAACAAGACATCTCGTGGAACATCACCAGGTAAGGCCTGAGGTCTAGGTAACCTGTGCACTCTGTCCAGCAGAAAGTCCTGATCAGAATAGTCCGGCAGGAGGCTAGTGAAGAAGTCAACCACCCAAGCTTTCAGATCGGCCTGTTGCACTTCCTCCGGAATTCCCCAAATCCTCACATTATTGCGCCGGGATCTGTCCTCCAAGTCCACCACCTTTGCCCGTAAAAGTTGCACCTCTTTAAGTAAGTCGTCGTGGCAAGTGGAGAGGTTGTTATGTGCCTCTATCACTTCATCAAGTTTATCTTCGATCTTAGAAGTGCGTTCGCCAATATCCCTAAGATCTTTTTTTAATTCCGCCAACATCGCCTTGACATCCCCTTTGATCTGAGACCTCAAGGTCTTAAGGAGTGATCTCATCTCTCCCATAGGTGGAGGAGCACTCCGGGAAGATGTAGATTCAGTCTCGTCCAACTCAGATAAGTCGTCATCCTCGACATCAGGCCGGACGCCATCTTGAGACAAGGCCTCAGACTGATGCACCGCCTTCTTCTTTTCCTTAGGTGCCAAATACTTCATCATCTGCTCCTGGTGTCGCTTATTGCGATGATGAGACATTTTGTAATGTCATGTCAAAAGAAATATCAGGGGTCAATAGGTCTATAGTTGTATAAAACGCTGGCCCACAGTGGAGCTCCTCTAAAACGCGGCCATCTCCATCGCGCGCTAGGACACGCCCCTGGATACCACTTTTGATCTAAATGTGGGCTTGGTTCTTAATACTATTTTATCTTGATGGAACACCGTGTAAGGTGGCTTAGAAGATAATGTTTGGATTTCTGAAACTCTTCTTGCAGAGGTTATTGCAGTTAGGAAGGCCGTCTTTATAGTAAGCATTTTTAAAAGTATTTCTTCTACAGGTTCAAATTTAGGAGATGAAGATAGCTGATCAAGCACCATATTCAAATCCCATGCAGGAATCACCTTCCTTATTCTAGGTCTAACTTTTGTTATAGCTTTTAGATATCTTTTTACTAGATGGTCTTCTGAAAACTGTTTTGCCAGAAAGGCTGATTATGCTGAAACATGCACTTTTAATGTGGATGGTTTTAATCCTCTTTCAAACCCCTGCTGTAAGAAATTCAGAATATGTGATGTTTTTATGCAGGATCTTCTTATTTTTTTTCAGATATACACCATGCTGAAAATACTTTCCAAACCCTGCAGTATATCCTGGAGGTGGACTTTTTCCTCCCTTCTGCTATTGTACTTATGACCGCGTCGGAGAGTCCTCTTGATCTTAATGAGTTCCTCTCAGCCTCCAGGCCATCAGTTTAAAAAAGGCTGGGTTTTGATGAAGCACTGGACCTTGGGACAGGAGGTCTGACCGGATCGCAAGTGGCCATGGATCCTCTATCGCTAGATTGATTAATTCTGAGAACCAAATTCTCCTTGGCCACTCTGGAGCTATTAGGATGACATTTGCTCTCTCGATTCTGATCTTTCTTAGAACCCTCGGTATCATTGGGGTTGGTGGAAAGATGTATGCTAGAGGAAAGGTCCAGGGGTGAGCCATGGCATCCATCCCTTGAGCTTTTGGATGTCTTGTCCTGGAAAAGAAGATGTTGCATTTCTTGTTTTCCCAAGTTGCCATGAGGTCTATCACTGGAGTTCCCCATTTGCTGACAATCTGGTTGTAGACTTCTGTGTTGAGGGACCATTCTCCTGGCTCCATCCTGTTTCGACTCAGGTAGTCCGCTTGGAGATTCAAGACACCTGCTATGTGGGTGGCTGACAGGGTCATTAGGTTCCTTTCTGCCCATCTCAATATCTTCTGAGATTCTAGGTTCAGAGCTCTGCTTTTTGTCCCTCCTTGGTTCTTTATGCTAAGGACTGCCACCATGCTGTCCGACAGGATCTGGACTGGTTTGTTTTTGATAAACTTCTTTAGGCTCTTTAGGGACAGATAAATAGCCCTGAGTTCCAGAACATTTATGTGTAGGGCTTTTTCCTGCTGAGACCATGTCCCTTGAATGGAGATGTTGTTCCAGCAACCTCCCCATCCTGTCAGGCTTGCGTCTGTTGATACCTTTTGCCAGATTATATCCTGTAGAGAAGTTCCTTTTCCCAGATTTCTTGGGTTTGTCCACCAAAGTAGCTCTGACTTTATTCGTGGAGTCAACAGGATTCTTTGCGAGGTGTTGACAGAGTCCTTGTTCCAGTGAGCTAGGAACAATTTTTGGAGGGGCCTTAGGTGACTTCTGGCCCATGGTACTATGTGAATGGCAGAGTTCATTATTCCTAGAATTCTCATATATTCGTGGGCCGTGTGTACTGTTTTCTGAAGGACTTGATTCTGTTGATTATCCCCTTTATTCTTGAGGAGGATAAGGTCACTTGGTTGACTTTGGTGTCGAAGGTCATGCCCAGAAAATCCAGGTGCTGAGATGGATGAATTTGGCTCTTTGGAAAATTGATTAT
Organism: Rhinophrynus dorsalis; assembly: GCA_037306005.1. Lineage (NCBI taxonomy): Eukaryota > Metazoa > Chordata > Amphibia > Anura > Rhinophrynidae > Rhinophrynus > Rhinophrynus dorsalis. Next base: position 319,254,228 of record CM074719.1, read on the forward strand.
CCAATCCAGTTTTTGTAGATGGTGCAAGGTTTCCTGGGTGTCCATTTCCGAACGAACCTTGGATAGGGATACAATGAGGAGATAGGAAAAACTATCCTCCCGTACCTAGACTTTCTTCCTCAGAGGCTCCAAAGCTACCTTGGGGCTGAAGAGAGACCAAATGGCAGAGAGATTTGAACTGCCAGCGTTGTGCCATGAAGCAAAATCTCAAGAATCTGCGATGGACTGGGGTTATTTTGATATGGTAGTAAGCCTATTTGAGATCCACCATTGTTAGGAAGGCTGCTGGATGAACCGTCTGGATTACTGATGACGTACTTTCCATCTTGAAGGATTTGGTCTTTATGCTTGAGTTCAATGTCTTCAGATCCAGAATAATTCTGAACCCCCCTGATGCCTTTGGAACTGCAAAAATCACTGAGTAAAAGCCACCTTTGTCTTGTAGCAGAACAGGCTCTATTACCCTGTTGAGGGCTAGGTTTTGAACCGAGTCTTCTAGACCTCTTGCTGCCATGGGGTCTCTTGGCCTCTTTGAGGTTCTGAATATATTTTTTCAGGGAATGCGGTCGAATTCCAGAAAATACCCTGCCTCTAATATTTGAATTACCCACTTGTCTGGTACAGCTAGATTCTTCCAGGCTTGTAGGAAGTTTTCCAGGCGACCGCCGACTGGAATTAGAGGCAGGATAGTTTGAACTTCATGAGGCTTCCTTTTTGAATTGTCCACTTCTGATTCCTGTCTTCTTGAATGAGCCTCTTGAGGTCTGACCATAATCACTTTTTCTCTGATCATACTGTCTTGATGTTTGGAAACGTTTTGGATCTCGAAAGGACCTTCTATTTGTTGTTGAAGGAGTTTTTCTGTCTGTCTGTCTTGCGGAAGAAAGGAGCTTTTTCCTCCTGTAACCTTTTTGATTATTTCTTCTAGTTGATCCAGAAAAGGGTAAGGACACCAGCTTGTTCTTAGAAGACGGGTCAGCTCCCCATGTTCTTAACCATAAAGCCCTTCTGGCTGTAATGGACAAGGAAGAAGATCTGGCCGCTAACCTGATTACTTCCCAGGAGGCGTCACAAGAATATCCCATTGCTTCTTTAATGAATGCTACTTCTTTCATTAATTTGGACCTGGAGACGGATGATTAAATTTTCTGTTCCAGCTCTGTCAGCCATATTCTTATCGTTCTAGATACACATGTTAAGGCTGTCGCTGCCTTTATACTCTGTCCTAAGACAGAGAATTGTTTTCACAAGGTAGCTTTTAGCCTCCTGTCCATAGGATCTTTTAATGAGGAGCCGTCTTCCATAGGCAAGGTGGTCTTCTTTGTCAGTTGGGCAATAGGAGATCTACTTTCGGAGGTGTTGTCCAGACTGAAGCCTCTTCTCCCTTGAAGGGATACATTCTGTGAAATCTTTTTGATTCAGTTATTCTCGTCACCCTTTTTCCATTCCGCCTTCACCAAGTCAGACACAGAATTATGGATAGGAAAAACTGGGGTGTCTTTTTTGCCTAAAAACGCCGTATCCAAGATTCCATGTTCAGTGGTTTCCTCCATCAGGCCTAGGGTTTTTCGCAGGCTTTTTAGCAAAGGCTCCATTTTTTCAATATTGAAAGATCCTTTGTCGTCATCTTGAATTTCTCCTTCCTCTTCTGATGAATAGTCAGATAAATCTTCAAAAAGGCTGGATTCATCTGCTTCAATATGCATAGAGGATATACCTTCTCCAGGATCTTCAAGTCTAGGCCTTTTTCTGGAAATGGAAGGAGCCTGCAAGGAGGATAAGGTTTGCTGCATAGAATCCTTCATCCACGCTAAAAAAATCTTGAAATTGGGATGGAACGTGTGTATTAGCCGCCTTCTTTAGACAATCTGGACACAGCTTTGAAGACTCCTCTGTGGATAATCCTAGACATGTCTTAGCTTTATGAGTAGTTTTCTCATCCTTATCAGAAATAGCTTTGTCTTTTTCCTTCTCCTTTTCCTTAATAGTCAAATTCTTGGAGGTAGAAGACATACTTCAAGTAGCCTAAAAACCTCAGTATCTATAAAACTTAACTTTTACTGGTTTCCCATAAAACAATACATTAAAAAACATCTAACTCTGGGGAGCTATAGAAAAGTTGGCCTCTTAAATATAGTAGGCCCTGGGCATGCGTTCCAATCTGGAACGCATAGGCCCTCCCCCAATAATCATTAAGAGATTGATTAATAGAAGGTGGCTCACAGCCCTTACCTTCCCCCCCCCCCCCCGTGCAAGTGATCCATAGCAGGGGGAAGGACTGCCAGTAGGCGGTAACCTGCAACCGGTTCTGTCCTTTTCCTGAGCCCAGCATCACTCCGGATGCCGCCGATGATGCCATTTCCGGTTGTATGCGCCGAATCTCACCCGAACCCGGGGAGACTCAAGGCGGCTGCTGGGACTCCTTACAGCTTGTCGGTTCAGCACGGAGCAAGCTCTTCGGGAGGAGCGCGAACCTCTCCCGGCTCAAGCGGCAGGAATGCGCCCGAACAAGAAGAAAGAAAAAAAAAAACAAAAAACTCCCAGGTAGGAGACGACTGTCTAACGTCCCTACCCCAGCTGCGTAGGACCAAAAAGACTGTCTGGAGGAGCGGGAAGTCTCCTTTTATAATTTGAACGTGGTCCTATGCCAGCTGGGGGGCGCTGACACCCCCATTAGTCTCTATCGCCATGATAGGGACACAGAAGAAATAGGCACATTTACGAGAGTGAGGTATCCGGTGACCCCTATGCTGCACTGTCTACCTAAGGTACATAAGACCTTGCACAACCCTCCTGGCAGGCCGATAGTCTCGGTGAGGGGTTCCTTATTATATCCATTGACCCAATATATAGACAGTATGCTGCAGCCCTATGTACAACAGACTGATACGTTTACCAAAGATGCAACTCATTGCCTCAACAGGTTGAATATGATAACATGTAATGTTGGAGATTATTCTGGTGACAATGGATGTCACCAGTTTGTATACGAATATTCCTCATGAAGTGGGGAAAGCAGCAGCCTGGAGGTTGCTGGAAGAAGGTGGTTACTATTCACCAGAGGAGATTAACTTTCTGGTAGGGATGATCAGCTTAACTCTCACTCATAACTATTTTAAGTTTGAAAATCGTTTATTCAATTAGCTGGGACAGAAATGGGGTCCCCTATGGCCCCAGCGTACGCAAACGCGTTTATGTGGGACTGTGAGAAACAGCACATTATGGGTTCACAGTACTGGGAACATGTGAAGTTTTATGTCAGGTACATTGATGACCTGTTTATGTTATGGTCTGGTGGTGAACAGAAGCTTGTTGAGTTTGTGGATCAGCTAAATAACTTAAAGACTCCAATCAGACTGACTGCAAACTTTAGTTTTCAAGAGATTAGCTACCTGGATGTATTGATTCAGAAGAAAGACAAGTTAACAACTATATTGTATGTCAAACCAACTGACCGTAACACCCTATTATGTGCTCAAAGTCAATATCCCAGGTCCTTTAAGAGAGGTCTCCCGAGGTTCCAGCTGATGAGAGTGAAGCGAATAGTGTCCTATCCTATTGAGAGTGTGATAAAACTGGAGAAAATGGGTGCAAAATTTGTGGAGAGGGGTTATAAGGAGGCAGACATTAAGTAAGATATACAGGTGGTAGAAGGAAGGGATAGGCACTCACTGTTGGTGGGGTCGCAGAGGAAGGGAGATGAAAATCGAGATTGTTTGATAGCAACCACGACATTTTCTGATATAAGTGGGGACATGAGAGCTACTATAGTCAACAATTGGGACATTTTAAGAAGAGATCCTGAAGTGGGGCACTTGTTTCAACAGCCACCAATGCTTAGCTTTGAGAGAGTTTGGAGTATAAAAGATGAATTAGTCAGCTCAGATCCAAGGAGTAAATATACACCAACAGCTAGTGAGGCATTAAAGGGGGTATTTAAATGCCTGGGTTGTGTAACATGTGCACACATGATTACTGGTCCTAAATACAAAGTCTCTGCAATTGACTATACTATTAATGTGAAGCAGAATATCACATGCACCACAGCATTAGTGGTATATCTGCTTGTTTGTCCCTGTTCAAAGTGTTATGTGGGCAAAACAACCAGGGCATTCAAAGAATGAATGCGGGAACATAGATCTATGATTGCCAGGGGTCTTAATACATTGAATGATCAACAGCTTAAACATTCCCCAGTTGCCAGGCATTTTATTCAGTTCAAATACAAGGTTAATTAAATTAAATGTTTTCCTTTTAAGTTGGCCAAACAGGCACCACGGGGAGGTGACAGGAAGGCTCAAGCTGGAGAAACAAGAAATTTATTGGGTTTATAAGCTGAGATCACTGTCACCTTCTGAACTGAACGAACAGTTCAGTCTGATACATTATATGCAAGTTGTTACATGTACACATTGATAGTGTTCTTTTTGAACTGAACGCATTTTTGGTTTGTTGTGGCATTAATGATTTTATAGGTCTGTGTATTCATTGGGTAGCCGGGTTGCGTCCTTTGATTGCTATGGCAACACATTGGGCGTCATACTGACGCCAATTTTAACAATACAGTATATATAGGACAGATCGGTGAGCTGGTCTGTAACTCTGTTGTTCCTGATAAAAGTCCCAATAGCGGACTGAAACGTCAAATTTTATCAATGTTTCATCAAAGGTTAAGTTTTAAATGTTACATTGAGTGCGCAACTCTTTCCAGCAGATATTTTGACAAATTATTGAGTTTAAAAGCACCGATTATAAAGAGATTTGGAGTGTGTGCTGGAGTCCAGCGAAACAATGGAACAGTAGCCAAGGACTCAAACAGCGGCCGCTGCAGCACCCCCAAAACCAGGTTAAGGTCCAGAGTGGGAGCCCGATAGGCAGGGCAAGTGGGAGCAAACCCCTTGAAGAAAACTCAACATCCTGCAAAATAGTTATGCTTCTCTGGAAAAAAAAAAAAAAAAAAAAAAAAAAAAGAAGACAGGGAGAGCTGATGTTTGAACCTTCAAAGAACTCAAGCTAAGGCCCTTGTTGACACCATCCTGTAAAAAGGACAGGAATGTTGAAAGATCAAACTCCTGGGAGGACAGATCCACACATCAAGAGTGGAAGACAGACAAAATCCTGTGGTAAGCCTTAGAGGAAACAGGTTTCCACGCCTGAATCAAAGTGGCGACCACCTTGGGAGAAAATCCTTTCTTTCTCAAGGTGGATGATTCAATCACCAAGCCATCAAACACAGATGCTCCACATTCTCCTTCCTGCAGTAGGAATCCGGTCTGTGTGGAAGACTAAACGGTTCACAAACAGACAGGGCCAGCAGTTCCAGAAACCAGTGTTGTTACGGCCAATAAGGAGCAATCAGGATAACTGGAGTCTCTTCCATCTGTAACTTCCTCAGAACTCTGGGAAGCAGGGGGAGAGGAGGGAAGATGTAGGCTAGATGAAACTGCCAAGGAAACGACAGGGCATCCACTACAAAAGCCTGAGGGTCCTTCCAGCGGAAGCAAAACATCTGAACCTTCTGGTTGTCCCTGGTGGTCATCAGGTCGATCAAGTGAAGAACCCATCTCTGAACAATGAGGTTGAGCACTTCCTGGTGAAGCTCCCACTCTCCATTTTCCATTGTGTGGCAACTGAGAAAATCTGGTAAAATGTTTTCTACTCCTGGAATATGTACCGCGGAAATGGCAGGTACATGTTCTTCTGCTGAGGTTAAATAGCCTTGACTTCTAACCAAGCTGCGGGACTTCTGGTGCTGCCTTGCTTTATGATGTAAGCTATGGCCATGGCGTTGTCTGTCTGGACACGAACTGGCAACCAATGAGATGAGACGACCAGTGCCTCAGAGCATGGAAGATCACCCTGAGCTCCAGGATATTGATGGGCAGGAGAGACTACTCCTCTGTCGATCAACGTCCCTAAACATTCAGATGACAGAGGACCGCACCCCAGCCAGGACTGCACTGTAGTCCAAAACAGAAACACAAACGGTCTGACCTTCCGCAAGTTGGAGAGATTCAACCACCAAAGGAAGCTCAATTCCACGTGTAAGGGAAGAGAGACTGGGCGATCCAACAGAGCCTGGTCCTACTTGCAAACCTGAAACCACAAACCTCTGCAATTCCCCTGGTGAGCCATTGCATAGGGAACCGCTTCCATGGTGGAGATCAGCTTCCCCACCAGAGAGGATAACTTCCGAGCCGGAGTGAACTCACAAGCCAGAGCTGAAGGTCACCTTAATGTCAATCTGGTGAACCACATCCTCCATCAGAAAAACCATACCACGAAAGGTATTGAAGAGAAGGCTCAGAAAGATAAAATTCTGTGAAGTATCGAGTCTGACTTGTCCATGTTCAAAACCCCACCGTGAAGGGTGAGGGTTTGAATGCAGTCCTGCATCTGCTGGTGGAGGATCTCCCTGGAGGGAGCTTTCAAGAGCAAGTCATCCATATATGGTGTGACACAAATCCCCTTTTGCGCATGACAGAGATCCAAAGACACGAGTGAACACCTGCGGTGCTATGGTCAGGCCAAAGGGAAGAGACGAGAACTGGAAGTGCCCACTGTCGCAAGTGAACCTCAGATACTGCTGGCTCTCCGGATGAATGTCAATGTGCAGGTAGGCCTCCTGCAGATCCAAAGAAGCCAGAAAATCCCCTGGGCACATTGCTGCAATAACCGACCTCAAGGACTCCTGGTGGTAGTGAGTCTTGATCACAAAGCAATTGAGGTCCTTGAGATCCAGAATATGACGGCAGCCGCCATCCTTCTTGGAAACCACAAATAGGTTGGAATAGAAGCCCAAACCCATTTTTGGTTTGGGAACCGGTTCCAGAACTTCCTTGCTCAAGAGAGCCTGAATGGTCCTACTGAAAAGACAAAGGATTGTGAAAGGAATCCTGTACCCTTCGGAAACCACCTGTAAAACCCACGGATCCACAACAGTGTCTGCCCTAACACTGAAAAAGTGTCGCAGACAACCCTCCACTGGTGCGTGAGGACCAGGGTTCTGCGAGTCATGCAGAAGTAGGTTTGGTGGATTTGGGCTTTGTAAAGGATTGCTTGGGTTTCCATTGCTGTTTGGGCTTGGAGGAGGAAAGCGGAGCCTGAGGAACAGTCGGGTTCTCCCTGAGCGTCTCACCCTGAAAGGCATGAAAAAGATGATGCCTATGGGCCTGAGGTTTCATCTTAGGAATTAAAAGCAACAAAGTGCTCTTGCCCCCAGTAGCCTCGCTAACAAGAGTCTTCAACTCAGGGCCGGAAAGAGAAATGCCCAGAAAAGGAAGACAGACCAGAGATTTCTTGGAGATCAAGTCAGCAGACCAGATCTTAAGCCAAAGAGAACGTCTGGCCACAAAAGACAGGAATGAAGCCTTGGCCTCAAGCCTGATAATCTCAAAGATAGTGTCAGTAACAATGTTGAGCTTCCAAAAGGTTAGCCAAAAGATGTAGAGGGTCAACTGCAGGGGCACCCTGATGGACAGCCTCAGTTAGCTGTTCAGTCCATACAGCAATGGCCCTGGTCACCCATGCTGAAGCAAAGGTAGGTGTCAGACGCACCAATGATCGCAAAGGTGGCCTTCAGAATAGCTTCCAGCTTCCTGTCAGGGCAAGGCCGTGGATTAAGAAAGTCTAGAAATAGAAGTGTCAAACTTAGGAGGTATAGCCCACTGACCCAACGCTGCTCAGAAAAGGGGTATAATTTTGCAAATCTCTTTGGTAGAGATAGATGTTTATCAGGGGTCTTCCACTCATCCAGGACAACCTGATCAAGAGTGGGATTAGGTGAGAAAATAGTACATGACTTCTTACTCCTTTGGAAAATGTCTGAAGCAGACTGAGGTTCCTCAGAGACAGAAGGTATATTAATGTATCTAGAACCGCCTTAATGAGACCCTCGGCAGAGGGCTCAGGGTCAGCCTCGAAGGGTTCTCCATATAATTGAGCAGAAGCCCCTACAGAGCACTTACCTTCCTCAGAATCCAACAGCAATTCCTCTGCAGGTGAATCTGATACGTCAGGAATGCCTGGTGGCTTGGGAGCCACCGACCTGAACAGAGGGCTTCCAAGATTGGAGGACCCCCTGAAGGTGCAGAGGAAACTGCGTCAGAGTTGACTTTAAGTTCTGTATCCATATTGGCTCTTGGGGGGTCAAAGACGCCACAGAGTCCTTAGTCTTAGGTCTAATCCCATGTCCCAACAGGTCTGACATCCTGACAGGAGACCAAGTGTCTAACAGTACAAGGAAGGAACCAAATACTGTAATCCAGATTAAAGAATCACTCCAAAAAGAACTAAAATACACTTATCTGGAAAGCAAAGGATTAACCTGAAGAGGAGAGCAGAAAGGATCCAAGCCCTGCGTAGGATACTCGTGAGAAGAAAAAGAAAATGGAGACCGAACTAGTAGCCAATCAGCAGGGCCAGATTTACATCTCAGGAGCCTGTAGGCACAGAAATCTGAAGCGCCCCCCACCATTGGCCATCTCCACTGGACACCTCCACAATGCTCCTAATCTCCACACTGCCCCCATCATGTCCATATTGCCCTCTCATTGCCCCCATCAGTTACAACTTGCCCCCCATCAGCTCCATATTGCCCTCACATTGCCCCCATCAGCTCCAACTTGCATCCCATCAGCTCCATATTGCCCTCATCTCCACATTTCCCCATCAGCTACAACTTGCCCCCCCCATCAGCTCCATATTGTCCTCAGCTTTACATTGCCCCTTCAGCTCCATATTACTCTCACATTGCCAGCCATCAGCTCCATACTGCCCCCCATCAGCTCCACTTTGCCCTCACATTGCGGCCACCCCCGTTTCCTCCCTCCTCCCTGGTGGTCCAGTGGCGTGGAATGACAGGTCTAACTGCTGGAGCTCCCGCACGGTTTTCTGCTCAGTAATGCAGAGCGCCGGGAGATGACATCATCTGCATTACTAAAGAGCTCACGAGAGAGCTCTGCAGCTAAAGGTCTGTGCCAAAAGAGGCGCAGACATGAAAAATAGAGGGTTAGAATAATTAAAAAATAAATGGGTCCCAAATGACAGGCGCCCCTGTAGGCAGATGCCTACTCTGCCTTATGAGAAATCTGGCCCTGCCAATCAGGAAATAGTCCGCAAAATGGGCGTTTATGGGAAACGTAGTTTCCTCACAGAGTACCTTAAAAACAGCTCCCAAATCCCCCTGAGCCCCCCAAGACACTGAGGATGTGCACCGAAGTGTAGGGCAAGCGTGGACAAGAAGAATGAACTGTCTCTGAACTCGGTACATGGAGTGGTTGCAGAGATATGTCCCAAGTTAAACTGTCTTATAGAGATCAATGAAGCATTGCAGCTATGCAGTAAAGTGCACCTTTACTCAAACGAAAAAAATCAAAAACTGTCTAAAAAGTGGTGAAACACAGAGAACACCCAATGAATAATAGAAAACACATATCCCCAAAACAACATAGCCTGGCAAGGAAGGGATTAAATACCACAGAAGACCAAAATGCTCCACAGACTCAGACTAGAATGTAATGATAAGCCCAAATGAGTGCAGGAGTTATGGAGGAACTCCAGAAGGGGTCCCTATGCGGAGTGGAAATGGTGGGACAGGTGGACCACGGCACTCAAAGGGTTGCTCACCTTCTTTTCAGGTCTTCAGATTACCATTGAAAGGGGGAAGTCTTAGAGAGGCCACTCCAGGGGAAAAGACATAGCATGCAAGGTTCTCCCCTAGGGCCAGAAGGGTCCACAAATAACACTGAACTGAACAATCCACCATTGGGAAGTCAGTAATGATAATCCACCTAATGGGGGATTTCTACACCCCATATCTAGATAGAAAAATAATAACTAAAAACTAAGCAGAATGGTTCTCTGTAGCCCAGTGGTTCTCAGCTCCGGTCCTCGGGACACACTAACAGGCCAGGATTTGATGTTTTCCTTGTTAGAGTACAGGTGAGTTAATCAATGTGAATGAGCCTCTGATCACCACACTTGTGCTCTATCAGAGAAATCCCTAAGTCCTGGCCTGTTAGTGGGTCCCAGGGACTGGAGTTGAGAACCACTGCTGTAGCCTCTTCCTACAAGGAACAAATCTAACTAGAGAGAGGAGTGGCTAGTAGCCAGTAGGAGAGGAAGGCTCCACCCTGCATTTCTTTTCAATAATTGTTCCTTCCTACTAAAAGGGGCTCTCGCCTTCCCATGGTACCTGTAAGCCATATATGGACAACAGAGAAAAAGGTACTTTTCACTGGAAATTATTCACCAAGCGGGAAGAGCTATTATTCGCCAATTTCAGTTTGAGGTGAAATTTTTCGCCCATCCCTAATCATAATGTCAATGCCTATTAGCTTCATGTAAAGGAGAATTATTTCTCTGGTTTCCAGTACTATAACATCATAATGTGAATGCTTATTGACTTCATGTAAAGGAGAATTATCGTGCTGTTTTTTTCCTTTGTTGGAAACACAAAGCTATGACATCATAACGTCAATGCCTTATGTCTTCAGGTAAAGGAGAATAATTACTCTGGTTTCAGTCTTGGTCAAAACACAGTACTAGGAGATCACAACATCAATGCTATTAGCTTCAGGTAAAGGATAATTATTGTTCTGGTTTCCATCTTGCTTGAAACAAAGTACTATGACATCATAATGGCAATGCCTATTAGCTTCATGTCGAGGAGAATTATTGTGCTGGTCTATTCTGTGTTGGAAACACAGAGCTATGACATCATAATATCAATGCCTAATGTCTTCAGGTAAAGAGGAGTCTCTGCTTTTCTTCTTACTCAAGACACAGTACTATGACATCATACTGCCAATGACTATTGGGTTCATATAAAGGAGAATTATTGTGCTTGTTTACTCTGTATTGGAAACACACAGCTCTTACATCATAATGTTAATGCCTAATTTCTTCAGGTACATAAGTATTATTGCTCTGGTTTCCTTCTTACTCGAGACACAGTATTATGACATCGTAATGTCAATGCCTATTGGCTTCATACAAAAGAGAATTATTAAGCTGGTTTATACTGTGTTGGAAACACAGTATTATGACATCACAATATCAATGCCTATTGGCTTGAGGTGCAATAGAATTTAAGTACAGTAGAATTATTGCTTTGGTTTCTTTCTTGCTCAAAACAAAGAACTATGACATCATAATGTCAAACCCTATTGGCTTAATGTAAAGGAGAATCATTAAGATTCAAATCTTCTGAAATGTTATAGGCAGATAGTCTTGCTAACTTTTTTATGCCCATAGCAGAATTCTTCTGGCTTGGGTGCACTTCTGGTCCCACCTCAATTTCTTAGATACAGTATAGTCGACGTGTTGTCTGACATGACATATTACTCTTCTCGTTAGATTTATATTGAACCACTACAGGCATTTTCCAACTGCCTTCATCTCCAGTATGTTTATATGAAGAGAGTCTTCACTCTGACCATTTGCCTTATACTATTTTGTTGCACCAGGTCCTGCCCCAGCTGCCATTGATAGGTACTATCTCCCATGCTGGATCCTCTACAGAAAACCCTTGATAGATTATTTTTGTTTAGCCATTAGGTTAGTCCATTGCTGGATATAGAGAAGAAGTCAGAGATGCTCATCTCGACTCATGAGCTCGCAAGGGTATGCAAAAAGCTCACTGGGACTGTGTCCTCGCGCCCAATCTCTTTTAGCTCACAAATACCATACACAGAGAAGAAATATTCTGAACCATATCATACAGGTCCTGCCAAAATGACAGTCCAGCCAGGAAATGCCAGACAGTTCTTCTCTGAACAAGGGAAGACATATGGTATTGAATTAAGCCTGAGGTGAGTGCAGTCTTTATACTGTGCTCCTGTGCTTCTTCCCGCTTCCAGTAGTGCCCATGATTTCTCGTGAGTCGTGTGCATCTTCTGGAGCAGGGTCAGCCTTCAGCCCCCCCTTCACCCATGTTAGAGGGAACCCTTTAACTTCTCCTCCTTGCTCCGGAGAGGAGAGCATTCACCCTGGGGTCTTTGGCAACACCATCTGTTCTCCAGGGCTTCAGTCTTCAGCTCCCTCCGAAGAGAGGAGCTTCAGCAACATTTAGGGGAGGCAGCCAGACTTGTGCTCAAGGAGTCCACGTCTGGACGCCCCCATTACCCTTAGGGTGACCAACCCTAACACTAATTTGCATATACAGAGGAGCCAGAGATGCTCCACTCGGCTCATGAGCTTGCACCCAGGGCGTGAGGACAGTCCCAGTGAGCTTTTTGCATACCCTTGCTCAACTCTGCTCACGAGCTTGCATCTCTGGCTTGTTCTCTGTATATGCAAATTGCTCTTAGGGCTGGTCCCCCTAAGGGTAACGGGGGAATCCAGATGTGAGCCCCTTGCTCACAAGTGCCTAGAGGGATAGGCTGCACCTCACTGATGAGGCCCGATAAGGCCAAAAAGTTTGTCTGAGGTTAGCCATTTCAGAGAAGAATTGTCTGGCATTTTGGTAGGACCTGTATGATATGCTTTATAATATTTCTTTTCTGAAAGGCTGTCCTGAGTACTAGGTTGACTCCTTTGTTGTTGTTTTTTTATTTTTTGGTTTGGGACTGGATTTACTGCATTTTGAACAATAAATGAAGCAAACAATTAAAAAACATAATGGCTTGTTTTCTAAGTAAATAAGGAAAGGCTTGAACTATTTGAAAAGTATTACACCCTCAGTTTTGGTTCTCAAGCACGTTCCTCTGCACCCCTGGATATTTGTAGAGCTCTCTCTCAAAATAACTATATAACAAAATACATAAAAAATAAAGTGTTGGATAACATGTATTCTGCCAGCTGTGCTGCACTATAATTGCCATAATTCTAAGCAGACCATCGCCAGCTGGGCAGTTAAAGCGGAACTACCACGTTAACAACTTTAGCTTCAACAAGTCCGTATCTGGTGACTAGCTGCTTAGTAGCACTAGTCGACAGAATTATTACCTTCACTAGTCGACAGAATTATTACCTTACAAAGGAGAAACAGCAATTCTTCCCCAGCAGGACGGATCGCGGACATCTTGCATAGTGATGTCTGCCTGTCTGCTCTGTCAGGCCCTTTCGGAGCCGAACTGCTCCTAGCAACGCCTCCTACATCCGTCTGGGACTGACAGAGCAGGCACACGGACGTCACTATGGCAATATGTCTGCTCTCCGTTCTGCCTGTCAGCCATGGAAGAATGGCTATTTCTCCTTCACAAGGTAATAATTCTGGCGACTAGAGCTACTAAGCAGCTAGTCGCCAGATGCGGAGTTATTGAAGCTGAAGTTGTTAACATGTGGTAGTTCCACTTTAAAGTTGACAACTATGAGCAGTACAAGATTTTTTTTTTTTTTATTATTACTACACTGAGCCCAAGTACAGAGTCCTTATTTTTCAGTGATAATGGTTGCCATAGTCCTGTGGCACAGATAGTCCTGTGTTGATCAGACAGCAATTACAGGTGCAATACAGTTGCCTGGGAGAGCTGGCTCTGGCTAGTGGACACCTGCCGAATATAGGAGAGGACACATCAGTTGACCAATCAAGGAATAGGAAAAAAGCAGCTCACCAACCAGAGAAGAGTACAAGCCATTTTATACATTTGAAGTAATGATCTAAATTGGGAGATATGGAGCATATGAATAAAAGAGCACTAATAATATGGTAAAACAGTGCTTATTCATTCTGTCCAGTGTAGCACTTTAGAAAGCTGTGTTGTACTGGCCATGATGCTAGAGCTGGGAAGTATTTCATGGAATTAGTTTAAGATGAAGGCAAATATGATTGTGCTGACCAGACCTCAACATTAATACACATACTGCAGGGTTCAACTAGTTCCTGTTCAGTACTGAAATCTTCACTAGTCTCTAGTGCGAAGTTTATAGTTCAATAATCACTGTACAATAGAATAAGGTTAAAGGAGTATTTTTATTATGAATAAATGTATATTTTAGAGATTTATCTGCTTTGCAAAACAATGGTACTCACATTGCTGGAAGATGTGTAGTTACAAAGTTATTACAGTATTAGAGAGTGTTGTGCTGCAGGGTCTCCACTGGATAGGACAGCTGGTACCACCGGGGAGAGAGCATGCTTCCATGTTCCTACAGGTAGCCACATGCCGCTGACTTACTTTGTGATGATCCAGCCGCGACTACGCAGATCTCTTTACTTATGCTGCCACTGGGCTGTTTCTGGACAGTAATGAATGCGGCCAATATCCCCAAGCCTCTGTGGGTATGCAAAAAAAAATATAATAATAATAAAAAAAAAAAAAAAAAAAAAAAAAAAAGGAGGTGAGCAAATCTCACGTTCTTCTACCCCAGCTGGTTGTAGGACCAAAAAAGACTGGAGGGAAGATCGGAGTGCAGCCTTTTATGATTTGATTGGTCCTACACCTGCTAGGGGGAGGAGACACTTTACCTATTAGTTTCTATGGCCGTGGTTAGGAACACAGAAGAAAATAAAAATAATATATGAGAGAGAGAACATGTACAATACCTATATATACAGTCAATATAATATATAATAAACCGACCCATTCAACATCAAAATGGTATTGGGCGGACAAATGAAATCTAACTAATAATAGACAAATAGAATGATAAGAGAGTTCATGTTGGTCTAACACAAATCATTGTGTAAAACTGTAGAACAATAGTATGCAAGAATTTCTTCACAAAAAACTGCAAAACCTCTTTATAGATACATGAAAATCCACTTATGCTAGAATGCATTTTTGAAATACGATAATTATATTTATTTGAAAAAAGACAAAGCTTCATTAGTGTATACACAAACAATATTAAATTATGCTATATAATGAAATGATGAAAACTTATTTTAAATAGAAATATGGGAGATGTACACATTAAAAGTATAATAAAAACTGTAATAATCTTGTGAAATAATATGTTTTATAGAGTATGTACAAAGCGTATTTTGTGTAAAATATGTGATACAATGTAATAAATGGAGTGAATAATTAAAATAATTAATGATAAATAAAATACAGCATATATAACTAAGGTAAATGTGGAACTCAATCGGACTGGGACTCACCGAAGTCCCACGATGAGACAATCTGTTGAGGTGAACTGCCAGCAATGTTTTCAAAAGTATGATTCTACCAATTCTCTAACCATGCTTACCACAATTATAAATTACATCTAACCATAATAATATTTACTCTGGAAGTGGGCAACGTGACTGTCCAACAAACTGGAGATGATGCGATTAGGAGACGTAACACAACACAGTTGGAGAACCCTATGGTACTCAGCGCTGGCATGCGCGAACGGATTTATAAACCAAATATCAGTGCTCCATGGATACACGTCTAGTCAACGCGGCCACATGCAAGAGATAGCAGTAGACATTGTTACAATACATAATTTGTCCTGAGAATATCACCGCCGTACACGATCATTCACCGCATTTCAACAATAATCCAAAGTAGCTTTGGTCAGCACTTTCCAGAGCTTCGCACACCCCTCATCAGCCTAATTCCCACATCACCGTTTTATTGATGCCCGAACGAACTCCTCACCGTCTTGAATCCTCACAACCCAATGTTTGATACTAAGAAACCAAGCGCACAAAACACTTGTCACGTGTCTGGTGACAGGCAAGGGCGGGGTTAGATGACGCGTAGGAATGAATGTCATGTGACTGGCGGCCCTCGGTTAGGAGGTGGAGCTTGCCGTTAGGAGGAAGCAACGGCTGCAGGAGAAGGAGGGCGGAGCTGGAGCTGCCTGTTTGAGTGTAATGAGCACCGAGATAGAAGCCGTATATACCGACAGTACACTGAAGAAGCAGTTCGCGGCTGGGCGGGGTGCTTCAGGAGACATGAAATGAAGGAGTATATATTGTTATAATTATTATTATCATCATGGGGGCCAAGGAGTCACGGATCGGATTTCTGACGTATGATGAAGCAGTGAAAAGAGGTGCGTGTCAGATTGTGGTAATAAATGAAGAAGTTACCTATGAGTGCGCCGGTCTTGTTCAGTGCGAGACATGACAAGTGGCGGCTAATGAGGAGTGTTCTAGGGAGAAGGGTGTCAGGGAAAATGACAGGAGGTGGAGAGATGTTGGCATTTGAGAGTGGCACTCTGTCAGGAAAGGGCATGTAAACTGTAAAGGGGTAAAACATTGTGGTATGATCAGTGGCAAAGCAAGGATTTTCAGATGCCTCGAAACCCCACCTTGCACTATTTGCTCCATCACAACAAAGATTTAGCCCCACGGTAATGAGATGTTTAGTGTTGTTTGTTGGGCTATGCTATAGATGAGCAACCTGCGGTCCTTTCAGCTGTTGTTGGACTACATCTCCTGCCTTCCTCAGCCAGGCGTTGGCTGGCTGCTGGTGATTGAAATTGTAGTCTAACTATAACTATAGCTGGAGGACTGCAGATTACCCACCCGGTCTATGCCTATAGCTGAAATCGATATTGGACGCAGAATTGTACAAAAACATATTCTTGTTGTTTCTATTTGCATTTTATGGAATCCTTGGGCTTTCCCCTGATGAGGACTGAGTGAAAAGGTGAGACAAGACTGAAAGGTCACTGTCAGGGAAGGGGATTAGTTGCAGAGGAGCTTTAGGACGTGGCACATGGGTGACAGAGGGCTCATTGCCAGGCCAGCAGGTGACAGAAGCTCTGCGGCACTATCTTAGCTGTCATCTGCCAGCACGCACCTCTTGTTTATATGATCATTACTGCTGCAAGGCTGGAGGCAATGTAATCACAAACATACATGCTCTAGGCTGCATGCCTTTACCTTTTCGTTAGTGTGTCCATCACAAGCAAGTGCATATTCCCTTTCTTTTTACACACCAATTTGTCCAGTATTCTTTGTGCATGCAAAAGGTTTCATCATAAACGGTGGTTGAAAGGAAACATATCCTCCCTGTGCACTGCACAACCCAGGGTTTCTTCATGTTTACACCCTTCCTCAAGGCAGCAGGCCTTATTTACATTTTGGATTATGAATGTTTTAAAGTCTGTCAGCAGGATATATTCTCCTGTTTATGTCCACTGAAATATGTTTCATTTTTAATATTTTCTGTTTAAACCCAAATTGAAGGCTGTTTGTGGGTGAATGATATAAATTCTTCTAATTATACTGTTGTAGCTGGAGGCCCTTGTGGTGGACATCCATCTTTAGGAATGACTGTGAAGCCTTGTTCCCTTGTTCTTTTTGTTTTCGGTGTAATAAAGTTGTATACACTGTTGATATTCTAGTTGTAACTTGCAAGGTAGCTGGAAAGGTTGAATATTCTTATACATTTATCTTGTAGACTGTCTTTAGATTTAGTAACTCCTGATGATCGACGCTCCTTACTAAATGTGTCCTGAAAACAAGAAGCTGAGCAGATGTTCGATGTCTAAAGGGAAGTTTAATTTAAAATGTTACACTTTTTATTTAGCGATTTTGCTATAGCTGTCTCTAATACATTGCAAAACAACACATAGGAGATGTTTCTATCATTCAAGGGATTATTACATAGACCGTAAAATATTCACAACATTTTGTTCACATTTACCTATGCGGTGCCAGAGGAGGGTGCAATATGTTGTATATCCCATTGGCAATCAAAGTATAAAACAATGTGCTAAAGTGTAGTACTTATCATTAGGTACCCCAATTTAAATATAAGAAGTGATTCAAGTGGACCTGTAACTTTGTAAACAAATATGTGAAAGTATTTTAAAGTAACATTATTTATGGTAGCAATGTTGTAATTGAAATCAGTAGTTTGAGATATTGCAGCTATAATTGTTTGTCATTTCAGTTCTGTGGGGTATGCCTGCCAGGTACTCATATTCCACACTGCTCTATGTTACCAACTGCCACTTTCTAGTGGGACGTACTAGCTCAGTTGCATAAGTTGAAAAATAATAAAAAAAAATCACATATTTGTTAGAAAGTGACATTTCCAATTTAAGATTTTGAAAACACCCTGGCTTTCAGATTATTTCCCCCTAAATATTATTCTAAACATTTCATAAGCAACGATATGCCTTTAGGTGCAAGTTGGATATTTTGCTAGGCAGTGACAGCAGATAGGTTAAAAAGATACAGCCATAAAATAATTTCCATAAGCCACATAATTCCATCTGCCTATTTCTCAAGTGCACATGCCAAACCAGATGAACTGAAGGAATGCCAAAGTATGGAAGCATTTCTGTTGTGTTAAACGCAACACTTATATAACTTCTGTGTGTTTTAGATTTTGCTTCAGGTTATTTTATCTGTAGGCAAGTGTTGAGTAAACATGCCACTTTTTCTTCTTTTATTGATATTCTTTCATTCGTGTTAATGTCATTCATTAACATGTAGCTTAGAGCTTGAGAAACTGCAGTGAGAGTGCAGATGTTGTCCTGGGAATTCAGCTGATAAGCAATCCAAGTATATTAGCTCTTAAGTTCAGCTCTTGTATTATTTAATACTAGCAGTTTGGGACGGCGTTGCCCGTCATGTTATGCAGGAAATGTTTCTTTTTTTTAAAATAAATGTTATGATAGTGAATTATAGCGTAGGGTGTACGTGTCAGAAAGGTACACACAGTGATAGACAGAGACACATGCAACACACACATATACACACACATGCACTGACAACACAAACAGTGACACACAGCTGCAAATCAGAACATAAATACATACAGTGTGAGCAGTGTAAGTAACATACCTCCCAACATTTCATATGGCCAAAGAGGGACACTTGTGTTTTCGGTGGTGTTACTGGGGGCGTGGCTGGTGGTGTATTTTAGAGAATTTTTAACCCTTTGAGTGCCAGGGGGTAAGCAATGCATTGCATCCCCTCTGGCATTGAAATGGTTAAGTTACTCTTTCTGTAAGTGAATGATTTAGAAGAAGATGAAAGTATTTTTTTTTACACAGACTAATTTAACAGATATATACAGAAGTTTATTCCCACATTACTGTGGGTTTTATTGATGTGGAGCAATCTGATACACTGGTATATACACCACACAATGTGATCTCCTAAATAGAGGAGCAGAGGGATTTGGGTGTCAAACAGGGACTGTCCCTCCTATACTGTATAGTGCCAGTCCTTATACACAGACACATGCAGACTGTATACTATACAGCAGAGGTTCTCAGCCCATGCCCTCAGTGGCCACTAACAGGCCAGGACTTAGGAATTTCACTGCTAGAACACAAGTGTGTTGATCAGAGGCTCAGTCATATTGATTAACTCACCTGTGCTCTTAAAAGGAAATTCTAAAATCCTGGCCTGTTAATAGCCACTGAGGGCACAGATTGAGAACCACTGCTATACAGTGCCAGACCATTGTAGAGAATTTTTAACCCTTTGAGTGCCAGGGGGTAAGCAATGCATTGCATCTCCTCTGGCACTGAAATGGTTAAGTTACTCTTTCTGTAAGTGAATGATTTAGAAGAAGATGAAAGTATTTTTTTACACAGACTAATTTAACAGATATATACAGAAGTTTATACCCACATTACCGTGGGTTTTACTGATGTGGAGCAATCTGATACACTTGTACATTAGGCTGACCAGACCTCACCTTTAACCAGTGACACATATGAAAAATGCATACTGCAGGGCTGCTTTGATTTTGGTGCACTCCTGAAATATGCTTATTTCCTATGTGTCCCCGGTTAAAGGTGAGGTCTGGTCAGCCTACTGTATATACACCACACCGTGTGATCTCCTAAATAGAGGAGCAGAGGGATTTGGGTGTCAAACAGGGACTGTCCCTCCTATACTGTATAGTGCCAGTCCTTATACACAGACTGTATACTATACAATGCCAGACCATATATAAATAGTTTGTCATACATGCTATACAGTGAGCTATGTACAGCATGGAGATGATTGCAGGAACTGGCACCTCTACTTACAGACAGACTGACAAACAACCTGCTCTCTTTCTCTCTCTTTGTGCAATATATAAATACAGTCACATCCATGTCTCTGCCATTTACCAGCTCAGCTGAAGCCTTGCTCTGCACTGCCTGATCACCTCTCTGCCGTTGTTTCCACTTTCTCAGCAAGCCAGTATCCTCCTGCTGATTGTTTAGAAATCAGCTCACTTGTAGTAATTAGCAGAGCTGTGTAGGCTCAAAGACAGGGAATGAAGAAGCTGCATAATACAGATTGGACCATGGCCTTCCAGCTGTAGCTTGAACATTGTTCCCATCATCCTCAGCGTGCGTGTGTGTATATGTGTGTATGTGTCTGCTAGTGTGTGTGTGGGAGGGCATGTGCATGTGTCTGTGGTGTAGGAGTGTGTGGCAGCCATTTTTTTTTTCAGCCTTAGATAGTGGTGGGCGGGCTGGATAGTGGGGGCAGGCCAAAAATCACACTCCCACAGAATCACCCAATGGCAGCAGTAATCCTTTTTACTGCCGCCCCTGGGTGTGTTTTGCCAGGCACAAAGTCTTCTTTTATATATATAGATAATATTAAAAGACAATAACACCAAAACATATGAAATGGGCTGAAATAAATTTAAAGTGGAACTAACACTTTAGAACGAGTAATTTTCAAATAACTTTCAAGCCCATCTGTTATGTAGCCATTCTTTATTTATAATGATCATTTGCAAGGTATTTAGCTTTGTTTTCCAGTTTATGTATATTAGTCAGTACTTTTCTGGTTGGAAGTGGCAGTTGAGGGGACAGTCATAAAACATATTTTTCTATATTTTTTGTATTTTGTGTATTGTGCATAGCACATGACAAATTGCCTGATAGCATCGTGCGTATTGCGTATACCATTTTGCCAACTGCATATAGCATATTTCATTTTGTCTACTGAATATAGTGGTTTTCCTATTGCTTATAGCATTTGACAATAGCATCTTGCATATAGCATTTTGTTATAGTGTTTGGCATATAGAGTATAGTGTTTGGTGTATTGTTTAGTGTGTGTGTGTGTGTATAAAATATATAATATGTGTGTGTATATAACCATATTGCCTTTGACAAACAGTGTATATCGCATTGCATATAATGTTTGGCGAATATCGTTTGGGGTATACCGTTTGAATTGCCTGTAGTGTTTGAGGTATAGTGTTTGGCGAGTTGCATTTGGCATATACCGTTTGATGTATAGCTTTGGTGTATGGTGATTTGTATTGTGTGTGGCATATAGCACTTGATGAATTGCGTATAGCATTTGGCATATTGCTTATATAGTTGTGTGTTGTAAGTATAGAGTTGGTGTATAGTTTACCATTGTGAGTATTGCACGTTTAGCATCTTGAATTTAGCATTGTGCGTATAATGTTTAGCATTGTGCGTATGGAGTTATGCACATAGTATTTTGCGTGTTGTTAGTGTGTGTTGCATGTGTATATATTGTGTGTTGCGTGTGTACCTTGTAGCCCCTTCATCTCCTTGCAGCAAAATCATGTCCCCATGGTTGTACCAATAGGGCTGGCAGAATAGAGGAGATTGAATAACTCCTCCTTACTTCTTCCCCTGGGTGTGTTTGCCAGGCACACACAAGTCTTAAGTCTTCTTTTATATATAATAATAATACACACACACACACGTTTTGAAGGTGCTGCAATAAATCACCTATCACATACTTTCAGCTAATATATATTAAAATATATCATTCATGTTACAGCCCTAAAATGTAATCCTTAAACTTGCCTTTTAACACATATGGAAATTGCCCTGTTCATAGAGCATTTATTTAATGTTCTTTCGATTCAGAGAGAAAAAATAGTTAATTGATTGGGCAGTAATCACATTGTTCTTGGATTTAGGAAGTGTGATCGTTTTTTTAATGAAGTCATTCTATTTTTTTAAAGGAGCAGTAAACTTTTTTTATGAAAAAATATATATTGTAGGGCTTTTCCTGTTGAGTAAAATAAGGGTACTCCCACTGCCGATAGATGCATATTTCCAGTGTTATTACAGTTTAAGCCCATATTTTTAACATTAGCAATGCCCTCTACTGGTCAAATTCCAATTAGTTATTATGTTACATTCTAATGGAGAGGAAAGCCAGTGACTTACAGTTCTCAATAGAATGTGGTAGAAACTGCTGAGTCATGAAGTCAGTTAGAACTTCCAGGAAGTAAACACACAGTAAATTGACTTCCTGATTATTTGAACTGTTATACATCATCCTATATAATAATTCGCTAAGTTGTGTGTAACGCCGGACATGCGCAGTACAGACTGCCTGCGCCGCGGCTGATACAGAGCTGGGCGCTCCGAAGGAGCGTCCAGCTCTGTATCAGCAGTGGCGCGGCCAGTTTCTGCTGCGCGTGACTGTCCCGCGACCGGCTGCCAGGGGCACTGTGGCCCGTGTAATGGGCTGTTCAACTAGTATATTATAAATCGCTAGGATATTTGTCAGAAGCCGTCATGCACAGTAGAGATGGCTGTGCTTGCTGCAGGCATGCGCAGTACAGACTGCCCGCGATGCTGCTGATATGGAGCGGGGCACTCCAAATTCAGACCTGAGTCCTCTCTGCACACCTTCCTGGGACCGACTGCAGCACCGCCAGTGTTGGCCCGTGTACACGGGCTTTAACCCCTTAGTGACCAGCTGCGCACGCCCACGGCTGGCACTTAATGACTGTTTTTTTTTTTTTTCGTCATTCTAGCGAATGACTTCCGGGACTGACCAGGTACGTCCTCTGTCAATAAGTGACAGTTTTTGCAGAGCATACCTGGTAAGTCAGATGTCGGGATGGGGTTAAAACTAGTTTTGAATAAAACAACTGACAGCAGTGGGAGTGACCTTTTACTCAGAAGAAAAAGCTCTATGACATAAAGGTTTTCATAAAAAAGTTTACTGCTTCTTTAAGACCATTTCAGATACACGCAGAATTTAAAATGCTGAGTGGTGTATTAAGAGAGAAGCCTCTCCAATGATTTAAAGCTCTCCATATTCTATGTTTACTATTAAACTTATTGATTGACATGTCTGGAAACTCTCTCAACTTGATGAAGTGGCCCCATAGAAAAATAATAATGGCTATTATTTGCCTCTTCTTTTCCCTTAACTCTTTGAGGGCCAGTGGGAAGCCCCATTGTGTTTCAAGCAATGGACATCCTTGTGTTGCTCAAAGGATTAACTGTGTTGATGATGTACATTTCTGAAAATTATTTCTTTCAGCATGTAAAGAGATCTTTAGAAGCATGGTTGGTCATAAATATCCTGTAACGTTTAAACAATTGCTGGTAATTGTCCCCCCCCCAGAACACTATAGGCCAAAGGTAGTCAATTGTTGTACTTCCAGCTGCTGTACTAAAACTCCCATAATTCCCAACCAGCCAACAGTTGTTTGGGGAGATGCTGGTAGTTGCAGTCTCCATCAGCTATAGGTCTACAACTATCCCTTCTATATGGCAAATCCTATAATATAAAAGACCAGAATGTTTGTCCGATGCGGTTATTCACAGTAGAGACTGCCCGAACATACAGAATCCTGGGAACACGGAATGCTGGGCGCATTCTGTGTGTTCCTTCAATCTCTACTACACATGACTGCATCGCGTGTGCCGGCAGTACGCAGAGAAGGACTGGCCTCTTTACCTCACTGGACCTTGGCCCGTGTACACGGTCTTTTACACTAGTTTATCAAAAATTCACAAACATTTTGCCAACTAACAGGAAGAAAAATAAAATAAGATAAAGCATGTGTTTAATATTTGTCGCTCGTCTGTGTCGGTGTGTGCTCGTCACATTCTTTTGGTTTGTTGTCTCCCTAAGTGGAAGGGTATCCCAGGCATGGGCCCTTGCTTCTGTGTGCCTAGAGGGGAACAGCTGCATCCCACTGACGAGGTCCACATACACCGAAACTTGTGTCTAGGTTTGTGCTGTTTCTCTCGTGCGGAGAGGATTTGCCTGACATTTCGGGGCTGGACTGTCTGTGGGCGGGACCAGACTGATGTGAATATGGAAATTTCCTCTCTGCAATGGCACATGGGACCGAAAAAACATGACTTGAGCAGCACCTGAGAGGCTACACATGCCTTGAGCAAACTACTTTATTTTGCTTTTTCTCGGTGTGTGCTCGTCACATTGTTTTGGTTAATATTTGTCATAAAACAATGAAAAATGGGTGCAAATCATAATAATCTGAGATTTGTGCTAACTTTTACCATTGGGCATTTAAAATGAGTGAATCTGACATGGTTGCTGTTTATATTTATCAATTTCTGTAGCTTACATCACTATTGATGCCACTATATTTTTGCTTTTTTGCAATATGTTGCTCTATAATGTATGAACTTTGAATTACTATTTGGAACGGTCACTACACTTATTTTTGGCTAATAGACTTGACAGATATGTACTTACGTTTAGCAATGAGAGTTTTTTTTTTTCATTTTTGATACAATAGTGACTCATCCATTAAATATGGCACATTTTTCTGTATATCTGTTATCTATGGTATAACATGATGGACAACAGGAAGACAAAAGCAGTTTTAGCCTCTTTAGTATGCCTTTGTTCAACTGTATTTTCACTCTTAATTCATTTAGTACACCCGCACAAATTATGGACTTTATTTATTTATTTATTAACCCTTTAAGGACTGGGAAAATCTGAGGTAGTTTTCCCTTAAAGGGATAGTAATACTTCATTTTAACTTTATTTTATTTTGTAGGCATTAAAAAAACATGAAGAATGATATAAGTCTTATCTCTGAAACCTTTATGGTTTAAGAGATATTCACAAACAAAGTATCCCTTCCCTCTTCAACCAGATCAGAAGGGAGATGCCCAGGTAGACTGCAGAGAGGGACAATCTTCAATTAAGATAATGGAAAAAGCTGAAAAACTTTTCAAGGGGGGAAGGGCTTTCATTGTTTTCATACAAAGAAAATTGTCCCCTTCTGTTATCTGTACTGTCATACAACCAGACTCACATCTGAGAAGAGATGGCTTACACTAGGTAAAAGGGGCGGGGAGGGGAACTTTGCTTGTGAATATCTCATAAACCATAAAGATTTGAGAGATAAGACTTATATCATTCTTCATGTTTTTTTAATGCCTACAAAATAAAATAAAGTTAAAACGAAGTGTTACTATCCCTTTAAGGACAGGAGCAATTCTGACCTTTTTGACTATGTCTTTGTTCAACAGTGTTTTCCTTCTAAGTCTTTTATTCCATCCACATAAATTATATATTGTTTTTTTAATCACAAATAGGGCTTCCTTTTGATACCCCACTTATATGGATAACCCACTGTGACGGAATGGTTGTCACCCAGAGAACGAAATGTGTCTGTTTTCAATGATCGCCATTGTCTTCACATGTGTTCCCAATCTTGAAACATTAATGTCCCCTGTGTGTTCATGCATTAAAAGGTGTTGTCCAGTTACCAGCAGTGAATGGGTTGGTTAGTGTGTATGATGTACAGAGGGATGGTGCCATCCAGTCTAGCTAAACCCAGAGATTGTGTTATGAGATAGCCAGTGTTGGTCAGATGGGGGGGTAGGGCAAATCTGTGTGTGGAATGTGTGCATCTCCCACCCCCCCCTCACATTAGGCTAAGCAGAAAGAGACCTGGTAGATGGGAACTGTGACATCACATCCTGTAGGGGGTGGGTGGAAAAAGCCTAAGAAGAGAGGTTGGGATATAGAGACCGTTAGGAGAATGTAGGAGCTGGAGAGAGAGCCTCTCCCCAGCATGGAGGGGGGTGGCCTGGGGCCAGTCTGGAGTTGAACTGGTCCAGGTGCTTTCTAAAGGCGTACTGGATAAACTGGAACTGGTAAGTGCCCTCACCTGAAGAGTTAGAGTGGACTGTAAGTCAAGGCGGCTTCAGACACAGAGAGAGTACCCTGATGTTCCTACCACAAGGATCTTAGGATGTCTTCCCCAACTCCTCTGCCAGGACTATGTGTATGCTCCAGCATTAAGCTAAAATGGACTGTGAGTATTATATGTAACCCCTGGCAATTCTGTGCAACTAAGAAGAAAACAGCAGAAGTGTTTAGTTTTTATGCTTTACCCCTGTTTGTTTGCCTGTAATTGTTGTCCTATGTTTTGTGCTGTGACCACTCTAATAAATGCAATTTATTATCTTTTTGTCTGGCTGGATATATCGCTTAACCCTCGGCCTACCAATCTGTAACCCCTGTACCCCCGTCACACCCACCATTTACTTTATTTAAAAAAAAAAAAAAAAGTAAAAAACCCCACCATTTTTGTTTTTTCTCTTGGGATCAATTAGGCGCAAAGGGTTACATGTTTATGGAGACTGCATGAAAGCTATGACTGGTCAGTCATACCTATAAAATGTGCAGTTTAAAGTGGCCACTGTCCCCCTTGCGTGAAAATTCTCATGTCCCTTTTTCCCACCATATTTTCCCACTTTTTTTTATCTATGACATTTGGCAGTGTGTATAAGTGTATTATATGGCTCTACAACAATCACACTTCCAGTTTTGTATTTTGTTTTTCCACTAGGTGTCTCCTCTCTGCTTCTCTCTCCCTTACTTTGATATCAAGGGATACAGAGGCAGAGGAGAGACATAGAGGCAGTATGCTTTGCGTACTGCCTCTGTCACTCAGAATGCCAGTACATGTGATCTCTGCTACGGTGATCACATGACCTGGCACAAGCAAGAAGGGCTGAGACTGAACTCCCCGGTCTCAGAGTGTTCAGTCTCAGCCTGGAATTAATGATAGCAGCGTGCATGGAGGCTTACATTGCCTTTGTCATGTGGCTCCATTTGCACATGTGATCACACACGTGGAATCACTGGGGAAAGGCTGAAACTGACTGCTGCAGTCTTCAAGCAGTCAGTTATAGCCTCCCCTTGAGGCCACTGTGATCATTAACTCATGACATGCCAGGACCATCATCTGTCCTGAAAATATGGAATTGTGTAATGGTGTTAAGGGGTTAGGCTCTACTGTGTTTAAGACTGATGGCCTAATTCAAGAAACCAAAATTGAGTTATTCTGCTATAGTTTGAGAGAGATCCTCTGTTAAAGTTCCTCACTCGCTCCCCTTTTTCTGACGTAAGCTGACAGCAGGAGTTCCTGGTCTGGGGACTGACAAGCGGCTCTTCAGGAGGGCCGCAATAGCGCAACGTAAAAAGAACTACTTCTTTGTAACAGTCTACAAAGTGTGTCTGGTTTGCAAGCATACATTTTAGACCATTCCAAAGAAGTATTTATTTTTAAATCGTGCTATTGTGGCACTGCTAATGAGCCTCCTCATGTCAGCTGACCCGGATCTTCTTCTGTCAGATCTCTAAGCATTTTTTATAGGACAATACTGTCCCTTTAAGTCCTGATCTATGTGAGTTTTGATGTCTGATGTCCTTTCTGATTTTATCAATACTTTGAATAAATTATGTGTTTTTATTGATGCTGTCACCACTATGTTTTGCCCATTAGTGCAGCCTAATAATAATATAATAATAATCTTCATAATGTTTCTTCCTCATACTGCATTTGGTTTGTCCCAGAATTGGTATTCTTTGCCTTTATACACAAGGCTGTAGCTGCTAAATAATCTTTGTGCTTATCATAGATATGTTAAAAATGCTAATCACATTAGGAATGTAAAAAATGTGTGTATATTTAGTACACAGATTTAATTGGCCAACACAGCTAATTGTACTACAAAGTATTTCCAAAGTTTATTTTTTGTTTATCCAATGCTACTTTTTGTAACTAGAAAATCAAATCCTTATGTATGTTCACTAGTGATCAGGCCCCTAAATTCCTCCTGTCTCAAGGAGCTTTATGTGTAAAAGCAAAGTGGAGCAATTTTGGGGCAAAAATCTGTTCAAATAAGGGAACAAATACAAAAAAATATAAAATACATTGTGTAAATCAGTGGGCATTTTGTCAGTTATTTGTCCCCCATTGTGTAGTTGGTTTGCCTCAGATTTGCAACACTTTTATACCTAGTTCTGATGTTTCTTAAAGCATAACTTTCACGCATATTAAAGTGCCCCACAAATCATTTTTCACATAGCGTTAAGCAAATCAATACTTGTATTATCCTTAGTAAGTATAGCATTATTTAGAAATCCAACTTCTTTGGAGACTCACCACAGACGACAGAGCAGACATAGAAACATAAAATCTGATGGCAGATAACAACCATTCGGCCCATCTAGTCTGCCCATTTTCCTACTGTAAAAACCTCAAACCTTTTTAGATCCTTGATCTTTTCTTATGTTAAGGACAGCCTTATGCCTATCCCATGCATTCTTAAATGCTGTCACTGTATTATCTTCTACCACTTCTGCTGGTTGGCTATTCCACTTATCTACTACCCTCTCAGTGAAGTAAAACTTTCTTACACTACATCTAAACCTGTGTCCCTCTAATTTTAGACTATGGCCTATTGTCCTAACATTTTTACTCCTTTGAAATGTACTTCCATCCTACACTTTGTTGAATCCCTTCATGTATTTAAATGTTTCTATCATATCCCCTCTCTCTCTTCTCTCCTCCAAGCTATACATGTTCAGATCCTTTTGTCTACCCTGATATTTATTTTCCCGTAAACCATTAATCATTTTAGTAGCCCTTCTCTGGATTTTCTCTAGAGTGTCTATATCTTTCTGGAGATGGGGTCTCCACTACTGTACACAATACTCTAGGTGAGGTCCAACTAGAGATCTGTAGAGTGGCATGACCACTTCCCTTTTTCTGCTACTAATGTCCCTAGCTATACAACCCAGCACCCTGCTTGCATTCCCCTTCGTTTATTACATTTCCTGCCTACCTTTAAGTCATTAGAAATAATTACTTCCAAATCCCTTTCCTGTTGTCTCTGACAGCACAGAACCCTTAATAGTTTATTTTTCTTTGGATTTTTATTTCTCAGAGTGCATTATTTTATATTTATGAACATTAAAATGCAGCTTTCACACTCTAAATCATTTTTAATCTGGACTGTCTCCCTATTGCAGATCTTTGTATCATCTGCAAAAAGGCATACCTTACCTTGAAGATCTTTTGCAATATCACTAATAAAAATGTAAAAAAAATGGGTACCCCACTAGTAACACTCCTTTCGTCCGAATATTCTCCCTTGACTACCACCCTCTGTCTCCTGTCACTCAGCCATTGCCTTATCCTTTTAACTATTTTTGCATCCAGACCCAAACACTGCAATTTATTAATGAGTCTTCTATGACGGACAGAGTCAAATGCTTTTTCTAAATTCTAGATGAGTATATCTGTTGCTCCCCCTTGGTCTATTATTTTAGTTACCCACTCAAAAAATCTATCTTTTTTGTGAAGCGGTACTACATTTTCTACCTTCCAATCTTCTGGATTGGCATCTTGCCGAAGAGGCATCTGTGCTACTGCTATGTCAGTCCCTGTCTCCTCTATGATTGGTAAGGCGGAGTTACATTGTATCTTAAGGTACAGAAAAGGAAGGACAGTATAGGTTACAGATTCCTCTTTGTCAAGATGCCTGTCGGTGATTCTCCGAAGAAGTTGGAATTCTAAATAATGCTGGACTTACTGAAGATAATAAAAGTATTTATATGCTTAACACTATGTCAGAAATGATTTTGGGGGGGCCACTTTAATATACCTGAAAGTTCCGCTTTAAAGGGCATTTATGTTTTAAGAAGTCTGCTTTTATGAAATGCATCCCTGAAGTTTGTTGCTCGTATCCACCTCTCTGTGGAGAAAATCGCGCTCCACAGCCGACTTCATACACTACAAATTAATTCTCTGTTCATATAGCTCTGTCCTCTCCCTGGCCAAACAGTCATACTTTTCCTCTCCAATTTCTAATCTCTCCTCCAACCCGAAAAGCCTTTTTTTTCAACCTTCAAATCTCTTCTACACCCACCAACACAAACACCTTCCACTAACTTCTCTACCAAAGATCTTGCCACCCACTTCAAGGACAAGATCGAATCTATCAGACATGACATGTCATCACTCCCACCCCCACCCAGCCAGCCCAGCCCTGTCACCTCTCACACAAACACACTAAGCTCCTTCTCACCTGTCACCGAGGATGAAGTTTCCCGTCTCCTCACTCACTCAAATCTAACACATGCCCTCTCGACCCAATCCCATCTCGGCTCACTCAAGAACTCTCCCCTCTTCTAACCCCAATCCTTACTCACATATTCAACCTCTCCCTCTCAACTGGCACCTTCCCATCCTCTTTCAAACATGCACTAATCACACCGATCTTAAAGAAACTCTCCCTGGACCCAAACGCACTGTCAAATTACTGACCAATTTCTCTGCTCCCATTTGCCTCCAAGCTCCTTGAGCATCTTGCATATAATCAGTTCACTAGACTACTCTGCTCCCACTCCCTGCTAGATCCCTTGCAATCTGCATTCTGCCCTCATCACTCCACTGAGATTTCCCTTACTAAAGTGGCCAATAACTTGCTTGCCACCAAGTCAAAAGGCCACTACTTCATACTCATTCTCTTGGACCTGTCAGTTGCCTTTGACACAGTAGATCACTCTCTCCTCCTCTAAGCCCTCCACTCCCTAGGTATATGTGACACTGCACTCTCCTGGTTTTCATCTTATCTCTGCAACTGCTCCTTCAGCGTTTCCTACTCTGGCTACACTTCTCCACCCATCCCGCTGTCTGTTGGAGTGCCTCAAGGATCAGTCCTGGGACCCTTGCTCTTCTCAATCTACACTTTGTCCCTCGGAAAACTAATCAACTCATTTGGGTTTCACCATCATCTCTATGCTGATGACACTCAAATATATCTTTCCTCCCCTGACCTCTCCCCTTACCTCTTGTCCCGAGTATCTGACTGGCTGTCTGCTGTGTCTTCCTGGATATCCTCCCGTCTACTCAAACTTAACCTTGGCAAAACTGAACTAATAATCTTCTCTCCCACTACAACCAGCCTTACCCCAGATATTGCCCTCACCATCAACAACTCTACCATCACACCGACCCCTACAGCTCACTGTCTGGGGGTCACATTTGACTCCGACTGGATGTGAGGAATGAAGGATAGGGCAATCTCCAAATCATGCCGCCTCCACCTCCACAGCATCTCTAGAATCTGACCCTTTCTCACACAAGATACTACCAAAATTCTAATCCAAACACTCATTTCCCATCTTGGCTACTGTAACTCTTTACTAATTGGCCTTCCTCTCACCCGACTAACCCCACTACAGTCCATAATGAACTCTGCTGCAAGACTAATCTACCTCACTCATCGCTTCTCTGACACCAAACCCCTCTGTCAATCCCTACACTGGCTCCCATTAGTATACAGAATTAAATTCAAAATTCTGGTGCTTACTAACACCGCATCACACTATATTTCAGGTCTCATTTCCAAATACACTCCCTCTCGCCATCTTCGCTCTGCACACGACCTTCTCCTCTCCACAGCTCTTATCACATCCTCCCACTCCCACCTACAAGACTTCTCCCGTGCTGCACCTCAGCTCTGGAATTCCCTCCCCCTGCCCAATCAGACTCTCCCTCAGCCTTCAAATCTTCAGATTCTCCCAGTAAAACTCATCTCTTCATGGAAGCCTATCAACTGCCTCCATAAACATTTTCACTAAGAATCACCCCCCTTTCCTGGATCACTGCACTCACCAGCACTTCTCACTCCCACCCACTGACTGGCAGTTCATGTGGCAGGAGGTACTTACACCCAATTGCACTTACTCCTTCTGTGTCAAACCTACCTTCCTCTAGACTGTAAGTTCTCATGTGCAGGGTCCTCTGATCCTTCTGTTCTCCACAGTTGATTGAACTATTTAATACCTCTGTATGTCTACTCCCTACTGTAAAGCGCTGCGGAATTTGTTGGAGCTATATAAATAAAGACTAATAATGGTTCTTAAAGGGATCCATCACCCCTATACATGTTGTTCTAAATAGTTTATGTAGCGATTAGATGTTATAACTTTTTTGTATTTTTTTAAATAAAATCTCTATTTTGTTGAAACTAAATGAATAAATATTGCCCTTCGCCCTCCTTCCAGACAGACAGCTCTCTACAGCAGTCTGTCACTTCCTCTGCTCCCCTCCCTTGATCCAGCCTCCTCCGGTGCCGGAGGCTTTATGCAGGTAAGCTGTAGAGGTCTCATAGACCAGAAACCTCTGCAGCTTACCTGCAGAAAGCCTCCATCATCGGAGGAGGCTGGATCGAGGGAGGGGAGCAGAGGAAGAGTGATAGACTGCGCTACAGAGCTGTTAGCTGCAGTCTGTCTGGAAGTAGGGTGCAGGGCAATATTTATTTGTTTAAATTCAACAAAACTGTGATTTTTTTTTTTTTTTATAAAATGAAAACATTATAACATCTAGTAGCTACATAAACTATTTAGACCAACATGTATAGGGGTGATGGATCCCTTTAAGGAGTTAATCTTGATTGTCCCAAATTGTGGCTATCATTATGTCTTTACTTGTCACCTGATTTACATAAGAAATCTGCAGAATTTGTTGGCACTTTTATGAGTAAATATCTGGAATAATTTTGGTATTCTATTAACACTTATTTATTTGCACAACAGAAAGTATAAATTGTGGAATGTGGAGTCATCCTAAACCATGTTGATGGTGTCCTTTTCTGTTATCCATAACAAATCGCTGAATGTTTTTTTGGGAATCCAGATTTTTTTCTTCCAGCAAAGTATTTGTTTCTGTGTGCTTGTCATGTCAAATACAAATTGCTTTACTTAACAATATCTTTTAGAGGGCTGACATAATAGTTTTATATTAACAGAGCAATGTTTATCTACTAAAAGGTATCACCAATTGTAACTTACTTTTGTTTTTCTTCTTGCTTGAATGTATATAAAGTAGAGTTGCCACTGTGTAACAAATAAGGGATTTTAAAGTATTTTGAAAATTACTCATATTTATTATATAACTAAAAGGTGGGGCACCATGTTGGCTTTATAAAAAAAAAAAAAAAAAAGCAGAAGATTGTTAGTGTAAAAGTAATAACTTTTTATTGATTAACATGGCAGCTCTAGGATGCAAGCGTTCAAGACCACTTATGTCTCTTCTTCGGGCATGTTTAGAATTAAGGCTGAATGCAATATACATGACAGGTTATACACATGCAAATTGTCTTTACATTGTCTGTGTAAATCATTCCCTGTGCTCTAGTAGATGCATCTCTTGGTAGCTGGCTAGGTGGTACAATATTTATTTCCATTTTGCTACCCCAGTAAATTTATTGTTTAGAGAGTTTGGAACTGCAGCCAAAGATGCCTAAAGACAACAAAAACAGTAATTAATCTGACAGACAAACGTGGACCAGTATTGATTATGAACACAGCTGACTATATAGAGCAGTGGTTCTCAATCTTTTTTTGTTCGGGGCACCCCTAACACATAATCTACAACATTCGGGGTACCCTTAACATATTTAATGTACTTTATCAAGGGCATAAGAAGGGTACAATACATAAATATACAGTTATTATTAGGTTTTATAATCATAATAACAAAACTAAATCTATTGTGCATAACAATTTTTATAAATCTTTATTTAAAAGTCAATTTTTCTGAGTCTTCATAGAAAACATGGGGCACCCTAAGTTGATATCTGTGGCACACTAAAGTGCCACGGCACCCTGGTTGAGAATCACTGATATAGAGGCACACAGGGAACTTGTGGATGAAAGGTACTCCTATAGCAAACTACAAGAAGATCCCACAACTAACTACACAAAGGAGCTTAAAAAATCATGAAGGGCTCCTTTCTAATACTAGAGACAAGCTGTAGGCCCTCATTTCAGAAGACCCAAGGGTGAGATACTTCAATATGCTGCTTCCACAAATACACAAAGAAAGGAATCCTGGAAGGCCAATAATATCTGGGACTTACATACAGAATAAATCTCTGGCTCGTGGAGAGTATTCTGAAACCATTGGTCAAAAACACAGTTACATACAGGATGCAACCAATCTCTTAAAGAAAGTGTCTGACCTTGTCTCCATCCATAGGGAAATCATTTTAGCCACTATGGATGTGGAATTGCTCTACACCAACATTCCACATTAATATTGTGTTTTTGCCTGAAAACCATTCATAGAGCAAGCCTTACTCATACAACCTGTAACCCAGCTAGTACATTTTATACGAACGTATAATTATTTCACGTTTGGGTGAGAACTATACATACAATAGACTGGAACTACCATGGGAATACAAGTGATGTCACAATATAACTACTTGTACATGGCAAAACTGGAGGGAAAGTTCTTATCTACATGGCAAATAAAGCTTTTGGTCTACCCCTGCTGCATAGATGATATTTACACAGACAGTTGTGATAAGGGATTCACTTCCAGTGGAATTTAAATGTAGAAACAACTTGCGTGAGAGTATAACATGTCATTTATTTTGTATTCAGTTGTTCTAAATATGCCTTAAGAAGAGAATTACATTGTCCTAAAAATTTGCTTCCTAGAGTTACTCAGCCAATAAAGGTGTCACAAGCGAAGGGCTATAGGCCCTGCTGAGACAGTGGGGAGTATGTGGCTTACACTAAAGTTTGCTGCCACCACCAAGATTTTATATCTGGGCGTCTTAGGTTACCCCAAACACAACAGAATTACAGTATAAAATCACCTTAATAATCAGGCATAGAATTAAACCTTTAGTAACCTGTGCTACCTGAGCTTCCTTCACAGTAGTGAGTTCATGTTAGAGAACAGAGACAAGAGCTGATTAATTGAACATTTAATCTGAAAAAAGGCTTCACAGGGCTGGTTACAAAATACAGAAATAAAGGACACACAGAAATAAAGATTACACATAAGCAAAACAGTCCATAAAATAAAATAGGAGAAACACAAGAAATCCTTAAATACAATTACCGAGTCCTTGCGGGAACTTCAGATGGTATTTCCCCCTTCAGTTGTTACAAAGAAATTCACCTTTTTTTATCCACAAACCCATATTAAATAGGAGTCCATAGTTGCTTCTAAGAGGCCAAACCCTCTGGGTGTTACTTGGGAGATTCAGGGGTTTGGCGTAACAGTTTACGGCCCACTCAATCAGACCTGTCAGGGATGTTACTGCAGAGTTCTACCTGAAAAATCATAAGGCTTCCCAAAACATGCAACCCACAGCACACTTCTATAATGTTATTCACACAGATATGAGGAATATGGTTATTATATCTGGACACCAAACATGCTGTGTCTAACTGGTTGCAAAGTGACTATTCTTGTAACTCATAGCAGGAACACCTCCCCCTGGCATGTTTGGTACCCACGAAAGGGTAAACCCTGGGCATTCTGAATATATATTTGTATTGAACCTTTTTACTAAACTTTCTCCCAGAGCAGATGGTCCAATATATTTTATGACACTCTGTTCTGCTCCGGTGATCTACTCATTCAGTTTCTGGTGGTGATATCTACTCAGCTAATTTTATGGCCTAGGACTGGTGCACTTTGAATAACATACAGGTCAGCAAACAAACAAATTATACAACCCAGAGGGCCAACTCATGCCTTGGCATGACAAAAGGCATTACGTTTACTCTACCAGTCTCCTCACACGTTTGTAACTTTTAATTTCAAACAATAGTTTTTGAGATATTTAGATTTATTTACTTGTCAGTTTATGCAGCTGAGCTAGTACTTGCTGGAATGAAGTGGCAGTTGGCAATGCAGAGCTATGTGGAAAGCATCAGCTCCAGGCATTCCTATAAGACTTGCACTAGTTGACAAATGAATAAAGCTGAATATCTTGTAAACTGTTGTTTTAAAAAAAAAAAAAAAAAAAAGCCAAAAATAACATAAACTGTAGTTTCCCTTTGAAAGCTCTTTCAAAATAACCTAGTTACAAAGTGTCAGTTCCATTTTATTTATCATCCTATATAATAATTCGCTAAAACGTGTGTA
Source organism: Rhinophrynus dorsalis (assembly GCA_037306005.1). Classification (NCBI taxonomy): domain Eukaryota; kingdom Metazoa; phylum Chordata; class Amphibia; order Anura; family Rhinophrynidae; genus Rhinophrynus; species Rhinophrynus dorsalis. Next base: position 319,290,059 of record CM074719.1, read on the forward strand.
ACGACAGTCATGCGCAGTAGAGACTGCTGCGCGTGCTTCAGTCATGCGCAGTAGAGACTGCCCGTGCCGCGGCTGATACAGAGCTGGCGGGCAGTCTCTACTGCGCATGACTGCCTCGCGACCGCCTGGCAGTGGCACTGTGGCCCGTGTAAGGGGCTCTTCAACTAGTATATAATAATATGATAAATTGGTTGTCAGAAGCTGTAATGCGCAGTAGAGACAGCTGCGCGCGCTGCAGTCATGAGCAGTACAGACTGCCCGCGCCGCGGCTGATAACTGAGCTGGGCTCCGAATTCAGACAGTAGTCCTCGACTATGGTCTGAATTTGGAGCGCCCCGCTCCGTATCAGCCGCGGTGTGGCCAGTCTCTACTGTGCATGACTGCACCGCGGCCTCTTCAACTAGTACTAAATAAATTGTCAAAACGGTACTTGTTATAAAGCTCCCTTTTTTTGTTTTACGTTAAATACCCATTTAACCATTGTAATAACAAAGTCTAATTGTAACTTGACCCCCCCCCCCCATACCTCACTGTTGGCCTCTATATAGATACATTTATATACAAACTTTATCCTAAAATAGGCACTCTGTTTAGAAAGAAATCCTGTCAAGTCCCCTGTAAGAAAATCTATAATTCAACAGAGTTTAATGTCCGTCTTAGACTATGGGGATGTAGTATGTTCTTCTGTGCCGCAAACTCAACTGTTTAATATATTATGCCGCTTTGTCCTTCAATGTAATTAAACTACCTGTCATCGTGATATGTTTAAATAACTGAATATACAGGTTCCTGGTGAGCTCCAAAATAGCATTTATTTATAGTATTCTAATAGTTACATATGTGTGTAGTCAGGAGAGTAGTAAGGACTATATAACTTGGCTACATATACAAAGTAAACAAAAGGAAAGTCTGTGCATCAGATCCTGACCTCTACAAATAAAATAACCTATGACTTATTATAAGCAATTCACAGTAGGGTTTAGTAATATATTTTTGTCCAGAAGCAGTCTGTCACATGTTCCTAAACTTTAGCATACTTATAAGGATAACTATCATAAGGTAGTTGCCCTTTTGGCAGATCTTTTCCCTGGGGGCAAACCTGATGATTTAAGGAAGGACTGTAGTCTGAGCTTTATTTCAACTGAGGTGAGTCACTTTTCCGAACCCTCAAAATAGCTCACAGCAGACGTTTTAAGGTTGCACAATGCAGTCCCTGGCTTCTTTGCTGTAAGTAGTGCTACACGGAATTTTGTAACTGTAGGCCTACTGTGTTGCACACTATGGGCCATATTGTTCGCAATGCATTAGAGACCTCTATACCATGTTAGGGGTCAGAAGCCTCATTTATATAAGTGGGTGCCTTTGGACTTTTTGTTTGTCCCCATGGTGTATTTTGTATTGCACCAGAATTCCCCCCCCCTTTTTTTTTTCTTCTCTTTTTTTCCCCCTGCATTAGGCCCATGTTAGTTGTCTGGTAACAGAAGGAAGTGCTTGTAATCTTCATGTGAGCTAAGAGCATCCTTAAAATTGTGCTTCAGTACTTGTGGAGAAGGGAGAAATACAATGAAAGTAATTCCCTTTCCTGTGCATTTTGGCTATTCTGTGTAGTGGGAAGCTTTTGGGAGGATATGGAGGGTGTCAATTTTCTGTTTGTCTAACCTTCCAGACAAATAAATAGACAATTGAGTCAGAGTATGGGGTGGGGTTAGTGGTTTTAAATGGAAAAATATCAGGTCGTCTCAGTCTGTAATGGTTTATTGCTCTGCTGGTGCCATATTAAGATTCGTTATCCTGCTGATGCCATGTAATGGCGTTGTGCTCTGCTTATGCTGTGTAATGCCTTATTGGTGCCAAAAGGTGTAGTGCTCTCTGTTTGTGCCTTGTAATGTTTTAGTGCCCTGTTGGTGCTGTGTGATGGATTGTTGAACCGCTGGTGCCATTTAATACCAGCACAAAAAAGTGACAGGTCAATATTGTGACTGAAAATCAGCCCTGTAGTGTGCAAATTACCACAAATCACTGCATGTATAATGATAGTGATATGAAATTTGCAGGAGACTGGAATAAAAGTGATACCGTTATTGGCTAACTAACTGACTTGAATTCTGACATTTTTTTAGTTTTCTATAGTTTTCCATTTTCACCCTTCACTATTATTGGTAATCTGTGTGTGTTCATTTTCATTTACAAAGAGGACACCTGAAACACCTGTTTGTGTTTCCTCTCCACACATAGCAGGCGGTTTGAATGTGAATTGCCATGTGAAGGAATGACATATGTAGAACTTTAATGTGAGTTTTAAACCCAGAGGGCAAAGTACATGCGTTTCATGGAGTTGTTCTTGGCACATTTGTGCTATTTATGACCTATTTAAGATATTTTGATTAGATAATGAAAAGCTATACAGTGTTCTGTTGTACTTAACCCAATCAGTGCATCAGTGTTTAAGGGAAAATTTTCATAAAGGAACAGTTTCTGCTACTTTTAATAAATATCCTATATAATAATTTGCTAGGATGTTTGTCAGAAGCAGTCATGCGCAGTAGACACTGCCCAAACGCATGGAATGCTTTGAGTTCTGTGCTGGGAGCATTCTGTGCTTTCAGGCAGTCTCTACAGTGCATGACTGCGTCAGTGGCAGGACGCAGAGCAGGACCGGTCTCTTAACCCTTTGAGTGCCAGAGGGATACACAACTCAATGCAAAGCAATGCGTTGCGTACCCCTCTGGCACTCAAAGGGTTTACCTCAGCTGGACCTTTGGCCCGTGTACATGGGCTTTTACACTAGTGCTGAAATAACTGTACCACTGTTAGTATGTTTTTCTGTGTTTTGTAGTTTTGCGGAAGAGCCTATGGTAGGGTTTGGGTTATTATGCAAATTATTATTTTGTGTCCCCCTCCCCACCCATACACCGTCTAAGTAGCTCAGAGCAACTTCTGTAAAATCTAATTGCAGTTCAAGTAATGGTGGGACAGTAGGCTTATATTTTTCAGTGTTCAATAGGTGCTTATTGGTGGGTGGGGGGCATTGTATAGTTTACCAGAAAATGACACCACCTACACTAGTTTTTGCAGCAGTACGGGGGGGGGGTCATTGTATAAATAAAAACATATTCATTTGTAACAAAACATCACTAGTTTTATTACTGATATTATCAAGTGTTGTCTTAACCCTTTGAGTGCCAGTTGGGTCTGCAACTCATTATAAAGTAGTAATGCATTATGTACCTCTCTGACATTCAAAGTGTTTATGTTCAATACAGCATTTAGGGGGAAATTCACTAAAAACATGAAAAAGAGATGATAAAGTGAAGATGACTTCTCAATTGATATCACATGGTCTGAAATTGACCACTCCAAGACTGGAGAGGTCTCTCTCAGACCCCCAAGTGGCGCGCTGGTACGTGTAACAGGTCATATGTACCGGCACGTTGAAAAGGATCAAAGGTGGTCCTTAAGGGAAGGTAACTTCCCTGGACGGCTGGTCCTTAAGGTGTTAAACAATACAAGGGGGGAGATTCACTAGGTGGGGATAAAGAGGTGATAAAGTGGCGATGACTTCTCCAGTGATATCACTTCTCCAGTTCCTAAGTTGTTCTATGGAGCTTAGTCACTAAGATCTCCAAATTTTAGTGCATAGGCTCTATAGAATAACATAGGAATTGGAGAAGTGATATCTCCCCTTTAGCACCTCTTTATCACCAATTAGTGGATCTCCTCCTTAGTTTCCTAATGAAGTTTATCATTTAAAGGAGCTGCTGTATTTTTTGCCAATTCTTTTGATTTATACAGAGAATTAACAATAATTTAAACACACTGGGGCATATGTGTTTGAAAAAGTGTAGCAATTCTGGGGCAAACAGACTGCACCACGTAGAACATGTAAACATTCCTCAAATTCCCATTGTGGTTTTAACCCCTTTTGTTTGAAGAAATATAACTGCAACGTCTAAACCTCACCATTTGCTGCTTTTTAAATTGGACTTTTAAGCTATTGAATGCTAGAGGTATAGCATAGCATTCAATGAGTTAAAGTGACAGTGATACTTAATATTTTTTTTTAATTGTAGCCATTTAAAAACCATGAAGAATGATATAAGTCTTATCTCTCAAACCTTTATGGTTTGAGAGAGATCCACAAGCAAAGTTTCCCCCGAGTAATGTCACTTTTCTAGCTGTCAGATTTGGAATCCGGTCCGCAGACCGGCTGCGGCTCTTCAGCAGAGTTGAGATCGAGAGATATAAAAATAACTACTTCATTGGAATGGTCTACAAAGTGTGCCCAGTTTGCAAACACACTATGTAGATCATTGCAATGAAGTAGTTATTTTTAGATCACTTGATCTCCACTCTGCTGAACAGTCGCCTGCTGCTCTGCAGACCAGATTCCAAATCTGACCGCTAGATGGCATACTTTACTGTTTTGGTCACTGAGGGGGAAACTGTACTTGTGAATATCTCTCAAACCATAAAGGTTTGAGAGATAAGACTTATATAGTTTTTTAATGTTTTTTAAATGGCTACAATATTAAATAAATTTTTTTGGAAGTATTACTATCCCTTTAATATGGGCATGCATTAAAACTGGGATAGAAGATATCCGTACTGCCCAGTAGCAGAGCAATGTGTGACATCACTTGAGGTGGGGGGGAGGGGCAACATCCAAAGAGACACCAGTCAGGGTATAGGGGCCACATGGTGATGGTGGAAAATCACAGCTTACCTATGTCAAGGTAGAAATGTCATGCATTTATTCATGAAGAGAGGAATAAATACCTGCTGACTGACAGCACAATATTAAACCTTTGAATGCCAGAGGTCTACACAACGCATTGCAAAACAATAAGCTGTGAAGCTGTCTGGCACTCAAAAGGGGTTATAGCACACAATGGGTCTTATGGGCGGATGAAAAGATGAGCAATTCAGGACTATAAGAACTGAACCATGGGGGGGGGGGAAGGGGAGAAATACAAGTTCCCATTAATTAGGCATTTTAAAAAAGGGTCACTTTGTATGTTTTTAATTGATTTTAAATATGCCTGTCTTATTTTGTTCTTTTGTACTAATAAAGATATTTTGGTATAATTCATTTATTTTCTTGACCTGGGTGCCTCTTCTCAAAAGGACTGTTATATGTGGGAGTTGTTTCACTTTTACCCCTCCTACTTGGTTAGTTAGTGTGTTTGTTTTTAGTCCTGAGTGCACCCCATTATTATTAAGGTTGGTCCAGTCTTTTTGGATATATGAGACCAGTGCCTGTCACATTTCTATATATTATATTGAGTTGGGTAATTTTGGTATTCTGCACTTTAAAAAAAAAAAAAATAGATAAAAAAAAATAGAGTCGGCATGTTTATTTTAAGAAAGGCCTGCAAATTACACCTGCTGAGGAAAAACTTTGCAATCAAGCCTCTATGTGGAGGCTTTGTTAGGATTAGTGGTGTGACTTTATGTGGCTGACCGTTCAGCAGGTTTTCAGACCAGTTGCTTCACTTAGCGGCTTTGTACAGCAGGCACTAGTAGATTGACAGGAGTGTTCTTGTGATTTCAACTAATATGAAATAGCAAAAAGTCTAAGTTACCAGCCATTTTTTTTATATCCAGGTGCTTCAAGATCAAGAATGCTGCTGTGATTGAAAAGTTTACAGTGCAATTTTCATAATGATCATTCTAAAATGATGAAGGTTGGAAAAACAAGTTTTGGGACAATGTATTCTTTTATTTAGACCTCTTTGCTTGCTAATGTGTAAAAGGGATATAGGAGTTTCCCGGTTTACAGATTTGCCTTTCATTTTGGCTACTGAAAATCTTTAAAGGATCATTACAGTAACTGATCAGGAAAGCTTTTATTATGCAAAAACATATTGCAGCACAGTGGTTGTCAACCTTTTCAACATATATTTTTTGTTTTGTTCATTTCATAAAAGTACTTTACCAGGAAGTATATGTAGAGATTGTCCTTCATTTTCAAATATGTCCTGAGTACTGATTTTATCTACCTCCAAAGGACGAGTTAAACTTGCTGGATCGGGAACCTGAAACCATAAGGTTTGAACAGATTCTACAAAGAGGTGGAGCTATTACTTTCACATTTCATAGAGAACTGTAACCAGTGGCTCACATGTCCTATAGCTTGCTGTAGACTGTCTGGCCATCAGCTGGCTCTGTTCTAACATTATATATACACACACATAGTGTGTGTATATAATGTATGTAATATAAAATAATGGCTAACTCACTCAAATATGAAGAGCAGAGCCCGGATCAGGTAGAGCAATAATCACAAGGAAGGATTGCACTCATGGGATTTAAAGGGAGTAAATAAACTTTAATTATGTACTCAATGTTTTGGTCATGATGATCATACCTGGGAACTTCCAGTTGAGGGCTACCCGGAGGGTAGTCCTCTGTTCAGCAGGGGGTGACAAAAATGACGCTAATCGTGTCAAAAAGGGGCGGGGCTTCACACGTGTGTGTGTGTGTGTGTGTGTGTGTGTGTGTGTGTGTGTGTGTGTGTGTGTGTGGGGGGATGACGACTTAACCCTTTGAGTGCCAGAATGGTACAGAATGCATTGTAAAGCAATGCATTCCGTACCACTCTGGCACTCAGAGGGTTAAAGGTGTCACACAGAAGGCTGGGGACGGAGGAACAGTGGGAGAAAAAGCAGATGTGGCAGAGTTTCAATAGAAACTCACCACATTCGGAGGAATCAGCCTCTGCCCCGGAGACCCGGTAAAGCTCTGTCAGAACCGGAGTCTCCGGGGTAAATCCGGAGAGTTCCCAGGTATGATCATGATCATACCTGGGAACTCTCCGGTTTTGCCCCGGAGACTCCGGATTTCACAGTGCATTACCGGGTCTCCTGGGCAGTCTCTCAATCTCCGGATGGGCAGAGTTTCAATAGAAAATTTAAAAATGTAGTCTATCATATATGATCTGGTTCTGTTTTTCTCAATTTAGAGGGGATCGGCTTTCCAAATCGGTGTACCACTTCAACTTATATTAACCCTACCGATAGTCAGTATTAATAATAGCCTAGCAGGAGTGCATAAATGCCAATATAGCCTATCAAACCATGGTCTGTAGCTAACCAGCTTATACAGCAGATTATTCATCAATCTGTAAAGTTACATTTCTGTTCAGATGAATCAGTTTACAGAGAAAGTGATAGAGGTTAATTTTCATTAGACTCCTCAAATACAGATGCCAGAAATCCGGTTAGACCTGCCCAGATTGGTGTTGGTGTTTGGTAGCAAGACCATCAGGGTTATGTAAACCCACCAGTGTTTGGTTATATATGTACAATCCTATTTGATGTCATATCAAGGTAATCTCCAATCTACAAGCCTCAGGCAAATTGGATTCATCAGATATGTATGTAACAGAAGTGGATTAGTTTCCCATTGTACTCATCCAGTGTGGTTCACCAATTGCCAGTCATTCTTGCCCATATTAATGTCTGTTTTAGTAGTAAGACCACCAAGAGTATGCAAATACACTTGGGCTAAACTATGGGACCATAATACTTGGAGATAGTGGTCAGTGTAATAAACAATATATACTATATATAATATATAATAATGATTATCTTCAGCTGTTGTTGATAAACTGCAGGATGAAGGCCTCCTCAGCTAGTTTCCAACAATTTTAAGAGGAGTACCAATTCAAAGGAACAATTTTTCATTAAGTTCTTTTTGTAATATTGTATCCAAGTGATGTATCCATCCAGTGACAATACAGTTGTAGCAGCTGTCTATTACAATTAGCATCCCTAGGCAGTGGAGGAACTTGATGAATCAACATTGTTTTTAATATGAATAACTGGTGTCCAGCTTCTAGAAAATGGCACGCTACTGCTTTGTCGGCGTAACCCTTATCAAGAGTTAACCTTATGAATGAATGATGATTTCACATTCGTTCCTGGAAAGTAGTTGTTTTTCCAAAAAAGACAAGCCTACAGGGACACCATAAAATGTGTATCACGTTTGTCATGGTACGGGTGATTTTGTGTACAATAGGGATGATTTCAGTTGTATGCAGATGATGAAATGAAGATTCCATTAATATCTGGTGAATGCTATACAGCTTATGCTTCCTATTATTTTTTTTTTAGATACCCAAGTTTTCTTCTGAGTGGGCAAAGTTTCCTTTTTAAATAACATGTCACTGGATCATTATGAACCAATAGGTCCCTCTAGTTACGTCCCCATCGGTAACTGTATCTGATTGCACAATTGACCATAAGTCATGGATAGATAGCTTTGTGAATCTTATAGCTTTCATGACAATGGATAGTGGTAAGCATCATTTGATTATCATTACTTTATGTCATGTTGGAACAATTTAATTAGGTTTGTTGGGTTTCCCCAGATCCTCTCTTCATATGAGTAACAATCAGTTTGTGATCATAGCCATGATTTAAAAAATCACTAGCAATTTTGTTCATTTGAAATTGAGTGTTGTCAGAATCGCTGCTATTTCTGGCAATGCGAATCTGCTGATAGAAAGGTAAAACCTCTATTTAAGGAAGATGTACTTTGCACGTTACATTGTCCAAAAGGAAGGTCTTGTTTGTAGACCTACATAATTAAAGTTTTAATTTAATCACTTTTATGTCCTGTGAGTACAATCCTTTCTTGTGAATTGTATATATGCATACTTGTGTATATATAATATATGTATGCGTCTACGTGTGTGTAAATAAAATAGTTTTGGCTGTAATAACTTTGGAACAAAGCATATTTCATGATCTTAAGTGGTATAAAAAGTGATGCTATCTATTTGAAAATTTGACCGTAAAATTATTTTGGCAATAATGACGTTTTAACACCAGTTTGACTTTTGAACATGTGGCCTAGAGACCCATGCACAAATTTAGTGTGTGTGTGTGTGTGTGTGTGTGTGTGTGTGTGTGTGTGTGTGTGCTCGCGCCCTCGCACGCATGTGCATGCAGATGGGGTTCTTCGTTGTTTTGGTCAGTGAACAAGCTTTCATCAGTAAGCTCAATAAGGATGCCAATAAAAACTGCTCTTTTTCATTCCTTCAGGAATTCTGTTTGACACCCTTGGTTGAAATACATTGTAGTTCCACATGCTTTACAACATGGTTATTAAGAGAATATATATAAGGGAGAGCGCTAATAATGTAGAATAGATAAATACAATATACCCTAAAAGATACTCACATCCCCTCTAAACTATCTTCCCCCTAAATAGTAAGCATGTGGAATATAGCTATAGCATATCAATATTTATAAATGAAAAGGATACTCAAATGCATAAAAAAATCATCATATGTTGCTAAGCACAATAAAATACACAATGTGAAACAACAATAGAAGTACAATATCGTAAATAGTGGTACCACTATGAAAGCAATGAGATACTAAGTGTTAAATATAAAACGTTCCTAGGAGCCTGAATAGCACCCAAAATCTGTAAAGACATGTAAAAACGTATATAATCCCTCTCCCAGTTGCAGAAAATCGTAAAAACCTGTGTCTCCTTGCTCTTCCGTCCAAACACACTGTCTGTACTCTTGTCTCCTTACTATGTAGCACGTCTATCCAAGCTGTTAGTTGGTTTTGTGGGTGCCCCTTCGTTGGTAATCGCTGCGGTCTTGTGGCACTCACTGGGTATAAGTCCAGGGCTAACTCCACTAGTCCAGTTCTGGGAAGCTGAGACACCAGAGTAGTGTGAATCAGGCAGAGCAGTCCTTCAGGTGTACCTCTTATTCAGTCAGGCTCCGAACTCCAGTACATCTTTGTTCACGGGCAGAGGGAATATATTGGCAATATACTGAAATGCTATAAAGTGTGGGCATGTAGGTTGGTATAGTGGCACGACTTATCCAACGCAATTCATTCCTCCTGGGCACTTCTTCAGGGATCTTCTTCATAATTGCATTTGCTTTATTCTTAGATTGTAAAGAGAAATTTATGAAGAAAAAAAAAAGCCCCTATATTTATTTTGCTCCTGTGCTTCAAACAAAGCTCTTGTCATTAGATCAGATCATGAGTGGATGTTTTCCCATATTGCTGTGGGGCATATGAACCCATGCAGCGCAATTCATGAGCCATTATGACCACTGAAACATAAGGGCCAGAAGCTAATAGAGAGGATGGACATAGCAGATTGGTTGCAACAGGAGTTACTACAAAGTATAAGATTTCTCTAGAAGTTACAACTGGTGTTGTACAGTTCTACTATACTAGACACATCATCTGAATTATACTTAATTTTGTTTTTGATAACTTCTCTATAAAAGTGTTTTTAGCAGCAGAGACCTTGTCAGAACACTGGTTTCTAATAGGATAGTTAAGCTATAATTCACTGGAACCCAGTGCAATGCATTGCAGAACCCTCTGCCACTCAGAAGATTAAAATGTAGTTCCTACTTACACAACCTTAGATACATGGAACGTTCATTTTGTAAGAAATAGATGATTTTGAGAGTGTTTCCAAACCATCTGTATATTAGACATTTTTATTTCAAACAAAATGTTAAGATATTTAGCTGTATTTATTTGTCAGTTTATGCAGATTATTACTGGCCTGTCTGTAGTGTTAGTTGGACTGGGGAACAGTGTGAAATGTTCATATTTGGCAAGCATACTGGCCAGTACATGCAAATCTGCACAAACTGTCTAAAGCTAAATATCTCAAACTATTGCTTTAGATAAAAAAAAAATGGCTAATGTAACATAGAAAGTGATGAAAGCTAATTCACACACACATTTGTTACCAAGTGTCAGGTCTTCTTTAAGCCTGGTATCAGTGCAGACTGTTCAGACCTCCTCACATGAGCATATGTGGGTATTTAATTAGTGGCTAAGTCATTTTGTACAATCCACCTGTGCTCTGTTGTGGAGGATTTATGTAACTTGTTTGAGCTTGCGTTGGTTGGGCAGAAACCTCCACCTCCTTGTTGATTATGACCTACTTATTATAGATCAAATGTATCTTCACATTGGCTCTGAATAGTTGTGTGTATGTGTTATTCAAATACAGAGGTACAAACATGCATAATTATGCTTATGTCTAAAAATGTATCTGTTTTACAAATATATGTTTTTTGGAAAATAAAGCACCTATTAATCACTCCCCTTTATCATAACAATTATGGTGCAAATTATTTCATGGTGATATGTTGAAAAGATGGATTCAGATTCTGTTACAGTGTATAATTGATATGTTAGAGCAGGACTGTACAAGTTCAGTCCTCAAGGGCCACCAACTGACCAGGATGTAAGGATTTCCCTGATTAAGCACAGGTGATTCAGTCAAAATGAATGAGCCACTGATTAACTCACCTGTGCTTAATCAGGGAAATCCTTACATCCTGGTCTGTTGGTGGCCCTTGAGGACTGAACTAGGACAACCCTGTATTAGAGCAGTAGTGAGGACCTGTGGATCTCTAGCTGGTGTTGGAATACAATTACCATAATTCCCTTATTGAGGATGATGTAAGTTGTGGGGCAGCAGGCATACTCTCCTGATCTTCCTTGGAGACTTGGACTATTTATTATGACTGGTCCTCACTCTCTTCTATGCCCCCCACCTAGGTGAAGCCATATGCCTTTAATGCTGTAAAATGTATGTAAAACCAAGGGACTTTAAAGGGATAGTAATACTTCATTATTACTATCCCCCAGGTTGTAGCCGTTAAAATTCTGAATTCAACGATACCAGCTGCATCTCTCAAACCTTTATGGTTTGAGAGATATCTTCTTTCAAAGTTCCCTCTTTTTGTCTTTCCCCTGACGTCAGCGTTCTAGCTGAGAGCAGGGGAATCCTGTCAGTGAGCAAGTGGCAGCTCTGCAGGAGTCCTGAGATTGCGTTATAGAAACCAAAATCCTTCACTAAAATGGTCTTCTACGTGTGCTTGGTTTGCTCTTGGTTTGTAAGCACACATGGAAGACTATTTTAGTGAAGGATTTCTGTTCCTATAACTAGATCTCAGCACTGCTGCAGAGCCGCCGCCGGTCCCGGGACTGGATTCCCCTTTTCTCAGCTAGAGAGATGCCGCTGGTATAGTTGAATTCAGAATTTTAAGGGCTACAACATGGGGCATAGTAATAATGAATATTACTATCCCTTTAAGTGCTCTGAAGCACTGATCCACTTTTTATCCTAGCTGTTTCTGCAGGTTGCACTGCTGTGCGTGCTGCAGTCATGAGCAGTACAGACTTCCCGTGCCGCGGCTGATACAGAGCTGGGCGCTCTGAAGGACCATCCAGCTCTGTATCAGCCGTGGAGGGGGCAGTCTCTACTGCGCGTGACTGCCCCGCAACCAGGTGGCAGTGGCACTGTGGCCCGTGTAACGGGCTGTTCAACTAGTTTGATATAATACACTCCACTTAAGGGTGGAAAAATCCCAGGAGCTTGGAACCTTAGACGTCTTTAAATGCTTTTGAGCATATTTGTATGTATTAATGTATATCTATACATGCTTTCATTCTCTGGTTTAAAGCATTCCTAGTTGGTTCCAAAAATATCTCTCTGGCATCCAAGATTTTTATATTTCTGTCCACCCCTGTCCTCAGAGCTCACTAGTATTGCTGGCATTTGGGATCGCTTGATGTGCTCAGGTGGTTCTTTCATTAGCACAGGTGGTACTGTTATTGTGGCTGACCCTCCGATTGATCCCCCTATACTTTAGAATGTTCTGTGTTCTTGCACCATTGGTGGGGCTTCAGGACAGGTTTATGCATGCTTGACTGTGGATGATATTCATACTTTAAATGTCTTTACATTTTTAAAGCTTTTCTTATATATGAAATAAATCTATTTGTAACAGAGCCAATGTACAATTTCAGACCACTGAGATACTGCACCTAAAAAATTCAAGTTTTAACTGTAATAACTTTGGAATAAAACATCTTTCAACAGTGGGAGTACTTGTTTTACTTGGGAGAATAAACCCTACAACATATATTTTTAAATATTAAGTATTACTATCCCTTTAATAACTGTGAATGTTTATAGGTGGTAGTAGTAGTGTGCAAAAACTAGTTTATAATATAATAGTTTGTTATAATGTTTAGAGCTATTATTATGTTTCTATATCTTGAGATAGATATAGATAAATATCTATTATTTATGCTGGTTTTCAACATGGCGGGGAGAACACATTTCCTGAACTTCTATGGTTAGGAACAGGACACTGAGATTGTTACACAGTGTGAATATTGCAACATGTCCTTTTAAGTAAGTTCAATTTGTGTTTTTAACAAATGGTAAACTGTCACTTGCAAAGCAAGAAGAAATGAAATATGTGTTTTGTTTTTTTTTTCCATTTGTGAGAAACCTACAATTAGCTTTTTGAAATAACATATTGCAACATCCACCCTGTATCATTTTCACTGAATAAATTAAGACTGGTAAAGAAATTGTTCCTCTAACCTGGCAATATGCAGAAGAGATCATTACTGTCTCCCTTTGAATGCTAGAGAGGTCTCCAGTGCAGTGCTTTAGAAACAAGACATCCAGTGGGCTGATGATAGTCTCACTACAACTCAGACTAGTCAAGTCGATGGCTGCCATAGTTTTGATATTTTCCCTGTGCACGTGTGATGATGTCCATAACAACCTGTAATGTTGGTGAAGTTTGAGGATTGACTTATAGAACCCATAACTTTAGATGTAAGGATTAAAAGGAAAGTGGAGTCATTCTGGGGCAAACCAACTTCACCAGAAGGGAGAAATAAGAATCACAATTATTTAAATAGAGTTTTAACCCCTTGAATGCTAGAGAGATCTGCATTGTATTGTGAAGCAACTAAGTTTGTCTACCATGGTAGAAAATAACTTCCTGATACGGGGTGCCCAAACTTTAATTCTTTTGGGCAGGACTGACAAACAATGATTCAAGGTCCAGATGCTTTAAATAAGTGCACATTATTTTCTGATACTGTAGATTTATGTTGTGTAATGTAAAGCTAAATTTATTTTAACCTCTTCACGACGAGAGGCGAGCCAGGACCGTCACACATTTCCATCCTTTAAGGACGGTTGATGGTCCTGGTACATCAAAGACTTTATGATCACAATGCGCCTCTGGGTGCAATGTGTTCATGGTGGTGAACTGGAGAACTGGAGCAGTCGGCTTCAGTCATTCCCTGGTGGCTCATTACATGTGATCACTGCTACAGGGATCACGTGCGCTGGTTGAGTCAATGACACAGGCAATGTATGGTATACATTGCCTTTGTCAGCATTCTTTGCCCCTCTCTTCCTCACATTGATCGTGAGGAAGAGAGAAGCAGAGAATACATATTCCAACAGGGGAAATGGCCATAGTGAGGGGTAGGGTTGCACCGATACTGGTATCGGTATCGGTGCCGATACCAGCATTTGCGCGAGTACTTGTACTCGCGCAAATGCGGCCGATGCCAGCACCGATACCCTGTGTCAGGGTCGGTGCTGCAGAGAGGGAGCCCGGGGAGCTGCTCACAATGCTCCCCGGTCACCTCTCTCACTCCTACAGCGTCGGAGCATTGCCGCGGGTTACCATGGCAACGCTCCGACGCTGACCTCTGCCGGGGCTCGCGAGAGAACAGCGAGCACCCGGCAGAGGAGAGTAAAGGAGGCAGACAGTGGGGTGAAGAGGGAGAAAAAGTCAAAAGGAAGAAGGATCAGGAGACCAAAGGAGGGGGGCCAAGAAGAGGCAAAAGGAGGGGTGATCAGGAGGGAGAGAGAGGCAAAAGGGTGAGTCAAGGAGGAGTGGGAGAAAGGGGGATCAAAAGCCAAGACAAAAGGGGGCTCAAGGGGGTAGAATGAAGCAAAAGGTGGGAGAAAGAGTCAAAAAGGGAGAATCAAGAGGTGGTGTGTGTGTGTGTGTGTGTGTGTGTGTGTACGTACGTACACACACACACACACACACACACACACACACACAAAATATTTTTCAAATACTCACCAATACAAATTACCAATACTTTTTTTTTGCGGTCATTTGCCAGTTTTCCAAGTACCTAAAACATGTAGGTACTTAGAAAACTGGCAAATGACCGCAAAAAAAAGGTATCGGTAATTGGTATCGGTGAGTACTTGAAAAAAGTATCGGTACTTGTACTCGGTCTTAAAAAATTGGTATCGGTGCATCTCTAGTGAGGGGTACTTTTAATTAAATTTTAGGTGCTGGCGTCAGAATTAGAAGTTGGTCACTTAATAACCTACTGTCTTTGTGTCATTAAATATATGATTTAGGACAAGCCCAAAGTAGTTTATTTACACAGCCTAGTTTACAAACGCATATACTGAAGTCCACATAAACATTAATGTGAGCTTTATTACTGTGGAGCAATGTGAAACATTTCTATATACACCACATAGTCTGATCATCTAAAAGAGGGACACCAGGGAGTGAATGAGAGACATGGGGATTTTTGCCTCAGATGCATGCCACCCCCTAAAAAGGGACATTTGTGAGGTATGAATGAATGTTCATACTTTTGTATCCTGTCCCTATTAAAAATTAACCCGTTGAGTACATATCATGACTGGAAAACCTATGAAAAGATGTGGTTTTGTTTTCATTCTTTCCCTTTTTAATTTTTTTTCAAAAGAAACGGTAGGGTATCCAAATAAATATGGTTTCAAAATAAAACCCTACTATGCTTAAAAATATTATATAATATCTGTTGGTGGACTATATGTATTAGATAAAAAATATGGTTGAACAAAGGCATACTAAAAAGGTCAACATTTCCCTTATTGCCTTGTCTCTAAAGGTTAAATGAATGTAATGAGATAAATTGCTGGACTCTTTGTTTAATTGTATTGGTAAATACAGAGCAGAGACAATAAGGGCTAAAATACAAGTATTGCTTTATTTTGGGGGAAAAAAAGGTATCTGAAGATAACACTCAATGGAGATTTACATGATCTAACATAGTTTAGCACTTAAAGGAAAGCTAACAAAAAATGAAATGGGTTGATATCCTATAACATAAGTGGTAGAATGCATCGCTCCCTGTGAGCATAACCACACATGCGTGGTAGAGACTGCTGTTCCAACAGTCTCTACTGTGCATGTGTGGTTTTGCACACAGGGAACTTCTCTGTGAGCCATCTGGAGCTCCCCGCTCCGGATCAGCACGTTCGGCGAGTCTCTACTGCGCATGACTGCAGTCATGCGCAGTAGAGACTTGACGAACTAGATGATCCGGAGCGGGGAGCTCCAGACGGCTCATCGCCTGTCTCTGCTCCCGGCTCCGGGGCAGCAGCGGGGGCCGCTGGGTGCACTTTAGTTCATGTACACGGGCTTTCATACTAGTATCATTATATATCACATACTTACAGCTGACATGCAAAAAAATTAATTATTCATATATTAAATTCCCAAAATGTAACCCTAAACTTTATTTTAACGCATGCTTTAATAAATAAATGCTCTATCCTGTTCATAGAGCATTTATTTAAAGTTGTTTGGGCTGTTTGTATTGAGAGATAAGAGTGAAAGTTGGTTAACTGATTATGATTTTAGTGCCCACTGCTCTTATATTGTATCTCAGCCCATTCACAAATATTACTGGGCGATCAAGTGGAGCCATAGAAAAGGCAGGAATATCTGCTCCCTCAGAGCATATGTAAAGCAAAATTTTTGGCCTCCGTAAACAGATAATTTTACAGATACTAGCATGAATTACAGGATCTTTAATTGTTTATAATCTTAATCTGGTCTTGTTCATTAAATGTATCAGTTTAAAAGGATTATAACTTGCACTTTTTGTTTTCTAAATAGGTTAGTTGTTTTAGATATATGTGATTTAGTAGTTAGGGACTCTAAGCAGAGCTAGTTTTGACTTAGGGCTAGAGTCTATTGCAGGTGCTAAATGTTAACACCTGTTTTATCAAACATTTTTCTATTGAAGTCTATGGGGAAAACTGGAGATAAAAGCAGTGATAAAATTAGCACCTGTAATCTATCCCTTAGTCAGCTAAACCCTACATCAGGGCTGTCCAAGTTCAGTCCTCCAAGGGCCACCAACAGACCAGGATGTAAGGATTTTCTTGAATAAAGCAGGACTTCCACCTATAAAGTTGCACTTCAATCATTAAGCAAATGGCGACTAGCTTGAAAATACGCGTCTTACCTATCAAATGTGGCCGATTCTAAAGAAGTCTTTACTCTTTGGAGACTGACAGCCAGGTTAGTGCAGTCTCCGTGCCTGTGCCGTCAGTCCCTTCTGGTTATCTTGTGGTACGCTGCAATGCTTTACAGGAGACTGGGACTGACTGCGCTGTTACCTGGCTTCCAGTCTCCAAAGGGTAAAGATTTCTTTAGAATCTGCCACATTTGATAGGTAAGACATGTATTTTCAAGCTGGTTGCCATATGCTTAATGATTGAATGGCGACTTATTAATATGTGAAAGTTCCGCTTTAAGCACAGGTGAGTCAGTCAAAATGAATGAGCCACTGATTAACTTACCTTACATCCTGGCCTCTTGGTGGCCCTTGGACAGCCCTGCCCTACATAATAAATTACTGGCATGTCCAGAAAATCCTCTCTCATCTTTTTTAAGGCTCCTAAAACCTCTTTTCACCAGAGAGGAGCAATAAATTGATCTGGCCCACTAGCCTATTCAATCTGGCTCTTGTGCAATGCAGTACCTATAGGGATCACAACTGTAATGGGGCTCAGTGTGGCATGACACCTGTGCACACGCTTACGAACCCTGTACCCATTGTACTTGGTTACTGTGAGAAATCCACTAATTGACAAGTACCAGGGGTGGGATCTAAATGTATACTACTGATGGAAATCACTCTTAGTGTGCTTTCTGGCTACCAGATAACTCTTTTACAGTACCGTAAAATCTCAGGTATAATACGCACCTGTGTATAATACGCAGGTGTATATTATGCCCAAGATTTTAGGGGAAAACAAGAGTGCCTATGTATAATACGCACCCTTGTTTTCCCCTTTACTTAAAGAAAAATATTGCTGCCGGCTACCTTCCCTCCCTCCCCACACAGCGCGACCCGATTTAAAAAGAATTCTTACTTAGTTTTTATGCGCTGTAGCTGGGTGAAACTCTGTGCCACTTCCCTGCGGGCGGGCAGCAGGCTTGCATTTGCCGCCCGCTTCCTTCAATGGACTGTCAGGGCCTTCCGCCTCCAGCCAATGATAATGCAAGTGCATTATCATTGGCTGGAGGTGGAAGGTCCTAAAAGTCCATTGAAGGAAGCGGGCGGCAAATGCAAGCCTGCCGCCCGCCCGCAGGGAAGTGGCACAGAGTTTCACCCAGCTACAGCGCATAAAAACTAACTAAGAATTCTTTTTAAATCGGGTCGCGCTGTGTGGGGAGGGAGGGAAGGTAGCCGGCAGCAATAAAACATTTTTAACTCCGCAAAGAAAAAACTCTCGTGTATAATACGCACCCCCCACTTCACATAAGGTGAAGTGGGGTAAAATTGTGCGTATTATACCCGAGATTTTACGGTAGCTCAACAATTCCCTTGTCACCCCTGCCCTAACTACTTTGTTCTGAGTTGATCAAATTGCGTCCAGTACAGTGAGCCCGCCCAGCTGTCACTTTGACACACTCACAAGTCCTCTGCATGAAATGTTACATTCCCCAGTCATGTGCAGTCATCTTCCATCCGGGAACTTGTCACATTTTCTTTTTCACAATACCAGTGTTAGCAATGCACAAGGGTCGCTGGAGTGGGCCTTCTATATATCAGACACCAAAGGGGCCACTAATTGGCATATTTCCGAGTCTCCTGCTAGTGCTGCCTTTGACCTGCAGGTATGATTGGGCAAAAGAGGAGTGTATGGTATTTGCCTATGTTTGTTTGTGTATATATATATAATATTTACTTTCTTACCTCGATTTGGTACAGCACCGGGAACATGATGGTTTTAGATGTATAAACGATACTATTAATATGATTATAGCTGGACGTCACTGTGTAATCATTAGTACATTTGCTGATGCTTTGTAAATAATTTGATCTTAATAAATAAAAAATATAAAAATATGATTATATCAAAATACTAGTTTAGAGAAATCACTCCAGTGACGGAGACCTTTCCAGCCCCTGTGTTATTTTTTTGACCCAATGCACTAAATTTCTCCATATTGAATATGAAACTTCAGAAAATAAGGAAGGGATTGGGTGGTGTCTCTCACTGGAGTGACTGCACTCACCTTAATAAATACAATTAGAGTACGGGAAAGTGTATTTTCCCGTAAAGCATTTTTGTACTTTTTTTTTAAATCTTTCTGAGGGCATAATAGCCTTAAAGGGATTGTAATAGATGGATTAAAATGTAGCTTCGATTGGTCCTCCTATAACTTTGGCCATGTATCGCTGTATTTCAATATTTTTTTACGTTGAAGAGTAATTAAATTCTAAAGGATCCCCCTTCCACCCCCTTTACTTACCCTTAGCTGCCTTCTCTGAGATGTGGAATCTGGTCCTGGGACCAGACAGTGCGCAATGAGGGACAGTCTTCATCCACTAAGTATAAGGGAAACCCTACCCCCCTTGACAGAGAGGGCAGGATTTTCCCTCGCTGCGCTCCGTCTGGCTGGTTCATAGAGGCATCATTACATAGGTGAAAGGGGTGGAAGGGGAATCCTTTAGAATTGAATTACTCTTGAACTACAAGATGTAAACAATTGAAATACAGTGATACGTGACCAACGCTCTAGGAGGATCAATCAGAGATGCATTTTTATTAATCTATTACAATCCATTTAAACGTATACACAATATGTTAATTATTTTATTACTAGTTTGAAAAGCCCATGTACACGGGCCACAGTGCCACCCAGCAACCTAGGCTGGTGTCCAGATCCTCTCTTCTCAGTGGCCACGCTGCAGTCATGTGCAGTACAGACTGCCCGAACGTGCCGCTTCTGATACAGAGCGGGGCACTCCGAATATAGACAGGAGTCCTCAGGGGAGGGCTGGCAACTTGTGGCCTGGAGGGCAACTACAATCAAGTGGCCCAGTTCTACTCTTGTTCCAGCCCACTGTCCCAGCCCACCCGCTTTTGTTAATTTTAAAATTGCAATTAACTCTTTGAGTACCAGAGTGGTATGCCACGCATTGCTTTGTAATGCATGGCATACCCCTCTGGCAATCAAAGGGTTAGTGTTGTGAAGTAAGGCAAACAATACCACAAAGCTTACAATTGAAATGGTGTTACACTGGTGCAACTACAGAGCTTACAATTTAAGTAGAGCTACACTAGTGATACCATATAAGAGAAATGGGTTATGCAACTAGTGTAGATACACTTGGATTGTAGCTCCATGTCAGTTGTAAGCTCTGTGGTATCATTACTGTAGCGCCATTTGCAGCAACAAGCAAGAGTGGCCCACCAGCCCAGACATATGACTGGCCCAGGGGGCAATTGCCCCCCAGGCCAGCCCTCCCCTGGGAGTCCTCTCTGTGCACAGAGAGGACTCCGGTCTGAATTTGTAGCGCCCACTCTGTTGCTGTTCAGGTAGTCTGTACTGCGCATTACTGCAGCATGCACAGAAGTCTCTACTGTGCATGACTACATCATGACAATTTTTTTAGCAAATTATTATATAGGAGGATATTAGAAAAAAAATGTGCATAATGTGTGGTGTTTAACCCCATAACGACCCTTGACGGTCCTGGACCGTCATGGATTTCAGGGCTCCCTGCGGGGCTGCACGCCGTTTGGGGAGCCCTGAGTCGGATTGGCAAAAAAAAAAATAATAAAAAAAAATAAAAAAAATTCTCCATGGTCCTTTAGTGACAGCAATGTGCCTGTGCAGCTGGTCGTTAAGGGGTTAATTTATTTACTCTTTCACCTCCCCCTTTTGCACTAAGAGGAAAAACAAAGGTACTGGCAGGTTAGTGGACATTATAGTAAGTGCTTCCTTAAGGAACCACAATTATCTCAACTTGTGGAGTGGCACACTATAGTTATGGCCCCTGAGATATACAGTCCTTCCCAGTAGGAGTAAGATACTAGTTTGGATTACAGGATATTTAAATGTAAATAACCCTGGTTCACTTTTAGGTATTATTGCTCCTTTAACCCATTGAGTGCCAGAGGGTGCGTTAAAAGCACCCAGGCGTCACTGCTGTTATCTATATATAAAAAGAAAACGGAGCAATTCTTGAGGTAAACCAACTGTACCACAGAGGACAAATAAAAATCCCCATTGATTTTTAAATGGGTATGTTGTCCTCTTGAATACTGTGCAATGCACTGGAGACTACTCCTCTAACATTCAGGGGGTTTATTTGTCCTCTGTGATGCAGAATTGCGCCAGCTTGATTTTATACCTGACCCAATGAAGTTAACGCCTTTTAGCAATCTCGTTGCTGCACAAAACATAAATATTTTTTTTTTTGTTCTTTTCAGCATATTGTCGTAAAGGATTCTTGTATTTGGTATTTATTTATTTAGTTTTAAATGAGAAATCCAAATCATTGTAAAACATGCACCCAGTAAAACTTGTCAGATTGTTTTGTGTTACAAGACTGTGTATGCCTTTTTCTTATCTACTGATTGCGATTACATAATATGTGTAAACTTGGCATCAGTTTTTAGTATAATGAATGGGGCAGTGATTTTTTTTTTTTTTTTTTTTTTTTCAGTTGCTGATTGCAGTTTTCTAGCTATTTATTTAGATGCAGTGAGAAGAGACTTTAGTGTTTTTGTGATCTTTTTGGAATAATTTAATTGGAATTTTATAAAATGACATCTCCGAAAAGTAGACTGCTCTTGTTCTTTTACTTATTTGAAATGTTAATTTATACAGTGTTAATTATGCTGGTTGTCTACATATATGTAAAAGGTGTGTGTGTGTGTGTGTGTGTGTGTGTGTGTGTGTGTGTGTGTGTATATATATATATATATATATATATATATATATATATATATATATATATATAAATTTAAAACACAGTCAGAGGTGGAATGCAGTCTCTCTTTAAATATAAATTCTTGCCCAGGTGCACATTCCCAAACACCTTATGTAGAATCCTGATAGAAAAGGGCAGCACCCGTGGGTCTTTTTAAATACTAATTCTGTTTATTAATGCACAAAATAATCGTCAACGTCTCGGTCCACCACGGGACCTTTCTCAAGATGTCTTGAGTGTGTGTGTATGTGTGTGTGTGTGTGTGTGTGTGTGTGTGTGTGTATATATATATATATATATATATCTATAAATAGAGAGAAGGGGCAGCTGCCCCTTCTCTCTATTTATATTTTCCACACTGGGATTGTGCACCTGGACAAAATTTATATTTTGGTGCGAGTGCGTTCTCCTGTACCACTATATATATATTGCATTCCGCAATCTGACCCGGAGAGGAGTGAGACGATGTTGAAAGGGGGATCACGCAAAGATGTCTATTGAATTGAAGGGCCTGCAAACCTAGAGGCACAGGTTAAGCCTCCACATTTAGTGAGTACCCAACCTGAGAGGGGGGAATATGAAAATATAACCTAGCATAGCTTTGCGGACTGCACACGTAACCCATATATCCAAGTTGTGTTCTAACCCAGGGGGTCAGTTTTATGAGGCCCTAAACTGTTTTGCTGATGGATAGAGAAGCCCCAGGCTTGATACAAGTATGCTTCTATAACTATTTCCCCTTTAAGGAAGGTTTGTTTCTTGAAAATATATTTCAAAACATCCTGTTCATCTTACTGTACAAAAGGCCAGTAGATGCATAATTTAAAAGATGATGAATTTTAATTTCTGGATGGTGTTCCCTCTCTGTAAAGTTCCATATGCTGATTTAGCACAGAAGAGTTAATCTGTGGTCCATTTGTTTTGATTGATCCAGTTGTGCTTGAATTTCACCACTTTTTTTGTGCATTTGGCCCCTTGAGTGCCACTTATAGGCCAAGATTTAGCCCAGGCGTAGGAAATGTGAAGTCCTCCAGAAGGCTGGCAGGGGATGATGGGAGTTGTAGTCTGGCAATACCTGGAGGGCCTCATGATGCCCAGCCTTGAATTAGCCCTTTGAATGACGGAGACTACTTCAAGGTAATATCTGGCAATACATTGGTGATTTCTCAGGCATCCAAGTGGTTAAGGACATTTGTGCACAGATATGTCATCAGAATGACTGATTTCACCTTTGCTCAAGCAGGGATAACTTTAAATCCTAGGACATTAATGGGACAAAAGACTAGCTTTGAGCTCAAAGAAATATGTGCCTGTTTGTGCCTAGTATAACAATACATGCCTTGTAAAGGAAATATGTTGTGGTGTACAACACTTAAAGTCCAGTTATTATTTTAGAGACCTAGCACCCCTTATTTGATAACACCTGACTTATCTTGCTATGGCCAGAAAATCCTGATAGCCCCATTGAATTTAGCATTTGATCCGTTGTTCATAGAGAGAGAGAACATCTTCAAATTGTCATAGATGTCATGACCATGGAGGCGTACATCACAGTAGATGACAGGTTTTTCAAACTGAGGTAGGCAAAGAGTGTATGAGCCTACTCAACCAACTAATTCTTTGAATTCCAGTGAGGAATGCAACACATTGCGAACCCCTCTGGCACTAAGGGTTAAAGGAACCGAGAGGAGTATATAACACATTGAGGAGAAGTGCATTGCACACCTCTTTAACCCCTTGAAGGGCTGTGATTACCATGCAAAAAACAATGCCCAGACACAACTCTTATGCTGATCCCTCCTTTACTGGTTCACACATTAGACTGCAGTATGTGGTCCTTATTAGATGGACACTGGCCCATATTTATAAAAGGAGTAAACCAACTGCAACATAGGGGGACAAATAAAAATCCCTGTTAAACTAAATTTGGTGTTTAACCCCTTGAATATTGGAGAGGTCTCCAATGCTCTGTGAAACAAGTGCATGGGAATTTAGGTATGTTTATTTGTCCCCTATGGTGCAGTTGGTTTATACCAGAATAAATCCTGTTTTCTTTTAAAAATATAGGCCATGTACCTGCTGAAAGGGCTCTGTCCCTGGAACAGGTTGTGTTATCTCACTGTAGTAACATTTTCAGTATTGATCTTATCACTACTGTGTGCGCCTATTGCATTACTTGGTTAATTTAACCCCATTGCGACGATGGACTTACCAGGTACGTCATGCAAAAATGTCACTTAGTGACAGATGACGTACCTGATAAGTCCAGGAAGTCATTCGCTAGAATAGGAAAAAAAAAACAAACAAACAAAAAAAACAAACCTGTTAAGTGCCGGTCACTAAGGGGTTAAGATTACTAGTGTGCAGAGTTTGAAGTAATATGTGGTCCTGCATGCAACTGTCATGTCTTTCTCCATGCAAATGACACACAGGACTGATTGCATATGTTATCTCTTGAACCAAAGATCAATGGAAAATTCATAGGGCCCATTAGCATTTTCAGACCCTCTCGTGGTAAGTGGGGTTGTTTTTAGGAGATCTTCGTTCTCCTTTAAATAAATACATTTTTTGATAATGATAGGCAAGACTTCTTTGGTACAAAACTTCTGTGGTACAAAAGGTGAAAATAAATATTCTCTAGGTGACGTGTAAAATATGACTAGTTTGATTGAGCAGAGTTTTGTACAATATTCTCGGGGTCATCTTATGACTTTCTGTGAAGTGTTGTGTTGTGTGGGTTGCTGAAATCTGATTTGACATTTTACATTGATTTAGAATATTTGGCAGTGTTTAAATATAGCAACACTAAGCAGCTGCCTGTTGCAGACTGTGACCCAAAATGCATTATGGTGCTTATGGCAATGCACATTTCATGAAGAAATAATGTAACTATCTAAGTTTAGCTCTGAGTAAACAGACATATTATTTAGGTATATCTGGGGTAGGTTGTCTGCCGTCTTCCAGCTGTTGTTTGTTTACAATTCCCATCAATCTCAATCAGCCATTGGCTAGCTGATGATGATGTGAGTTGCAGTTCAACAGCAGCTGGGAGACTGCAGATTGCCTTCTCTTGCCATACGTTGTTTCACATGAGGAAAAGGAAAAAGCTAGTTTTTATTGTCAAATGTTACCCAAATCTCAACTATAAAATGAACTTAAATAATGATAATAAGAGGATAACTTGCTAATGGCACTGACAAATTAAATTGATGCATTTCGCCTGACTTTAACATGGGTCAGCCATTCTGATGCCCCTTTTGACTGTATTGTGGATGTAATGCACTGCCACGCAGATAAAATAACAGTTTGAATGGGCAACATCTTTGCTGAGATCAGTTTGACTGTTACAGTTTCTTTCTCTCTCAACATCTAGGAAAGGGGTGTCAAACTCAATTGGAGAGAGTGCTGTTTTGTGTTCCATTGTATGTCTCCAGGGCCACACAGTTGGCCTGTGAAACATCCTATATAATAATTCGCTAAGTTGTGTGTAACGCCCGACATGCGCCGTAGACACTGCTGCGCGTGCGGCAGTCATGCGCAGTACAGACTGCCTGCGCAGCGGCTGATACAGAGCTGGGCAGTCCGAAGGAGTGTCCAGCTCTGTATCAGCAGTTGCGCGGGCAGTCTCTACTGCGCGTGACTGCCCCGCGACCGGCTGCCAGAGGCACTGTGGCCCGTGTAACGGGCTGTTCAACTAGTTAAGATCATAATACAACACACACAGTCACATGCTACATACTCTCTTTCTAACACACATACATTCATACGTACGCACAAACATACACACTTATAACACACACATACACAATCTCTAGTACACACACACACACACACACACACACACACACATACATATACATACGTATACACATACATACACACACACACGCGCGCGCAATCTCTACTGGACGCACACTTGCACGTGCACACAAGGTTTTTTAATTCATGATATTCAGAATTTGTTATAGTGAACACTAGTTGCGGGGTCCAGCCCACAGGCAATATGTGTGACACCAGTTGTGTTGTAAATAAATTAAAAAACAAATAAATATGCACATTGGAAACAGATTTCCAAACTTAACCTTTTGCTCACAGAACTGATTTTCATACCTCATACCAGTTGTTCTGAACAGTATTCTCAGTGGTACTCAACAAGCAATGTTTTTCGAGTGTAGGTGAGTTAATAAGAAGCTCTGTTATTTAACCCCATGCCGACAATGGATGTACATGTACATCCCGGAGAAATTGTCACTTGGTGACAGAGGACGTACATGTACATCCAGGAAGTAATTCAGCAGAATGCCGAAAAAAAACAAACAAACGTCGTTAAGTGCCGGCTGCGGGCGTGCGTGGCCGGTCACTAAGGGGTTAATTATCTCACCTATGCAAAAGTAGGGAAATCCTAAAGATATGACATTTTATGTTTCCCTGAAGATAAACCTAAAGAGATCTCTGCAGTGAAACACCATTCATTGCCAAAATCGTTCTCAATGTAAAAATTTTATTCAAGGGATATTAATACTTAAAATGTAAAAAAAAAAAAAAAAAAAAAAGTTGTAGGGTTTATCCCCCTGAGTAAAACAAGAGTACTCCCACTGCTGAAAGTGTTACATCTCAAAGCTGAATTTTTTTAGGTGCAGTATCACAGTAGCCTGTACAGTGGTGCTGTTGCTACACCATCCTATGGAGATTTAAGGTCTACGTACCAGAGCTATCCATAGGATGGTGTAACAACAGCGCCACTGTGCTATTGTGCGTCAGAATATAAAGAAAAGAAAGAATCAGAATTTGCAGCACCAAGACCACCCCAGCAGGCAACAGGCTAAAATGGCCAGCTGATAAATAATGTATATTTAAAACTTAACTTTTATTATTATAATTTTGGACTATCAGGTGGACCTAGACATAGATCCCAATCTTGGATGCTCACATATTATTCGAAATTTGTCGATTTTATTTATGTCCTTTTATTTTTACTACTTAACTTTTATTAAGTTTTAAATAGACATTATTTATCAGCTTGCCATTTTAGCCTATTGCCTGCTGGGGTGGGCTTGGTGCCGCATGTTCCAATTCCTTTTTTTTTCTTTATATTCTGTCTTATCACCATACCTGGGAACTTCCAGTTGTTCAGCAGGGGGTGAGAAGAATTACGCTAATCGCCTCAAAAAGGGGCGGGGCTTGACACGAGTGGGGGGGCTTAAAGGTGTCACACAGCAGGCTGGGGACGGAGGAACAGCGGGAGTAAAACCAGATGTGGCAGAGTTTCAATAGAAACTCCCCACATCCGGAGGAATCAGCCTCTGCCCGGAGACCCGGTAAAGCTCTGTCAGAACCGGAGTCTCTGGGGCAAATCCGGAGAGTTCCCAGGTATGTTATTACTCACAGAATTAGAACATTCCCTTCAGTTTATGTACACCCAGTATTACTTCTTATCAGAGTGCTGCTTCAATTTCTACACTGTGCTATTGCACCTAAAATTTTCAGCTTTGAGCTGTAATAACTTTTGAATAAAACACCTTTCAGCAGTGAGAGTACCTTTTTTTTTTTTTTTTTTTTTTTAACTTAGGGGGATAAATACTAAAATAAATAAAAAAAAAATATATATATATTTTTTTACATATTAAGTATTACTATCCCTTTAAGTACTTGGGTAAGGGTAACTGCCAGATTTTTCCTTTGTCTTGGAGTTGTCTCAAGCCCCTGGGGTTTTTAACTGGCCATTGAATTCAGCCGAGCAAAACAGACATTATTTGACATGCAAAAGCAGACAGATGCCATTGTGAGATGATCTGCCTTGAGAGATCCTCAAATGAAACAGTGTAGATATATCTTCCTGTCTATTATCACCATTAAGTGGAAAAGTTACTAAATGTGAATTCTGCTGATTTTTCTTGGCTGCAACATTTGTTTACTTGTGGACTTGTGTTGTTGAAACAACTTTTACGTTGATGCAACAAAGTTGCCAATGTAATCCATTCCTTAAGGGTCATTTTGTAGTAAATCCACATTCTGTGAAAAACAAATTGACCTGCTGTTCTGATTTTGTGTTTACTTCATCTGTTGCCCCTTGGGGCTTTTTATGTTCTGATTAGATCTGTGGTCCTCAAACTGTGTCCCTGAAGAACTAAGAGTTTCCAAGGTCCAGATTTACATAATCATTTGCAATGGTACAAGGCTGGGATGGCAGAACTCTGTGACTGTCAGTGAATATGCCAACCAAATCAAACAGTAATGTGTTTTCTGTAAAAATGCACTATAACCTAGGCCCTAGTAATTGTTATTTTATTACTTCAAATACAGGCTTGAAATATGTTTCAGTAGATAAAGTAATAAAGGGTTTTATCTCTACATTTCCCCATAGACTTCAGTGGGACTGTAAAAGGGAGGTTAATACTTATTATGTAAAAAAATATATATTGTAAGGTTTAATCCCCCTGAGAAAAACAAAGGTACACCCACTGCTGAAAGGTGTTTTAGTCAAATGTTGTTACAGCTCAAACTTGTATTTTTTAGGTGCAGTAGCCTGAAATTGTACAGTTGTTACACCTTCCTATGGACAGCTCTGGTCAGTTGACCGTAAATATCCATAGGATAGAGTAGAAACAGTGCCACTGTACAATTTCAGGCCTTTGATACCGAACCTAAAAAAATTATTTTTGAGCTGTAATAACTATTAAATAAAACACTTTTCAGCAGTGAGAGAACCCATATTTTAATCAGAGGGATAAACACTACAACATTTTTTTTTTTTTTTTTTTTTTTTTACGTTTTAAGTATTACTATCCCTTTAAATAAACTCAGTGATGACAAATGGAAAATAATCAGGGCCAACATTACCTTATAACAATTTCATGACCAAATTTAGCCTAAATTCGTTTTTCAAATACATTTGACTTTACATACTGTGCAAGTGCATAATACATAAACCCAAATTGTCTGTTCTTTATTTTTATTTTCTTATTTACTTATTGATTTATTTGTAGACTTTTACAACCCTGATATTGAGCAGCCTGGATCTATTTGCAGAGAGCTTTCTGCCAGGGACTATGAAAGCAAGTATAATGATATAATGTAGAAAGATTGCATACAGTGCACTAAGTGTTATGTTCCTGCTTTCATAGTTTACCAACTAGAAAGCTCTCTGGGAGGATTTATTTAGGGAGCTTACTAGTTTGTCTGTTCTGGATATACATATGTGTGTATGTATGTATGTATATAATATATATATATATATATATATATATATATCGCACTAGTCTGCACTTGCAGAATATGTCAAGTAAATGGTTCCCTTCACTTAAGAGCCACTTATTTCAAGCATCACTGTTACTGTCACTTCTTTTTGTTCTTGCCAGTGTTTTGGACCCCTTTCTGGCACACAAGGCATAGATCCATTGAGCTAAAGGCACAATGGCAAACATGGAGCAATTTCCACTGATTGAAATGGGACTTTTAGGACACTTTTCACACAGGCAACTTCATAGCGAGACTTTTTCATAGCAACTTTTTAGTGCTCTAATGTAGCAAGGTTTTCCAAGCATCCCGTTCTCGAAATAGAAATATTAGTTATAAAATCACAGGCTACCAGCTGCCTGTAATAGTTGTACAATCTTAGTGCAATTCCATTGAAATTGATTCTTCAAATCTGTAGCTGTGTTATCATACTGTCTGATCAAAGTTGCAGCATGTTGTACCTCTCTGCAGCAATTGCCGCTCCAGTTATCCGTCTCTTAACACCCCTTAGCACCTCTTGGCACACAGAGATTCACAACTCATGCATTTCTGTATCTGTGACAGTGTTTCCTGTATGACTGGGTCCCTAATGTCTTGGAAGCTAGAGAAGCCTGCATATCACCTCTGTAGCACTGGAGAATTATTATTTGTCCCCTATAATGCAGTTGGTTTGCCCCAGAATTGCTCCACCTTTTTTTAAGTGTGAGACCATTGTGTATTATTAATTGTTATCTGTGATTACATTTTACATTTTGTTTCTTCATTCAAAGTATTTTGCATTTTTTCTGTATGAATTATTTGACTTGAATAGTTACTTATTTTGTCTTACCCTTGAGTGTCCTTGCTAATGAAATGTTTGTTTCCACCATATCTTTTGTGTGACTTTGGTTTTCAGATAAACAGAAGCAGTTGGTATGTTTGAATCCAGTGATCCAGGAAAAGAAACTCTATTCAGTTTTGACAAGATATGACCAACCTGAATGTTTACTAAAGTTTTCTAAGGAAGTAATTGGCATTGCTTAACTGTTTACTTCTTTAAAGGAGAACGAACACCTCTTAATATTAACCCCCACTGGAGCATTCCTGGGGCAGCCAACTGCACCAAATGGGAAAATAAACCACCCTAAAATGCCTATTGATTTAAATGGGACTTTTAACCCTTTAAGGACTGGGAAAATCTGAGGTTGTTTTCACTTAAGGACCGGAGCAATTCTGACCTTTTTGACTATGTCTTTGTTCAACAGTGTTTTCTCCTCTAAGTCTTTTATTCCAACCCCATAAATTATATACTGTTTTTTTAAGCACAAA